>CAWUFW010002489.1:85000-685000 GCA_963921515.1 Calotriton arnoldi | reverse complement strand
AATACAAACGAAACTTAAAACCCACCCTTAAAACTATCCTACACCTATCTACCCCAAAAAGCACAAACACCCCAAAAGGCAACAATTTTGACACAACAAATAGTTTAAGAGGACAATTAACAGACAAAAATGTTAAATAGTTCACAAAACACACACAAAACACAGGACAAAGTCAGCCAACGATCTCAACAATGCACAACAGACTCCTCCACCAAGCACACTCCTAGGACTAGTAACTGTGTACTTCCAGATTTGCTGCATGGCTGAGTCATTGCATCATTTCCTGTATGGATGCAACACGTTTTTACGTTTTGCGTCATATTTTTGCTGCTGAGTCGTGGTTTAGACGCAATTGCCATTTAACGTACACATCTGCATGTGTGACGTTTCTATGGGTTGTGTGGTTTTTTAAATAGTTGTGTAGGGCTTCATTAGGCAAGATGCATTTGTACAGGATATGCGACACAATCATTTGGTTGCGTCAGTATTCAGCAAGATGCAACCTGTTTTGTGTGTTAAAGTTACTCAACCCAGAATTATGTTGAATTAAGAGTTGATGCGCGGTCTTGTGTAAGAGATGCGGCATGTAATGCTCATATAAGGTTTCCTTACAACATGATGCATGTATTTCACTGTTCTCTGGTCATTTTTGGTTCTGACATTCATGTACATCCAGGGATATGGTCCAAATCTTTATTTCTCATAGAAATTGTGTGATATTTGTGGTTAATTTACAGGCACCTTGCACAACAGGTGCATCACGTTGCATCACGCACCAACAGCACAACATGCAAGCCAATTCTTAAAATGATACAGACAGGCACCCTGCATGGCTTTACATCTGCTTGTGTATTTTGCCACTTCACACGGAACACTTTGCATGCTGGAGCGGGACATGGGTGTTGATGTGGCTTTTCCATACAACACACATGTCCACTATTGCATTTCCACATTTACGGGCAATCATACACACGGAAATGCATGAGACTACTATGCCACACCAGGGTTGGTAAGATTATACTACAGTTGGTTCTGTTGGGTGAAATACATTTCTTTACAGTTTCAACAATAACTTTGCAGAAAAAATGGAAACACACATAGATGAAGTCAATCAAAGTAAATATATTATAACCTCTTGATTTGTATGATTTTCTTTTGCAGAAATGAAAGGCTGTCATGAATAATATTTATAATTGAAAAAGGCGAAAAAGAGTGACTTATAAGTGAATAAGTGATCTCTGGGTGACAAGGTGTTTTGAGTGAAGATAATATATACAGTGCTATACAAAACAGTATATAAAATGTTGAAATCAATTGACATCCGTCCCTAGACAGGTAAATCTCCAATAAGCCTCCTATGGATTCTGTTATTTGGCGTGGGATGGAGAAAGTAGGATATGGATTGTCGGGGTACGTCGACGTTTCGACCCAAGAGAGTGCGTGATTACGATGAAGTCACAGTGAGGCTTCTCCATCCCAAGGCACATTCGTTTTAACAAATATGTTTTGTAGTATTGCACATACAATGATCATCTTGCAGACCATTTCTGGTGAATACAGTAGCCTCCCACCTGACAAATCCAGGCAACAAAACCTGGCCTTGAGCAGGCAAAAGCTTCTTTCTATGATGTTTCTTGTTCGGCAATGTGATGGTTGTATGCCTTTTGCGGATCAGTCTAGGGGTTGTCCAAATGGTGTCATTAACCACGTCTATAGGCCATATCCTTGATCAGCTGTAAGTGGAAAGTAAGGGAACAGTGTTAACTTTGGAACATACTTGAGTATACGTGGCATGTTGTGTATGATGTTTGTCAACGTTTTTATTGAGATTAGATGTAGAGTTTGACATAGAGTTGAACATTGTTTGTAACACATCACTTAAATTGCTGTGTATCATTTAATGTGTATGACAGGGGATGGTGCATTGCAGTGCATGATTTTGTGACTGAAATGTGTGAGGTCTTGCAATATGTAAGTGATACCTGGGTACTTATTATGTATGATACACACTTTCCCTGATTGTGCATGGCACACGTAGGTCCATTTCACTATGAAAGTGCTGCAAATCATTTGGCTGCGCAGAAGTGAGTCGCTTTCAAGGCACAGTGATGCAGCATATTTATATGGATTATTTTATTCAATGTGCTTGCCCATGCATTGGCACACAATCGGATGACATGGCCCTGCACTGGCACCCTTGTACCATGGTGCACAAATGCCTGCATCATGTGTAGATTGTTTTTGATTACGAAGGGACACCTTAATGCACAAACAAAATCCATTTTGGTGATTTCCTCTTTGATACATGCTTTATAATGCAGTACACATTGAAAGAGGTACATTAAAGTAGGTGAGATGTAAGCATATATTGACAGTGTGACTCACTATGCAAAACGTGGTTTTGCAGAGAATTCAGTTGCATTGCCAGCTTACATATTTTTGCACTTTATGTTGTGCCTCAGGATACATGTTGCTGCGTTGAAAGACCCAGAGCAACAAACATGTCACACACCTTACATGCATCGTCTTGCATGAAAGGGACAGTATTAGCTGGTACACAGAATGCCACACATGTTGAATTCATGTGTCCTTGTAATTGTGCACCAGCAGGTTACGCCCCCGGTGCATCACACAATGTGGTGTAACAGCTGCACAAGGAGCTCATACAAAATCAGACTTGACTTGTGTGCACAGGTCACAAAAAATGGAAGGTGTGACATGTTACATAGATTGTGCTGCACACATGGCTGATACTTACTCATGCTGCCATGAGGGAACACCATTCAATTCATATGCATATCAACTTACACTTATTTGCTTCATGTGTCACTGTGCATGTGGTTTACAAAATGCAATTTTGACAGATGTTTCATGTTTCCTTAAAGACAGGTGCTGTGACTAGGTGCACACGCATGCAAGGGGATGCCTGTGTTAGCTAAGGGATACCCTTTCAAGCCTTAGTAGGGGTAATCTTTGTGGGCACACTGCCAGTGTTACATCTCTGAGGTGGTACAATGTTTGTGCACATGATGTGAGCTTCTGGTACTCTGATCTTGGGCCTGTGCTACTGTGCAGGCATAGGGCCAAGGGTATTTCCTCATTTGCATGTGTTCACAAACACCATGTATTGGTGAATGAGTCACCTTCCGACAGCACATTTGTCTTATGGGCACATGTGCATTCAGCATTTCATGAAGTGAGTTACATGCATCTGTGCCCACCTCTGTAATCACAATGTGACCTGTGGGCAAACTTAGAGGGCAGATAGTACCATGGCACACACAGGACACTTTCTGTTATGCTGCTATGGGTGTCTGCACCTTTTGACTTATGTAATGTACTTATAGTGTAGATGTGTGTTTGACTTTTCACAATCACTTATTGCGTCATTATTAAATGAGGACATGAAAGGTGCCAGATGGCCAGCTATTGTTACAGAGTATTGGTATGTGTGTTAATTGATTGTTGCTTATCTACAAGTAGCCCATTGCCCTATTGTCCATTTTGTAAATGTTCATCGATGAGGCTGTTTCTAAATATATATGAATCATGCACACTCCCAGGATATTTGGCCGGTACAATGGTGAAGAGTCCCCAATGGTCCACAATGGCCTGGACATTGATGGAGTATGTGTGCTTCCTGTTACGGTATAGATGGGAAGTTGCTGCAGGTAGTACCAGTTGTACATGCTTGCAGTCCATTGCACCAAGAACATGTGGGAAGCCTGCGATGCCAAAGAAGCCTTAATCTCCATCTGCTGACATTGTGTGTTGGGGAAATGGAGGTGCTGTGGTGTGAGCTGAATAATGGCATACAGGACAGAAGGGAGGGAGGCTGAGAAAGAGGCCTGGGAGACACCTGCCCCTCGTGCTGCTGCTGTGGTTTGGAAATATCCTGAGGCCAACATGTGTAAGACAGCGAGCAGCTTTGTCTAGGGTGGAATGTTGCAGACCCTGTCAATTGTTGGCTTTAGCAGTGGTGAGATCTGATGCAGGAGGGTCAGAATGGACGCCTTCTTGAGGCGATACATTTTGACTTGTTCATCCCTGAGCCCAGTGGGGGTGGTCCTCTGGTGATAGATGCTCTACCTTCTCCTGCGCTGCCTTTGTGGTGATGGTGGTGGTTGCGGTTGTGGTATTTGGTCTGGTGGTGGTTGTCGTCTTCTCGGTCCAACGCGCAGCTGCAAGATTAGGAGCTCCATGCTGTCTGATCTGCTGCAAGACTGCTCTGCTAGGCTTAGGTTTTATTTCTATGGCACATGCGTCATTTCCTGCACGTGGGTTTCTGAGACATAGGGATTTGAGCGCAGTTCCAAATATGCGTGATGCAGTCAAAAGATGCGTCACCATGGGGAATGTTTGTAAATATCCCTGCGTCAGTAATGCGTTAGATTTTACGTTGGAACACCTACGTTGCATATTTTAATACTTATGTGACGCAGCAGGTTCTTGCGCAGTTCCATTCCGACGCAGTGCTGTCTTCCGTAACGCATCTCCCTAGATGCGTCACTTTGTAAATATGGCGTAAAAAAAAAACACTGATGCATCACAAAAAGTGACGCACCAGTGGCGCAAGGGGGTTGTAAATCTGCCCCATAGATGTTACTGTGCTGCATTGATACGCTCGAATTGTAAATCATAGATGGATGGTATGGGAAAAGGTAAAAAAAAAAAAAAAAAGCCATGCTCATTGCTATGATTGCTATAAAGCCCTAAGTTGCCTCCTTTTTCTTTTCTTTTTTTTCCACTTTGGTTCGATTTACTTTCTCTCCCCTTTCTCTCTTTTCACCCCAATCATTTGTCGGTTTATTGATGTACAAGAATTTAAATACTGTTGCGAAAAACTCAACAAACAATTAAAAAAAAAATATATATATATATATATATTTTATTTATTTATTTTAATTTTTAACATATTTATATTTTTAATTTACTTTAAAAAAAATATTTTTATTTTGTTGATGATATTTTGTTTGTTTTTATTTTTGAACTGACGAGTGAGAATAGTAAATTTTGCCCTTCTTCAATCCAACACTTTCCCTATTGATGCAGCGACTGGTGTGGAAATACGAGATTTTGTCCCTCCGCTATCAAACACTTTCCCTACTGTTGCACTGACTTTAGTGGGAATAGTAAAGTTTATCTCTCCGCTATTTAACACTTTCCCTACTGTTGCTCTGACTGGAGTGTGAATAGTAAATTGTATCCCTTGACTATCCAACACTTTCCCTACTGTTGCACTCACTGGAGTTGGAATAGTAAATATATCTGTCCGCTATCCAACACTTTCCCTACTGTTGCACTGACTGGAGTGGGAATAATACATTTTATCCCTCCGCTATCCAACACTTTCCCTACTGTTGCACTGACTGGAGTGGAAATAGCCAATTTTATCCCTCCGCTATCCAACACTTTCCCTACTGTTGCTCTGACTGGAGTGTGAATAGTAAATTTTATCCCTTCACTATCCAACACTTTCCCTACTGTTGCACTCACTGAAGTAGGAATAGTAATTTTTACCCCTCCGCTATCCAACACTTTCCCTACTGTTGCACTCATTGGAGTGGGAATAGTAATTTTTACACCTCTGCTATCCAACACTTTCCCTACTGTTGCACTCACTGGTGTGTAACATTTAAATGTAAAGATTTTCTAAATAGTTTAATGTTTAATTTCTAATATAATGTTTTTTAAATCGATTTCATGTTATTGGTATTTGTATATGTATATATATTTATTTTTTACATTTTTATATAATTGTAAAATTATAAAATACATTAGAATTATTGGTTTAAGAATTGTTTTAAAGTAAACATATATATATATATATATATATATATATATATATATATATATATATATATATACAAATTATTACATATGTGTGATTAACATTTTTAAATTAAGTTTATTTGTTATATTTTTTCATATGTATGTTAAACCTCTTTTTAAAATAATTATATTCTTTAATATATTTATTCTTTAATTTTTTTATTTTATGTCAACCAGCTAATCTGGGTCTACATGTACCTGACAGTGAGGAGATGTATACTAGTAACATGGTTGACACAGATGGCTGATGTTTGTAGCACAATGCCTTGATTGTAGTTGTGCTCTAGTCAAACAACAGGAACCAGTGTCAGCCATCTTATTTGTACATTTCCACTCACAGTCAGGAAAGCATAGTTCCAAGTGGGATGATTGGGGTGGATGGGAGGAGTGTGTGTAGGACAGAACCTGGTGGGGGTTGTAGTTGTAGCAAACACCCCACCTGCCATCCATCCCAACCAGTTAACCTCGCCTTTGGGTACCTGACAGTGAGGGGAAGTGTATTAGCAAAATGGCTGACACAGATGGCTAGTGTTTGTAGCACAAGGCATTGATGGTAGTTGTAGTCAAGTCAAACACCAAGCACCAGTGTCAGCCATCTTGCTAGTACATTTCCACTCACTGTCAGAAAAGCATATTTCCATGTCGGCTGGTTTGGCTGGGTAGGAAGAGAGTATGTAGGACAGAGCCTGATTGGAATTGTAGTTATAGCAAACACCCCACCTGCCATCAATGCCAACCAGTTAACCTCACCTTTGGGTACCTGACAGTGAGGGGAAGTGTATTAGCAAAAAGGCTGACACAGATGGCTAGTGTTTGTAGCACAAGGACTTGATGGTAGTAGTCAAGTCAAACACCAAGCACCAGTGTCAGCCATCTTGCTAGTACATTTCCACTCATTATCAGAAAATCATAGTTCCAAGTGGGCTCATTGGGTTGGGTGGGAGTAGTGTGTGTAGGTCTGAGCCTGATGGGAGTAGTAGTTATAGCAATCAGTCCTCGTCCCACCCAGCCCAACCAGCTCATCGGGGGCTATGTTTACCTGACAGTGAGGGGAAGTGTTACTAGCAAGATGGCTGACATAGGTGCCTGGTGTTTCGAGCATAGGGTCTTGATTGTAGTTGTGGTCATGTCAAACACCAGGCACCAGTGTCAGCCATCTTACTAGTACATTTCCACTCACTGTCAGGAAAGCATAGTTCCAAGTGGGCTGGTTGGGCTGGGTTGGAAGAGTGGGTGTAGGACAGAGCCTGAAGGTAGATGTTGTTATATCTAACACTTCTCCTGCTGATAGAGCTAGATTTCATCAAGATTAAGCATTGCTTTATTTTTATGTTTCAGACAGACTGCATTTAAAATGGCACGCAGATTTTGGTGCAAGTGAAAAACACATGGCACATGAAACATGAAATGAGGCCTAGGCAAATGTTTTTTAAAAGTGGCACTTTTGGTGCAAGCAAAGTGAAAGACATAAAATGAGGAGTGGTCACAATGCTTTTGGTCTGAAATGCATGTGCTGATTTAACATGTGTTTTTGCAGTGTAGAGAAAACTTGTGATTTCAGTGGCCTCTTTAGCTTTGAAGATAATCATAGAATGTGTGTTCTCTCCTCCCAGCTCCTTTTCCCCTATAATCTACACTCCCTGTTTCTGTCTTAAGAGACGTTGGCTTTGTTGCATATTTAGACAATACATATTCAGTTCATAACACATCTTTTTATAATGTGTATTAAATTAATTAACCATGCACCAACACTACACGTGGGGCAAAAAGCATTTTGCATGAAAAGCTATCTAAAACATTAGAGCATGTTGCTATGAATATGTATTAACTGCTTGCGCTTTGGAAATTTACACTGGTGCATGTTTATGCTATGTTGTACATTGCACATTTTGCATGTAGTGCACAAATAATAGAAAAGCTTCTTTAAACTAATAGCTTTTGCTCGGTACTAATTAATACAGGGTACTAGTATGGGGGGGAGGTAAACAGAATGGGTTTTTATTTCGTAAATTAATACTCTTTTTGTGTTTGTTTTGTTTTTGGGCCTAAGATAAAATGGCTGCCTGTGAATCCAGCAAGGCTGTGAATTGTATTGAATGAGAGACGCATGCGCAGAACCAGCTACATACTGCCAAGTGCCTCAAGTGAAGACCTGGTTCAAGGCCACCATGAACTGTACATTCTTGTTATCCTGCCAATGTACCAGTGTTTGTGGAATGTGTCCTTCCTGCGTGCGATGTGACAGGAAGGAGGAAATGGACTGAAACATTTTTTTCCTAGTAAATGTTGCTAAAACATATAATTGTATTAAGCATTAACGCTTCCTTTGTTAAAACCGGTATGGTTTGGAATTTGCAATGAGAACAGGATGGTGAGACCCTCATGTCATCTATGCTAACCAATCACAGTGCGAGTTTTTACTAAAACTGCCACATTATTAGTGTAGTCAGCCAAGAATTAGAGTATAAATAATGACCTCTTTGGAGGCGTGTTAGCCTTAGTCTTAGAAGGAGGAGAGGAGAGGGAGCAGATGAGACCAGACATCATATTGGTTAGGTACGTGAACGTCGCAGGTGCAGCCTGAGAGGTGATTGCGTCCAAGGAGAGACAGAAGGAGGTGGGGGTTCTTGCTCATATTTTTTTTTTAGAGAGTCCTTGCAGGTCATATTTTTGGCAAGGCAGATCACATTCCTCTGTGGTCTGTGAAGGAGGGGCCTTTTCAGGAGCAGCCTCTCTCTGTGAACACAGAGAGGACAGATGAACAGACCAGGGCAGAGTGCAGCTGATGGAAAAGGTTTAGATTTAGATGCTAAAACTCTAAGTTTATGCTTTGACTAACTAATTAGTTTTGAAAAGATTTATTTGTCTTATGCATTTATTTCTCTTTATGGGAGATTTTTGCCAATTATTAATTATTGATTAGCCTTGCAAAACTCACTCTTGAATTATATTTTTCCTGAAACTCTTCAAAGAGTTCTGACTGACATAGAATTAGGGTTTTTTCCTCCTAATGGAGTGCTTTGTATGCAACCTATAATATGTTTTGTATTAATTCTATTTTTCCTATTTTCAATTCTGTAACCTGATTGATATTTGACTAATGAATAAAGGGTCAGAAAACTTTAACTTTTAACTAGAAAATAAAACCCTTTAAAATACTCACAACTCTCTTTATTGGCTTAAATATTAATTGCATTTTTGATTTTTCATGTTTATGTAAAGTCTCCTGATGGTAATATACAGTGGCAAGGGTCCAGTACCTTTACAGCGGTAAATTAGAAGGTAAATGAGGTTTTGCATTGAGAAATTACCGTGAAATTACCGCTGCATTAGTTTCTGGTAGCCAGAGGATGGTCATTATCGATTAGTTTGGTGATTAAGGATTATTAATATCACCATCATCTATTCGACTAATGGACCATTGACCTTAGGAGGAAAGTTGGTCTGAGAAAATTGGTTTAGATATTGACTAATACAGATCAAAGTGAAGGAAAACCACAACCCGCTAGATCAGTTTCTGGTAGTAAAGGTAAGGTTAACACCATCACCAAAAGGAGCATAGTGTAGTTTAAAAGCCTAAATAGCGCTAGAAAATAATTGCCCAAGTTAGATAAATGTCCAAGTCCTGATTCCTGACTCCAATGCTCAGAACCTGAAGACTGGCAAAGCAGTACTGGAAGGTGATGCAAGAAGGCGATTGCTGGAGTGGTGTAAGTATCAATAGGGTTGTGAAATGTTGTTAATGTGCTAGGATGTATTTTTGAAGTGTTGAAAATAGTAAGGGTTTTGACTGTTGGTGAAATTTTGCTAATTTTTTGATGGTTTTATTGATTATATTGGTAATTTTATAGGACAGAATTTTTGATTATTGATTATATGTTCTTAACATGAAAAGTTAGTGTCTTGTTTTATGTTGTCTGGAAGCACAGGTACAGTGATACCTGGAAATTCCCGGGAAAGGAATAGCGGGTGGTAAATGGAAGCCACACTGCTCTGAGGTTGCTCGTCTGTTAATAACACTGAGTAGCTATGCAGGGCTGGCAGTGTTAAATTAGGGACTATTTTCTGTGTAAAAGTGAGAGTGATTGATAGCAAAGAGTTCGCTGGTGAAACTTTGGTGTTATATCACCTAGAAAGGGTAACACTGAAGGAGTAGCAGGTTCTTCTGAGCTTGAGTGAAGGGTAAGCGGAAGGGATTTACTCGCAGTGTTTGAAGAGTAAACGGAAGTTCTTACTTTGTGAAGAGTAAGCGGAATGTGTAACTCGCAGTGAAAAGAAATCTATCCTTTGTTTAGTGGAACAGAGTAGCGAATGTTTTTATGTTGTTATTAACAGAATTTTGATTAAGAAAACTCAGAAAAATATTTCAGTAAGATTTTGTGGAAGGTCAGTAGTAGGAGTTAAACTGACTGAAATTGAAACTGACAGCATTGGAGAAAAGAAATTGAATTGAACTATTTCAAGAAATGAAAATGTTTGAAGGTTTAAAGAAACTGTTGGGAGGTAAAGTGAAAGATTTGTTTTTAATTGGTGATGCTCCTGAAGGAACACCTATGCATTTTATGTCTACCAACTTGGGACAAAGGTCATGTATGTGGGTTCACCAATGGTGCAAGATTACTGAAAAAGAGGGTCCTTTGAGGTTTCCAAAAGATGGTACTTTTGAATTGCAAATTATTGACAAATTAAGGGAAGTGTTATGTGAAATAAAGACACCATCTAGAGCTGCACAATTTGAGGCTTTAAGCATGTGGGAAAAGACAGCAAGAGACAAAGCAAGTGAGGATAAAAAGGTAAAGCACCAGATACAGGAGAAGGGAATTCATGATGATAAAAAGCTTCAAATAAATAATGATTATGGGGATGAAATAATAGATGCATTGTTAACTGAGTGTCCGCCACTTTATGTGGTTTCCATTGAAAATACTGAAAATAGTGTACCAGTAAGTATTACAGTGGCTACTGCTTCTGTTAAACAGAGAGAAACACAGATTGAGAGAACTGTGCAGACATTCCAGATTGACCCACTATCTGTTGATTCAGCACTGACAGTGATATCTCCAGGTGTTACTGCTTCAAATGTGACTGATTCAGTCCAGATATCACAAACTACAGATGCACAGGCAATGCCTAGAAAAATTGTGACTGTCCCAATTAATATGGCCCCTATTCAAAAGAATCAAAGAGCTGCAGAAGGAGTAATTATGTCAGGGTTTATTTCAGAATCTCAGAATTCACAGATTATTGAACAGAAATTACCCCAGACAGTCCAAGCACTGGAAGGTGGGGGAAAATGGTATTTACAACATCTGTAGCCCAGGATAAAATGAATATATTTTAAGATGGGATTTTTCAAACCTGCTTTGAGGAAGCAGCAGTGATTAAAAAGATAGAGAGCATGGGAGAACAAATTAACCCAGACCCTGGAAAAGAGAACCAGTTTAGTGTTTTAAATTCAACATTTTAACATGAAGAAATTAACAGTCCTTGCTGTTTAAATCATGAAAATGTGAACCAGTGTCAGGAGAAATAATTAATTTTCCTGAGTAAGGAAACAGCTACATGTGCAGTAACTACACATGATAGACTGACTTATTTGGCTCAAAATATGAAATTGATGTTGCAGGAAGTTTTCCATTTCAGAAAAGTTTCAGGGTACATATGGATGATGAAGCCAATGAGAAAATGTGTTCTTCAGGAATGCAATTGCACATTGCAGAAATAATAAAATATATTTTCAAATGCAATGAGTTTGAGAAATTAGGAGACAAGTGGGCAAGAAAACATGAGAAGAAAAAGAAACCACCAGACCTTGTTAGGGAAAATAATAAACAGGATGAGGGAGAAGCTTTTGCTTACTCATTAAGAGAAAAGGTGGGAGAAGTGCATGTTCATGTGCCACGGAATAAAAGTGAACGTGCAGCATTTCTGAACACATTCCCACAATTGAGAGACAAACCTATGCTGTGGTATCCACAAGTTGATGGATTTGTTGAAAATTTAAGAGAGTTGTGCATTAATTTGGAAATGTTCTTTGACATTGCCATGCAGACTGAATTGTGGTTTGAATCTAAAGTTGTTGTGCAAAGGTCAGGTGAGGAGACAATGAAAAGGGTTTGCATGAATGCACCATCATTTTCTGTTGTTATGGAGAAAAACGTAGCAGTGATTACTTTCCTGAAGGGCAGAGTGCCAGCAAAGGATGTTGATTGGGTACAGATTAAAAGAACACAGGATGGAAGAAAAGGTGTTTTGCTTTGTGCAAATTCAGGTATGGATGTTGCACTGCAGGAAAAAGTATTCTTTTGCCTTCTTTGTAACCGATTTGAGCATTGGAAGAAGAAATGTAAATTTAAACATGATGCAGCAAGTGGAAATGCGCAAACACAGAGAGAAATGCAGGTGCAAGAGGTGTCAGCCAAGCAAATGCAAATGTCAGTTCAGAAACAGGTACCAACGGCAGGAGTTTCTCAAGCCCAAATGGTCCCACAAAATATGGAAAATGCTAAAATTAATTTAAATAAGTTGTCCAGAGCAAATGTGAATTATTTCCAGAAAAAAAATCAGAACCCAGTTCAACAGGTTACTGTATTTGAAAATGAGAGTTTTAACCCTAACAATTCAGAATTTACCAAGTCCATTGTGAAAGCAGTGGAAGGTCCAGACTTAGGGGTCGATTCCGATTCGGGCCGGAAATTTCCCCGACCGAGCCGGACCCGGAGATATTTCCGACCGAATCGGACCCGTGCAGTCCGACCGAACGAGTCCGATGCGTCCGTATGTTATCGGACACGAGTCGGTCGGACTCCCATTGAACTCAATGGGAGCCGGTCGTACAACGCGTACGCGGGCTCCCATTGACTCAATGGGTGCGAGGCGGACAAGGGCGCCCCCTACAGCGAGTACGCCGCGAGCGCTCGCGGCGTACACGCACAGGTGAGGGGACCCTTGGGTCCCCCTGTGTGCGCCTCGCACGGGTACGCGTACAGAGGGGTCCGACACGGACCCCCAAAGTACGGCTCCGACAGCGAGTTCGAGTCGGACGGCGCGAGTCGGTCGGAGCGGTCGAGGTGCGCATCGTACTTACCCGGCCGGAAAACGTCTCCATTGCGCGGTGCGAATCGGGTCCGACCGAGTCGGTCGGAGCGGTACGGTCCGGGTACGAGTCGGTCGGAGCGGTCGGGTCGCCCGGACGAGTCGGTCGGCGAGTCGCATCGTACTCGCTCGGCCGGACCCGCGTACGGTTCGGTCGGGTAACAGGCTTTCGCATGGCTTTTTTCCCGACCGAATGGTATTGGGTGCGCCTCCGACCGAGATCGGAATCGGCCCCTTAGTTGTAGGAGTTTTAAACAAAGAAATTACAAACCCAGTTTTAGAAGGATTTGCACCAAAAATAGGCCCATTTGAGGAAAGTTACCAATTTGTTGTTTGTGACTCAGGCCTGGCAGGAAAACAATTGTTTTGCAAATTAATCAGCACAGATTACTGTACACCAGATGATGTTAATTTTCAGATTCATGATGAGGAGGTACATTTTAAAATGGCCCAACAAGAGACAGCTGTACCATTGTTTTCAGAAAGGACAGTTGAAAAATTACCTTCTGATTTGAAAGAAATAATAAACACAGAAATAAGAGAGTTCACAGAGAAGGATGTCAGATTAATAAAATGTGCAGAGCATGTCTTATTCAAATTAGAACCAGATGACATGTATTCAAGAACACCATCAGTTGCAGAAATGTTGCCCATAATTAGAGATAAACTGAGTAAAGGATTTTTTATGGAATTGATTGGAAGTTTATGTAACATTCTGATCACAGGTTCACAGAAATTAAATGAAAAGAACAGATTAGTGCAGGAGATTAATAGCATAACGTTTCCATGTTGTCCTGTGGTACCGAATCCAGCCAATATATTTTTTCACATTTCATGTGCAGAAGAATGGCTTACTGTTATTGATTTTTGTCATGTTCATGTCACAGTGCCATTGCATGAGAATAGTCAGGAGTACTGTCAAAAAGAAAATGAATGTCTGGGGCACATTATTGGAAAGGGAGGTAGAAAGGTGTCACCAGAGAGAGTGGAAATAATTCACCAGATGAATCCACCTCAAATTCAGAAAGAAGTCAGGATGTTTTTGGGAATGGTCGGTTGCTATAGTGAGTGGTTACCAAACCTTTCCCTAGTGGCTAAGCCTTTACTGAGGCTGACACACAAGGATGTGTCTGATCCGCTTCCATTGGACAACAATTGCACAAAAGCATTCCTAGAGTTGAAAGAGAAAGTGTTGCGCCCCAGCACTAGGAATGAAAGTTTATTTGAAAGAAAATACACCAATTTGCAGTGAGAGGGAGGGCTGCGCTCTCTCAGTGCCTATTCAAAAACATGAATGTTTTCAAAGGTCTGAAATGTATTTCCCAATGACCTTTGACCCTAACTTCACAGAAATGTCAGCAAATGAATTGGTTTGTGATAAAACTGAATACGAGTGTCTAAATATCATGAAAATATGCATAAAGCCAATATCAGACTTTAAGGATGAACGTCTGATTCAGCCCAACAATGTCCATTTTGTAGATGGCCCATATTTTAAAGGTAACAATGACACATTAAAAGCAGCACATGCTGTGCTCCTTATACATTATGTTGTCAAAGCTTCATGGCTTTCAGCGGTTACCTCAGCCCAAAATTTGAAATTGATTGCCCTTACCATAACATGCAGTATATCTGCTCAAATGGGAGTCACTGTTGTCATGGGAGAGAGAAATGCTAATTCAGTTGCACAAAATTGTGTTCTGTTAGCATAAACATTCAATGGAATCTTCACAGGTGAATTAATAGAGGCTCAATAAATTGTTTCAGAAGCAGAACAACAGGGTTGTATCAGAACTGTTTTTGAAAAAAGTGACAACTGCATAGTAGCAAATGTGTTATTGCAAAAACTGATGCCCAGGTATAGATTGCCAGTTTCTCTGAAATCAAATTATAATGAGGTTTCAAAGATGATGAGTGCAGAACAACAGATTGGACAAAGATTGGATTGTAGCCATCTGCCTGAAGTTTCAAGCATAATAAAGCAACACAAAGGCAGCACAGAGTTACACTTTGCAAAAGACTGTGTTTCAGCATCACTGAATTGGCTTGAAAATGTCCATGCAAATGCACTTGTGAAAACAACTGATGAAAACACTAGCCATTGCTGTGAAGGTCTGGATGATGTGGAGCGTGCAGTTTCTCACCAGATTGCAGCTGCTACACAAGATCTGCATAATGGATGGTGCAACAACTTTGATCTGAGAGATGCTGTGAAATGGAAAGGCCTCTTCCAAATGATACTGGCAAAGACTGTTGTGAAATGTGGTGGCCTTCCAAATTGGGTGCATGCCTCTCACACACGTATGATCCTGTGTCCCCCTGATAAAACAGCTCCTCTTCAAGAAAAGATGCCAGCAGTGGTCAAAAGTCCACATAAGAGGGTCAGTCAAGCTGTAAGGGAACACACAGAGTCTGAAGCAGCACTAGAGAAAACTGAAGTGGCACTGGAAAAGCAAAAAGTGGAAACTGACTCAGATGAAAGCGGTGTCCAAAGGGTGAAAGAGTCAGATGCAGCCTCTGAAGAAGAAATTAGTGCTGTGGGCCTACGAGTGGAGGTAGGGAAAAGCTGGCTGAAAGGGTATCCAAAACGATTGCAGTGGTCCCTTGAAAAATCATTTGCACCAATAACTGAAACATCTAAATCTGATCAAAGTGAAAATAAAAGTGAAAGGCTTGGATTGAAAAAGTGCAAAGAGTTGATGGTGCTCTGTCAGAGTTTCTCAGCACCTGAGTGGTCAAAATGCATGGAAAAAGTACAGAATGCCACTTTGAATGAACTGTATGAGCCACCCTGATGGCAAACTGGTGACAAAGAGAAAAGGAAAGGCTGAAACAATAACTGAGAATTGTCAAGAGCTGAAGAGAAAAGAATCTTTGAATGATGAAAGAAAAAGAAGAAAAGAAGAAAAGAAAATAGAAAAGAGAATTGTCCTGTTGAATTTTCCTTTTATTATTTTGGTTAATTATTTTAGAGAAGACTAACAGTTCCAAGAAGCTACTTACAGAACTCTGCACTAAACATTTGAGCTTGGCTATATATGATCTGATTACAGACAAACTTGTGTAGCCTTAGAAATAGAGGTAAAATTGTTATATGCTCAGCTTTTGCAACAAAAATGTCACCTGTGAAAATAAATAAGTGTGATGATTTACAAATCATTTGAGGTATCATGATTTGTTATTATCAAAGGGTGAATTGATAGAGCTAGATTTCATCAAGATTAAGCATTGCTTTATTTTTATGTTTCAGACAGACTGCATTTAAAATGGCACGCAGATGTTGGTGCAAGTGAAAAACACATGGCACATGAAACATGAAATGAGGCCTACTCAAATGCTTTTTAAAAGTGGCACTTTTGGTGCAAGCAAAGTGAAAGACATAAAATGAGGACTGGTCACAATGCTTTCGGTCTGAAATGCTTGTGCTGAATTAACATGTGTTTTTGCAGTGTAGAGAAAACTTGTGATTTCAGTGGCATCTTTAGCTTTGAAGATAATCATAGAATGTGTGTTCTCTCCTCCCAGCTCCTTTTCCCCTATAATCTAAACTCCCTGTTTCTGTCTTAAGAGACTTTGGCTTTGTTGCATATTTAGACAATACATATTCAGTTCATAACACATCTTTTTATAATGTGTATTAAATTAATTAACCATGCACCAACACTACACGCGGGGCAAAAAGCATTTTGCATGAAAAGCTATCTAAAACATTAGAGCATGTTGCTATGAATATGTATTAACTGCTTGCGCTTTGGAACTTAACACTGGTGCATGTTTATGCTATGTTGTACATTGCACATTTTGCATGTAGTGCACAAATAATAGAAAAGCTGCTTTAAACTAATAGCTTTTGCTAGGTAATAATTAATACAGGGTACTAGTATGGGGGGGAGGTAAACAGAATGGGTTTTTATTTCGTAAATTAATACTCTTTTTGTGTTTGTTTTGTTTTTGGGCCTAAGATAAAATGGCTGCCTGTGAATCCAGCAAGGCTGTGAATTGTATTGAATGAGAGACGCATGCGCAGAACCAGCTACATACTGCCAAGTGCCTCAAATGAAGACCTGGTTCAAGGCCACCATGAACTGTACATTCTTGTTATCCTGCCAATGTACCAGTGTTTGTGGAATGTGTCCTTCCTGCGTGCGATGTGACAGGAAGGAGGAAATGGACTGAAACATTTTTTTCCTAGTAAATGTTGCTAAAACATATAATTGTATTAAGCATTAACGCTTCCTTTGTAAAAACCGGTATGGTTTGGAATTTGCAATGAGAACAGGATGGTGAGACCCTCATGTCATCTATGCTAACCAATCACAGTGCGAGTTTTTACTAAAACTGCCACATTATTAGTGTAGTCAGCCAAGAATTAGAGTATAAATAATTACCTCTTTGGAGGCGTGTTAGCCTTAGTCTTAGAAGGAGGAGAGGAGAGGGAGCAGATGAGACCAGACATCATATGGGTTAGGTACGTGAACGTCGCGGGTGCAGCCTGAGAGGAGATTGCGTCCGAGGAGAGACAGAGGGAGGTGGGGGTTCTTGCTCATATTTTTTTTTTAGAGAGTCCTTGCAGGTCATATTTTTGGCAAGGCAGGTCACATTCCTCTGTGGTCTGTGAAGGAGGGGCCTTTTCAGGAGCAACCTCTCTCTGTGAACACAGAGAGGACAGATGAACAGACCAGGGCAGAGAGTGCAGCTGATGGAAAAGGTTTAGATTTAGATGCTAAAACTCTAAGTTTATGCTTTGACTAACTAATTAGTTTTGAAAAGATGTATTTGTCTTATGCATTTATTTCTCTTTATGGGAGATTTTTGCCAATTATTAATTATTGATTAGCCTTGCAAAACTCACTCTTGAATTATATTTTTCCTGAAACTCTTCAAAGAGTTCTGACTGACATAGAATTAGGGATTTTTCCTCCTAATGGAGTGCTTTGTATGCAACCTATAATATGTTTTGTATTAATTCTATTTTTCCTATTTTCAATTCTGTAACCTGATTGATATTTGACTAATGAATAAAGGGTCAGAGAACTTTAACTTTCAACTAGAAAATGAAACCCTTTAAAATACTCACAACTCTCTTTATTGGCTTAAATATTAATTGCATTTTTAATTTTTCATGTTTATGTAAAGTCTCCTGATGGTAATATACAGTGGCAAGGGTCCAGTACCTTTACAGCGGTAAATTAGAAGGTAAATGAGGTTTTGCATTGAGAAATTACAGTGAAATTACCGCTGCATCACTGCCACCCAGGCAAACCAGCTAATCTGGGCCTATGGGTACCTAACAGTGAGGAGAAGAGAATTAGCCAAATGGCTGAAACAGGTGGCTGGTGATTGTAGCAAAAGGCCCTGACAGTAGTTGTGATCTAGTCAAACACAAGGCTTCAGTATCAGCCATCCTGCTAGTACATTTGCACTCACTGTCAGGAAAGCATATTTCCAAGTGGGCTGGTTGGGCTTGGTAGGAAGAGAGTATGTAGGACAGAGCCTGATGGGAAATGTAGTTATAGCAAACACTCCGCCTGCGCCCTAGCCCAAGCAGCTCATGCCTATGGGTATCTGACAGTAAGGGGAAGTGAACTAGCAAGATAACTGACACAGGTGACAGGTGTTTGGAGCACAAGGCCTTGATGGTTATTGTGGTAAGTTCAAACACCAGGCATCCGTGTCAACCATATTGCTAGTGCATTTCCACTCACTGTCAGAAAAACATATTTCCAAGTGGGCTGGTTGGGCTGGGTTGGAAGAATGGGTGTAGGACAGAGCCTGATGGCAGTTGTCGTTTTCGCAAACACTCCTCCTGCCACCCATCCCAGCCAGCTAATATGGGCCTATGGGTACCTGGCAGTGAGGGGAAGTGACCTAGCAAGATGGCTGACACAGGTGCCTAGTGTTTGGAGCACAGGGCCTTGATGGTAGTCGTGGTCAGGTCAAACACCAGGCACCAGTGTCAGCCATCTTGCCTGTACATTTCCACTCACTGTTAGGAAAGCATAGTTCCAAGTTGGATGGGTGGGAGGAGTGTGTGTAGGGCAGAGCCTGATGGGAGATGTAGTTATAGCAAACACTCCTCCTGGCACCAAGCCCAACAAGCTCATCTGGGCCTTTGGGTACCTGACAGTGAGGGGAAGTGTACTTGCAAGACGGCTTACACAGGTGGCTGGTGTTTTGAGAACAAGGACTTGATGGTTGTTGTGGTCAAGTTAAACACCAGGCAATCTTTCCAGTACATTTCCACTCACTGTCAGGAAAGCAAAGCTCCAAGTGGACTTGTGTGGCTGGGTGGGAAGAATGTGTATAAGACAGAGCCTGATGGGAGTTGTAGTTATAGCAAACACTCCTCCTGCAACCCACCCCACCCAGATCATCTGGGCCTATTTATACCTGACAGTGAGGGGAAGTGTACTAGCAAGATGGCTGACACAGGTGCCCGGTGTTTGGAGCACAGGTCCTTGATGTAGTTGCGTGCATGTCACATACGAGGCACCAGGGTCAGCCCTCTTGCTAGTACATTTCCCCTCACTATCAGGAAATCATAGTTCCAAGTGGGCTGGTTGGGCTGGTTGGGAGGAGTGTGTGTTTAGGACAGAGCCTGATTTGAGTTGTAGTTATAGCAAACACTCCTCCTGCCACACAGCTGAACCAGCTCATCTGGGCCTATGGGTACCTGACAGTGAGGGGAAGTGTTCTAGCAACTTGGCTGACACAGGTGCCTGGTGTTTGAAGCACAGGGCCTTGATAGTAGTCGTGGTAAAGTCACACCCCAGGCACCAGTATCAGCCATCTTGCTAGTATATTTCCACTCACTGTCAGGAAAGCATAGTTCCAAGTGTGCTAGTTGGGTTGGGTGGGAGGAAGGAGTGTGTGTAGGACAGAGCCTGGTGGGAGTTGTAGTTCTAGCAAACACCACTCCTGCCACCCAGCCCAACCAGCTAATCTGGGCCTATGGGTACCTGACAGTGAGGGGAAGTGTATTAGCAAAATGGCTGACACAAGTGGCTGGTATTTGTAGCACAAAGCCTTGATGGTAGTTGTGGTCATGTCAAACACCAGGCACTAGTATCAGCCAACTTGCTAGTATATTTCTACTCACTGTCAGGAAAGCATATTTTCAAGTGGGCTGGTTGGGCTGGGTAGGAAGATTTTATGTAGGAGAGAGCCTGATGGGAGTTGTAGTTATAGCAAACACTCCTCCTGGCACCCAGCCCAACAAGCTCATCTCAGCCTTTGGGTACATGGCAGTGAGAGGAAGTACACTATCAAGATGGCTAACACAGGTGGCTGCTGTATCGAGCACAAGGCTTTGATGGTTGTTGCTTTCAAGTCAAACACCAGGCACCAGTGTCAGTAATCTTGCCAGTACATTTCCACTCACTGTCAGGAAAGCATAGTTCCAAATGGGCTGGTTGGGCTGGGTTGGAGTAGTGTGTGTAGGACAGAGCCTGATGTGAGTTGTAGTTATAGCAAACACTCCTCCTATTGTGGAAAACATCTTATATTTTATTTTACTTTTATTTTTATTTAAGAAGTTTTATATAGCGCTTGCCTGACCCGAGGGCATCGGAGCGCTTTACAGCAGATACAATGCAGAGATTCACAACAAACAAAACAAAGAACATATTAACATTGCAGGACGCTGTGTGGGAGCTTCGTAGTCTTGAGAACAAGGAGTCCGAGCAGTGCGAGGTGTCTGTTTCCCCGCTCCGATTGATCCTATCGATTCCCTAGGGAGCGGTCGAGGAACAGGATTTTGAGTTGGCTTTTGAATTTTACAAAAGAGGGAATAGTTCTGATGTGAGGGGGAATAGAGTTCCAGATTTTAGGCGCGCTACCGGCGAAGGATCGTGCCGCAGTTTTTTGTTTTCGAGTTTTTGGCGGGATGAGTAGGAGGGAGTTTGAGCTTCTGAGGTTCCTGACCTGACCGGCTTTTTTGAGTTTGGCCGCCAAATATTCGGGTTTGCCGGTATGTAGGGCTTTATGAGTGAGGCAGGCTGTTCTGAAGCTAATCCGCATTTCGACTGGGAGCCACTTAAGTTCTCTGAGTGCAGGAGAAATATGGTCGAATTTCTTGATTCCGGTGACCATTCTGGCTGCCGCATTCAGAGTTGTTTTGATGGGAGCCAGATGTGATTTTGCTATTCCTGAGAGGACTGCATTCCCATAGTCCAGTCTTGACAGCACCAGTGTTTGAGTGGCCTGTTTAAGATCACTGGGCGGAATGAAAGGTTTTATTTTGTTCAGTAGTTTTAGGTTAAGGAAAGCACTCTTGGCCGAATTCTTGATGTGTCTGGTCATGTTCAGTTTCAGCCAGGGTGAGATTCCCGTTGAGTGCATCGATGGCCTTTAGCCATTCAGCAATTTGGGGGTTCTCCTCTTTGTTCGAGATGAGGAGTGTCTCGGTTCTGTCGGGGTTTAGTTTAAGGTGATTACATGACAGCCAGTATTAAGTGATACCAAATGATTAAGATTTCAGGCCCCGTTAGGTTGACATAAAAACATCAGACAGATGCTTGTACTTTTGCATGGTTCAGAAGTAAAGCTGCTTTTGCAACGCAAGGCTTGCCCAAGAAAGATACAAGAACAGAGAAGGATTCTAGCTTAGCCGCAAGTATTTCTGCATATCACATTTAGAAATATTTCTGGTACGTGCTATTATATTGCAATTATTTCTATGGAAAAGTACCAGAGCTAATACATTGCATTGCAGTGGAATGTCCCAAAGCTGCCACCTACTCAGGACACATGGTCAGCAACAGTATAGTTGGGACCCTAAATGGTATAACGCAGCCTAGGCCTTTCCTGATTGGACAAATATCTGGTGCTTAATTTTTGCTACGTCCATTATGATGCTGTTTCCTCTGTGGTTTGTGTCAATAAAAGCTGTCAGAAACGTCACATCTTCAGACACTCAGTAGCTATGCTGACTGTCTCCGTGCTGCACGCATTTGCATTATCTTGTTGGTCTCCAATAAATTCTGTTCATCTTATGCACGACAGAGAGCTGGATTTGTGGTATTATTTCCTTATTCTTTATTTCAGCTTTCACATTTGGTGTGAGAATGCGGCTCCTGGATCACAGACTTCTACCGCCACCGGGCTGCTGCCCTTCAGCTTCGTTCGGAGGCCTGAGGTTTGATGACTCTTTATCTCTGTGTTCTCTCTCTCTCTCTCTCTCCCTCCGCTCTGTGGCTGAGGGACTCTGCCTGCTGTGAGTTGGTTTTTGTCATATCTCTGGCTCCTGCCTTTCTACCTCTCAGCACATTTGCATGGCCAGTTTCTGGTGCGCTCTTTATCCCTGCTCTGTTCTTTTAACCCCTGCTGGTGATGCCAGTTTGCCAGTGTGCCGGGGAAATATTTCTCTTTTGTAATTCAACTAACTACATGGCTATCATAACAGCTATTCTGATCCCTTTCTTCAGCTTCCTCTTTGTGGCTTTAATAATATATGTCTCAGTCTGCCAACATTCGGCTGAAGACTGTGCCACTGTTTGAGGTTAGCACTCACTTAATGGTGCTGACAGTGATGTAATATACTTTGCTTCATGCACCGTCTGCGGTGTTTGACCTCTGGTACTGCTGCCGACCTCTACCCATCTCTCTAGTGTGCATTTTTGCTCTCCATTTTAGTTTCTGCGCTGCATCCTCACCCAGCCAGGCCGGCAACAGCGTCCGCCCACACTTTCCCTGCACGCAGTGACTTCCTGGTGCTAAGCAGCAGTTGGCTGATGGTGTACCAAGGAGGGTGAACTTCTGCAGTCCCCTGTCTTGCCTGCCGAGAGTCCCCGGCCGATGGGGGTGGAGGACATTTATGACTACTTCCCATTGACTGGAGCAGAGGTCGTAGGAATTGCCAGAATGAACACCCATTGGTGAGTTTTCCTTGAGGATCTCCATCCTCCGGGTTGGGTTGTAGCAGGTAGCTCCTCATTTTAGAGTAGCAGCAGTGTTTGCTCCCCAGGTCCAGGTGGTAGCAGTATAAGCTCCCCTGGTTTTGCACATAGTTGCTGTGCAGAAACAATATCGTGGGAGTGGTAGCCAGGTTGGCTCCTCCTTTTAATTGCAACAGGTTTCAGGGCGCCAACTTCACGATTTTCCATGAACTCACCTTTGGGTGTGGATAACTCACCTCAGCACCCCTGGCAACCGGTGGCCACTGGGGCGCTGCCTCCTGCCAGATGCCAGAGGTGGTCTTCAGCTGTGCCTAGGTGTCCACCTAGGCACAACGGGGAGGGAGTATCAGTTGTTTTATTCTCTATCATTTTGGGTTTCATTGCATTTGTTTACTGTGTTATTGTTATGTGCCTCTCATCTATTGTGGTTAAATACTGCTAGGGTGGCACCTACCGTGCCCATTGTTGCAGGGTATTTTCAGTCACTGTCAGGCTATCATTTTACTTGGGTATTGTAGACGCTATGTGACTGACATTAAATTTGCTGCTACCTCTCTGACAATGGACTGGACACCCCTCTAATAATTATTGCCACCCTAATAAACATACGTTACACGAAAAGTATGCTGTTCCCCAATAAAACGATGTGGACAACGTGTTACAGGGGTAGGAGGAGGGAAATCCTCCTTTTCGGTACTAGAGTCCTCACACACCCAGCAAGCTAGATGTCATGCTTCATCATATGGACTTGCTCCTCATCGGGTCGGCGCTGCAATACCCGACGGGCACCCATAAAGGGGCTCTTTGGCGGAGATCTTTAGTTCCTTGCCTTATGGTGCTGTGGGTGTGAGGGCCCTAGAGAACAGTGTAGATGTGATGTGAGTGAGTGACTGTTAGACTTGGCTTTTTCAGCGGGTTTGCCCACAGACTTTTTGCTTTTTGGCCTCCTGTTTTTGACCCTGTGTGTGTTGGTTTTAGGACTCTGGGCACTTTACCACTGCTAATCAGTGCTAAAGTGCATATGCTCTCTGTGTAAATTGTGTTATGGATTGGTGTTTCCATGATTGGCCTATTTGATTTATGTGTCAGTCCCTAGTAAAGTGCACTGCGAGTGCCAGGGCCTATAAATCAAATGCTGTTGGTGGGCTGCAGCACTGAATTGTGCCACCCATGCAAACAGCCCGTAAAGTGTAACTCTGGCCTGCCATTGCAGAGCCTGTGTGCAGCCTGGGGCTGCCATGTCGACTTGGCAAGTGCACACACTTGCAAGTCCCTAAACCTTCCCTTTTCTACATGTTAGTCACCCCTAAGGTAGGCCCAACGTATCCCTGTGGGCAGGGTGCATTGTATGTGAAAGGTAGGACATGCCCAGGTGTGTGTGGCATGTCCTGATAGTGAATTACAGCCTATTTCGTTTTTCACTATTGCAAGGTACCTGTTCCGCATAGACCAGAATGGGCAGTTTTGATTATTACAGCTTATAATCCTAACTGACCCAGGGAACATGGTAGAAATTCAAGTTTAGTATGCCTGGACTCAGAATGATAAAATGCATCTTTTAGTGAAGTTGGTTTTAACATTCTGTGTTTGAAAATGCCACTTTTAGAAAGTGGGTATTTTCTTGTCTAACCATCCAAGCCTGCCTCTGCTAGGTTGTGTATTCCTTGTCTGGAGTGTGAGTGACAGGGGATGGGGGATGCCAGGAGACAGGGTGAGTCAGCACAGGGCTGAATAGCAAGATCTACATGTAGATGGGTGGGAGGGGATGCACCTGGGACCTGAATAGGGCTGGGCCTTCCCTCCACAATGCTGGCTCCACCTCCTGTGGTGCGTCTGATGTCCCTGGCCTGCACTGTGAAAGGAAAGAAGGAGTCTTGTCAACAAAGTGCTCCAAGGCTGACCAGAACTGGTTTGGACTAGGCAAAGGCCTCTCTGCCTTCAGAGAACAAAGAGAAATTGAGGACCCAAACCCCAGAACTTGAGATTACTTCTGAACTAAGGAACCTGCCAGGAAGAAGGACCGGGAAAGCTGGAGGAGGAGTACTGCCCCTATGCTGCGTGTTATGGGGTTGGCCTGCAGTGGTTGCTTCTGTCTTGGGTAGGGAAAGGACTGGACTGTGCTTTCATCATCCTGCTGTTAGAGTTTTCTCCAAGGGCTTGAAGTAGAGCTTGCCTCCTGTTGGAAGTCTCAGGGATAGACAAGACTTCAGAGAACTCTTTTGGATCAAGAAGACTGCCAAGAAGAAGAGCTGGAGAAGCTGTGAGGAGGAACTACCACTTTGCTGTGTGCTTTGCTGTGTTGGCCTGCAGTGGCTGCTTCTGTCTTGGGCAGTGAAAGGACTGAACTGAACTTTCTTCAATCTACTTTGTGAGTGTCTCCAAGGGCTTGAGGTAGAGCTTGCCCCCTGTTCAAGAAGTCTCAGGAACAGCAAAGACTTCAAGCCTGACGCCATCTACGACGCCGCTGCCGACTCCGTGTCCTGAAGGCACCGCAGAGGGCACCGCCGCAACGCCGCACCGCGACCCTGGTCTCACCAACGACGCCTGCTGACGCCGCCACCGAGCCGCTGCTCGCACCGTGACCTGTGGTCACCGCACTCCGCACCGCCTCGCTTCCCGCCGCATCCTCACCCAGCCAGGCCGGCAACAGCGTCCGCCCACACTTTCCCTGCACGCAGTGACTTCCTGGTGCTAAGCAGCAGTTGGCTGATGGTGTACCAAGGAGGGTGAACTTCTGCAGTCCCCTGTCTTGCCTGCCGAGAGTCCCCGGCCGATGGGAGTGGAGGACATTTATGACTACTTCCCATTGACTGGAGCAGAGGTCGTAGGAATTGCCAGAATGAACACCCATTGGTGAGTTTTCCTTGAGGATCTCCATCCTCCGGGTTGGGTTGTAGCAGGTAGCTCCTCATTTTAGAGTAGCAGCAGTGTTTGCTCCCCAGGTCCAGGTGGTAGCAGTATAAGCTCCCCTGGTTTTGCACATAGTTGCTGTGCAGAAACAATATCGTGGGAGTGGTAGCCAGGTTGGCTCCTCCTTTTAATTGCAACAGGTTTCAGGGCGCCAACTTCACGATTTTCCATGAACTCACCTTTGGGTGTGGATAACTCACCTCAGCACCCCTGGCAACCGGTGGCCACTGGGGCGCTGCCTCCTGCCAGATGCCAGAGGTGGTCTTCAGCTGTGCCTAGGTGTCCACCTAGGCACAACGGGGAGGGAGTATCAGTTGTTTTATTCTCTATCATTTTGGGTTTCATTGCATTTGTTTACTGTGTTATTGTTATGTGCCTCTCATCTATTGTGGTTAAATACTGCTAGGGTGGCACCTACCGTGCCCATTGTTGCAGGGTATTTTCAGTCACTGTCAGGCTATCATTTTACTTGGGTATTGTAGACGCTATGTGACTGACATTAAATTTGCTGCTACCTCTCTGACAATGGACTGGACACCCCTCTAATAATTATTGCCACCCTAATAAACATACGTTACACGAAAAGTATGCTGTTCCCCAATAAAACGATGTGGACAACGTGTTACAGGGGTAGGAGGAGGGAAATCCTCCTTTTCGGTACTAGAGTCCTCACACACCCAGCAAGCTAGATGTCATGCTTCATCATATGGACTTGCTCCTCGTCGGGTCGGCGCTGCAATACCCGACGGGCACCCATAAAGGGGCTCTTTGGCGGAGATCTTTAGTTCCTTGCCTTATGGTGCTGTGGGTGTGAGGGCCCTAGAGAACAGTGTAGATGTGATGTGAGTGAGTGACTGTTAGACTTGGCTTTTTCAGCGGGTTTGCCCACAGACTTTTTGCTTTTGGCCTCCTGTTTTTGACCCTGTGTGTGTTGGTTTTAGGACTCTGGGCACTTTACCACTGCTAATCAGTGCTAAAGTGCATATGCTCTCTGTGTAAATTGTGTTATGGATTGGTGTTTCCATGATTGGCCTATTTGATTTATGTGTCAGTCCCTAGTAAAGTGCACTGCGAGTGCCAGGGCCTATAAATCAAATGCTGTTGGTGGGCTGCAGCACTGGATTGTGCCACCCATGCAAACAGCCCGTAAAGTGTAACTCTGGCCTGCCATTGCAGAGCCTGTGTGCAGCCTGGGGCTGCCATGTCGACTTGGCAAGTGCACACACTTGCAAGTCCCTAAACCTTCCCTTTTCTACATGTTAGTCACCCCTAAGGTAGGCCCAACGTATCCCTGTGGGCAGGGTGCAATGTATGTGAAAGGTAGGACATGCCCTGGTGTGTGTGGCATGTCCTGATAGTGAATTACAGCCTATTTCGTTTTTCACTATTGCAAGGTACCTGTTCCGCATAGACCAGAATGGGCAGTTTTGATTATTACAGCTTATAATCCTAACTGACCCAGGGAACATGGTAGAAATTCAAGTTTAGTATGCCTGGACTCAGAATGATAAAATGCATCTTTTAGTGAAGTTGGTTTTAACATTCTGTGTTTGAAAATGCCACTTTTAGAAAGTGGGTATTTTCTTGTCTAACCATCCAAGCCTGCCTCTGCTAGGTTGTGTATTCCTTGTCTGGAGTGTGAGTGACAGGGGCTGGGGGATGCCAGGAGACAGGGTGAGTCAGCACAGGGCTGAATAGCAAGATCTACATGTAGATGGGTGGGAGGGGATGCACCTGGGACCTGAATAGGGCTGGGCCTTCCCTCCACAATGCTGGCTCCACCTCCTGTGGTGCGTCTGATGTCCCTGGCCTGCACTGTGAAAGGAAAGAAGGAGTCTTGTCAACAAAGTGCTCCAAGGCTGACCAGAACTGGTTTGGACTAGGCAAAGGCCTCTCTGCCTTCAGAGAACAAAGAGAAATTGAGGACCCAAACCCCAGAACTTGAGATTACTTCTGAACTAAGGAACCTGCCAGGAAGAAGGACCGGGAAAGCTGGAGGAGGAGTACTGCCCCTATGCTGCGTGTTATGGGGTTGGCCTGCAGTGGTTGCTTCTGTCTTGGGTAGGGAAAGGACTGGACTGTGCTTTCATCATCCTGCTGTTAGAGTTTTCTCCAAGGGCTTGAAGTAGAGCTTGCCTCCTGTTGGAAGTCTCAGGGATAGACAAGACTTCAGAGAACTCTTTTGGATCAAGAAGACTGCCAAGAAGAAGAGCTGGAGAAGCTGTGAGGAGGAACTACCACTTTGCTGTGTGCTTTGCTGTGTTGGCCTGCAGTGGCTGCTTCTGTCTTGGGCAGTGAAAGGACTGAACTGAACTTTCTTCAATCTACTTTGTGAGTGTCTCCAAGGGCTTGAGGTAGAGCTTGCCCCCTGTTCAAGAAGTCTCAGGAACAGCAAAGACTTCAAGCCCGACGCCATCTACGACGCCGCTGCCGACTCCGTGTCCTGAAGGCACCGCAGAGGGCACCGCCGCAACGCCGCACCGCGACCCTGGTCTCACCAACGACGCCTGCTGACGCCGCCACCGAGCCGCTGCTCGCACCGTGACCTGTGGGCACCGCACTCCGCACCGCCTCGCTTCCCGACGACGCCTTGGTATCCCCGACGACGCCTGCACCGACCTCCGGAACCGACGCCTGCGGACGCCGTGTTTTCAGAAGCTCACCGCGAGGTCATCGACGCCCTGCATTTCTGAAAGGTACTGTTTGCAAGTCTTCCCGACACCGTAGCTGACCCGCGACGCCACGGTCAGCCAGAACTGTTTGGATTTGTTTGTTCACGACGCCGTGATAGCCCCGGACGGAGCTATCAACATCAAGGAACTCTTTTTTAATCAGCGTATTTTTGAATTGTGAACTTTAAAGTATAGTATTGTGGTTCTTTATCGTTTTTGGTCTTGTTTTAATTATATAAAAATATTGGATATTTTTCTAAACTGGTGTGGTGTCCTTTTGTAGTGCGTACACTGTATTACTGTTGGTTATGTGCAAATGCTTTACACCCTGCCTCTAAGATAAGCCTGACTGCTCGTGCCAAGCTACCAAGGGGGTGAGCAGGGGTTATTTTAGGAGTGTAACTCCCTTATCCTGACTAGGGTGGTGGTTTTTGCCTGGCTTTGGCCCACGCCCAAGCCTACCAAAAATCCCATTTCTAACATTGGTTGTCAGCGGTGAGGATAGGACTTGCGTTTGCACTTGACTTACAGTGATTGGTGTGCACTACTACCATATCGCAGACCATTACGTACCACATACAGGTTCTTTTTCTTTTTGGCCTATTTTTGATCTTGCCAATTTGAACTTGCTACTTCAACATGCCTGAATCTATAGTATCATCAATTGCATCAGTAGAAATTGCCTTTGAGGAGGATCGATTGGAAGCCTACAATGTCAAGGAGTTAAAATCGATTTGCAAGAACCTGAAAGTCCAGGTCAGAGGCCTCACCAGGAAGGATGAGCTACAAAAGGCGCTGAGGGCCTGGGTAGCAGCCAGACATGCCAGTGGGCAATCTGGTGATTTCAGTGGAGAGGTGGAGGAGCCTGTTCCTAGGGTTCATGTGCTTTTGGGAGGAGGGGAGCCCTCCAGGCCAGGCAGCAGTAGCTTGTCCCCAGAGGAGCTGGAGGACAGGCGGGAAGCAAGGAGGTTTGAATTGGAGAAACTCAGAATAGAAAGTGAGAGGGAAGACAAGAGAATAGCCATGGAGGAAAAGAAGATGATCTTGGATCATGAGCTTAAAATGAGAGAGCTGGAGCTGGATTGGGAAGCCGGTAGGGCTTTGTTCAGCCCAGATGGTGGAAGCAAAAATGTAGTGTCTAGTACTGAGGGGAGGTACACGCACACACAGATTTGGGGCCCTGCTTCAAGGAGGGGTTGACATACGCCAGGGGTTCAGGATTGTGAGGTTACTCCCGTGGTACGCAGTGTCCCTGAGGTGGATTGGGGAACTGGCACAGGGGATCATATTCCTGGTAGTGGGAGGGACACTCTACTGACTCTAGAGGAGAGGTGCAGGGAGAGGGGTTACCCCATGATAGACGCCCTGGTAAGTGAGTATGGAGACCAGCCAGAAGAGTATGGGTTGAGAGACAGCAACAGTCAGACACTGTCTCACCAGTCTTGTGAGAATGATGTGGGGTACTTTTCTGAGGCACTGGATGGTTGGGTGAAGGGTAGTTTGGTTAACACCTGTGCGGGGCTGTGTGATTCAATTGTTGGAGAGCATATTTTAAGTCCCTGTTTTCCAGAGCTAGGCCAACACCCAGTGGAGTGTGAGTTCTCTGACCCCAGGGAGCTTGCACGGGAGGCAGACCTTGTGGTGGATTCCAGAGGGTCTGGAGAAGCATCTGGGGGTGACCCGGAAGGAAGGGGCTTAGGTATTTCCTCACCACGGGTGGTGGGAAAGGTTCATGGTAGCCCAGCTAGGTCCCGGTGTCATGGGAAGGGTGTAGGGACTCACGTCCTGTCTCCGCGGAGAAGGAGTGGGAAGTGGCTGCGGCCCAAGGTGCCCGAAACCCGGTCCCAAAGCCTGGGTGGTTCCAGGAGGGAACACCGGGTTGGGAGCCTAGGCTGTACTGATAGGCCGTCCGTTGAGGGGGATCTCCTAGAGTCAGGAGAACCTGGAGCATCCGTAAACGGAGCTCCAGTGGTTCTGGTGTCTGGCGGTGCCGCTCCTAAGTGGAGGGTGCAGAAGTCCAGAGTGAGGGGTGAGAGGGGGATGTGTTCCCCAGTGGGAGAACCAGTGGGTCAGGGGCCAGCCAGAAGGGCTGAGCCTCCTAGCAGTGACCATGGTGACACCACTTCTGTCCAGGGGGATCTTCGCGCACTGTCAGATGGACAGAGGTCAGGAGATCTGCACCAGGCAGACTGTCACACAACACATGAGTCATCTGTTACCCTCAGGGGGGGCATGCGTGCTCCCAAGGAAGTCCTGGTGCGCCGGGCAGGTGCTCAGCTGCAGGATTTAGTCCCTGGGTTGGGAAGCCATGTTCAGGTCCTGCCTGACCTGGAGGGAAGGATGACTGTAAGCAGTGTCCTGACCAGTTTGTCTTCTAGGGGTACCACTCCAGGTGGGAGGGTGCAGAACTCTGGAAGGGGGTGCAGAGGGAGGGAGTCCTCGCCTCTGACCCCGGTTCAACTTGAGGGTTTAGGCCCTAGGTTGGGAGACCAGTTGCTGGAGGGAGGTCCTGAACTGGTGGGCGAGTTGGGCAGGACACCTGCAACAGGTGCCCTGACAATTTTGGAAGGACCAGTAGGTCAGGGAATGCCAGCTCTGAGGTCAGAGCACCCCAGGACTGACCCTGGTGAGGCCACTTCTGGCCTGGGAGGTCTTCATGCTCTGTCAGGTACGCAGGAGGCTGGAGACCTGCGCCAGGCGGATTCTGGCACAACTCATGAGGGGTGTGTTTCCCTTGGGGGGGGTTGGTGTACTCCCCCGGAAGTCCTGGGTTGCCAGGCACAGGTCCAGCCTAAGGGTACAGGCCCTGGGTTGGAGGACCAGGTTCAGGGTGTCCCCCCTAACCTGGGGGAAGGGGCAACTGCTAACAGTGCCACTACCAGTGTGTCTTCTGGGGGTGCCACTCCAGGTGGGAGGGTACAGTGCCCCAGGGAGGAGGACCGGGTGTGGGAGAGCCTACCCCAGTCCCTTGTTCAGCCTCAAGGTACAGACCCTGGGCTGGTGTACCAGTTGCAGGATAGCACCCCTGAACTGGTGGGTGAATTGTGCAGAACGCCTGCCACAGGTGGCCTGACAATTCTGGAGTTGAGGGGGACTGCTCCCGGTGGGGGGATGCAGTGCCCCAGGGAGGAGGATCGGGTGTGGGAGAGCCTACCCCAGTCCCTTGTTCTGCCTCAGGGTACAGACCCTGGGCTGGTGTACCAGTTGCAGCATAGCACCCCTGAACTGGTGGGTGAATTGCACAGAACGCCTGCCACAGGTGGCCTGACAATTCTGGAGTTGAGGGGGACTGCTCCCGGTGGGGGGATGCAGTGCCCCAGGGAGGAGGACAGGGTGTGGGAGAGGCTACCCCAGTCCTGTGTCCAGCCTCAGGGTACAGACCCTAGGCTGGTGTACCAGTTGCAGGATAGCACCCCTGAACTGGTGGGCGAATTGTGCAAGGCACCTGCCACAGGTGCCCTGACAATTCTGGAAGGGGGTACCGCTCCAGGTGGGAGGTTACGGAGCCCCTGGGAGGAAGACCGGGGGTGGGAAAGCCTACCCCAGTCTCCTGTCCAGCCGCCGGGTACAGACCCAAAGCTGGTGGGTCAGTGCCAGGATGTCATCCCTGGCCTGACAAGAGGGAGAGTGGACAAAGGGTGCCAGGCACCTGGGGCTAAAGCCCCCCACTCTCTGATGCCACAGAGGTTAGAGTGCCCTGAGAGGCATAAGGCCTGGGTCTCCCCACTGACAACTGTCGGTAGCCACTGTGGCTTACTGTCCTGGTGGACAGAGTTGCCCCTGGGAGGGGGACAGGAGTCACACCCCGGGGGTGGACTGGGCCTCACCACTGTGTTGGCCATGTGGGCACTGTCGGCCTGTTGGGGCACATCTGTGAGCAAAGTAAGTTTAGGCGCTGCACAGATGGGGTTCACAGGTGAAGAGAAGGGTACCCCATGGGTCAGCTTAGTGGGCCCTGAGAGTATGGATAAAGGGATACAACTGGGTTTGGAAAGGCGTAGAACCAGAACGTGCCCCTGCTGTTGTGGGCCAGGTCTATGTTCTATCGCCCCAAGCAGGGAAGTCCATCAAGGGATTGATTAGTCTACCCTGGCTTTAGGCTGGGAGGGGGTTGTGTTAGACTTGGCTTTTTCAGCGGGTGTACCCCCAGACTTTTTGCTTTTTGGCCTCCTGTTTTTGACCCTGTGTGTGTTGGTTTTAGGACTCTGGGCACTTTACCACTGCTAATCAGTGCTAAAGTGCATATGCTCTATGTGTAAATTGTGTTATGGATTGGTGTTTCCATGATTGGCCTATTTGATTTATGTGTCAGTCCCTAGTAAAGTGCACTGCGAGTGCCAGGGCCTATAAATCAAATGCTGTTGGTGGGCTGCAGCACTGGATTGTGCCACCCATGCAAACAGCCCGTAAAGTGTAACTCTGACCTACCATTGCAGAGCCTGTGTGCAGCCTGGGGCTGCCATGTCGACTTGGCAAGTGCACACACTTGCAAGTCCCTAAACCTTCCCTTTTCTACATGTTAGTCACCCCTAAGGTAGGCCCAAGGTACCCCTGTGGGCAGGGTGCATTGTATGTGAAAGGTAGGACATGCCCTGGTGTGTGTGGCATGTCCTGATAGTGAATTACAGCCTATTTCGTTTTTCACTATTGCAAGGCTACCTGTTCCCCATAGGCCAGAATGGGCAGTTTTGATTATTACAGCTTATAATCCTAACTGACCCAGGGAACATGGTAGAAATTCAAGTTTAGTATGCCTGGACTCAGAATGATAAAATGCATCTTTTAGTGAAGTTGGTTTTAACATTCTGTGTTTGAAAATACCACTTTTAGAAAGTGGGTATTTTCTTGTCTAACCATCCAAGCCTGCCTCTGATAGGTTGTGTATTCCTTGTCTGGAGTGTGAGTGACAGGGGCTGGGGGATGCCAGGAGACAGGGTGAGTCAGCACAGGGCTGAATAGCAAGATCTACATGTAGATTGGTGGGAGGGGATGCACCTGGGACCTGAATAGGGCTGGGCCTTCCCTCCACAATGCTGGCTCCACCTCCTGTGGTGTGTCTGATGTCCCTGGCCTGCACTGTGAAAGGAAAGAAGGAGTCTTGTCAACAAAGTGCTCCAGGACTGACCAGAACTGGTTTGGACTAGGCAAAGGCCTCTCTGCCTTCAGAGAACAAAGAGAAATTGAGGATAAAAAGGGGGACCCAAACCCCAGAACTTGAGATTACTTCTGAACTAAGGAACCTGCCAGGAAGAAGGACCGGGAAAGCTGGAGGAGGAGTACTGCCCCTATGCTGCGTGTTATGGGGTTGGCCTGCAGTGGTTGCTTCTGTCTTGGGTAGGGAAAGGACTGGACTGTGCTTTCATCATCCTGCTGTTAGAGTTTTCTCCAAGGGCTTGAAGTAGAGCTTGCCTCCTGTTGGAAGTCTCAGGGATAGAAAAGACTTCAGAGAACTCTTTTGGATCAAGAAGACTGCCAAGAAGAAGAGCTGGAGAAGCTGTGAGGAGGAACTACCACTTTGCTGTGTGCTTTGCTGTGTTGGCCTGCAGTGGCTGCTTCTGTCTTGGGCAGTGAAAGGACTGGACTGAACTTTCTGCAATCTACTTTGTGAGTGTCTCCAAGGGCTTGAGGTAGAGCTTGCCCCCTGTTCAAGAAGTCTCAGGAACAGCAAAGACTTCAAGCCCGACGCCATCTACGACGCCGCTGCCGACTCCGTGTCCTGAAGGCACCGCAGAGGGCACCGCCGCAACGCCGCACCGCGACCCTGGTCTCACCGACGACACCTGCTGACGCCGCCACTGAGCCGCTGCTCGCACCGTGACCTGTGGGCACCGCACTCCGCACCACCTCGCTTCCCGACGACGCCTTGGTATCCCCGACGACGCCTGCACCGACCTCCGGAACCGACGCCTGCGGACGCCGTGTTTTCAGAAGCTCACCACGAGGTCATCGACGCCCTGGATTTCTGAAAGGTACTGTTTGCGGGTCTTCCCGACACCGTAGCTGACCCGCGACGCCACGGTCAGCCAGAACTGTTTGGATTTGTTTGTTCACGACGCCGTGATAGCCCCGGACGGAGCTATCGACATCAAGGAACTCTTTTTTAATCAGCGTATTTTTGAATTGTTAACTTTAAAGTATAGTATTGTGGTTCTTTATCGTTTTTGGTCTTGTTTTAATTATATAAAAATATTGGATATTTTTCTAAACTGGTGTGGTGTCCTTTTGTAGTGCGTACACTGTATTACTGTTGGTTATGTGCAAATGCTTTACACACTGCCTCTAAGATAAGCCTGACTGCTCGTGCCAAGCTACCAAGGGGGTGAGCAGGGGTTATTTTAGGAGTGTAACTCCCTTATCCTGACTAGGGTGGTGGTTTTTGCCTGGCTTTGCCCCACGCCCAAGCCTACCAAAAATCCCATTTCTAACAGTGACGTTAAAAAAGGTTGGATAATCCGAATAAACTTTTTATTAGGGTGGCTATCCACCTTATTAAAAGAGAAGTGGAGTGGCTGCTCTCTGGCTCAATGGTCCAGCGGAGCGGAGCTCAACTCTTACAATGTGGTCAAAATGTTTCATGCATTGCGGTCAATACTGATCCATTGCATTTCATCAGGACCTAAGTGTAAAACTATCTACACGTGGTGGTGGGTGGAGAAGTTCCTACCTACCACTCTTCATGGATGCGAGCACGAAGTCCCGCCAATCCTAGTTGTAACCTATCTGAAGGGTAACACTCACTCCATTCGGTCTTATCAGCTCCAGACACCAATGTGGTGGTGTCCTGCCCTAGGAGGACGTGTGCCGGTAATCTACCCAACGCAGAGCTGAAAAGCCGGATTTTCAGCTCTGCGTTGGGTAGATTACCGGCTCGCATCCATGAAGAGTGGTAGGTAGGAACTTCTCCACCCACCACCACGTGTAGATAGTTTTACACTTAGGTCCTGATGGACTAGGTTGAACTAGTTGATGGTGACAATTAACATAACTTATTAGCCATTCTTTAATTAAAGAAAATAACCACAGACTCGGGAAGTTTTAAAATCTGTATCTAAATTAAATGAATGTGAACCATCTCAAATTACAGTACAAACACCCTCATTCGTAAGATTGCAAATCCGATCAAATTTTCATTAAGAAAATATTTCAGACACATACAATAACTATGCCCGGAAAGGAGAGGACAGAGAGAAAAGATCATCTACAAATACTATGAATGTATAGTTACCAAGGATGGTGTGAAGACCAAACCCTTTGGCCAAAGGGCTGGTAAGGGTCCCTCGGGATAGATCAGGAGACTAAGACTTCAGGACAGGAATCAGGACAGGATACTTAACCTCTCTAAAATACCGACGGCTGCGTAGCACCCCTCTCTGACATTCTCTTCCTCCTCGAGTTTCTTCCACGATCTTCTTGTCTAATCCAATTAAGTAAAGATAGATGGTTCTGCATTCGATGTCTTCATCAGCATCTCACAGCGTCTCTTTCAGCATCATCACCACCTACAGCACCGACAGCATCCTGAGCTCTCGACTTCCAGCATCGACGTCTCTCTAACTAACTAAAGCTACCTCAGTTATACCTTTCGTTTACCATGTACCACCCACTAAAGTTTCAATATCGCAAAAATACAAAATCCTTTTGGTCAGGCAAGGGGGGATGATCATCACACCATGCTTACATATTACTTTTCCCATTGAACTATTGTTCGTAAAACCCATCCCCTTAAACTTTATTCTTTTCTTCCGTTCCCATACATGTCCAAACTTTATTAGATACAATTATTTCAGTATCATGAATACAAGTCTTCTTGCATGAACTCTTCACCCTCTGTTCACAGGGCACGTCATTCTCGTCCTTGGACGGTTGTCAAAAAACTTGGTCATTCTTCCGGGTTAACTCTCGTGTATGCATGCGCAAACTTGAATCAGTCGGTTCAATTCAGACAAACGTGAAAGGCCCAAATGCACACTAATAATAAAGTCAAAAGAAGAAATGTTACTTTCACAAATAAATGGTTTCACTGTATACCACCCGTCTCTACTCTAACCCTCTTTACTTATTAATACTTTCCCCGCATTAACATTAGTAAAATAGCTGGTTTTCATTTCGGCTAAGCAGATGCCATGCACGTGAGTCTTCAAGACTCCATTTTAATGCCTTCTGCACATGCGCTAGAATTTCCCTCCAAGCGTTAGTACCATCATACTGCGTAGATGCAGTTGACGCATGCGCGGTAAAGATTTCCCAGTTAAAGCTGGATTAGTTCGTTTTCATTGTTATTTATATTAGTACACACATACGCAAGCTTCAGTAACCCGCGTGTTTCTGTAGTGCGTGTTATTATTTACAAGACGTTGTTAGTAATTCAGTAGCGAGTTAAATGAGAGGATTGCTTCCGAGCAAGTCTCTTTTACGAGTCCTTCCTCCATCAATCCCCTCTCTGATGGCATTTTAAGCCATCACAAAATTACCCATCCCATCCCAGATGCCAACTTTAGCACATCTCAATTTTCTATTTCTTTTCTCATTCTTCCATTTGTTACTCCTTTTCCTTCTAAATCTTTCATCTTCTTATATATCTTTCCTTTCATTTCTTCTAGTTGTATCTCCTCATATTCTCTTTTCCGTTTCTTTCCTTTTCCCTCTCTTTCTAAATGTATTCTTCCTTTCCCTCTATTTTTGCAACATTTATATGTAATCATTAATATTATTACTATTGTTATTATCACAACTAATGGTAATATTATTTGACCTAGAAAACTTTTCCCAAAATTAGTAAACCATTTCCCTATTGATGTTATGCTCTTTGTTAGTTTTCCCCACACACTGTCGACCTCCAGTTGGGTCAAGTCTTTATGCATTCTTGTAATGTTTTCAAAATATCCTTTAATTTCTCTGCTCTTGTCCGGAATATAAGTGCAGCAATGTTGAATTTTCAACATACCACAGACTCCACCTTCTTTTGCTAATAAAATATCAAGAGCAAGACGGTTTTTTAATACCATAGACCTGATTGCAACCATCTCTGTGTTAATCATCAAGAAAACTCCTGCAGTGTCTGTAGAAAGATGATCAACTATGGTTGATAATTTACAAATTTTCTGTGAATTTAGAATGACTCCAACTGAGGGTATCAATGCACTAAATATATCTCCTACTATTTCAGAAAAACTAGCTCTTCTTCTTCGTGTTAGTTCATTAGATTTTCCATTGATTCTGTCCACATGATATATTTTCGGGAAAACTATTCCAAAATAACAGCTCCCGTAACATCTTGCAGGTAACCTATAATAAGCATTGTTCCCGCAGACATAATAAACTCCTGGAAATACAGGATCAGTTCCCCCTTTTATTCCCCACCCTCCTAAAATTAGGAAGTTGTGTTCAGACTCACTAGAACCAATGTAATTATTATTATAATCTGTCTTTAATCTGTGGAGGCAGAATTTTCCCTTTTTCACAAAATCCAGTGACATCGCAGCATGAGCTTTGCCGTTTGCATAGATTCCCTCTTTCCCAGCCCATGGAGGTACATGGGTTTTCTGTTCAGCAACTTTCTTGGTTAAATCCTGTCTCCTTTCTTCTACTAAATTCAAAAACTCTTTTTCTTCTTCACATAATGTACAAGTTAAATTATTTTCGTGTGCCTGAGCTATATCTAATGAACTCATTGTTAAAAAGAATTCACCCATAAACTGTGCATTCCTACTACTAGCTACTGGATTCATTTTCTTTCTAATAGGCAATTCTGAAAATATTACATCTAGATTTGAATAAAAATACTGAAGTCTCCCTGTAGCATAAAATAAACTTGATAAAACACTACATGACACAGCATATGTTAGAGGTATATGGCGATATGTCACCCCTTCTGATACTGATGAGGGTAACTTCATACAAACATAGCAATTATTAATCTCCATTGTATTAACATACTGAAATAACAATTTAGTAAACACATTTGAAGACATATTATAATCTGACTCATTTTGATAATTTGCCTCATCTTCTACCCCTATTTCTATTTTAGTTCCCTTTATTCTATCTACCTTTTCATTAGTAATGGTATTATTTTTGTCACTTGTTTCCATTAATAAAGGTACTCTTACTGTTAGGAATAACCATACTAATACTACCAATAAAATACTACAAAAACAAAATCTAAAACATTTTCTTTTTAAACCTTGTTTTGGTCTTTCGGTGACTTCAAATTCTGCCATTTCAATCTGAGAAAATTTCTTCTCTCTTTTTCTTTCTTTTGTCTGTTAAATTTTCTTTTCTTTTTATTTTAAGGAGGTCTCAATTTGCTTTCATCAATCTGTGCAACATGAACCCTTTCTGTTTCTTCACTTAAACCTAAGTTTTCAAATTCTTCGAGTATAACGTAAGTCCACTCAAGGGCCTTGTATTTTCTGTTTAAATTTCTCAGTCTTGGGCTTCTTCGAGTAAGTTTCACTAAAGTTTGCTTAGTTTGTGTTTGACTTGTGACTTCATTTACTTGTTCTGGTTTCTTTTCTGATTTTCTCAAATAATATTTTAATTTCTTCACTCCTACTGGCCAATTGTCTCCTTTTCTAACTCTTTTGACCTGAACTGCACTTTCACCTTTTCTATCTCCTTCTAGAATCCTTTTATTTTCACTTAATCTAGGCACAATCTGTCCTTGTTCTCTATTTTCTGTGCTTGGACCTTCCTCTACTTGCACCTGTCCAGGTCTTATTATAATTTGTTCTTCTTCTGCCTGAACTTGTTCTTCTAGATCTACCTGATCCTGTTCAGGTCTTATTTCAGATTGTCCTTCTTCTGCCTGAACTTGTTCTTCTAATTCTGACTCTCCCTCCTCAGGTTCCTGATTGTCTTTGTTTATTTCGACCTGAGTGTGTTCTTCTTTCCCTGTCCTTCCCTGTCTACCTTCCTGCCTTTTCAGTTTTGTTATTCTTCTTGTTTCAACAGCATCATCAGGTATTTCAATTATTGGCATCCAATCTTCCTGACTTGTACTTGGCTGTTCGTCATATAGTTGTCTTTCAGAATCTATCACTCTAGACTCTTCAATTTCACAGCTTTCAACTTCTGACGTTTCAGCCTGCTCAGTCAGTGGTTGCTCGTGTTGTTCTCATGGGCTCAGTACTCTTCTGGTATGACTAGCATGAATCCAATTGGGCAAACCTGCACACTTCACCGCTGTGGTAGTGACTAGTATGACTTGACGCGGTTTATCCCACCTTGGTGCTAGACACGACATTCTTGCATGTTTCTTCACTAACATCCAATCTTCAGGATTCAAATCATGTGCTTGGTCTGGCTGTCTTTCAACTGCATCTTCTCCAACCTGGTGAGAGACAGAACGCACCATTTCAGCCAATCCTTTGCAATAGTCCAATACCAGATCATCAGTTATACTCATTAATTTGTTTCCAGGAATAAATGCTTGTCTCATTGCCCTTCCCATGAGAACCTCATGAGGACTCATTCCTGTCTTTCTGTCAGGAATACTTCTGAGACCCATCAGTACAAGAGGTAATGCATCTGGCCATTTCAGCATCGTGGATGCACACACTTTCCCTAATCTTGACTTGATTGTGCCATTTAGCTGTTCGACTATTCCAGAAGCCTCTGGACGATAAGCACAGTGCACTTTTTGTTCAATGTTAAATGCAGCTCAGATTAATCGAATTATTTCATTATTAAAATGAGGTCCTCTATCTGATTCCAAAGTGACTGGAAAACCAAAACGAGGAATCAATTCCCTCAACAGAAATTTAGCAACTGTAAGACTGTCATTTCTTCTGGTGGGGTATGCCTCCACCCATCTTGAGAACAGACACACTATGACAAGTACATACTTTAGTCCATTACAAGGAGGTAACTCAATGAAATCTAACTGCAACCTGGTGAAGGGTCCTTCTGCCTTTCCAATCTTTCCCCAGCTAACCACTGTCTTCCTGCCTGGATTTTGTTGCTGACAGGTTAAGCATCTTTGGCAAAGGCTCTCTGCGACTACCCTGAATTTTGGATTATACCAACTCTGTCTGAATAATCTGATCATTGAATCTCTCCCTATGTGTGTTGCTCCATGATATACTTTTGCCATTTTAGAGAGCAAACAATCTGGCCTGACTGGTCTTCCATCTAAGTACACCCATACTTCATCTTCTGACCTTTTTGTACAGGCTGCTTTTATCCAAATTTCCTTTTCCTTTTTCTCAACTTCTTCTTGAAACTGTCTAATCTCATCCCATGTTTCTGTAATTGAGAAAAACATAAGTTGGCAGCTGGTTTCACCCGTCTCAACTTTTCTGTTTATGGCCATTGTATTTTTCGCACAATATCGAGCAATTTGGTCAGCGTATCTATTGCCGGCTGCCACATAGTTATTTCCTGACTAACGTGCAGTGCATTTAACAACTGCTACTTCCTTTGGCAATTGTAATGCTCCAGCAGATCTTTCACATTTTTACTGTTTCTTATAGGAGATCCTGAAGAAGTCAGAAATCCCCTCTGCATCCAGAGTTGGCCAAAATCGTGCACAACCCCAAAACCATATTGACTGTCCGTAAATATGGTTATTCTTCAATTTTTCCCCTTTTTGCATGCTTTTGTTAAGGCCACCAATTCGACTACTTGTGCAGATTTGACTCCCGGTAAACAGGATGCTTCAACTACCCCTGTTATCTTACATACAGCATATGCAGCACTTAATCCTCCTTCTTCTGTTCTCAGACAAGACCCATCCACAAATATCTCATGATCAGCTTCTTTTAATGGGGTTTCTTTAATGGCAAGGCGGGGCTTAGTACACAATTCAGTCACATCCAAACAATCATGATCAATTTCATCTCTTACTTCCTCATTGCACGGGTCTGGCAATAATGTGTCAGGGTTCATAACCGTACATCTTATCACTGTCACATTTTCTGCTCCCAAAATCACTCTTTCATACTTAGTCAGCCGACTAGGTGTGAGATGTTGTGTTCTTGTTCTTGTCAGAAGAATTTCAACTGAGTGTGGAACATAGACTTTTACAGAATGTCCCATCACTATTGACTCACTTTGCTCCAGACTCATACAGTAGCAGCTACTGCTTTTAAGCAGCCAGGTAAAGCTGAAGCCACTGGATCCAATGTGGCAGAAAAATACACCACTGGACGTCGTCTCAATCCATGTCTCTGTGTTAAAACTGAGAGTGCACAATTTTCTCTCTCACAGCAAAACAACGCAAATTATTTTGAATAATCAGCCATGCCCAAGGCAGGAGCTTCGCATAAAAAATTCCGCAATTTCACAAAGGCTTCCAAACATTCATCATTCCAATCAATTTGATCTTTTGCTCTCTTCCGTGTCAATTGTATCAATGGTTTTGCTAGCATAGAAAAACTGTTAATGCACTGCCTACAGTACCCAACCACTCCCAGGAACATTCTCATTTCTTTTTGCGTCTGAGGTAGTTGCATCTCCTTGATTATTTTTATTCTTTCCGGTGTCACTTTTCTTACTCCTCTTTCTATTTTATGCCCTAAATATTTAACTTCTTGTTGACAGAACTGTAATTTTTCTGGAGACTCCTTGTGTCCTCCTTCAGCCAAATGGTTCAGTAATGCAATTGTGTCAGTGACACAATCTTCTCGTGTTCTTGATGCCACCAGTAGGTCATCAATGTACTGAACTAGAACCGAATTTCCAGGCATGACTAATGACTCTAAACACTTTTTCAGGATCTGACAAAAAATCGAGGGACTCTCTGTGTACCCTTGAGGAACTCTGCACCATGCATAGATACGATCCTCGAACTTAAATGCAAAAAGATACTGACTGTTTGGATGCAAAGGAATAGAAAAGAATGCTTGGCACAAATCAATTACTGTAAACCAGCCCGCATTCCAAGGTATCTGATAAAGGATCACTGCTGGATTTGGTACTATTGGGCAACATGGTACTACAATTTTATTTATTTTTTGTAAATCTTGCACTATCCTATATTTTCCACTAGGCTTTTTAAGTCCCATGATTGGTGAGTTACAAGGGCTATTCATTATTTATTTTAAAATGCCTTGTTTAACCATTCGATCGATTTCTGGAATAATTCCTGCTTTTACTTCTGGACTCATCTTGTATTGTCGTGTGTTTGGATAAACTGCACCTTCCTTTATTGTCACTTTCACTGGGTCTATATTTGACATTAGCCCAATATCTTTTCCTGTAAAATCCCACACTTCTGGATTGACTGTGGCTCTCAACTCTTCTGGTAATTCATTTTCAGTCATTAATGAAAACATTTCATCTACTTCTGTTCCTTGCTTGACTAGCATCATTCTATATATAACATCTTCCTCAGGGGTCTGGAAAGCGACACCATCTGGTGTACAATAGATCGTGAAATTCATTTTGCACAGTAAATCTCTTCCCAAAGGATTTACAGGACTGGAATCGCAAACTACAAACCAATGCATTTCTTTAAAGTTTCCAATGTGTACCTCCATTGGTTTCGTGGTTGGGGTTCTAATCTGTTGATTTGACACGCCTACAACTTGGATAGATTCTCCCAAGAGGGGTAGGTTTGGGATGTCTGCTGTTCTCACAGTAGCCCGGGTAGCACCAATATCCAATAGAAAAGTGATGCCTTTACCTTCCACTTTCCCATCAACAAATGGACCTGACTGATCTACCGGCAAGGATGCGCCAAGCACGCACTCCTCTTCCTCCCCCCTCAGGCACCGTCATTGTACAAAGTTTGAATTTTCCTCATCATTCTGCAACGAATATTGTCCAACTGTTCTATTATTCTTACCACTTTCTCCTTGAAATCCGGTGTTCGTACTGAACTTTTGGTGGTTCACAAAGTTTGGCATAGGAGGTGGTGGCACCTGATATTGTGGAGTAACTACCTGCTGCTGCTGATTCATAAGTACTTCATTTTGCATCTGTGGGATTAAATTTTGATTTGGCCCATTATTATTCTGAATACTCTTACACTCGTTCTTCCAATGTCCAAGCTTTCCGCACGCATGACAAGGAAATTTCTTCTTCGCTTCTTCTCTGTTCATTCGTCCTCAATATTTATTACCATTCGCCACTTGATCATTCTGACTCTGCTCTTTCACTTGATTATCAGTCTGAGTATTGGTTTTATTCTCCTGTTGCTCTGCCAATTTTACTTGTGCCCACATCATTTTCTCTTTTAGTTTTCTACGCCTTGCTTCTATGTCGTCTCCACAGTATTTTGCATACTTTAAAATCTCATCCACTGTCTTGCTTTGCCAACACAACATGTGCTGCTGTATCATCTGACTAATCTCTGGTTTCAAACCATATACAAACCGATACACAAAATGTCCCATATCCTTATCACCAATATTCTCAAAACCAATTTATACTGCTTAAACACCTGCAATAACCTTTCATAATACGCATGTACAGATTCATTTGGTTCTTGTGTTGTCCTATCTATCTTTACCCATTCTGTTTCTTTAGGAGGAATTTTCCCTTTCAAATAAGTAATCACTTGGTGATATTTCTTCATCACCTCCTCTGAGGGTGCTCCTGTCTTTGAGTCTCTAGCATACTCTTCACTTGGCCAATCTATTGTAATCTTACACTCCGTCCATAAATCAGCAGGTACCACAATGTCAAACAAACCATCCAAATCCTTCAATAAGACCTTTGAAACCTTCACAAAGCTTTCTACCTGTTTATACCATTCAACTGTTTTTTCTCTCAATTTTGGAAAATCATTTGTAAATGACAAAATATCTTGTCTACTCCAAGGAACATGAACATATCCTCCTCCTGGAACCTCTCTCATTAGACACAATTTCTCAACCTTTTCTGTTTTCCTTATTGGAAATGCAGATGATGCTTCTCTCGCTTGAACTTCCTCTTTCTTTCTTATCCATCTAATTCTCCATTTATCAATGTCTCCCCATTTTCACAAAATATTCATTAACTCCTTTATCTGTAGTCTCTTTCCAGATGCATTAACACTTTCTAAATCTTTGTCAGTAAAACCCACTCGATATGGTTTCTGCAGCAACTTTGATTTCCCTATATCTATTCCAATTTCTGAAGCAACTTCTGTTCATTTCTCATGAAATACTCTTGCCCTTCTGGTTATACTCTTACATAAAAATAATAATTCTTCATCATTGTAAACATTCAATCTTTCTATGCCCACACTTCCCACTATCATTTCTTCCAATTCCACTTTCAATCTACTAATGTCTAAAATATTTGGTGGTGGGTTCCGATTATCTATTTCTTGTGCCCATCTTTCTATGTCTTCAGGGGTAACTACTGTTGCACATCCAGTTCCTATAGGAACCAAAGATCTCTTCTCTCTCAAATTCATAGGTGTAACTCTTTTCGGAGTTTCAGTTGAAGGTTCCACATTAGGGAGATCCATTAATGAAATAACTGATTCACTTTCACTGACCTGGTCATCTGTAATTATTACTTCTTTTCTAGGACTGTTTAACGGAATTGTCCCAGTTTGTGGTTTCTGGCAAGTCTTTTTATCTCCGTACAATGGGATTAACGGACCAATAGTCACTGGTACTATCAAAGCTTCAGTATTCAAATTTAATTGACTTATTTTCTGGACTAATTCTTCTCTAGTTTTATTTAAAACATCTCTCTCATTATCTTGCAGCACCCTATTAAATGACGTATCATGTAAAATTTGTGGGGTTAAAGGCATTCCTATCACTGGTGCGCTTGAGGTAACCTTACTAGTTGCTTCTTGATACGGTGGTGGATTTTTAATCAAAATATCCTCTAATAACTCATCATCTGATTCACCATATCCTGTTGTATTCAAGTGTTTCGTTTTCTCTTTACACTTTCCTCCAGACTGTTCCTCAGCCATTAATACTGGATATAAACCTTCGGATACCATAGCTCTCCTCCACTGTTTCATATGCCCTTCGCGTGATTCATGCAAGTATCTGGGAAAGAATCCTTTATATCTCCCACCTCTACATTTCTCGCGTTCATATGACTCAGTCTCCCATTCTTCCATAGCCTCGTATTGAGTTAACCTAGGTCTAGGTTCCAAATCATCCATTCTCATTCTCAAATTCTGAAGAATTCTCCCATTAAACGTACCATTTACAGGAAACGCTAGCACTCCATCACCTTTCGTATATTCTATCCAATTTTCCAACCACACGCAAGTATGATATCCTCTTTCCATCATCATAAAGGATGCTGGTGTCTTCGGTGGCGGAATAGGAATTCCCTCTCTAGTCAATACAGGCTTATCTTTCTTAAAGAAATTCTTAATTTTCTTTATAAACAGCATTTTTCTCTTTTCTCCATACATCCTAGATGAACGATATATATAAAATTGTATTCTGCAAACCCTTGAAATCTTCTATCTGCACGTCTCACACTAGCAGTCAAATCAAAATCCTGCATACAATCTCTCTTTCCACCAATCATAGCGCGGCTTCTAACTGGTTATCCAATCAAAATCAGGCTCACACTCGTGGTCTGACCAATGCCAGCGCAGCCTTTTCTGATGTCAATTCTGCCCCCTTTTACTGACCCCTCCTTTACAAGGCTGCTTCTGTCACACGCCCGCTGTTTCAACCTATCCCAGCGCGGCTCTCTGTGACGTCAGTGCAACTCCGGCGACTGACCCTCCCTTCACAAGGTAATACGAAAACTTATTTTCTTAATGCTTTGCATTAAATTCTTTGTTATTAACGACATAAAAGCATTCGCTACTCTGCCTGTTCCACTAAAACCAAAGGATAGATTATTTCTTTCCATTGCGAGTAAAACCTTCTGCTTACTCTTCATACACTGCAAGTAAAAGCCTTCCGCTTACCCTTCATTCAAGCTCCAGAGAACCTGCTACTCCTCCAGTGTCACCCGTATTGGGAAATGAGACCATAGTTTCACCAGCGAACCCCTTTTGCTATCATTCGCACTCTACTTTTATACAAAATAGTCCCTAGTTTAACACTGCCAGCCCTGCGTAGCTTCACAGTGGTATTCCAACAGACGAGTAACCTCACTGCAGTATGGCTTCTGTCACCACCCGCTATTCATTCCCCAGGAATTTCTGGACAACATAAAACAAAGACGCTAACTCTTTTGTTAAAACATAAATCAATAATCAATAATCTATACTTATCACCAAACTAGTCAATAATAACCATAACTCTGCTACCAGAAAACTGATCCAGCGGTATACTAACAACAAATACTCTACTACCATATATTCACCTGGGCCCATAAACACTTACACAAATCCAAGTAGACCGCTGGGTTTAGTTTATATTTTCCTTATTTAGGATTAGTTATTTCTTATTCCTAACTATCCTTTCACTGATCAAAAAGTTCTTTCCTCTGGTCAATGGACCATTAGTTGAACTAGTTGATGGTGACAATTAACATAACTTATTAACCATTCTTTATTTAAAGAAAATAACCACAGACTCGGGAAGTTTTAAAATCTTTATCTAAATTAAATGAATGTGAACCATCTCAAATTACAGTACAAACACCCTCATTCGTAAGATTGCAAATCCGATCAAATTTTCATTAAGAAAATATTTCAGACACATACAATAACTATGCCAGGAAAGGAGAGGACAGAGAGAAAAGATCATCTACAAATACCATGAATTTATAGTTACCAAGGATGGTGTGAAGACCAAACCCTCTGGCCAAAGGGCTGGTAAGGGTACCCCGGGATAGATCAGGAGACAAAGACTTCAGGACAGGAATCAGGACAGGATACTTAACCTCTCTAAAATACCGACGGCTGCGTAGCACCCCTCTCTGACATTCTCTTCCTCCTCGAGTTTCTTCCGCGATCTTCTTGCCTAACCCAATTAAGTAAAGATAGATGGTTCTGCATTCGATGTCTTCATCAGCATCTTACAGCGTCTCTTTCAGCCTCAGCACCACCTACAGCACCGACAGCATCCTGAGCTCTCGACTTCCAGCATCGACGTCTCTCTAACTAACTAAAGCTACCTCAGTTATACCTTTCGTTTACCATGTACCACCCACTAAAGTTTTAGTATCGCAAAAATACGAAATCTAATTGGTCAGGCAAGGGGGGATGATCATCACACCATGCTTACATATTACTTTTCCCATTGAACTATTGTTCGTAAAACCCATCCCCTTAAACTTTATTCTTTTCTTCCGTTCCCATACATGTCCAAACTTTATTAGATACAATTATTTCAGTATCATGAATACAAGTCTTCTTGCATGAACTCTTCACCCTCTGTTCACAGGGGACTCATTCTCGTCCTTGGACGGCTGTCAAAAAACTTGGTCATTCTTCCAGGTTAACTCTCGTGTAGGCATGCGCAAACTTGAATCATTCGGCTCAATTCAGACAAACGTGAAAGGCCCAAATGCGCACTAATAATAAAGTCAAAAGAAGGAATGTTACTTTCACAAATAAATGGTTTCACTGTATACCACCCATCTCTACTCTAACCCTCTTTACTTATTAATACTTTCCCCGCATTAGCATTAGTAAAATAGCTGGTTTTCATTTCGGCTAAGCAGATGCCATGCACGTGAGTCTTCAAGACTCCATTTTAATGCCTTCTGCACATGCGCTAGAATTTCCCTCCAAGCGTTAGTACCGTCATACTGCGTAGATGCAGTTGACGCATGCGAGGTAAAGATTTCCCAGTTAAAGCTAGATTAGTCCGTTTTCATTGTTATTTATATTAGTACACACATACGCAAGCTTCGCTAACCCACGTGTTTCTGTAGTGGGTGTTATAATTTACAAGACGTTGTTAGTAATTCGTTAGCGAGTTAAATGAGAGGATTGCTTCCAAGCAAGTCTCTTTTACAAGTCCTTGCTCCATCATAAGGAAAGCATAGTTCCAAGTGGGCTGGTTGGGCTCGGTTGGAAGAATGGGTGAAGGACAGAGCCTGTTGGGAGTTGTCGCTATTGCAAACCCTCCTCCTGCCACCCATCCTAACCAGCTCATCTGGGCATATGGGTACTGACAGTAAGGGGAAGTATAATAGCAAGATGGTTGGCACAAGTGTCTGGTGTTTGGAGCACAGGGCCTTGATGTAGTTATGTTCATGTCACTTACCAGGCACCAGTGTAAGCCATTTTGCTAGTACATTTCAACTTACTGTGAGGAAATCATAGTTCCAAGTGGGCTGGTTGGGATGGGTGGGAGGAGTGTGTGTAAAACAGCCTGATGGGAGTTGTAGTTATAGCAAACACTCCTCCGGCCACCCAGCCCAGCTGGGCATATGTGTATCTGACAGTTAGGGAAAGTGTACTAGCAAGATAGCTTATACAGGTACCTGGTGTTTCAAGCATAGGGCCTTGATGATAGGTGTGGTCAAGTCAAACACCAGGTACCAGTGTCAGCCATCTTGCTAGTACATTTCAACTCACAGTCAGGAAAGCATATTACCAAGTGGGCTGGTTGGGCTGGGTAGGAAGAGAGTATGTAGGACAGAGCCTGATGTGAGTTGTAACTATAGAAACATTCTCCTGACACCAAGCCCAACCAGCTCATACCTATGGGTACCTGACAGTGAGGGGAAGTGAAGTAGCAAGATGGCTGACACAGGTGCCTGGTGTTTGAAGCAAATGGCATTGATGGTAGTTGTGGTAAAGTCACATACCAGGCACCAGTGCCAGCCATCTTGCTAGTACATTTGCACTCACTGTCAGAAAATCATAGTTCAAAGTGGGCTGGTTGGGCTGGGTGGGAGTAGTGTGTGTAGGTCAGAGCATGATGGGAGTTGTAGTTATAACAATCACTCCTCCTGCTACCCAGCCCAACCAGCTCATCTGGGCCAATGGGTACCTGACAGTGAGGGGAAGAGAACTAGCAAGATGGCTGATACAGGTACCTGGTGTTTCGAGCATAGGGCCTTGATGGTAGTTGTAGTCAATTCAGACACCAGGCACCAGTGTCAGCCATCTTGCTAGTACATTTCCACTCGCTGTCAGGAAAGCATAGTTCCAAGTGGGCTGGTTGGGTCAGTTGGAGGAATGGGTGTAGGACAGAGCCTCATGGGAGTTGTCGTTATCGCAAACCCTCCTCCTGCCACCTATCCTAACCAGCTTACCTGGGCCTAAGGGTACTGACAGTAAGGGGAAGTATAATAGCAAGATGGCTGACAAAAGTGCCTTGAGTTTTTAGCACAGGACCTTGATCTAGTTGTGGTCATTTTACCAACCAGGCACCAGTGTAAGCCATCTTGCTAGTACATTTCAACCCACTGTCAGGAAATCATAGTTCCAAGTGGGCTGGTTGGGCTGGGTGGGGATAGTGTGTATAGGACAGAGCCTCATGGGAGTTGTAGTTATAGCAAACATTCTTCCTGCCACCCAGCCGAACCAATTAATCTGGTCCTATGGGTACCTGACAGTGAGGGGAAGTATAGTATAAGATGGCTGACACAGGTGTGATCCAGCGCGACACCTAATCAGGGATCAATACTCGATAACACGCAAATGGCCCATACACATTCACCCAAATCCCTGATGCGTCAGGGGTCAAGTTTTAATGTCGTAAAGTTTCTTTCACAGGTTATAACATTTCTAGATACATAACTAAACCTATACATCAACTTTCTTTCCTCTCGGTCGATAGACCAATTAGTTGAATAGTTGATGGTAATGATAGCACTTTATCTAACTAACTATCTAGTCAGTTAAATAATCACAGACTCTTGGTAAGATTAATAAAGCTTTATCTCATATTCAATGCAATTTTTTATGCTCATCTGCATACAGTCACAGTGCAATCAATGAAATTCCAGAGAGAGAGATAAAACAAACATCAGCAAATGCAAACAGTGTCAGTCTCATCATCAATTCAATATGCACATGAAGGAGTGGATAGATTAAGAGACATCAGTTTCAGCAAAAATAATGAGAAACAAATAATCATATAACGGAGTGGATAGGTCAAGAGACATCAGATTCAGAGACAGAAATACATTTGCAAATAATTATGCAAAGTACGAGTCAGAATAATACAAACCCAAAGGATCTGTACAATACCACCCCCTTGGCTGAGGGGACAGTGGGGGTCCCCTGAACTAGAGTAAGGGAACAAAGATTCAGGACCCAGGAGCGGGACAGGACAGGAACAGCTAGGCCTCTCTGCAAACCGACGAACAGCGACGCATCACCCCTCTTGAACAGCTATCTGGAAAGACACGCTCTCTAACCACACCCCCAAAGGCACCCCAGTTATACCCTAAAACCTACATGTCAGTCCCACATCAGTTGAAACATTTTCACGAAACTAGACAGTTGATTGGTGGACTTAGGAGGTGGTCTGTCACACCACTGTGACTCTGTGACTCCATTCATAAATTATACAGGAACATAACCCTACATCCCTTCCCATTACCTAATAACTGACTCGTTCACATGATTTAACATATGATACATTTCTACATTTTCGCACATCTTTTCTCAACGATGAACGCAGAAGTAGTCTTTAGTCCTACGGTCAGCCACATCCTTTTGGCAGGCGGACAATGCATTCAGTGTGGGGTATCCTTGAACTCTTGTCCTTTCTCTGCAGCACTCAGCGCTTCTGGCTGCTCTGTCATGACATTTTCGTTCTCACTCCAGCCCCTCTATCAGGCTAACTTAAGAATAATGGCGGCTCATCTCAGCTCACTAATGTCAAAGAAACATAAACATTCATTAATTATCCATAAATGTACTTTTCACTGTTTTACCACCCACCTTTGCACTATTACCTGTTATTGTTTTCCTAGCAGAAGCTTAAAGCAAAAAGCAGTGTTAATTATTATTTTTAAAGCAGGATGCAAGATGCGGCCTAGTCATGCATTGTTTCTCGTTTCTTTCATAGCACAATTGTAAATACGACTGTCTTTTCATGCATTAGTTTACATTAATGTACTTATGCGCAAAGCAGCTTCCCTCTTGTTCATGTGTTTTGCGTGATAATCTGTCACTGCACACTGTTAGTATATACAATGGGGGTGTCAATCTGAGCAGGTTTCTTTGCGCAAAATCCTGCTCCATCAATCCCCCCTCTGATGCCTTACTGGAGCCATCATAAAATACCTACCATACCAAGTGCCATCTTCATCTACCTAAAATTCAGTGATCTTCTCTCGTTTTATGGCACTTTCATATAAGTCTTTCATCTGGTCATAGTATTCTCCTTCCATATCTTCTAGTTCTATCTGTTCTCTTTTCCTCTTTCTTGCTCTTCGTTGATTCTTTGATTCCGTCACTTCTCTTCTTCTACTCTTACATTTACAACGCTTATAAATTGTTACTGTTACTAAAGCTACTATGGCTACTGAAACTATTGGCATTATTATCTTCCCTAATAAGCTACTTCCAAAAGTAGAAAACCATTTGCTCACTGAAGAGAAACCCTTACCAAGTTTCTCCCAGACACCGTCAACCTCCAGTTTGGTTAAATCTTCATGTAATTTCGTAATATTCTTTATGTATCCCTCAATACCTTTACTTTTATCAGGGATATAGGTACAGCAGTGTTGAATTTTCAACATGCCACAGACTCCACCCTCTTTTGCCAATAAGATATCAAGGGCAAGTCGATTTTGCAAAACCATTGATCTGATTGCAACCATTTCTGTGTCAATCATCAAAAACCCACCAGCAGTATCTGTCGATAAACGATCAACCACTGTGGACAATTTTCAAATTTTGTGCGAATTCAGAACAACTCCAACTGAGGGTATCAGTGCACCAAAAATATCACCTACTATTTCTGAGAAACTCACTCTCTTGTTACGTGTTAGTCCTTGTTTTATTTCACTTAGTCTGTTGTTGTCTCGGTCCATGTGATAGACCTTTGGAAAAACGATAGCAAAATAACAACTACCATACCAATGTGCAGGCAACCTGTAATAGGCTTTCTTACCACACACATAATAGACTCCTTGGAAAAACAGGATCAGTTCCACCCTTCAATCCCCAACCTCCAGTAATTTGGAAAGTATGCTCGCATTCACTAGTACCAATGAAATAATTATTATAGTTAGTTTTCATTCTAAGCAAACATATTATTCCCTTTTGATGCCAGTCCAGGGACATTGCAGCGTATGTCTCACCCTTCTCATAATTTCCGTCTCTGAAAGCCCAAGGTGGTATCTGTGACTTTTGTTCGGCAGCTTTTCTTTGGAAACTTCCTCTTCTATTTTCTACCATCTCTAAAAATACCTTTTCTTCAACCCTTAAACTACATGTTAGATTATTCTTATAAGCATATTCTATATCTAGTGTCTTAGTAATATGGAAGAATTCTCCCTTATAGCGTGCATTTTTAATACTTAACACTTTATTCAGTTCCTTTATAACAGGTATTTCGGAGAACAATAAATCTATATTGGAATAATGATACTCGAGCTTCCCCGTCACATAGAAGAGACTTGTTAGGACGCTACAAGATACACCATATGTTAAAGGTAGGTGATGGTATGTCACCCCCTCTGAGAAAGACGAAGGTAATTGCATGCATCCATAACAATCACTCGCATTCATTGTGTCAATATATTCATACAACAATTTAGTGAACACATTTAACGAAAAATCACTAATTGATTTATCATGATGGAGAATGCTTCCATCAATTTGTTCTATATTAGTATTAGGTGCTCCTTTAGAAACATCACTCACTCTTTCACTTGTCACATTATTAGTATTGTTTCCGTCATTAGTCACCATTAGAATAGGTACAAGGACAGTTAGTAATATCCATATAAATGTTAATAACAAGACACTACTTAAGCAAGCTTTAATACATCTACGTTTTAGACTAGACTTTGGATGTTCAGTCACTTTTGCTTTGGCCATTTTGTGTTCTACCAAAAAAATCTATCTAAATCTATAGACGCTAAACTTACTAATAAATGTTAAATTCTGGAAAAATAGTGCAATCCTACACTTCAAGGCTTATTTTTTCTTTACCCCTTCTTTATTTTTGTTTCTTTATGTCTTCTGAGTCATTCACTTTTTCTTTTAGCTATCAAATTGCACTTTTATTGTTCACAGTTCTTTTAAGGTGGTCTCAATTTGCTTTCATCAACTTGCTCCACATCAGAACTATCTTTCTCTTCACTTGGATCTGAGCTTTCAATTTCTTCCAAGATGACATAAGTCCATTCTGGTGCTGTATATTTTCTGCTTGGAATTCTTACTCTCCTTGTTTTTCGTACTAATTCTTCTCCTAACTCTTCCTGTTCTGTTTGACTTGAGACCTCATTACTTTGCTCTTGTCTTCTTTTTGACTTTCTCCTTACAAGAGTGTATTTTAGTCTTTTCACTCCACCTGGCCAATTGTCACCTTTTCTTGATCTCTTAGTTTGAGCTACTCTTTCACCTTTCTCATCTGGTTCACAGGTTCTTTTATTTGGTCTTTCTTCTATCTGTTCTTTTTCTTGACATTCAGTAACTTCTGTTTCTGCTGTTTCAGCAGTATTTTCACTTTCTCCTGGTTCAACCGCAAACTCACTCTTTTCTGGTTCAACAGCAGTCTCACGAGACCCAGTAGCTGGTACCCACTCTACTTGACTTCTGCTCAGCTGTTCGTCATCAGTTTGCTGTCACTCTAGATTCTTCAGCTTCACACACCTCAGCTTCTGGTCTTTGACGTTGGTTAACCAGTTGCTGCTCTTCTGGTCTTTCAAGTGGACTTGGGACTCGTCTGGTATGGCTGGCATGTATCCAATTTGGCAAACCACCGCCCTTCACTGCTGTTGTCGTCAACAATATCACCTGGTAAGGTCCATTCCACCTGGGTTCTAAACACGATTTCCTCACGTGTTTCTTGACAAGAACCCACTCACCAGGACTAAGATCATGAGCTTGATTCGGCTGTGTTGTGGTGGCGTTTTCTCCAACCTGATGAGACACAGAATGCACCAGATCAGCCAATCCTCTGCAATAGTCAAGTACTAGATCATCAGTTTGTTTGCTGGTATGTATGCTTGTCTCATTGCTCTTCCCATTAGGATTTTGTGAGGACTCAAACCCGTCTTTTTGTCAGGAATGCTTCTAAGACTTATCAATACAAGGGATAAAGCATCAGGGCATTTCAGTGTTGTGGATGCACACACCTTTCCTAGCCTAGATTTTATGGTGCCATTTATCTGTTCAACCACTCCAGATGCCTCGGGTTGATAGGCACAATGCAGCTTCTGTTCAATTTGCAATGCTGCACAAATCATCCGAATTATCTAATTGTTGAAATGGGTTCCCCTATCTGTTTCTAAAGTGACTGGAAATCCGAACCTAGGAATCAGTTCTCTTAGAAGAAGCTTTGCAACAGTTAAACTATCATTCCTTCTTGTTGGATAAGCTTCCACTCAACGAGAAAACAAGCAGACAACAACCAACATATATTTCAATCCATTGCAAGGTGGTAGCTTCATGAAGTCCAACTGGAGTCGGGTGAATGGACCTGCTGCTTTTCTAATTTGTCCCCAACTAACAACTGTCTTTCTGCCTGGATTTTGCTGCTGTCAGGTGACGCACCTCTGGCAAAGGCTCTCTGCAATGACCCTGAACTTTGGGTTATGCCATGACTTCTTGAAGAGTCTGATCATTGCATCTCTTCCAACATGCGCAATTTCATGGTACACCCTGGCCATGTGGTATAGTAAACTGTCTGGCATGACTGGTCTTTAGTCTATATAGACCCATACTTCGTCTTCTGCTCTCTTTCTACAGCCTGAATTTCTCAAAAGTTCCTTTTCCTCATCACTTGCTTCTTCCTGCAGCTGTATAACCTCATCCCAAGTTTCATATGAGGATGAGAACATAAGATGGCAATTGGTATTTTCCCTTTCAACCCCTCTGTTTAGGGCCATTAAATTTCCTGTACAGAAATGCGCTACTTGATCGGCGTATCTGTTGCCCTTTGTCACATAATCATCTCCTGATTTATGTGCGGCACATTTGACAACTGCAATTCTTTTGGGCAATTGTAAAGCATCCACTAATTCTTTTACAGTTTTGCTGTTTCTAATAGGGGAACCTGAAGAAGTCAGAAATCCCCTTTGCATCCATAGCTATTCAAAATCATGGACAACCCCAAACCCATATTGACTATCAGTAAATATGGTTACCCTCAGGCTTTTGGCAATTTTGCACGCTCTAATCAGAGCTATCAATTCAGCGATTTGAGCAGAGTTTACCCCTTTTAGACAGGATGCTTCTAGAACTTCTGCTATGGTGCAAACAGCATAGGCAGAGCATAATTCACCTGTTTCATTTCTTAGACAAGACCCATCCACAAACATTTCACAATCTGATTCTTCCAATGGGACGTCTTCTATGTCTTGCCTAGGTTTGGTGCACAGTTCTGTCACATCCAAACAATCATGATCTGCTTCTTCTCTTACTTCCTCACAATATGAATTTGGCAATAGGGTTGCCGGATTCACAGTTGTGCACCTCACCACAGTCACATTTTCAGCACCCAAAATCACTCTTTCGTATTTAGTCAGCCAACTAGACGTCATGTACTGTGTCCGGGTGCGAGTTAACAGGATCTTAACAGAATGTGGCACGTACACCTTGACTGGATATCCCATCACAATTGCTTCACTCTGTTCCAAACTCACACAAGTGGCAGCTACTGCTTTCAAACATCCTGGTAATGCTGCAGGCACTGAATCCAAAGTAGCAGAAAAATATGCTACTGGACGTCGTGCCATTCCATGTTTCTGAGTTAGGACTAAAAGTGCACACCCATCTCTTTCACAGCAGTATAACGCGAACTCCTTTGCATAATCTGGCATTCCTAGTGCAGGAGCTCGACAAAGACTGCTTCTCAATTTTGTAAAAGCTTTCATACTTTCATCATCCAACACAATCGGATCCTTCACATCCTTTCTTGTCAACCTCTGAAGAGGTTTTGCAATCAGTGAGAAACCACTGATCCACTGCCTACAGTATCCAGCCATTCCCAGAAACACTCGAGCTTTCTTCTGTGTTTTTGGCGGGTTCATTTGTTTAATCACATTAATTCTCTCTGGTGTCACTTTTCTGACTCCCTTTTCTCTTTTGTGTCCTAGGTACTGCACTTCCTGTTTACAAAATTGTAATTTTGCTGGTGACACTTTGTGTTCTCCTTCTGCCAAATGGTTCAATAAGGCAACTGTATCTGTCACACATGCCTCTCTTGTCTTTGATGCCACTAACAGGTCATCAATATATTGATCCAAAACTGATTTTTCTGGCATGAATAAAGTCTCCAGACATTTTTTCAAGATCTCATTAAAGATTGAAGGACTCAATGTGTACCCTAGAGGAACTGGGCACCATGCCAAAACACGGTCTCCGAACCGGAACGCAAAAAGATATTGGCTTTCCGGATGCAAAGGAATCGAGAAAAATGCTTGGCACAAATCAATTACTGTGTACCATTCAGCATCACAGGGAATCTGATAAAGGATCACTGCTGGATTTGGCACTACTGGACCACAAGGCACTACAATTGTATTTATCTTTCTTAAATCCTGCACTATCCTATATTTCCCACTGGGCTTCTTGATACCTATAATAGGTGAATTACAAGGACTGCTCAGTATTATCTTTCAGGATTCCCTGTTCAATCATTTGATCAATTACAGGTGTGACTCCTGCAATCACTTCTGGGCTCATTTTGTATTGAGGTGTGTTTGGATACACAGCACCCTCTTTCACTGTAATTTGAATCGGGTCTACATTTGTCATTAGACCAAGCTCCTTTCCTGTAAAATCCCATACATCCGACCTTACTGCACTCTTTAATTCTTCAGGCAGATTTTCTTCTGTGAGAAGTGAAATTAACTCATCCACTTCTGTCCCTTGCTTTGCTAACATCATCTTAAATTCGACAACCTCATCAGGTATCTGAAATGAAATACCATCTGGTGTACAGTAGATGGTGCAGTTCATTTTACACAATAAATCTCTACCCAAGAGATTTAATGGACTCGAGTCACATACCACAAAACGATGCATGTCTCTGAAATTTCCAATATGAACTTCTATTGGATTTGTGACTGGTGTCCTAATATGTTTATTCGAGACTCCTACAACTTGGATAGTTTGTCCAGAGAAGGGTAGGTTTGGAATTTCTGCTGCTCTCACAGTAGAACGGGTAGCACCAGTGTCCACTAGGAATGTAATATCATTACCTTCCACTTTTCCGTCAACAAATGGACCGGACTGATCTACTGCCAAGGATGTGCCAAGTACGCACTCTTCCTCCCCCCTCAGGCACTGTCATTGAGATGGTCTGAGTCACTCTCATTGCACTGCAACCAGTACTGCAGAACCATTTGCACACTTTGATTCTTACCAATTTGTTCTCCTCCGTGAAATCCAGTGTTCGTACTGTACCTCTGCACCTGAGCATTCACATTATTTGGCATGGGAGCTTGTGGCACCTGTAACTGTGGAGTAAATACCTGCTGCTGCTGTTGATGCACACCCACCTCATTCTGCATCTGTTGATTTAACTTTTGATTTGCTCCATTATTCTTTTGAGCAGATCTACACTCGTTCTTCCAATGTCCAAACTTTCTGCACGCATGACAAGGAAATTTCTTCTTAGCCTCTTCTTTACTTAATTCACCTCTTCCTTTACCTCCACTGGGTACTTGACCATTTTGATTCTGACCATTCATCTGATAACCTATTTGGGAATTATTGTTCATCTCTTGCTGTTCTGCCACCTTCACTTGTGCCCACATCATTTTCTCTTTTAACTTGTTATTTCTTGATTCAATGTCATCACTACAATACTTTGCATACCTCAAAATGTCATCCATTGTTTTACTTTGCCTACAAATCAAATGATGTTGAATCATATTACTAATCTCTGGTTTCAATCCAAACACAAACCGATACACAAAATGTCCCGTATCTTTGTCTCCAATATTCTCAAACCCACTGTACTGTTTGAATACCTGCAATAATCTTTCATAGTAAGCACGTACTGACTCTTTTGGTTCTTGGGTTTTTCTGTCAATCTTGACCCAATCGGTTTCCTTAGGGGAAATTTTCCATTTCAGAAATGTGATTACCTGATAATACTTTTTATTACCTCATCTGATGGTGCACCTGTTTTAGGATCTCTAGGATATTCTTCTTTTGGCCAATCTACAGTGATTTTACATTCTGTCCATAAGTCTGCTGGAACGACAATTTCAAACAATCCATCTAGATCTTTTAACAGGACCTTTGAAACCTTCACAAACCTCTCTACCTGTTTCTACCACTCAACTTGATTCTCTCTTAACCTGGGAAAATCATTCATGAAAGATAATATATCCTGGCTTGACAATGGAACATGAACATATCCACCATCTGGAACTTCTCTCATCGGACACGCCCTTTCAACTTGATCTGTCTCTTTTAACGGAAACATGGACACTCCTTTACTAGCTGCTTCTTCCTTCTTTTTCGTCCATCTATTTCTCCATCGATCTACATCTCCACATTTCTTCAGGATGTTCATCAACTCCTTTATCTGCAATCTTTTTCCAGACGCATTCAAACTCTCTAAATCCTTATCAGTAAAGGCCAATCTATATGATTTCTGCAACACTTTCAACTTTTCCATGTCTATTCCATACTCACTAGCAGCTTCTGAGATTTTCTCATGTAAATTCCTCGCTCTCCAAGTAATGCTTTTACACAAAAACAACAGTTCATCATCTCTGTAAGTCCCTAGTCTGTCTGGACTTATTGTACCAATAATCATCTTCTCCAAATCTACTTTCAATTGGCTCACATTTATACTCTGTGGTTGCTGTTTCGGCTTCACCATTTCTTTTATCCAATTATTTAATTCTTCTGGTGAAGGACTTGCTGAACTCTCTGCCGTTGGAGTGACATTCTGCCCTATTCTCCTTGGATCTATTTGTACATTTCTTCTAGGGGTTTCTATTATCATCTCACAGACCGGAAGATCTAACAAAGTATTATTCATGTCAGTTTGTTCACCCTCATCCGCTACCGTCACCATTCCACTCCTGATGCTATTCCTTGGAACTGATAACGTATGTGCTTTTGAAGAAATTCTATCCTTTTTAAAGAAATTCTTAATTTTCTTAAGCAACTTCATTTTCTGACCTTTTACGCTAATATATCACAGCAAAACAAACAAGGAAACCTTTTCGTAATTCTATTTATTCTGTTTGTCAGTTCTCATCCAATACCAGCGCGACTCACACCAACCGTCGATTCACAGCTTACTACACGCACGCTGCCTGACCAATGCCAGCGCAGCTTTTCCTGACGTCAGTATTACTCCTGCTACTGACCCTCCCTTTACAAAATAATACGGCAATATTTTTCTAAAGTTTGCTTAATCAAATTTCTGTTAGTAACGACACAAAACAATGCTACCTTGTCTGTTCCACTAAATAAAGAGATACTTTTCACTTTTCAAAGAGAAATTCCTTCACTTCAAGTAAAACGACAGCCAGCGCTATTTTATCTTTCAAACAAGCTACAGGAGGACTTAGTACTCCTCTATGAATAAGGCCAAAGTTTCGCAAGAGGACTTTTTGGTGTGAAAAGAGGTCTTGGTATTCCACTGGGGATAAGGCTAGAGTTTCGGAAGTGGACCCTTCGCTATTCCAGACACACTACTTTTATACAAAATCGTCCCTAAATATAATACCTACCGCCCTCCGTAGCTTCGGTATTATTACAACAGAAAGAGTACTTCTGCAGTGTGATTTCTTTATCCACAATCTTCTTCTGCCTATTTCAGGCTAATTTCCATTCCCGGGATTCCTCAGGTAACTCCGTACCTGAACTTCCAGACAACATAGAACACAACACTAACTTTTCATGTTAAGAACAATATAATCAATAATCAATAATCATTACCAAACTAATCAAAAATTAAACCGTCCTCTGCTACCAGAAAACTGATCCAGCGCGACACCTAATCAGGGATCAATACTCGATAACACACAAATGGCCCATACACATTCACCCAAATCCCTGATGCACCGGGGGTCAAGTTTTAATGTTGTAAAGTTTCTTTCACAGGTTATAACAGTTCTAGATACATAACAAAACCTATACATCAACTTACATCAACTTTCTTTCCTCTCAGTCGATAGACCAATTAGTTGAATAGTTGATGGTAATGATAGCACTTTATCTAACTAACTATCTAGTCAGCTAAATAATCACAGACTCTTGGTAAGATTAATAAAGCTTTATCTCATATTCAATGCAATTTTTTATGCTCATATGCATACAGTCACAGTGCAATCAATGAAATTCGCGAGAGAGAGATAAAACAAACATCAGCATATGCAAACAGTGTCAGTCTCATCATCAATTCAATATGCACAGGAAGGAGTGGCTAGATTAAGAGACATCAGTTTCAGAAAAAATAATGCGAAACAAATAATCATATAACGGAGTGGATAGGTCAAGAGACATCAGATTCAGAGACAGAAATACATTTGCAAATAATTATGCAAAGTACGAGTCAGAATAATACAAACCCAAAGGATCTGTGAAATACCACCCCCTTGGCTGAGGGGATAGTGGGGGTCTCCTGAACTAGAGTAAGGGAACAAAGATTCAGGACCCGGGAGCGGGACAGGACAGGAACAGCTAGGCCTTTCTGCAAACCGACGAACAGCGACGCATCACCCCTCTCAAACAGCTATCTAGAAAGACGCGCTCTCTAACCACACCCCCAAAGGCACCCCAGTTAGACCCTAAAACCTACATGTCCGTCCCACATCAGTTGAAACATTTTCACGAAACTAGACAGTTGATTGGTGGACTTAGGAGGTGGTCTGTCACACCACTGTCACTCCATTCATAAACTATACAGGAACATAATCCTACATCCCTTCCCATTACCTAATAACTGAATCGTTCACATGATTTAACATATGGTACATTTCTACATTTTCACAAATCTTTTCTCAACGATGAACGCAGTAGTAGTCTTTAGTCCCACGGTCAGCAACATCCTTTTGGCAGACGGACAATGCATTCAGTGCAGGGTATCCTTGAACTCTTGTCCTTTCTATGCAGCACTCAGAGCTTCTGGCTGCTCTGTCATGACATTTTCATTCTCACTCCAGCCCCTCCTCTATCAGGCTAACTTAGGAATAATGTATTAGAAAGGAACAATGGTATACTAGAGGCCACTAAGGTCCTCGGGTAGCCTGGGCTACAGTTATTTGAATAAGCGTTTAGTGAGGTAAGCAAGGAAAAAGTCCACATGGGACTAGTTACGCAATATATGCAGGGACACACGGTTGAAATGACATCACATTTATTTACATCGCATTGACAACATTTAAACAAAACTCCAAATTAAATTAATGCAGTGAAGGAGCTTTGGTTGTAAAAGGTCGACGGCGTTTCGATCTCATAATTGTGAGATCATCATCAGGACGAAAAGAGTGCGAGCAAGTCGAATTTGCCAGACGGAAACTGGTGCCTGTGGCCAAGGTTGACCGAGTCTTGAAGCAGGAAAAAGGGGAAAGGATCCGGTGGCTATGAGATCGAAACTGCGTCGACCCTTTATAACCAAAACTCCTTCACTGCATTAATTTAATTTGGAGTTTTGTTTAAATGTTGTCAATGCGATGTAATTTTAAATGTCACTAGCACCTCTCACTTCACGCACCTTCACTATATTCTTGTGTGAGCACCAGAACTATCACTTGAGTTATAGAAACTTGATACTCCATTTATGCTGTTAATAAATGTGATGTAATTTCAACCGTGTGTCCCTGCATATATTGCGTAACTAGTCCCATGTGGACTTTTTCCTTGCTTACCTGACTAAACGCTTATTCAAATAACTGTAGCCCAGGCTACCCAAGGACCTCAGCGGCCTCTAGTATACCATTGTTTCTTTCTAATACATAGATTACCCTTGGTCAGAATACTGGGGTCCCCTTATTCTTAAGAATATAACTTAGGAATAATGGCGGCTCATCTCGGCTCACTAATGTCAAAGAAACATAAACATTCATTTATTATACAGAAATGTACTTTTCACTGTTTTACCACCCACCTTTGCACTATTCCCTGTTATTGTTTTCCTAGCAGATGCTTAAAGCAAAAAGCAGTGTTAATTATCATTTTTAAAGCAGGATGCAAGATGCGGCCTAGTCATGCATTGTTTCTTGTTTCTTTCATAGCACAATTGTAAGTACGACTTAGTCTTTTCATGCATTAGTTTACATTAGTGTACTTATGCGCAAAGCAGCTTCCCTCTGGTTCATGTGTTTTGCGTGTTAATCTGTCACTTCATACTGTTAGTACATATAATGGGGGTGTCAATCCAAGCAGGTTTCTTTGCGTGAAATCCTGCTCCGCCTGGTGGTTCGAGCACAGGCCTTAATGGTAGTTGTGGTTAACTCACACACCAGGCACCAGTGTCAGTGATGTTGCTAGTACATTTCCACTCACTGTCAGGAAAGCATAGTTCCAAATGAGTTGTTTGGGATGGGTGGAAATAACGTATGTAGGAGAGAGCCTGATGGAAGTTGGAGTTATAAGACACACTCCACCTGCCACCCAGCCCAACTAGCTCCTCTGGGCCTATGGGTACCTGACAGTGAGGTGAAGTATACTAGGAAGATGAATGACACAAGTGGCTGGTGTTTGGAGCACAGGGACTTGATGGTAGTCATGGTAAGGTCACACACCAGGCACCAGTGTCAGCCATCTTGCTAGTAGATTTCCACTCATTGTCAGTGAAGCATAGTTCCAAGTGGGCTGGTTGGGTGGGGTGGGAGTAGTGTGCGTAGGTCAGAGCCTGATGGGAGATGTCATTATAGCAAACACTCCTCCTGCCACCCAGTCCAACAAGCTTATCTGGGCCTATGGGTACCTGAAAGTAAGGGGAGGTATACCAGCAAGATGGCTGACTCAGGTGCCTGGTGTTTGGAGCACAGGGCCTTTATGTAGTTGCATACATGTCAGATACCAGGCACCAGTGTCAGTCCTCTTGCTAGTACATTTCCACTCACTATCACGAAATCATAGTTCCAAGTGGGCTGGTTGGGCTGGGTGAGAGTAGAGTCTGTAGGACAGAGCACGATGGGCGTTGTAGTTATAAGAAACACTCCTCCTGCCACCTAGCCCAACCAGCTCCTCTGGGCCTATGGCTACATCACATTGAGGTGAAGTGTACTAGGAAGATGGCTGACACAGGTGGCTAGTATTTAGAGCACAGGGCCATGATGGTAGTCATGGTCAAGTCACAAACCAGGCATCAGTGTCAGCCATCTTGCTAGTGCATTTCCACTCACTGTCAGGAAACTATAGTTCCAAGTTGTCTGGTTGGGCTGGGTTGGAGGAATGTGTGTAGGTAGGACAAAGTCTGATGGGAGTTGCAGTTATAGCAAACACTACTCCTGCCACCCAGCCCAACCACACATTTAGGCTTATGGGTTCCTGATACTGAGTGGAACTCTTCTAGCAAGATGGCTGACACAGGTGGCTAGGGTTTGTAGTACAAGGCCTTGATTGTAGTTGTGTTCAAGTCATATACCAGGCACCAGTGTCAGCCATCTTGCTAGTATGTTTCCACTCACTGTCATGAAAGCATAGTGCCAAGTGAGCTGGTTGGGGTGGGTTGGAGGAGTGTGTGAAGAACAGAGACTGATGTGAGTTGTAGTTATAGCAAACACTTCTCCTGCCACCCAGCCCACCCAGCCCATCTGGGCCTATGGGTACCTGAAAGTGAGGGGAAGTGTACTAGCAAGATGGCTGACACAGGCGCCTGTGTTTGGAGCACAGGGCTGTGATAGTAGTCGTGGTAAAATCACACACCAGGCACCAGTATCAGCCATCTTGCAGGTACATTTCCACTCACTGTCAGGAAAGCATATTACCAAGAGAGCTGGTTGGGCTAGGTAGGAAGAGAGTATCTAGGACAGAGCCTGATGGGAGTTGTAGTTATAGAAAAACTCCTCCTGCCACCCAGCCCAAAGAGCTCATGCTTATGGTACGTGACAGTGAGCGGAAGTGAAGTAGCAAGATGGGCGACACAGGTGCCTGGTGTTTGAAACGCATGGCATTGATGGTAGTTATGGTAAAGTCACATACCAGGCACCAGGGTTAGTAATCTTGCTAGTACGTTTCCACTTGCTGTGAGAAAATCAAAGTTCCAAGTAGGCTTGTTGGACCGGGTAGGACTAGTGTGTATAGATCAGAGCCTGATGGGAGTTGTAGTTATAGCAATCACTCCTCCTGCCACCCAGCCCAACCAGCTCATATGGGCCTATGAGGGGAATTGTACTAGCAAGATGGATGACACAGGTAAAGGAAGTGACCTGCTTAGGTCCCCCCCGGGTCACCACTGACCTCCTCTCAGCCTTCCGTACAAAAATGAAGAGTCGGACAGACAGTGGAGAATGCAAACCAATAACTGTTTATTCATATACACTCAGAGTGGAGCCCCATCTGTACAGTCGCTGGGAGTGCTACAGAGGAAACTAACAGAGCAAGCATAGAGATACATTATGTACGTTTGATACCCATAGTGGAATTTTCCAGACAGATGCAACTGGACAATGAAACACAAAAAAAGGTTTCATTTCTCATATCTTGCACAACCTAACATAGTCCAAGGTAGTTTCATCCTGGGCCCGCCACCAGACAAGTGGGAGAGGGCCTCTATCTATGCGCTGACATGAACAGTTTACTCATTACTGAAACATTTCAGAAACAAAACTAAGAAGAGGTAATTTCTCAGAAATGACGAGATCAGTTATGAACTGCCTAAAATGGCACCTGCAAAGAAAATGGAGCAGCGAATGCTAACTAACAAAACCTCCTTTTAGCATGAGCTAAGAACATTTTCTAATAAACAAAAAGAAATAGAACCAATATATTCGTGCAATAATAATACCAGAACAAAAGCAATATATTGAAAATCAATGAAGCTCATAATGCAAGATGTAAATACAACAGAATTATGAGCATTCCTTACAGTCATCATTAGAGAGGGGTACAGCAAGCAGTGAGGAATCCTCAAATATACCTTCATCAATATGCATCAAATCATCGATATCATTCTGCAACATTATAGCGGCATTTGTAACATGAGCTGATATTTTTGTTTGGGCATAAAAACAGAAGCAGAATAAGAACAACAAAGAGGAAGACACTGAATAAGGATACAGCATAATACCAACACCACTATGAGATAAATCAGCTGCTGGAAATTTCAACCCCAATTACCAAAAAGGGACCAACTCCAATTTCCGCTTTCCATGCCCCTGACATTTTCAATGATGTCTAGAATGTGTTGTGTTATGTTTTTCTCCAAGTTTTCTATCCCCATAACACACTGATCCCCAATTAAAGAGCAAACACCACAGGACTTGGGCAATATAAAATCTACAGCATATCTAGTTTGTTCAGAATACACCTGCATGCTTTCCAATTGAGTATTAATATCTCTCAAAGCTGCTACTGTAGTATTGGACAGAATTTGTGATGCACATTCAAAATATTCCCTAGATTTTTCTTTCTTGGCCATAGCTGTACCACCCAGAGTAAATATGGAGGACAGGATATACCCAAATGTGATACTATTGCTATAGCTATTGACTTCTAAATCTGTGACTCCTTCACAAAACTCTTTCGTTAATGTTCTTTTCACCATCTCTTTTACGGCTTGATATCCTGACATGGGACACCTAAAGGCAACACCATCCCAAGAGCTACATAGTCAGTCCCATTATGAACATTGGAATAAGTCCCATTAGACAAAAAATAAAACCCAGGATGTGCATACATCGGCCCCTCATAATTCACTGCTGAGTACCTAGAATTCATCCCAAGTGTATTTGGATCAGATTTGTGCTCAAGGGAAAATGTTTGTTTGTACAATATTGTTCCTGAACAATTGATATACAGAGATGTATCCATAAAATTCACTACTGGGCAACAAGCAGCATAGTAACCAACATTTTGAGGTACTGTTATCTCTTTATAATGCTGATGGAGCAGGGGTTTGAGAAAATAAAACCTGCTCGGATTGAACCCTCAGTAACATTTTATTAACAGTGTGCTGTGAAAATATTGATAAAAATGCTAAAATAAGGGGAAATGCTTTTGCGCATGCGTGTACTAATGCATGGAACTAGGCCGCAAATGCAACTGGCTTAAGTAAAATAAATACGAATGCTGATTATGTGCACGTTAATAATATCTTGCTAGGAATAATGTGGTAAGTACATGGGTTAGTGCAACGCTAGGATGGTGTGAAATGATATTACATTACATGAAAATAATAAATGTTTGTGTTTAATTCTCTGTAGAAAAAAGCGAGCATGGGCCTACCTTCCTGCATGCCAGTTTGGGGTTAATATTTGCTAAGTAAAAATAAAGATGACTGAAAGGCTTTCTAACAAGAAGAGAGAAATGCAAAAGCACAAGATGATGGCCTTCATGGTGTACTGACTGACTGCCAAACTTCGGAAAAATAAACTTGATAAGCAAGTGGAAGTGATGCAACTTCCTCATGAGATGGCAGAGGCAAACAAAGAAAGCGTGGAAGACTGGATACATTTGATACAAGAAATACACTCTAGGAAATACATGTTGTCATTGTGTTCAAAAATGTTTCCTGGGTAGAATTTGTTGTAATGTTGAATGATCAAGACAATGGGATATTTAGTAAACTGGTCATGATGAGAGTGGTGTGACAGAACACCCCCGTTATTAGCCAATGAGAGACGGAGATCGTTCCTATTTTGAAACATATGTGGGTTGGGCTTTTAGGTTTTAGGGTATAACTGAGGTGCCCCAGGGGTGTGGTTTAGTAGGTTCGGCTGGTGTTAGCCAGCGGGAGATCGCCGCTGTCGTCGGTTTGCTGTTTTCAGATAGAGGCCTACCTGTTCCTGATTCCGGACTTAATCTTTGCCACTCTACTCTTCTCGAGGGCCTTGCTGGCCTTTTTTTGGCCAAAGGGGTAGATTTCCCTGATTCTTATTTGGGCTAGTATAGATATTATTCTCAATTTGCATAATCATTTGCAAATGTATTTTGTCTCTGAAACTTTTCTCTCTTTGCCTACCCACTCCTTCAATACATTGTTTATTTGATATGAGTTTGTTTGTTTCATTGAAAATATATGTTCTTTGTGACAATTCATAACTTGCATTGTGTGATTGTACTTGATGAGCATTCATTTCATATTATTTACGATAAACATTATACATACTGAGTCTGTTATCATTTAGTAGTATAAATGAGTACATAATTATTATCATCAACTTCTCAACTACAGTATCCATCGCCACAAATGTACTGTAGGGAGAAATGCAGGTTTAAATTGTGACATTGGTAAGTTAGGTATAAACTTGCATCACACTGAACCCCAGCGTGAAGGGATTAGTTGGGTAGTGTAAATGGGCCTATGTTTATGAAAAATTATCGATCCCTGATCGCTGGATCAGTTTTGGTAGCAGAGGATGTTTTCTTATTGATTAGTTTGGCAATAATTATTGATTATTAATTTATTGGTAATTAACATGAAAAATTAGTGTTTTTATTTTATGTTGTCTGGAAGTACGGGTACGGAGTTGCCTAAGATCCCGGGATGATGTTATTTTAGCCTATTTGGCAGAGGAATAGTGTGGAAAAGTATTCACACTGCAGAAGTTGTTTGTCTGTTGTCGTAATAACGAACAGCGAAATGCTGTTGATGGTATTTTAGGGACTTGTTCGTTTGAAGGAAGAGTGTATGAAATAGTGAAAGGTCCAAAACTCTGGCCTTACATCCCCAAAGGAGTACCAAGACCTCTTTCTGAAAAGAAAGTCCTCTTCAAAACTTTGGCTAGTGTCCCTAGAGGAGTACCAAGTCTTCCTGTAACTTGATTGAGAGTAGAGTAGCGCTGGTTGTTATTTCTACTAGAAGTGGGAGAATCTCTTTTTGAGAGGTGAAACTATCTCTTTTACTAGTGGAGCAGACAAAGTTGCATTTTTTTAATGTTGTTTCTAACAAGAATTTAGTTAATAAAACCTAGAAAAACATTGCCGTAGTATTTTGTAAAGGGAGGGTGGGTAGCAGGAGTAATACAGACTTCACAAAAGACCGCGCTGGCATTGGTCAGACAGCGGGCGTGAAGTGAGCTGTGATTGGTTGGTGGCTGTGAGCTGTGCTGCTATTGGTCAGAATAGTAGATACGTAGAGAGCCGTGATTTGTTGGTTGGTGTGAGTCGTGCTGTCATTGGAAGAGCGCTAGCAAATAGAATAAGCAGAATTACGGAAGAATTTTGTTTTTGTTTGCTGAAATATTTAGCGTAAAAGAGTTGAAAAATGAAGATGGTAAACAGACTAAAAGTTTTCTTTAAAAAAGACAAGCCGATAGTTACTAGAGAGGGACTTCCTATACCTCCTCCGAGAACACCTGCTTCTTTTATGATGTTGGAACGTGGGTATCATACGTGTACATGGTTAGAAAATTAGATGAGTTATACAGAAAATGATGGAGTTTTAGCTTTTCCAGAGCATGGTACATTTAATGTAAGGATTTTGGAGAACTTGAGAGGATGAATGAATTCATTGAAAAAATATCCTAGACCTACGCAGTACGAAGCGCTTGAGGAATGGGAACATGAGGCTTATAAAAGGGAGAGAGACAGGAATGGAATAAAGTACAGAAATATAATATTGAGGTATTCTGAGGCTAGATGGGATGATCAAATGAAAAGATGGAGGAGAGATGTGTGTGCAGATGGATTATATCCAGTAATAGTTGCTGAAGATCAGATTGGAGGTAAATGTAAAGAGAAAAAGAATAACTTAGAGACTTCAGAACTAGATATAGACCTGAATGAAATAGATGATGAGTTAATGGATGAGATACTATTAAAGAGACCTCCACCATATCAGGAAAGTTCAGAGGAAACAATTCCGAATGCACCATTAATTGAAATACAGGATCCTCAGGTTTCACAAACTTCCCAAGCTCCACAAGCTTCACAGGTTACACAAGTTCCGGTAGCTACACAAGTTTCGTCAGGTACTCGGTTGTTGCAGGAAAATGAGATTGATATGTTGAATAAGGCGAGAGAGGAATTAACTCAAATAATTAGTCAGATGAGTTTAAATGCAGAAGCATTATCGGTACCAGTAACAATTGGTCCTATAGTTTCACTGTATGGTGAGAATCAGAATATATCAAGAGTACATGCATTGACAGCTCCTGTGAATAATGCCAGGAATATTAGTGGATCGGAACAACTTGAGATGAGTACTTCATTGATTGATCTACTAATTAGTGAAAATTTGACTGAAACACCAAAAAGAAGTGTACAAATGGATCCTCGAAAAATTGTGCAGAATGTTAGAGGGACAACTCCAGTGTCAGGGAGTTCAGTGGGTCCTTCGCCAGAAGAGTTTGATGACTGGAAAAGAGGAATGGAAAATAATAAGTCTCAATCGAGCATAGATGTAGGTAGATTGACAGTAGATCTGGAAGAGATGATCATTGGTACAGTAAGTCCAGAGAGATTGAGTTAGTACCGAGATGAAGAGTTGTTGTTTTTGTGTAAGAATATAATATGGAAAGCAAAGAATTAACATGAGAAGTTGGCAGAAGCTGCACTAGAATATGGAGTTGACATAGAGAAGTCCAATGTTTTGCAGAAAAAATATAGGTTGGATTTTACTGATAAGGACTTGGAGAGTTTGAATACGTCTGGCAAACGATTGCAAATAAAAGAATTAATGAATAGTTTGAAGAAATGGGGTGATTTAGAATGGTGAAAAGGCAGATGGGCGAAAAAGAAGGAAGAAATGCTTGCAAATAAAAATGTGTCTTTATTTCCATTAATGGAAACAGGACAGGCTGAAATGGTGTGTCCAATGAGAGAAGTTCTAGGTGGTGGATATGTTCACATTCCTTGGTCAAGACAGGATATATTATCCTTCACAAATGATTTTCCCAGGTTAAGGGAAAAATCTGTCGAGTGGTACAAACAGGTAGAGAGGTTTATAAAAGTTTCAAAAGTTTTGTTGAAAGATTTAGATGGTTTGTTTGAGATTGTTGTTCCAGCTGATTTATGGACTGAGTGTAAAATTACTGTTGATTGGCCTAAAGAGGAATATCCTAGAGATGTGAAAACAGGTGCACCTTCAGAAGAGGTGATGAAAAAATATAATCAAGTAATCACTTTTCTGAAAAGTAAGATTTCTCCAAAAGAAACATATTGGGTTAAAATTGACAGGACAACACAAGAACCTAAAGCATCGGTACATGCTTATTATGAAAGGTTGCTACAGGTGTTTAAACAGTATAGTGGTTTTGAAAGTATAGGTGACAAAGATATGGGACATTTTGTATACAGGTTTGTTTTTGGATTAAAACCTGAAATTAGTAACATGATTCAGCAACATTTGATTTGTTGGCAGAGTAAAACAGTTGATGAGATTCTGAGATATGATAAATATTGTAGTGATGATATTGAGTCGAGGCATAAAAAGCTGAAAGAGAAAATGATGTGGGCACAGGTGAAAGTGGCAGAACGGAAAGATGGAAACAATGGTTCTCAAACAGATTTTCAAATGAAAGGACAAAATCAAAATGGTCAGGTATCAAACGGAGGTAGAGGTAAAATGAATTGAGAAGAAATGAAAAAGAAATATCCTTGTCATGCGTGCAGAAAGTTTGGGCATTGGAGGAATGATCGTAGATCTTTACTGAAAGATAATGGAATGAATCAAAATTTCAATCCGCAGATGCAGAATGAGGTGGTTGTGAATCAACAACAGCAACAACAGCAGCAGGTAGTTACACCACGGACACAACAAGTACAGGTGCCTCAATCTCCTATGCCAAATAATGTGAATGCTCAAGTACAGAGTTACAGTGCGAATACTGGATTTCACGCAGGTGAACAAGTTGGTAAAAATCAAAATGTACAAGTGGTTTCACAATATTTGTTGCAATGTTCTGAAAGTGATTCAGACTAATCTCAATGACGGTGCCTGAGGGGGGAGGAAGAGTGCATGCTTGGCGCATCTCTAGAGGAAGATCAGTCAGGTCCTTTTGTTGATGGAAAAGTGGAAGGTAATGATGTTACATTCCTTGTGGACACTGGTGCTACCCGTTCTACTGTGAGAGCAGCAGAAATTCCAAACCTACCCCTCTCGGGAGAAACTATCCAAGTTGTGGGAGTTTCAAATAAATATATTAAGACTCCAATAACAAGACCAATAGAAGTTCATATTGGAAAATTCAGAGACATGCATCGGTTTGTGGTATGTGATACGAGTCCAGTGAACCTTTTAGGAAGGGACTTGTTGTGTAAAATGAACTGCACCATCTATTGTACGCCGGATGGTATTGCTTTCCAAACACCAGATGAGGATGTTGCTTTTAAAATGATGTTAGCGAAGCAAGGGACAGAAGTGAATGATTTATATTCACTGCTTACTGAAAAAGATTTACCTGCAGAGTTGAGAAATACAGTAAGATCTGATGTTTGGGATTTTACAGGCAAGGACATTGGTTTGATGAAGGGTGTGCATCCTATTCAGGTTACAGTTAAACCAGGTGCAATATATCCAAACACACCTCAGTATAGGATGAGTCCTGAGATCACAGCAGGAGTGATTCCTGTAATTGATCAAATGATTGAGCAAGGTATTTTAAAAGAAATACTAAGTAGTCCTTGTAATTCACCTATTATGGGGATTAAGAAACCAAGCGGAAAATGCAGGATAGTACAGGATTTGAGGAAAATTAATAAGATTGTAGTACCCTATTGTCCAATAGTGCCAAACCCAGCAGTGATTCTTTATCAAATTCCTTGTGATGTGGAATGGTACACAGTCATTGATCTGTGTCAAGCATTTTTCTCGATACCGTTACATACGGATAGCCAATATTTAGTTGCTTTCCGATTCGGAGATCGTGTCTTGGCATGGTGCCGAGTTCCTCAGGGGTATACAGAGTGCCCTTCGATTTATTATTTTTTTTTCTTTATCCTCATATGACCTCCGCAGATATAGCAACCTCACGGCCTAATCTGCCCCTGCTGCTTATAACTTGGAAATTCCAATCTCAGCTGATGTTCTTACGGGGACCTACCGCAGCACACATCGTGAGCTGACCAAGAGGTATAATCATTGGATCTTATAAAGTAGACTAATCAGGGTCTATATCATCTAACAAATTCCAGAATAACCCATGTTCTGTTCTTTCTCTATATACATTAACCTTCTGGTCTAAGTCTCTATAGTATCTTACTGAGTTCCACCAGGCTCTCCATGTTGGGGGAACCACCTGACGCCATAACTTGCAGATCTCCCTCCTTGCCAAAAGGATCAAATAAAACCCCAATTTATTCTGCATCCCCGTGAAACATAACACCCCTTCGGGCGTCAATACAGTGCCAAACAAGATAAGAGTAGGGTTTACCTCAACCTCAATGCCCAAGGCTTCGGACAGAGTCTTACCCATGTTGCCCTAGAATTCTTGAATCATGGGACAGGAAGTGAACACATGGATATCATCAGCCTTCTGGGCACCACATCTCATACATCTGGCTTCTCCACTACCCTCTATTCTGGATATTTTGAGTGGGGACCAGTATATCCTGTGGAGCATAAAAAAGTGGTTTCTCCTGAGTGAGGCAGATTTAATCACTGGATAAAGTGTGTTTACAGATACTTGCCAAAGAGTTTTCAGCTCCTCGCTCGGCAAGCACTTTTTCCAGACCATGTATGGGTGTTCCAGCTTCCTATCTGCTGCAGCAAGGAGATGATTATTCCACTGTGCTACTTCCTTCTTTTTTGGAGTCAGATCTTGTAAATCATCTTCCATGGAATTGTCCTCTGAGGATGGCCAATGTTGGCTCTTACATCATGATGAAATTTGATAATACTTAAACCTGGAGAGAGCTCCACTGGTACAATTCCTCCAAAAGTCCCAGGGGAGACATTTGTTGCCCACCACAATGTCCTTCCAGTGTGTGACTCCCGCATCTTTTAATGGCTGAACTAAAGAGTCCAAGAGACATTCCGGTGTTGCAGGGGAGTCCCACACTGGGGCCAAATCACTATAATAAGACAATCCCAGACAGCCCCAACAGTCTGACCAAAGTTTGGCCGCCGCACACAACGTCTTCAGCCGAACTTTTTTAAAAAATGAGTGCCGAACTTATACATAAATCCTACCTCTCCTATGTCTGATAGCATGGCTTTAAACATGCTGCCAATCAGCGAGCTATCTGGCTTGAGAAGTAGCATCCTACAGTTTTTTAGTTGATACGCCCAACAGTACAACTGGAGATCTGGTAAGCTCATACCCCCATGTGAGAGTTTACGTCTTAATTTCTTCCAGGGCAACCTGATCCCTTTGCCTGCCCAAATGAAGGAAGAAATCTTGCCCTGAATTCTAAGCAGATCACCTTTACCAAACTCCAGGGGGATGTTATTAAAAAGATAGACATATTTCGGAAGAACACACATTTTAATCAAATTAACCCGCCCATAATGGGATTGCAGGATATTCTGCCACCTTTTGAATAAAACATCCACCTCCTTGGAGACTCTCCAAATTAATTTTAGGAATACCTCTGAGATCTTGGGTTATTATTACTCCAAGGTATCTTAGCTCCTTGGTGAGCTTCACCCCTTGATCTATGATGTTCCAGGCCATGATCTCTGTTTTGTCGCTGTTGACTTCATAGCCAGAAAGTTTCCCAAAAACCTGAACTTCAGTGAGTAACTCCGATGGAGTAAATTTGACATTTGATGACAATAAAATTAAATCATCAGCATATAATGCTAGTTTCCTCGTATACCCATTTGCTGTGAAGGGAGTCATCTTTTCATTCTGCCTTAAACTCTGGGCCAGAGGCTCAATGTATAAGTCAAAGAGAATGGGGGACAGCAGGCACCACTGTCTTGTATCACGCTCTATTGTAACCGCCGCGGTGAGGCTGCCATTAACCAAAATCTGAGCCCGAGGAGCTTTATATATTTTCTTACGGACCTCCCTAAAACCATTGCCAAAACCAAAAGCCTTCAAGGTCCTATTCAGATAGTGCCAATTGACTCGGTCGAAGGCTTTTGTTGCGTCAACGGTAATGATTGAAAGATGGAGGCCCTGTGCAGTTGCCAAATCCGCCGCACCAATTAAGGTGTACATCAAATCCGACATATGCCTGCCCGGGAGGAAACCCTTTTGATCTTCATGAATTATTGACCCTACGATCTTACAAAGCCGGGCGTTCAGAATCCCTGCAAAGATCTTGTAATCACAATTAAGTAATGAAATTGGCCGGTAAGACTGGCACTGGGTTGGATCCTTCCCGGGCTTCAGAATCAGTGTAATGACAGCGTCGCTCCATGTGTCTGGTAAAGGGGAAATGCCTCCTAGGATTTCATTAAACAATTTCAGCCAGAGTGGGATAATTTCTTCAATCATTAAAACATAAACCTCAATTGGGATCGCATTGGGTCCTGCCGCTTTCCCTTTCTTTGCTTTATATAGGACAGCCAGTATCTCACTCCCTGTTATATCTTGGGTAAGAATTTTTTGGCTATCCGAATTTAGCTTTGGAAGCTGTTTCCCCTTAAGCCAACTATCAATGGCCTCTTCCTCAACCAATAGATCTTCATGATATAGACCTTGGAAAAATTCCAAAAAAGCCTGCTCGATATCACCTTTATCCTCCGTAACTTGGCTGCCCACCTTAATCCTGCTGATATAATTGCATGATCTATCTACTCTGCTCTTCATGGTGAGAAATTTGCCACAGTTCTCACCCAACTCAGCACCTTTTTCCACCACAAAATCAAGAGCATCTACGACAACTTCGACAAAGACAACCAACACACTGAACCCTCACCAACCACCCCGACACCCTGAAGCCAACGATCGACAACTGGACAGCCCTCACCACCGAAGACACACTGAAGACGATGAAGTCAATCCACTCCGGGGCCCCCACGGACCCCTGCCCCCACCACATTTTCAACAGGGCCGCCAACACCATTGCACCCATGCTCTGCCACACCATCAACCGCTCCCTGGCAACCAACTCGTTCCCCGATGACTGGAAACACGCCAAGATCAACCCCCTCCTGAAAAAACCCTCGGCGGACCCCACCGACCTCAAAAACTACAGACCCATCTCCCTGCTCCCGTTCCCAGCAAAAGTCATCGAGAAAGCCATCAACAGCCAACTCGCCACATTCATCGAAGAGCACAACATCCTCGACTCCTCCCAATCTGGCTTCAGAAAAAACCACAGTACGGAAACCGCCCTCCTCGCCGCAACAGACGACATCCGCACCCTACTGGACAAAGGAGAAACAGCAGCCCTCATCCTCCTTGACCTCTCAGCGGCGTTCGACACAGTCTCTCACCGCACCCTAATACGCAGACTCCACGACGCAGGGATCCAAGACAAGGCCCTCGACTGGATCCACTCCTTCCTCTCCGGCAGAACGCAGCGGGTCAGACCCCCCTTTCCTCTCGGACCCTACACCAACCACCTGCGGAGTCCCCAGGGGTCCTCCCTCAGCCCTACGCTCTTCAACGTCTACATGGCTCCGCCGCCCCCATCGTCAGAACCTACGGACTCAACATTGTGTCATACGCAGACGACACCCAACTCATCCTCTCCCTATCCAACGAACCCAATACCGCCAGACACCAATTTTGAGAAGGCATGGAAGCCGTCGCCAAGTGGATGAAAAACAGCTGCCTACAACTAAACACCAACAAAACGGAAGTACTTATCATGGGCCCAAGCCCCGATGCCTGGAACGACACCTGGTGGCCCCCCGCCCTCGGAAGCCCACCCACCCCCACAGACCATGCACGCAACCTGGGAATCATCCTGGACTCAGAGCTCAAAATGGACCACCAGATCAACTCCGTCTCGTCCTCCTGCTTCCACACCCTCCGCCTCCTACGTAAGACATTCAAATGGATCCCCCTCAAACACAGAAAGACCGTCACTCACGCTCTGGTCACCAGCAGACTCGACTACGGCAACGTACTCTATGCCAGAATAAACAAAAACCTCACCCGAAGCTACAGAACATCCAAAACGCTGCCGCAAGACTGGTCATCAACCTGCCAAGACACTGCCACATCTCCCAGCACCTGCGCACACTCCACTGGCTACCCATCGAAGCTAGAGTCACCTTCAAGTTGCTCACCCATGCTCACAAGGCCCTCCATGACACCGGACCAGCATACCTGAACAGCTGACTCAAATTCCACTCACCCCAAAGGACCCTACGATCAGCCCAGCTCTCCTACGCCGTGGTCCCCCGCACCAGAAAGACCAGATCGGGAGGCTGCTCCTTCTCCTTCCTCATGGCCAGAGCCTGGAACGACCTTCCGCTCCACCTCAGACAGACAACATCGCTCCCCATCTTCGCAAGAAACCTCAAAACCTGGCTCTTCGACAGACCCCGTTCCTTGATGGACTGGAACCTGCGACCCCCCCCTCCCAGCGACTTGAGACCCCTATGGGTGAGTAGTCACGCTTAACAAACACCTGATTGATTGATTGATCAAAATCCCTCATTTTGCTTACCTCCCACTTCTGAAGCAATATCTCTTCGGTTTTAAGTCTAAACTTCAACTGGAGATCATCAACCCTCCATAGTAGGCTTTCTTTCTCTATGCCAGAGGCCTACCCAGCCTTTAAATCTGCCTCGGCCCCTGCTAGCTGCACCTCCAAATCTGCCATCTCTTCTTTTTCAGATCTGGCCCAACCCGCAGCCGCACCCTTTAGAATCCCTCTCAACCAGGCCTTAAAGGCATCCCACACTATATATAAGGGGGCCAACCCCAGATTATGCTGGAAAAAGATGGCTGGTTCCCCCTTTATCAGGCCTGGGATAAATGGTTGTAGGAGAAGTCTCCTATTCAGAGTCCAACTCCTTAAAGAGAGCTCTGGGGGAAGTTCCAAGTTTAGGGCTATAGCCCTGTGATCGGAGAGGTGGATAGGAAGATATTCAATTAGCCTTACTTTACCTAGTTCTGGGAGTTCCATGAATATGTAATCAATTCTGGAGGAATGGCTATTTTTCGTACTATAAAAAGAGTACTCCCTAGTATCCCCCATTTTTTTCCGCCAAACGTCACAAAGATTAAGATTTTTAATATTGCAGAGAGTTGTGCTTTGACCCGTGGAGCCGCTATCTGAGTTCTAGGTAAAGATCTATCTAACTTATTATTTAAGAGAACATTGAAGTCTCCACCTAATATCAGGGGGGCCTCAAAATCAGCCAAAGCAAGACAGAGATTATTCAGAGGAGTAATATCATCCTCGTTGGGACTATAGTAGCTGGCTAAAGTATATTTGGCACACTGACACCTAACCTCAGCTATTACCCAATGTCCTCTATCATCCACTGGTGTCTTAATAAGCTCAACTCCTGAATTTACTTTAAGAATTATGGCCACCCCCTTCGAACAGCATTGTTGGTCAGAGGCTACAATCTTAGCAACCCATCTTTGTTTGTCAAACAATGCTTTGCATTCTGACTGTAACAGGTGTGTCTCTTGGATCATAAGGATCCTGGCTGGACTATCTTTGAGGTATTGCAAGATCAGGCGCTGTCTTCTCCTAACTCTTAATCCATTCACATTCCAGCATAAAACTTCAAGGCGTCAACCTCCCCCAAGAGTAGGTCTATCCCCCATCATAATCCTGATTCCACCCCCAGCTATATCTACAGGAGGTTGTTAAATCACACGAGGTCCCTATTGCAGATTTAATAAAAAAAAAAATCCCAATGCTCCCCACCCATACATGTGCAACACCCCCCCAACCCCATCCCACCCATGGGAACCCTCCCTGACTACTCATTGGCAATTAACAATTGCCAATTTAAGCCGAAACCCACTAACCTATAAGAAAAAGACAAACGCAATATCATCGTCACAAAAACTGAACTCCCTTCGAACGTTTAAATAAAAACCTCAACTAGCTAAGGTTTATTGTGTGCCAGAAAACTATCCACTTCCTCAGGAGATCTAAAATTATACATCTTATTGGCCCACATTACTTTTAAGAAGGCAGGGAACCTTAACTGTACTTGAGCCCCAAGCTCTCTCAGGGCGTCCATCCGCTTTCCCAACTCCGACCTTTTATCCTCTGTAATACGCGAGATGTCTGACCTTATTCTGAAAGATGCGTCTAGAACCTGTATACTCTTAAGTTTGAGAGCAGCCCCTAGTAGCTGTTCCTTAAGAAGGTAAGATTGAATATATACCAGGATTTTCCCGGGCTTCTTCCGTCCGGGATTCCATTTAAATGGGTTCCTATGAACTCGCTGGATCTCAGTTTCCCAAACTGATGCCGAGGCGACCTGTGGGAAGGCTTTAGTCATAATCTCTATGACAAAGGTTTTAATAATGTCTCCTTCCAGTCCTTCTCTCAAGTCCAGAATCCTGATATTATTCCTTCTGGAATTATTTTCAAGTCTCTCCAGTCTTTCCGATAGATCCCTTTCCCTTTCCTTCAACCTGACCACCTCCTGAGTATTACCCTTCATCTTCAACCCCAGCTCCCCCACCTTGTTTTCAAGATCCTCCATCCGATGCGTCAACACAGACAGATTTTCCTCTAGGCTGGTGCAAGTGTCTTCGATCTTCTTCTGACTTATTTCTGAGGTTGAGAAACGCTCTTTGATCTCCTTCGATTTTTAATCAGATTTTGAAACAGTGTTTGGAGTCATTGATCATGTCAGAAAATTCAGTGTTAGTGCAGTACATTGATGACCTGCTTGTGGCATCAAAAACAAGAGAGGCCTTTGTGGCAGATACTATTGCCTTACTGAATCATTTGGCAGAAGGTGGGCATAAAGTGTCACCAGCAAAATTACAGTTTTGTCAAAAAGAAGTACAATATTTGGGACACAAAATTGAGAAAGGAGTTAGAAAAGTAACGCAAGACTGAATCAATGTGATTTTGCAAATGAGTCCTCCTAAAACTCAAAAGGAGGTTTGAATGTTTTTGGGAATGGTTGGATACTGTAGACAATGGATCAGTGGGTTTTCACTGATAGCAAAACCTTTACAGAGGTTGACGCATAAAGGTGTGGTTGATCCGATTGATCAACCTTGCTTATAAAACAGACCCCATAATCCACGTTTTCCCTCTAAATTACGTGCCTTCATGCTAACAGCAGTGCCCTAAAGAAACCTCTCCCACAAACAATATCAGCGTACTCACATACCTGCATGTAATCTCCTGGCGGGAAGGAGATTACATGCAGGTATGTGAGTACGCTGATATTGTTTGTGGGTAAAGGGTTGTGCTAACATTTGAGAAGATGGGGAACGGCTTATTGGGGGCTTTATATGCAAATAGGGAAAGAAGAACATGTGAGGTTCATATCACTTGGGAGAGGTTTCTTTAAGGCACTGCTGTTAGCGTGAAGGCACGTAATTTAGAGGGAAAACGTGGAATATGGGGTCTGTTTTATTAGCAAGGCTAAAAACAGTTGATACATTGTTGACAGTTTGCCAGCACTGTGGTCCAATCACACAGTTTAACGTTTTTGTTTTTAAATTTGTAGTGAACCCCTGATGAAGGGCGATGAAAAGCCCAAAATGCATTGGGAAATACCACTGAGGTTGTTTGATGTATACGTCGTACTACAGGTTGAGGCCTGGATCGGCACATCTGCAGTATTAGAAACTTTTTTAATACATTTTACGTCTTCTGTGTGACAGGTTAAATTAGGATTAAGCAGTATGGAATCATTGATCAACCAACAATAAATATCGTTGAACATGAAAAACTTGCGATACCTTTGACTTTCTAAAGGATTAAGCTGTGCGTCCGATACAGGAGCGGGATGCCGCTCCAGCTTTGTGATACGTTTTCTAGTGAGTGGTTGTTAGGCAAACCACAACAAATCTGGGCTGCACGCAAAAGTGTAAACATTTAAGAAACTTCACAACATAATGTCGGAAGAAACTGGTGTGCATTTCGTCACTCTTGGTTGGAATTCTATTCGTTTTGCCTAAAATAATGACATGTTGTACCCATGGATTATCGATAGAACAGTTGATGTCACATGCGAGACGTTGAAACACTCTTCTTAAGATCGGTGTTTTGGAAAACAACACGGACGATTTGGGAGTTGGACTTTTAAATCACGAATGTTAAAAATCGTTTATCGTTTTTTAAGCAAACATGTTTGTATTACAATGTAATGAGTTGTATTTCATAATCCACGTGTGGTTAACACCTGAGGGTGGGTGGGGTATTTTATCTAGTCGAGGTGCATTGGGAAGTTTCACCAAAGAGTACTGGTCAGCATATTGACTAAACATCAGTGTATACCAATGAGCAGTTTGTGAGAGTGCATTTTGAGATTCGTAGTAATGATGGTTTATGAATCAGGTTTATTGGTTGAAGCAAGGGGGAGGAGGCACGATTCGTTAATTGAAAAGGAAGAGAGGTGGGGAGTAAAGGTTTCCATCTGGGTGAAATGTTAGTTTGGCAGGAAGGAGATTACATGCAGGTATGTGAGTACGCTGATATTGTTTGTAGGTAAAGGGCTGTGTTAACATTTGAGAAGATGGGGAACGGCTTATTGGGGGCTTTATATGCAAATAGGGAAAGAAGAACATGTGAGGTTTGTATCACTTGGGAGAGGTTTCTTTAGGGCACTGCTGTTAGCGTGAAAGCACGTAATTTAGGGGGAAAACATGGAATATGGGGTCTGTTTTATAAGCAAGGCTAAACACCTTTGATACATTGTTGACAGTTTGCCAGCACCGTGGTCCGATCACACAGTTTAACGTTGTTGTTTTTAAATTTGTAGTGAACCCCTGACGAAGGGCGATGAAAAGCCCAAAAGGCATTGGGAAATACCACTGAGGTTGTTTGATGTAAACGTCGTACTACAGTAAGAGGCCTGGATCGGCACATCTGCAGCATTAGAAACTTTTTGAATACATTTTACGTCTCCTGTGTGACAGGTTAAATTAGGATTAAGCAGTATGGAATCATTGATCAAACAACCATAAATATCATTGAACATGAAAAACGTGCGATACCTTTGACTTTCTAAAGGATTAAGCTGTGCGTCCGATACATGAGCGGGATGCCGCTCCAGTTTTTTGAAGTGAGGGATGAAGCAGGTCATGATTGTTTGAATGTGACAGGATTATGCACAAAACCAAGGCCTGACACAAAGGATACACCACTAGAAGAATCAGATAGTGTGATGTGTGTGGATGGATCTTGTCTGAGAGATGAAAAGGGTGTATTGAGTGCTGCTTATGCAGTATGTACAGTGTCTATGGTTCTTGAAGCATCCTGTCTAAAAGGGGTAAATTCTGCTCAAATTTCTGAGCTAATTGCTTTGACAAGAGCATGTAAAATTGGCAAAAATCTGAGAGTAACCATATTCCCTGATAGTCAATATGGTTTTGGGGAGGTGCATGATTTTGGTCAGTTGTGGATGCAACAAGGGTTCTTGACTTCTTCAGGAACACCAATCCGGAATAGTAAAAATGTGAAGGATTTATTGGATGCATTACAATTGCCCAAAAAGATTGCTGTGGTTAAATGTTCGTTGTTGTTTTAGAAAACAATGGTTCTTATGTGGCCAAAAAGGTCCAAAGAAAAGGCAGTGTCAGAATTAGGGACTAGGCGCAAGAGTCGAGATTGAAAATGAATATCTCAGGGAGCTATAAGTAATATGAACAGTATTGAATTATATGTATATTATATTATATATATGAGTTATTTAAGTCAAAATAACGTTTGTTATTTATTTTATGAGAATATGCAAGAGAAAATTCAGGTGCTCACATAGGAAAGTGACAACAAGCGTGAAGTGATAAGTGGGGGTGACTTTAAAATATAAACATCGCATTGACAGCACATAGAATAACTCCTTATGAATAAATTATACAAAGTGTACAGAGTTCTTGTTGTATGGGGTCGACGGCGTTTCGATCTCAGCTATTCGAGATCATCTTCAAGACATAGCAATTGTGAGCAAGCTGAATTCAAAACCAGGTGGTGCCGGGGAGCAAGAACTGAAGCAGAGCGCCAGAAGGGGCATGAAACCCTGATACTTGAAGCGGAGGGAGTGGAACTATTCCAACTGTGACTGGCATCCACCAGTGAAGGTACTGAGGAGATATGTAGCGCGTAATTGGAACAATTACTTGGAGCTGCGCAAGGAGAGGCCTCTTATTCCGGCGTCATCCGAACCAAAATGGATTGGAAACCACAATGTGGTGCAGCAGGTCAAGGCTGCAATGCGAAGTGCGATTCTTCGGTTGCCGATTATTTTCTAATCAGGACTGCATTAGTAAGCCTGATAGCGAAGAGCTGAGCTGTGTGTCCTGCTTCTCCGGAGGACGTGCTGAATGTTCAGCACATAAGTCAGGAAATTACTATGTGACAAATGGAAACAGATACGCAGACCAAGTGGCTCGTTTCTGTGCACAAAATTCAATTTCAATCAACAGAGGGCTAGGGAAAAAGGATACAAATTGCCACTTGATGTTTTCTTCTCTGGAAACATGGGAAGAAATTAGACAGTTGCAAGAGGAAGCAAATGAGGAAGAGAAAGAAGTTTGGATAAAATCAGGTTGTGAGACGAGAGCAGAAGATGAAGTATGGGTGTAAGCTGATGGGAGACCAGTAATGCCAGATAGTTTGCTGTCTCAAATGGCAAGGATGTACCATGGAATTGCACATGTTGGAAGAGATGCTATGATTAGACTCTTCAAGCAGTCATGGTACAATCCAAAATTCAGGGTCATTGCAGAGAGTCTATGCCAGAGATGCGTAGTCTGCCAGCATCAAAATCCAGGTAGAAAGACAGTGGTTAGTTGGGGTCGAATTGGAAAAGCAGCAGGACCATTTACCAGATTGCAGTTTGATTTCTTAGAACTTCCCCCTTGTAATGGACTAAAATATGTGTTGGTTGTTGTTTGCTTGTTTTCTCGTTGGGTAGAGGCTTATCCAACAAGAAGGAATGACAGCTTGACTGTTGCTAAACTGCTTTCGAGAGAGATAATACCTAGGTTTGGATTTCCAGTCTCTTTAGAAACAGATAGAGGAACACACTTTAACAATGAAATAATTTGGATGATTTGTGCAGCATTACAAATTGAACAAAAGCTGCATTGTGCCTATCGACCTGAAGCATCTGGAGTGATGGAGCAAATTTATGGCACTATAAAATCCAGACTGTCAAAAGTGTGTGTGTCTACAACACTGAAATGGCCAGACGCTTTACCCCTGGTATTAATGAGTCTTAGAAGTATTCCTGATAAAAAGACTGAATTGAGTCCTCACGAAATTTTGATGGGGAGAGCAATGAGACAAGCAATTGTACCAGCAAACAAACTGATGAATATTACTGATGATCTAGTGCTTGATTATTGCAAAGGATTTGCTGATCTGATGCGTTCTGTGTCTCATCAGGTTGGAGAAATTGCAACCACAACACAGCCGGATCAAGCACATGATTTGAGTCCAGGCGAGTGGGTTCTGGTGAAAAAACAAGTGAGGAAGTCGTGTTTAGAACCCAGATGGCACGGACCATACCAGATTATTTTGGTGACACCAAAAGCAGTAAAGTATGGTGGCTTGCCTAATTGGATACATGCAAGTCATACAAGAAGAGTCCCAAGTCCACTTGAAAGACAAGAAGAAAAGCAGCAACTGGTAAAGAAAAGAAAATAACCCTTTTCCGCACCACATCTTCAACAAAGCCAGCAGTTCCATCGCACCCCACCTGCGCAACGTCATCAACCTCTCCTTCGAGACCGCGACCTTCCCAGAGAGCTGTAAACACGCCGAGATCAACGCCCTGCTCAAAAAACCCAAGGCGGACCCGAGAGACCTCAAGAACTTCCAGCCCATCTCCCTGCTTCCTTTCCCAGCCAAGGTCATCGAGAAGATCGTCAACAGACAGCTAACCTGATAAGTCGAAGAAAACAGCATCCTGGACCCATCCCAGTCAGGGTTCTGCAGCAACCACAGCACCGAGACTGCCCTCATCGCTGCCACCGACGACATCAGGACCCTGCTGGACAATGGTGAGACCGCAGCCCTCATCCTGCTGGACCTCTCCGCCGCCTTCGACACTGTCTGCCACCGCACTCTACGCACACGCCTACACGACGCAGGGATCTGAGACAAGGCCCTGGAATGGACCACCTCCTTCCTCTCCGGCAGAACCCAGAGCGTCCGCCTCCCCCCGTTCCGATCCGAAGTCTCCGAGATCATCTGCAGCGTACCCCAGGGATCATCCCTCAGCCCGACACTGTTCAACATCTACATGGCCCCGCTCGCACGCATCGCCCGACAGCACGACCTCAACATAATCTCCTACGCCGACGACACTCAACTGATCTTTTCCCTCACCAAGGACCCCCTCACCGCCAAATCCAACCTCCACGAAGGAATGAAGGCCGTCGCCGATTGAATGAAGAGCAGCCGACTAAAGCTGAACACGGACAAGACGGAGGTCCTCATCCTCGGCTCCAACCCTTCAGCCTGGGACGATTCCTTGTGGCCTACGACACTGGGGGCAGCCCCGACACCCACCGACCACGCACACAACTTGGGAGTCATCCTCGACTCAACGCTCTCCATGGCCAAGCAAGTCAACGCAGTCTCCTCCTCCTGCTTCAACACCCTCTGCATGCTCCGCAAGATCTACAGGTGGATCCCGACAGATACAAGAAGAACAGTCACCCAGGCCCTCGTCAGTAGCAGAGTCGACTATGGAAACGCCCTCTACGCGGGAGCCCCGGCCAAGCTCATCAAACGACTGCAACGCATTCAAAACGCCTCGGCACGCCTGATCCTCGACGTACCACGCCACAGCCGCATCACCCCCCACCTGAGAAACCTGCACTGGCTCCTCGTCGACAGGAGAATCTCCTTTGAGCTCCTCATCCACGCACACAAGGCACTCCACAAGACCGGCCCAGCCTACCTCAACAGACGGCTCTTCTTCTACGTCCCCAACCGCCAGCTCCGCTCCGCCGACCTCTCCCTCGCCACCGTCCCCCGCATCCGAAGAACCACCTCCGGCGGCAGATCCTTCTCCCACCTCGCCGCCAAGACCTGGAACACCCTTCCACTCAGCCTACGACAGACCCAAGACCTGCTGACCTTCAGGAGGCTACTCAAGACCTGGCTGTTCGACCAGTAGCGGCACCCCCCCTTTTTTTCCTTTTTTTCTTCCCCAGCGCCTTGAGACCCTCGCGGATAAGTAGTGCGCTCTACAAATTCCGTGATTGATTGATTGAGAAGCTGAAGGTCATGAAGCTATAGAATCTAGTAAGACAGATTCAGAAAAAGCTGAAGAAGAACCAAGTACAAGTCGAATAAAGTGGGCACCAGCTACTGGGTCTCAAGTGACTGCTGTTGTGAAAGAAAAGGAGAAAGTGACTGATGAAAATCAATAGCAAGTACAACAAAGAAAAGAACTGAATAAAAGAACTTGCGAACTTGACAACGAAAGTGAAGAAGCAGTTCAAGTTAAGAAAGCAAGAAAAGGTGATGAGTGGGCAAAGGGAGTGAAAAGACTGAAATACACTCTAGAAAAGAAAAGGCCAGATCAAATAAATGAAATATTGAGTCAAACTGAACAAAGAGATTCAGAAGAAGAGTTGGTACGAAAAACAAAAAGAATAAGAATTCCGAGTGAGAAATACACACCGCCAGAATGGACATATGTGGTGTTGGAAGAGATTGAAAACACAAATGAAAGAGAAGAAGAAGCTGGTACTGATCAAAGTGATGAAAGCAAATTAAGGCCACCTTAAAAAGAACTGTTTAAAAGTTAAGGTGCGAAAAATTCAATGAAGAATATTTGAGAGTTCCAGAAGATTGAAGATAAACAAGATATAAAAAAAAAAAAGAGGGGGTAAAGAAGAGAGGCCTAAAAGTGTAAGGATACACTACATTAGATGGTTTTTGGATACGTTTTTGAAGTTTTTAGATTTTTAGGGTTTTTTCTTAGATTTTTATTTTATATAGTATCAAAAATGGCAAAGGTAACAGAGACTGGATATCAAAACCATAGTTTTAAATGTAGATGTATTAATGCTTGCTTATGTAGTGTCTTATTACTAATGTTGGTGTGGTTAACACTGATTATTTTTGTGCCTGTCTTAATGGTGACTAATCATAAAAATAATACTAATGATGTGGGAAGTGAGAGAATGGATGCTGTTGCTAAAGAAAATTCTAACACTAACATGGAAAAGATAGAAGATGATAGTATTTATCATCATGATAGATCAATTAATGATTTTTCGTTAAATGTTTTTACTAAATTGTTATACGAGTATGTTAATACAATGATTGCGAGAGATTGTTACTTGTGTATGCAACTACCATTGTCTGTCTCAGAGGGGGTGACATATCATCACCTACCTTTAACTTATGGCGTGTTTTGTAGTGTTTTAACAAGTTTGTTCTATGAGAGGGAAGGTTAGAGTATTATTACTCTAATTTTGATTTAATATTTTCTCAAATTCCTGTTAGAAGAAATTTGAAAATTGTTAATGGACCTGTTTATGCTGCATACATGGGTGGTTTCTTCATTAGTAACAAACCAAGGGATACAATGGCTGCATATAGAAATAACTTAACATGTAAATTACGACATGAAGAAATAGAGTTTATGAATTTAGTGGAAGATAGAAGACGAGAATTTAAAAAGAAAGCTGCTGAGCAAAAGTCTCATGTACCTCCATGGGCTTTCAGAGAGGGTGATTATAAAAAGGGTGAGACTTGCGCTGCCATGACTCTAGATTTTCAAGATAGAGGAAAGCTTTGTGTGTTTAGAGAGAAGACTGAACTTAATAGCTACTTCATTGGTTCTAGCGAGTGTGAGCATACTTTCTTGATAAAAGGAAGTTGGGTATTGAAAGGAGGAACGGATCCTGTTTTTCCGGGAATCTATTATGTGTGTGGTAAGAATGCTTATTATAGGTTACCTGTAGGTTGGTATGGATGTTGTTATTTAGGCATAGTATTCCCAAAGGTATATCATGTAGGACTAACACGTAATAAGAGAGGAGCGAGATATTCTGAAATAGTAGGGGATATTTTTGGAGCACTGATACATTCAGTTGGAGTCCTTTTGAATTCACACAAAATTAGAAAATTGTCCACAGTAGTTGATCGTTTATCAACAGATACTGCTGGTGGGTTCTTGATGATTGATACTAAAATGGATACAATTAGATCAATGGCTTTGCAAAATCTACTTGCCCTTGATATATTATTGGCAAAAGAGGGTGGAGTCTGTAGCATGTTGAAAATACAACAATGCTGTACTTATATCCCTGACAAAAGTAAAAATCTTGAGGTGTATATTAAAAATATTACAGAACTTCATGAAGATTTGACTGAATTGAAGGTTGATGGTGCATGGGAGAAACTTGGTAAGAGTTTTTCCACAGTGGGAAATTGGTTTTCTACTTTAGGAGATAGTTTATTAGGGAAAATATTAATACCTATTACTTCAGTAGCTGTAGTGATATTAATGATTATCATGATTTATAAATGTTGCAAATGCAAATGTAGAAAGAAAGTGACATCAGATCTTAAAGGTTTAGCTAGAAAAAGAATACATATATATAACTGAGGTACCCTGGGGGTGTGGTTTAGTAGGTTTGGCTGGTGTTAGCTAGCGGGAGATCGTCGCTGTCGTCGGTTTGCTGTTTCCAGATAGAGGCCTACCAGTTCCTGATTCCTGACTTAATCTTTGCCACTCGACTCTCCTCAAGGGCCTTGCTGGCCATTTTTTGGTCAAAGGGGTAGATTTCCCTGATTCTTATTTGGGTTAGTATAGATATTATTCTCAATTTGCATAATCATTTGCAAATGTATTTTGTCTCTGAAACTTTTCTCTCCTCGCCTATCCAAAGCCTTCAATGCATTGTTTATTTGATATGAGTTTGTTTCTTTCATTGCAAATATATGTTCTTTGTGACAATTCATAACTTGCATTGTGTGATTGTACTTGATGAGCATTCATTTCATATTACTTATGATAAACATTATACATTATACATACTGAGTCTGTTATTATTTAGTAGTATAGATGAGTACATAATTAATACCATCAACTGTGTGCGCAACACTATATTCCACCTCCCATGGCCAGCATGATTTCACCCGCACATGTCCATTGCCTTATTTTCGTGTCAGCAGGGGAGAACTAGTCTGTTTCTAGAGTGTGCGTTGTAACACTTCATTCCGTCTTCACCCTTGCCTCAATTATCATTTAATTCTTAACTATTGGCATACTCTCCCGTCCTTCCCTAACTCTTTTCTTTTTTCTCCCCTTTTTATCTCCTCTTCTCCCCATTCCTTTCCCTCCCCCCACCTTTTGCTCTCTTCCTTCTCCTACCCCAACTCCCTGCCTAGTTAGGCATCATCGCAGGCATTTAGAATTACCTGTCCTGATGATGATCCCATAACCGATGTCGGGGATCAAAACGTCGTCGACCGATACATCTTAACTCCAACTTATACTTATGACCGATGTGGAGTACAAGATGTTTTTTCTATGGTGACTGTAATCTTGATATCACTTAAAAGTCATTTTACAGATACATGCCTGAGGTCAGGAAATCTTTTGATTTCCAGAACCCCGTCACTTTCTGCTCACTTATGTTTTTATATGTTGTCTAATGTTTATTAAATATGTAAGTTCATACAATACGTTCCATTTGGACAATAACACACCCAACGCTGATTGCAGTTTTGTGGTTATGGTTACATATTTTCTATGAAAGGGACCGTTGTCTCTAATAATATACTGCTGCCCTTGGTCCCTTCTGACTTACAGGGTTCCCTTGTTCTTTTTTCACAGACTTTAGCGCAATCGCTGGATTGCAAGGGATTACTTTATCCCTCCTACTACTTAAAAGTGGGCCCCCCCTCCCTTTCCCAGCCATGCTCTCCTTTCCCTGTTCCCCCCTCCCCTCTTGAGATATGACACACCATGCACCCTTGTATTCGGATGAATACATTAAAAAGATTTTTAAAGAACCCTCGCTCTTCTCAGAAACACCAGAGACCCCTAGCCTAACAGAAAGCTCTATATTTGACCAATTAGAAAAATCCAAGAAGAAATTAATCAGACTACAACTTATGGTACGCATGTTGACAGAGTATTTAAAAACAGACACAATACAAGTTGTTTTACAAGTACGTAACATTCCCAGAGTCTTTACTGACAGCAAGAAATACCTTACTGGCTTTAGTTACATTGGGACAAATTGCTCGAGACACTGGATGGTCTTAGGTATCGATATAGTGACAGAAGAAATCAATAAACTTCAGGTAGAAATAGAGAGCGTAGAGAAACAAATAAAGGAAAATAGCGCTATCACAGAAGCAAAGACTTTGTTGTAGAAAGTAGAAAAAAAACATTCAGAAATGTACAGGATAGAGCAAAACAAGAAAACAACAAAGGTGAAAAGAGACGTTAAAAATTACAAGACCGAAAGAACCTACCCATATCTGGTAGAAGACTTTTATGTAAATTGAGCATACTCAGCTCCCCGAGTGCAGCGCCCTTGGGGACGATTCAACAAACAACAAACATTGTAGGGTTCTCTGATACATCCGCCGAGTCATCCGAAAACTCAGACTCAGGCGAAGGACCAAGTACCTCAAGAAATAAGAACACTAACACCAATTTTTTAGACAAAGACCAGGGACAGCAAACCAACCGAGGTACGAGCCGCCCTCCCGGATGGTACAGTGCCCCAGTAGACAGACAGACGAGGCAGAGATATTATCAGTGGTGAGTAGGGTTACCCCACCCACACATAATACAGACACGAGTCTTGCTACTAACACACCTATGACTGACAATAAGACCATTCCGATCCTTAACCTCTCCAACCACCAACTTTCCAAAAAAGAAATTGCATTGCTTAGCAAAGGACTGTCCTTTGTCCCCACTGTAAAAACCAAATTCCTAGAATTACAGATCGAATTGCTCCGTTTCTTTAGAAAGGTGCGCCTACAAGCTTTCTTCCTTGATAAACCATATGCACCTCAATCAGCATACACATCGTTTCGACCACCTTCAACATTATCCCCACCACCTAACAGCATACCCACAGAGATACAGACCTTTGAGAAGCTTGTCCTAAAAGTAGTCATGGGCTTAGAACCAGAACACAGGTTTATTGCATATAACCTCCCCATACAAGAGAAAAATGCCCTATTGAATTTGAAGCAAGATGAGGAAGTGGTTATGTGAGAAGTTGGCCTGGTATATGCTGTTCACTAATTAAAGTGGACACCTTGCACCAGTACAATTCGACTCTTATGGTAGATAGGTTTAAGACAACCTTTATAGAAAGCTATCCTAGTGGTAGCTGTGGAGAGCAGCCTTCAGGCTAAGTCTTGAAGGAATGTAAAGCAGCTTGTTTTACCACACAATCTCTTGAATCACCAAATGAAAAGACACCACACAGGTATATATATCAAATATATATGTATTTATTAATAAACAACTCTCTACTAATCTCTTTATGAGATTAGAAGTCAGGAACATATGTACAAGTCAATTGTTATCAAAATAAGTTAGCATAGTAAATATCACAATCTTATCTTGGCTAGACCGGGGTCTAGAGCACATAGAATCGAGGGACCCCCAGAGAACCACCCAGGTAGTTGTAGGAGACCCACAGGGGACGGACGAGGTGTTCAGACACTAGTGCGAGTCCTGTACGAGTCTATGTAAGCGGACGCGATTGAGTTATCAATGTTACAGGCCCCTGACGTGTTCGAGGCGAACACACCGATCGGTCAGTACGAGTCGAAGGACGCGGTTACTGGTAGATTTACTAGGGAGTTGGACGCGGTGTGTCTAACACAGCCGCGAACCCTGTACGAGTCAGTGCGAGAATCGCACGAGGAAAATAGGAGTTTTAGTATACTTCTGGTGAACCTACAAGCAAGTCACTTACAGGGTAAGTAGTTCTAGGGCCCACACCCACAGGAGCACCGTAGTGCTGGAGTTACCTCACCCAGGGAAGCCGGGTGCACAGGTGTCCTTTGGTGTCGGGTCGCGGCGTCGTTTTCAATGGCGAACAAAGAAGACTTGCTGCTTGTGATGATTTGAAGAAGTGTCCGGTGGAATCCAAGCCTGTATTCGGTGGAAGGATGACCTGAAAGCAGAGGGGACAGTGTTCAAAGTCACTTGGCAGTGACTCGGGGAAAGGAAGATGAATGCCCACCGTCGTCGCAGGATTCAGGTTGTTCACGGTTGCCTTGACTCTTCATCCACGAGGTCCAGGAGGCGTCGACAACAACCAGGAGCTGGATTCGGTGTATGCCACAATGTCTGCAGCTTACTGTGGTGTCGGCAACTCGATTGGAGCCAACAGGCCTTGGTAACAGCAAGTCTCGTGGAAGGTGTGAAAAGGCAATGGCGCAGACCAGCAAGGACTGAGGGACTCACCCAGCAAGGGTAAGTCAGGGCAGGCCTGGAGCAACCAGGGGAGCCCTTTGGTTTGTTGCAAAAGTCTTCAGGGGACCCACGAGCCAGCTGGCAAGGGATCACAAAGATGCCTTGGTCGGATTCACTCAACAGGGGCCCACGGTCTCTCGGGACGGTGTAGGCTGTTGATCTTCGGAGGGATTCCTGCTGGAGGCTGGGACCACACGTGGTTTAAAGCACAGGTTCTTATAATGTTGTGGAGGGGTTGCACTTGACAATAGTGCACGGTACCCAGGGGTCATGGTTCCTCGTCACTCGTGGGGTCCACTTGCCTCAGCTTCACTGGAGACTCACGATGGCCTTGGAGAAGTTAGGAAATCCACTTCTTGGGCTGCAGAGACTTCGGACTCTGGCAGGAGTGGCGTAGTTTGCGACCGTCGTTTGTAGTTTTTGGTGCCTGCCAAGCAGGGGAGTCACTCCTTGACTCCAAGGGAGATTCTTCTGTCTTCCAAAGGTAGTGGAACGTCGAAGGGCCAGGATTCTTCTTCAGAGCGTCGTCCAGGGATATCTAACTTACAAGTTCAAGGGTTCCCTATCTTATACTGTACAGAAGGGAGGGACTAGCTCTATTACCCCACCTATGGGAGGGTCAGGGGAGTGGGTGGCTACACCCACTTCCCTTTGTCTAGTTTCGCACCAGAGCAGGGGCAGGTAGCCCCTGAGCCGGTTTGAACTGGCATATGCACAGAGGAGCCTTCTACTCCCCCAGTGCAGGACTTCAAAGCACTCTAAGAGTGCACCCACCCAGCCCCAATACACTAAACCCTGTCTGGGAGGTGGTTACACCTCCCTGTGACAGGATACCTTTTGTTGGGCTTCCTCCACTGTGAGTTTCGGTCATCAGCAGGAGGGCAGCCCGGTGTCTGTGACTGGTGGCATCCATTTTGTGATGCCAGGGCTCTTCAGGATTCTACCGTGTTTCCACAGTAGGTACATGTCCATCCCTCTAGAAGGGTGGAATGCTACCCCCGCCGCCAGGACTGGCAGGGGGGTAGTATTCCAAGATGTTTGACACCAAACACGACATGTTTTGATGCAGCCATACCAAAGTTAGCATTCTACCGCGAGGATATAATGCACTTTAAGATTATAAGGTTTAACCGCATCCACAAACAGCACCAGAGAATGGACTCTGAGAGCTGCAGAGGGGCCCTGCTCAGGCAGAGGCACCCCCTCACATAGAAGTCAAGCACCCTGCCCTCAGGATTGATAGGGCCTGCCTTAGGGGTGACTGATAGGTTTATATGTGTGTGTTGGAGAGATATAGGGAACCTATATCTCAGTGAGCAGTGCTAGCACCACCTCACCCAGGCTGCAGTAGCAGGCCTGCGGTGTCAGATTTAGTCTGCTTCCCAGGGGTGGCATAATACATGCTTCAGCCCCTGGTAGGCCTGTGAAGTACCTATGCCCTTGGCACCTAAGGTACCATATACTAGGGACTCATAAGGCACCACAGTATCCAATCACTAGTTCACCTAGAGTGCACTCCAAATCGTTTAGAGAGAACAGAGAGGCTGGGGCCCTGATTAGCAGGGATCCAGCCTGACTATAGCCAGAAACCAGTGTAACATCAGAGAAAAAAGTGGGGGCAACATAAGAGGCAGATCCTACTCTCCTACACAACCCCCCCCAAACGCAGGGACACTAAACTAACCTTGACTAGTTGAGTCTTCGTGTTCAAAGTGGAAATACCTTGAGAGTCCATCTGCATTGGCATGTTGGGTCCCAGGTCTATGTTCCACTGTATAGTCCATCCCCTGTAGGGAAATGGACCACCTCAAAAGTTTTGGGTTTTCACCTTTCATCTGTTTAAGCCATAGGAGGGGCTTGTGGTCTGAACTATGAAGTGAGTGCCAAACAAGTATGGCCTCAGCTTCTTCAGGGCCCACACCACAGCAAAGGCCTCTCTCTCTATAGCTGACCAACGTTTCTCTCTAGGGGTCAGCCTTCTGCTAATGAAAGCTACTGGCTGGTCTTGACCTTCATCATTCAGTTGAGACAGTACAGCTCCCACACCCAGCTCAGAAGCATCTGTTTGGACAATGAACTTTTTGGTGTAGTCTGGACTCTGTAAGATGGGGGCAGTGAACCTGGCCTGCTTTAGGTCTTCAAATGCCTTTTGACAGCTAGCTGCCCACTGAACCTTTTTTGGCATTTTCTTTGAGGTCAGATCATTCAAGGGGGTCACTATAGATCCATATCCCTTGACAAACCTCCTATAGTACCCAGTCAGGCCTAAGAAGGCTCTCACATGTGTCTGGGTGGTTGGAGCAACCCATTCCATTATGGTTTGGATTTTGCTCTGCAAAGGTTGAACCTGGCCTCCACCCACAAGGTGGCCCAGGTACACAACCTGACTCTGCCCTATCTGGCACTTGGTGGCCTTGATAGTGAGGCCTGCTTTCTGCAGAGCCTCCAAAACATTCCTGAGGTGGACCAGGTGATCCTGCCAGGAGGAACTAAAGGCAGCAATATCATCTAGATAAGCTGAGCAATAAGTTTCCATTCCTGTCAGAACTTTATTCACCAACCTCTGGAAAGTGGCAGGTGCATTCTTCAATCCAAAGGGCATCACCACAAAGTGGTAGTGCCCACCAGGGATCAAAAATGCTGTTTTGGCTTTTGCATCATCAGCTAATCTGATTGCCAGTAGCCAGCTGTCAGGTCAAATGTGCTTAGATACTTGGCTGAGGCCAAAGTATCAATCAGCTCATCTGCCCTTGGTATGGGGTAGGCATTAGTCCTAGTGACTGCATTGAGGCCTCTGTAGTCTACACAAAATCTCATTTCTTTCTTACCACCCTGGGTATGAGGCTTGGGTACCAGGACTACTGGGCTAGCCCAAGGGCTATCCGAAGGCTCAATTACACCTAGCTCCAACATTTTCTGGACTTCAGTCCTGATACAGTCCCTGACATGGTCAGGTTGCCTGTAGATTTTATTCTTGACAGGCAGACTGTCTCCCGTGTCCACCTCATGGGTGCACCAGGTAGTCTGACTAGGGGTCAGGCTAAATATATGTCTAAACTGTTGCAGAACCTGTCTGCACTCAGTTTGCTGATGGTCAGTGAGGCTGCTTGCCAAAGCAACACCATCTACTGACCCATCATCAGGGTTCTGAGAGAGCAGGTCAGGGAGAGGGTCACTCTCCTCCTCCTGGTCCTCATCAGTTGCCATGAGCAAGCCCATGTCAGCCCTGTCAACATATGGCTTTAATCTGTTGACATGGAGCACCCTCAGGGGGCTCCTGGGAGTTCCAAGATTCACCAGATAGGTGACTTCTCCCTTCTGTTCAACTATTGTATGGGGGCCACTCGACTTGTCCTGGAGGGCTGCTGGGGCCACAGGCTCCAACACCCACACTTTCTATCCTGGCTGGTAGACAGTCAGTGCAGCCTTTTGGTCATGCCAAGCTTTTTGTAATTCTTGGCTGGCCTCCAGGTTTTTGGTTGCCTTTTTCATGTACTGAGCCATCCGGGAGCGGAGACCAAGTACATAGTCCATCACATCTTGTTTGGGGGCTTGAGAGGTAACTCCCAGCCCTCTTTTACCAAACACAGTGGACCTCTCACAGGATGCCCAAACAGAAGCTCAAATGGGCTGTAACCAACCCCTTCTGTGGAACTTCTCTGTATGCAAATAGCAGGCAAGGAAGAAGAAGGTCCCATTTCTGCCTAAGCTTCTCTGGGAGTCCTTTAATCATTCCCTTCAGGGTTTTGTTGAAACGTTCAACCAACCCATTGCATTGTGGGTGATAGGGAGTGGTGAACTTATAAGTTACACCACACTCCTTCCACATTGCTTTTAGATATCCTGACATGAAGTTAGTACCTCTGTCAGAGATGACCTCCTTTGGGAAACCCACTCTGGAGAAAACTCCAATGAGGGCTCTTGCCACCACAGGGGCTGTGGTGGTCCTCAGGGGAATTGCCTCTGGGTACCTGGTGGCATGATCCACTACCACCAGGATAAATCTGTGCCCAGATGAAGTTTGAGGGTCAAGGGGACCAACAATGTCAATCCCTACCCTTTCAAAGGGTACCCCCACCACAGGTAGTGGTATCAGGGCGGCCTTTGTGGTGCCACCTGCCTTACCACTGGCTTGGCAAGTGACACAGGAGCAAAAAAACTCCTTTGTGTCCTCTGACATATGTGGCCAATGAAAATGTGGAACAAGCCTGTCCCAGGTCTTGTTTTGGCCCAAGTGACCTGCTAAAGGGATATCATGTGCTAAGGTCAAGAGGAACCCCCTAAACTTCTGAGGTATTACCAACCTCCTGGTGGCTCCAGGGGCTGGGTCTCTACTCTCAGAATATAGGAGTCCCTCATCCAAATAAACTTTATGGGACCCACTAGCACTCCCAGCAGCCTCAGCAGCAGCCTGCTGTCTGAGGGGTTCAAGAGAGGGGCAGTACTGTTGCTCCTTACTCAGATCTTCCCTAGAAGGGCCCCCTGCCCCCAAGAACTCAACCTGATCAGGCTCAAGTCCCTCTGGGGCAGTTCCTTCTTCAGGATCTGCTTCACCTCCCTTTGGAGGGGAATCTGTGATCTGAGACAGAGGGGAAGGCACTGCCTTTACCCTACTGCTCCTCCTCTTGGGAAGCATCTGGTCCATTGTTCCAGGATCCAGAGCTGGTTCAGTGTTATGCTTTCTTGCTTGTGACCTGGTCACAGCAAATACCTCTGCAGGGATGCCCAGCATCTCAGCATGAGTCCATAACTCTACTTCAGACCAGGCTGAAGTCTCTAGATCATTGCCCAACAGACATTCTACAGGGAGGTCTGCACTGACTACAACCTTCTTGAGGCCAGTTACCCCTCCCCAGGAGAAGTTCACAACTGCCAGACTATGGTTGGTCCTGACATTGCTCGCATTGGTCACCTGGTACATTTCGCCCAGGATGATCTGGTTAGGGTCCACAAGATCCTCTGCCACCATGGTGACACTAGCACCTGTGTCCCTAAATGCCAAAGCCGGTTTGCCATTTATTACAGGCTGCTGTTTGTATTTGCCCAGATTACTGGGGCTTACTAGGAAGGACATGTCAATGTCCCCATCACAAATCAGCATTGCCTGAGTGGGTACTCTGACTAGGTCAGAGTCCACTTCAGAACCCAGGGTCAACCCTACTAAACCCTTAGTCTGTGTACCACCTCCACCAGTAGCTGAGCTAGGGGGAACAGTTGCCTTAGGGGCAGGAGTGGGGGTGGTTTGGTCTTTGGACTTGTTACAATCAGAAGTCCAGTGCCCTTTCTGTTTACAGAATTTGCACCAGGGCTTCTTTGGCCATTTCCCTTGTTGGATTGTGACTCCCCACCAGATGCAGATTTTGGGGCCCTTGTGAAGACTTCTGGTCTTTTGACCTATCCCCACCTTTCTCAGAGCCCTTAGGATCTTGCTTCTTGGTGTCACCCCCTTGGTTCTGGGGTTTCTGCCTCACCCTGGTTCTGACCCATTTGTCTGCCTTCTTTCCCAATTCTTGGGGAGAGGTCAGATCAGAGTCCACCAGGTACTGATGCAACAACTGGTTCTGGCAATTATTAAGGATCTGTTCTCTCATTATCAGATTATACAATCCTTTGAAATCAGTAACCCTTCTGCCAACTAGCCAACCCTCCAGAGCCTTGGTTGCACAATCAACAAAGTCAGTCCAGTCCTGAGTCTGTGCCTTCTGGGTGTCTCTGAACTTCAACCTGTACTGCTCAGTGGTTAAGCCAAACCCATCTATTAGTGCACTCTTCAGGACTTCATAATCATCAGCATCCTCTTCTCTAACAGTGAGGAGCTTGTCTCTACCTTTATCTGAAAAGGAGAGCCACAAGATTGCTGCCCACTGCTTTTGGGGGACCTGCTGTACTCTACAGGCCCTCTCCATAGCAGTTATCCACTTGTGGATATCATCCCCACTCTGGTAGGGAGGAACAACCTTGCTCAGGTTCCTATGGTCTGGAATATATTCCCTGCCTCTAGGGACACTGTTGCTGCCACCAAGGGGTTCTAACCCCTCTCTTCTAGAAGCTCTCTGGATCTCCAGGGCTTCCCTATCCAGTGCCAACTGCTTGGTTCTGAGGGCAACTCGTGCTTCCTCATACTGGAGTAGTTTGCACATTCTTTCAGAGGAGGTCTCTCTTATGGGAAAGTATGAGTTCCTCTGATGGACAAATTCTCTGCCAGAGTGATAGGAGTGGTCAGATTCCCTGGAAGGGGACCTGTGCCTCTCATCCACTCTGTCAGTTCTCTTAGGGAGAATTCCTCTGTCCTTTTCAGACCCTTTGGAGCATGGACCTTCAATCACAGAGTCCTGGTCATTCTGATTTTCATCATCTGACCCAGACACTGTAATTGACCCACCCCCTGATTCAGACCCATTAGCTCCTAGAGCCAATCTAAGATCATCTGCTGTCAGCAGATCTATCAGGTGTAGTGTGGAGGGACTCTGTCCTAGCTTCAGGTGTCTTTCAACACACATGGCTCTCAAGTCAGAGAAAGCCATGTCCTTATACTGAGGCTGGGTGGACCCACTGGCTCCACCTTTTAAGGACATTCTAGTGTGGTGCAGTGTTGTACTACCTACACTAGTTTGTGGCCTACTGACCCTAGCTTGAGCTGTAGAAAGGGTGTGCTATCCCTTGACACACAGCTCTAAGTTCAGTATAACTTATTGATACTAAGCTTGACTTTATATGTACCTTAAGTACCTATAGTGGTTTTCAGTTAGTAATTCAAATAGAGATTTTCTGGTAAAACAATAGCAAGCTGGAATCCCGCACGCTGTCCACCAATGTGAGAAGTTGGCCTGGTATATGCTGTTCACTAATTAAAGTGGACACCTTGCACCAGTACAATTCGACTCTTATGGTAGATAGGTTTAAGACAACCTTTATAGAAAGCTATCCTAGTGGTAGCTGTGGAGAGCAGCCTTCAGGCTAAGTCTTGAAGGAATGTAAAGCAGCTTGTTTTACCACACAATCTCTTGAATCACCAAATGAAAAGACACCACACAGGTATATATATCAAATATATATGTATTTATTAATAAACAACTCTCTACTAATCTCTTTATGAGATTAGAAGTCAGGAACATATGTACAAGTCAATTGTTATCAAAATAAGTTAGCACAGTAAATATCACAATCTTATCTCGGCTAGTCACTTACAGGGTAAGTAGTTCTAGGGCCCACACCCACAGGAGCACCGTAGTGCTGGAGTTACCTCACCCAGGGAAGCTGGGTGCACAGGTGTCCTTTGGTGTCGGGTCGCGGCGTCGTTTTCAATGGCGAACAAAGAAGACTTGCTGCTTGTGATGATTTGAAGAAGTGTCCGGTGGAATCCAAGCCTGGATTCGGTGGAAGGATGACCTGAAAGCAGAGGGGACAGTGTTCAAAGTCACTTGGCAGTGACTCGGGGAAGGAAGATGAATGCCCACCGTCGTCGCAGGATTCAGGTCATTCACGGTTGCCTTGACTCTTCAGTCACGAGGTTCAGGAGGCGTCAACGACAACCAGGAGCTGGATTCGGCGTGTCCCACGATGTCTGCAGCTTACTGTTGTGTCGGCAACTCGATTGGAGCCAACAGGCCTTGGTAACAGCAAATCTTGTGGAAGGTGTGAAAAGGCAAAGCGCAGACCAGCAAGGTCTGAGGGACTCACCCAGCAAGGGTAAGTCAGGGCAGGCCTGGAGCAACCAGGGGAGCCCTTTGGTTTGTTGCAAAAGTCTTCAGGGGACCCACGAGCCGGCTGGCAAGGGATCGCGAAGACGCCTCGGTTGGATTCACTCAACAGGGGCCCACGGTCACTTGGGACAGTGTAGGCTGCTGATCTTCGAAGGGATTCCTGCTGGAGGCTGGGACCACACGTGGTCCAAATCACAGGTTCTTATAATGTTGTGGAGGGGTTGCACTCAACAATAGTGCACTGTTAGAACTGGGGGTCTCTAGTTGGCAATGGTTTGCACCTTTGTCCAAATAGGGACCCTTGCTTCTAGTCAGGATAAGGGGAAACACTCCTAAAATAACCCCTGCTCACCCCCTGGTAGCTTGGCACGAGCAGACAGGCTTATCTCAGAGGCAGTGTGTAAAGCATTTGTGACCACATACAGTAATACAGTGAAAACACTACAGATGGACACCACACAGGTTGTTTATGTAAAAATAAGTAATCTTTATATAGACTTATCACAAGACCCAATAGCAAAAATCCACAATACTGTAATCAAAAATAGACTTAAAATGATAGAGACAGTTCACGTTATCTTCAAAAATAGGATAGTCAATCAAAAATAAAGCTTGTAGCAACAAATAACTCCACTTGGAGTTATCACGACGTCGTGACCGGTGGAAATCCCAAAGCACGGCGCCGACCGCGAGGTGCGCGGCGTCGGGCCTGGAGTCGAGCAGACCCACAAAGAACAGTACCTGGAATTCGATGAAAACAAAGACGGTGCACGGCGTCGGGGAGGTGATGCTTCGCTGGCGCCGGCGGCGTCGGTTCCTTACGACCCCAGGGGAGGTGATGTCTCGGTTCCTTACTGCAGCGCAGGGGAGGTGAGGCGTCGGTTCCTTACTGTGTCGGGGAGGTGACGTCACGGATGGCGGCGAGGCGTCGGTTCCTTACGATGGTGCGGCGTCGATGGATTCGGGGGTCACCCACGCCGAGGATCGGCTCCGCGATGATGAAGCCCTGGCGTCGGTGAAGTCGGGGCTGCGGTGCGAGTCGGGACGGTGCGTCGTGAGCGCCACGAGCGGTGTCCTCGGCTCCGGTGCAGGCAGCGGCCTCGATGACGGCTTCGGAGTCGATGTCGCACGGCGTCGGCAGGCGTCGGGCCTACGGTGCAAGTCGGGGCGGTGCGTCGTGCTCTTCACGAGCGGTGCCCACGGCTTCGGTGCAGGTTACGGCGTCGCTCGCCGGCGTCGGTGTTGCAATTTCCCTCTGTTAGCAGCTAAAACAGCAGTTCCAGATGCAGGCAAACAGAAGGGGTGAAGTCTTTGTGTCCCTGTGACTTCAGGCAGGAGGCAAGCTCAGTTCAAGCCCTTGGAGATTCCCTTCTTCAAGATGACAAAGCACAGCAAAGTCTTTTCTCCTGTCCTTGGCAGAAAGCAACCACTGCAGGCCAACCCCAATCAGCAAAACAGCACAGGGGCAGTACTCCTCCTTCAGCTTCTCCGGTTCTTCTCCTTGGCAACAGGTTTCTTGATTTCCCAGAAGTGATCTAATTTCCTAGGGGTCTGGGTCCCCTTTTATACACCTTTTCCCTTTGTTCTCTGAAGGCAGAGAGGCCTCTGCCTAGTCCAAAACCAGTTCTGGTCAGTCCTGGAGCACTTTGTTTTTCTGACTCCTTCTTTCCTTTGTGAGTGAGGGGCAGAGCCATCAGACGCCCGGCAGGAGGTGGAGCCAGCATTGTGGAAGGCAGGCACAGCCCTATTCAGACCCAGGTGCAACTCCTCCCTCCACTCTGGATGCAGACCTTCCTATTCAGCCCTGTGCTGACTCACCCTGTCTCCTGTAGCCACCCCCAGCCCCTGTCACTCAATCTCTAGACAAGGAATACACAACCTAGCAGAGGCAGGCTTGGAAGTTTAGGCAAGAAAATACCCACTTTCTAAAAGTGGTATTTTCAAACACAGAATGTTAAAACCAACTTCACTAAAAGATGTATTTTATCATTCTGAGTTCAGGCATACTAAATTCGTTTTTCTACCATGTTCCCTGGGTCAGTTCTGACTATAAGGTGTAATAGTCAGTCTGCCCATTCTGGCCTATGGGGAGCAGGTAGCCTTGCAATAGTGAAAAACGAAAATGGCTGTAATTCACTATTAGGACATGCCACACACACCAGGGCATGTCCTACCTTATACTTACAATGCACCCTGCCCTAGGGCCTACTTTAGGGGTGACCAACATGCAGTAAAGGGAAGGTTTAGGGACTGGTAAGTGGGTGCACTCACCAAGTCGACATGGCAGCCCTAGGCTGCACACAGGCTCTGCAATGGCAGGCCTGAGACACATTTTACAAGCCGCTTCTGTGGGTGGCACAACCAGTGCTGCAATCCCACCAGCGGCATTGGATTTACAAGCCCTGGGCACACTCCGTGCACTGTACTAGGGACTGACAAGTAAACCAATCATCCAATCATGGAGTCACTAATCCATAACACAATTTATCATGGGGAGAGCATATGCACTTTAGCACTGATCAGCAGTGGTAAAGTGCCCAGAGTCATAAAACCAACAAAAACAGGTCAGAGAAAATATAGGAGGAAGGCAAAAGTTCAGGGATGACCCTGCAAAAAGGGCCAAGTCCAACACAACCCCCTTCCAGCCAAAACGCAGGGGAGACCAATCACTACCCTGATGGGCTTCTCTGCTTTGGGCGATAGAACCTGGACCCTGGCCCACAACAGCAGGGGCATACTCCAGTTCTACGCCAATCTGAACCTATTTGGATCCCTCTGTCCATACTCTCAGGGCCCACCCAGCTAACCCATGGGGAACCCTTCTCCTCAACTGTGGACACCACCTGTGCAGCACCTAACCTTAGCTTGCTCACAGGTGTGTCCCAACCGACAGACAGTACCCACATGGCCAACACAAATGTGTGGCCTAGTCCACCCCCGGGGTGTGACTTCTGTCCCCCTCCCAGGGGCAACTCTGTCCACCAGGACAGCAAGCCACAGTGGCCACTGACAGCCGTCAGTGATGAGAGCCAGGCCCCAGGCCTTTCATGGCTCTCCAACCTCTGTGGTGTCAGAGAGCGGGGGCAGTAGCCCCAGGTGCCTGGCACCCTTTGTCCACTCTCCCAACCGTCAGGTCAGGTATGACATCCTGACACTGACCCACCAGCCCCGGGCCTGTAACCGGCGGCTGGACAGGAGACTGGGGTGGGCTCTCCCACACCTGGTCCTCCTCCTTGGGGCTCTGCACCCTCCCACCTGGAGCTGTACCCCCTTCCAGAATTGTCAGGGCACCTGTGGCAGGGGTCCTGCACACCCGCCCACCAGTTCAGGGGTTCTATCCTGCAACTGGGATCCCAGCATAGGGTCTGTACCCTTAGACTGGGCAGAGGCCAGGGGTGAGGCTGTCCTCTCCCCGCCCCCTTACTGGGGTCCTGCACCCTCCCACCTGGAGCGGTGCCCCCAGAAGACAAACTGGTAGGGGCACTGTTAGCAGCTGCCCCTTCCTCCAGGTCAGGGGGGACACCCTGAACCTGGTCCTCCAACCCAGGGTCTGTACCCTTAGGCTGGACCTGTGCCTGGCAACCCAGGACTTCCGGGAGGGTACACCAACCCCCCCAAGGGAAACACACTCCTCTAGAGTTGTGTAATAATCTGCCTGGCGCACCAGGACTTCCTGGGGAGCACGCATGCCCCCCCAGAGGGTAACACAGCTCTCATGTGTTGTGTGACAGTCCGCCTGGCGCAGATCTCCCGACCCCTGTCCATCTGACAGCGCGCGAAGATCCCCCAGGACAGAAGTGGTGTCACCATGGTCATTCACTGGTGACTCAGCCCTTCTGGCTGGTCCCTGACCCACTGGTTCTTCCACTGGGGACTCTCTCCCCTCTCACCCCTCACTCTGGGCTTCTGCACCCTCCCAAGTGGAGCGGCACTGCCAGATACCAGAAACACTGGAGCTCCATTTACAGACGCTCCAGGTTCTCTAGACACTAGGAGATCCTCCTCAAGAGGCGGCCCATCAGGACAGCCTAGGCTCCCTACCTGGTGTTCCCTTAAAGAACCATCCAGGCTCTGAGACTGGGTTTCGGGCACCTTGGGACACGCAGCCCCACACTCCCTCCTTCTCCACTGAGACAGGACGTGAGCCCCTACACCCCTCCCACTACACCGGGACCTAGCTGGGCTACTCTGAACCACTTCCACCACTCTGGGCTGGAAGATACCTGAGCCACTCCTCTTAGGGTCACTCCCCAATGCCTTTTCAGACCCTCTGGAAACCACCAAAAGGTCTTCCTCCCTCGTGAGCTCCCTGGGGTCAGAGAACTCACTCTCCAACAGGCGTTGGCATAGCTCTGGAAAACAGGGACTTACAATATGCTCTCCCACAATTGGATCACACAACCCCTCACAGGTGTTAACCAAGTTATCCTTCACCTCACCATCCAGTGCCTCACACATGTACCCCACACCACTCTGCTGAGATTGGCAAGACAGTATCTGACTGTCTCTGTCACTCAACCCACACTCTTCTGGGCGGTCTTCACACTCACACCCCAGGAATTCAAACATGGGGGAACCACTCTCCCTGCACCTCCCATCTAGAGTCAGTAGAGTGTCCCTCCTGCTACTAGGACCATGAATCCCTGCGTCAGTTTCCCTATTCCTCTCAGGGACACTGCGCACTACTGGAGCTACCTCATGTCCTTGAACCTCCTGGTGTATATTAACCCCCTCCAAGTCAGGCACCACATCTCTGGGTGTGTGTACTACTCCCTCAGCACTAGGTAATACAATTTTGCTGCCACCAGAGGGAGGAATCCCTAAGCCCCTGGCTTTGAACTCCAACACCCTCATCATTCTCTCATGCTCTAAAAGCATCTTCTTTTCTTCCATGGCCAACCTCTTACTTTCTAACTCCAATTTCTTATGCTCAAGGCTATCATGGCTTCCCTGTTTCAGTTTGGCCATTTCCATTTCATGCATCCTGCTTTTGTCCCTGTCCTCCAGCTCCTCTGGAGACAGGCCCTTTGAGAAACACTGCTGCCCTCCCTGGAAGGCGCTCTCCTCCCAGTTAAGCCCAATGGCCCCTCAAGCTGCCCATCTAAATTCTCTGCCTCCTCCACAGGCTCCTCGGACTGCCCACTGGCATTCCGTGCTTCCAACCAGGCTCTCAGTGCCTTGTGAAACTCCTCCTTCCTGGTGAGGCCTCTCATAGAGATTTTAAACTTTTTGCAAACAGCTTTGAGTTCTGGCACAGTGTAGGTATCAACCCTATCTTCTTCAAATTCAATATCTGCAGGTGCAATGGATCCTTTTTTGCTCATGGTGAAAATTGGCAGTTCTCAACAAAAATAAAGGTTCCAAGGAAAAAAAGTCCTATCAAAAAGGTATGTGGTCGCGTATTGGTCTGCACTCACTAGTAGTGTACACCAATCACTGTATATGAATCACAAATGCAAGTCCAAATCCTCACCGCTGACCACCAATGTTAGAACTGGGGGTCTCTAGTTGGCAATGGTTTGCACCTTTGTCCAAATAGGGACCCTTGCTTCTAGTCAGGATAAGGGGGAAACACTCCTAAAATAACCCCTGCTCACCCCCTGGTAGCTTGGCACGAGCAGACAGGCTTATCTCAGAGGCAGTGTGTAAAGCATTTGTGACCACATACAGTAATACAGTGAAAACACTACAGATGGACACCACACAGGTTGTTTATGTAAAAATAAGTAATCTTTATATAGACTTATCACAAGACCCAATAGCAAAAATCCACAATACTGTAATCAAAAATAGACTTAAAATGATAGAGACAGTTCACGTTATCTTCAAAAATAGGATAGTCAATCAAAATAAAGCTTGTAGCAACAAATAACTCCACTTGGAGTTATCACGACGTCGTGACCGGTGGAAATCCCAAAGTACGGCGCCGACCGCGAGGTGCGCGGCGTCGGGCCTGGAGTCGAGCAGACCCACAAAGAACAGTACCTGGAATTCGATGAAAACAAAGACGGTGCACGGCGTCGGGGAGGTGATGCTTCGTTGGCGCCGGCGGCGTCGGTTCCTTACGACCCCAGGGGAGGTGATGTCTCGGTTCCTTACTGCAGCGCAGGGGAGCGTGAGGCGTCGGTTCCTTACTGTGTCGGGGAGGTGACGTCACGGATGGCGGCGAGGCGTCGGTTCCTTACGATGGTGCGGCGTCGATGGATTCGGGGTCACCCACGCCGAGGATCGGCTCCGCGATGATGGAGCCCTGGCGTCGGTGAAGTCGGGGCTGCGGTGCGAGTCGGGACGGTGCGTCGTGAGCGTCACGAGCGGTGTCCTCGGCTCCGGTGCAGGCAGCGGCCTCGATGACGGCTTCGGAGTCGATGTCGCACGGCGTCGGCAGGCGTCGGGCCTACGGTGCAAGTCGGGCGGTGCGTCGTGCTCTTCACGAGCGGTGCCCACGGCTTCGGTGCAGGTTACGGCGTCGCTCGCCGGCGTCGATGTTGCAATTTCCCTCTGTTAGCAGCTAAAACAGCAGTTCCAGATGCAGGCAAACAGAAGGGGTGAAGTCTTTGTGTCCCTGTGACTTCAGGCAGGAGGCAAGCTCAGTTCAAGCCCTTGGAGATTCCCTTCTTCAAGATGACAAAGCACAGCAAAGTCTTTTCTCCTGTCCTTGGCAGAAAGCAACCACTGCAGGCCAACCCCAATCAGCAAAACAGCACAGGGGCAGTACTCCTCCTTCAGCTTCTCCGGTTCTTCTCCTTGGCAACAGGTTTCTTGATTTCCCAGAAGTGATCTAATTTCCTAGGGGTCTGGGTCCCCTTTTATACACCTTTTCCCTTTGTTCTCTGAAGGCAGAGAGGCCTCTGCCTAGTCCAAAACCAGTTCTGGTCAGTCCTGGAGCACTTTGTTTTTCTGACTCCTTCTTTCCTTTGTGAGTGAGGGGCAGAGCCATCAGACGCCCGGCAGGAGGTGGAGCCAGCATTGTGGAAGGCAGGCACAGCCCTATTCAGACCCAGGTGCAACTCCTCCCTCCACTCTGGATGCAGACCTTCCTATTCAGCCCTGTGCTGACTCACCCTGTCTCCTGTAGCCACCCCCAGCCCCTGTCACTCAATCTCTAGACAAGGAATACACAACCTAGCAGAGGCAGGCTTGGAAGTTTAGGCAAGAAAATACCCACTTTCTAAAAGTGGTATTTTCAAACACAGAATGTTAAAACCAACTTCACTAAAAGATGTATTTTATCATTCTGAGTTCAGGCATACTAAATTCGTTTTTCTACCATGTTCCCTGGGTCAGTTCTGACTATAAGGTGTAATAGTCAGTCTGCCCATTCTGGCCTATGGGGAGCAGGTAGCCTTGCAATAGTGAAAAACGAAAATGGCTGTAATTCACTATTAGGACATGCCACACACACCAGGGCATGTCCTACCTTATACTTACAATGCACCCTGCCCTAGGGCCTACTTTAGGGGTGACCAACATGCAGTAAAGGGAAGGTTTAGGGACTGGTAAGTGGGTGCACTCACCAAGTCGACATGGCAGCCCTAGGCTGCACACAGGCTCTGCAATGGCAGGCCTGAGACACATTTTACAAGCCGCTTCTGTGGGTGGCACAACCAGTGCTGCAATCCCACCAGCGGCATTGGATTTACAAGCCCTGGGCACACTCCGTGCACTGTACTAGGGACTGACAAGTAAACCAATCATCCAATCATGGAGTCACTAATCCATAACACAATTTATCATGGGGAGAGCATATGCACTTTAGCACTGATCAGCAGTGGTAAAGTGCCCAGAGTCATAAAACCAACAAAAACAGGTCAGAGAAAATATAGGAGGAAGGCAAAAAGTTCAGGGATGACCCTGCAAAAAGGGCCAAGTCCAACATGCACGATACCCAGGGGTCACGGTTCCTCATCACTCGTGGGGTCCACTTGCCTCAGCTTCACGGTGGACTCACGATGGCCTTGGAGAAGTCAGGAAATCCACATCTTGGGCTGCAGGGACTTTGGACTTTGGCGGGAGCGGCGTAGTTTGCGACCGTTGTTTGTAGTTTTTGGTGCCTGCCAAGCAGGGGAGTCACTCCTTGACTCCAAGGGAGATTCTTCTGTCTTCCAAAGGTAGTGGAATGTCGAAGGGCCAGGATACTTCTTCAGAGCGTCATCCAGGGATATCTAACTTACAAGTTCTATGGTTCCCTATCTTATACTGTACAGAAGGGAGGGACTAGCTCTATAACCCCACCTATGGGAGGGTCAGGGGAGTGGGTGGCTACACCCACTTCCCTTTGTCCAGTTTCACGCCAGAGCAGGTGCAGGTAGCCCCTGAGCCGGTTTGAACTGGCATATGCACAGAGGAGCCTTCTGTTCCCCCAGTGCAGGACTTCAAAGCACTCTAAGAGTGCACCCACCCAGCCCCAATACACTAAACCCTGTCTGGGAGGTGGTTACACCTCCCTGTGACAGGATACCTTTTGTTGGGCTTCCTCCACTGTGAGTTTCGGTCATCAGCAGGAGGGCAGCCCGGTGGCTGTGACTGGTGGCATCCATTTTGTGATGCCAGGGCTCTTCAGGATTCTACCGTGTTTCCACAGTAGGTACATGTCCATCCCTCTAGAAGGGTGGAATGCTACCCCCACCGCCAGGACTGGCGGGGGGGTAGTATTCCAAGATGTTTGACACCAAACACGACATGTTTTGATGCAGCCATACCAAAGTTAGCATTCTACCGCGAGGATATAATGCACTTTAAGAGTATATGGTTTAACCGCATCCACAAACAGCACCAGAGAATGGACTCTGAGAGCTGCAGAGGGGCCCTGCTCAGGAAGAGGCACCCCCTCACATAGAAGCCAAGTACCCTGCCCTCATGATTGATAGGGCCTGCCTTAGGGGTGACTGATAGGTTTATATGTGTGTGTTGGAGAGATATAGGGAACCTATATCTCAGTGAGGAGTGCTAGCACCACCTCACCCAGGCTGCAGTAGCAGGCCTGCGGTGTCAGATTTAGTCTGCTTCCCAGGGGTGGCATAATACATGCTTCAGCCCCTGGTAGGCCTGTGAAGTACCTATGCCCTTGGCACCTAAGGTACCATATACTAGGGACTCATAAGGCACCACAGTATCCAATCACTAGTGCACCTAGAGTGCACTCCAAATCGTTTAGAGAGAACAGAGGGGCTGGGGCCCTGATTAGTAGGGATCCAGCCTGACTATAGCCAGAAACCAGTGTAACATCAGAGAAAAAAGTGGGGGCAACATAAGAGGCAGATCCTACTCTCCTACAGGTTATTAAACCGTCTGTTAAGGGGGGAGGAATTGTACTTCAGGACATAGAGACATACAAAGGAGAAATCCGGCGACAACTCTCCAACACTGACCAGTGTGTGAGAGACTCACATCTGATCCCACTAAAGAGATACAGATCCTTATTCACGACATAACGGAAGAAGGTAAATCTAAGGGGTTACTTAGCAAAAACAAATTTCTATACTTGAATACGAAATCTCCCAGAACACCTGTTATTTATACACTACCCAAGGTACATAAGAATGTTGAAACCCTGCCTGGACTGCCCATTGTATCTGGGTGCGGCTCCATTTTAGAGCCCCTAGGCCGGTACGTAGACCACTTCATTAAGGACTTTGTCCCCAATACACAAAGCTATATAAAGGACACCATGGCCATGATTAAATTGGTTGAGGAACTTTCATTTGACCCCGTCCAATGCATTCTCTGCACTCTGGATGTGGATTCATTATATACCAATATCCCGCAGAATGTGGGGATTGACGTTATCCAACACATTCTTGACTCAAGACCCCGCCCTCACCAGGTCCCCACTTCTTTTATTTTACATCTTCTTAAAATCTGTCTGTCGCAAAATGTCTTTGCATTTGATGGCAATTTTTACCAACAAATTAAAGGGACCTCCATGGGCGCAGCTTTCGCGCCAAACTTTGCCATCGAGTACATGGACTGGCTTGAAACCAACAAGAATCTATCTATAGTCAATCCATTTGTCTCCAGCATAATGGAATGGAGAAGCTATATAGATGATATCTTTCTGATATGGAGGGACCTGAAACTACTCTGCTCCAATTCCTCAATTGGCTTAATGACCATTGTAATGGCCTTTAATTTACCCTGACATACAGCAAAAATCAGGTTGCCTTCCTTGACCTACTAATTATATCCGAAGGTGACAGGCTCCATACTACACTCTTCCGTAAGCCTACTGAGAAAAACACTTTACTAGCTTACAGTAGCCATCACCCACGTGCCTTACGAGACTCTTTACCCTTTTCGCAATTCCTCCGCATAAGAAGGAATTGTTTTCTCAAAAGTGACTACTATAAGGAAGCTAAGAGCCTCTCGAAGAAACTGACAAATAGAGGGTACCCCTGTAAACTTGTCAAGAGCTCACTCAAACGAGCCTGGTAGTGCCCACGTGAGACACTCCTGACTCCCAAACCCAAAAGCAATGACGAGAGGATGGTATGTGTGACAACATTCTCTCCTATTTCCAATCTGGTGAAAAAGTGTATCCTAAAACATTGGTCTATACTCAACGCCGGCAAACTGACATTAGAACGCCCACTATTTGCCTTCAAGAAAAATAAGAACATAAAGGATCAGCTAGTCAGGGCAGCCCTAGCCCCTAAGAAAACCTCACAAACACTCACAGAAATATGGGGCCTGCCACCCACACTGGGCCACTACCGTTGTGGAGGTTGTAGTGTCTGCAACCTAACTATTGAAAGCAAGAAATTTGTTTATGGCAGCATTGATGTAACCCTAACTAACTTTTCCAACTGTAATAGCCATAATGTTGTGTATGCAATTACATGCCCATGCAACCTAATCTATATTGGGCAAACCACACAGAAAATCAGGATCCGAGTTTGCCAACCTCAGAACAGACTGCGATGCCAAACAACAAATGCACCTCTGGTGGAACACTTCACGAGCCTAGGGCATAAGGAGGACGACTTGAAATGCAAGTGTTTAATGTGATCCACCTACCGCCCCGAAATTCCAACATCAGTGGAATCCTGAACAAGGAGGAACTTAAATGGATTTTATGTTCTAACAGTCTCCATACTGGACTGAACCGTATGGAGGACTGGACTAAACTGATTTGAACAATTTATCTTCTTCTCCACCAATAAACATGTATGAATACTTCGCGTTGACTGTGTTTCCGTGGTAATTATCAGTCTAGCACACAACTGAACTCTGTTATTCATGATGTACCTTCTGTCTATGGTCACCAACCTACAACTTACTGTTTACAAATCACATGTCTAGTTTGTATATTATGCCTTGCTCATGCACTATCTCTACCTCTCAATACCATATAACTGTGCCACAATTCATGCTTAAATGTCATCTCGAATATGGAGTCATAATATGTCTGATTCGTTTTTTCCTCAAATACTATTTCTATTTCTCAATATAACTGTGTCAAAATTTGATGCTTAAATGTCATCTCGGTTAAGACATGACATGCCGGACGGCATGGATAATTCACGCTTCCGTACCTTGATATAGTTTGAAGATTATGCTTTGTTTACTCACTCGCATTGTCATCTATTACTATATAACAATGCCACAATTGGTTGTATTTTTTGTCATCTCGTTTATGCATACTATAATTTGTCAAGCCGATTAACAGCTTTATTTCATGCTTCAATCTAGTCTTTCTGTTCCCTCTACCTTATTCCCTCTCAATTGCCAAAGAGTACTGTGCATTGTAACCCAGCATGGCGGTTATCACTTCCTGCTATAAGGAAATCCTGACGTTCTAGTCTTCGTTTGGTACACGCATGAACACCCACGGCTTATACTTCCGCTTTTCCCTGCATGCACGGCACACGCACAAGACGCTCCCTTGATCCTGGAGAAGCTGCACATATCACTACTAGGTAAGCAGAGGCGCTGGACTTTGTACGCGCGTTCTTAGCAGATCGACGCCCTCGCGTCTGACCATTCCCTCCCTCTCCCTGCAGATTTCCATGTCACTCCATTGGGAGCGCCATCGAAAACAGTCAAGGAACTAGGTTTCGACCCCCCTTAGACGCGCCTTCAATCCCGGAGAAGCTGCTCGTATTACTACTAGGTAAGCAGACGTGCTGGTCTTCGTAGCACGCGCTCCTAGCGGATCGATGCCCTCGCGTCTGACCGTTCCCTCCCTCTCCCTGCAGATTTCCATCTCGCTCCATCGGGAGCGGTATCTTAGACAGTCAAGGGACCAGGTATTGACCCCCTTACACTCTCTGGAAGGTAAGCACTGGCTGGAGCCCCTTACCATATAACGTGCAGGTCCCCCCAATGACCGGACCTCAATTTTTTCCACTTTCTTACAGCACTGCCCCTTACTTTCACGTCCCCGTGCAGTCCCGGTCCCACGGGCAGGACAACGTTCCCCTACTCCTACTGCAAGTGAGGTCCCCAGCTTGGACCCACAGTAAGTCCTATTTCTAGCTAGCGGCATGCATCCACACCTACTAGAATAAGGCCTTCACGTCATGCACAACAGGTCTAATTATGTGTGCGCAACACTATATTCCACCTCCCATGGCCAGCATGATTTCACCCGCATATGTCCATTGCCTTGTTTTTGTGTCAGCAGGGGAGCAGTAGTCTGTTTCTAGAGTGTGCATTGTAACACTTCATTCCGTCTTCACCCTTGACTCAATTATCATTTAATTCTTAACTATTGGCATACTCTCCCGTCCTTCCCTAACTCTTTCCTTTTTTCTCCCCTTGTTATCTCCTCTTCTCCCCATTTCTTTCCCTCCCCCCACCCTTCGCTCTCTTCCTTCTCCTACCCCAACTCCCTGCCTAGTTAGGCATCATCTCAGGCATTTAGAATTACTTGTCCTGATGATGATCCCATAACTGATGTTGGGGATCGAAACGTCGTCGTCCGATACATCTTAACTCCAACTTATACTTATGACCGATGTGGAGTACAAGATGTTTTTTCTATTGTGACTGTAATCTTGATATCACTTAAAAGTCACTTTACAGCTACATGCCTGAGGTCAGGAAATCTTTTGATTTCCAGAACCCCGTCACTTTCTGCTCACTTATGTTTTTATATGTTATCTAATGTTTATTAAATATATAAATAAATACAATACGTTCCATTTAGACAATAGCACACCCAATGCTGATTGCAGTTTTGTGGTTATGGTTACATATTTTCTATGAAAGGGACCGTTGTCTCTAATAATATACTGCTGCCCTTGGTCCCTTCTGACTTACAGGGTTCCCTTGTTCTTTTTCACAGACTTTAGTGCAATCGCTGGATTGCAAGGGATTACTTTATCCCTCCTACTACTTAAAAGTGGCCCCCCCTCCCTTTCCCAGCCCTGCTCTTCTTTCCCTGTTCCCCCCTCCCCTCTTGAGATATGAAACACCATGCACCCTTGTATTTGGATGAATACATTAAAAAGATTTTTGAAGAACCCTCGCTCTTCTCAGAAACACCAGAGACCCCTAGCCTAACAGAAAGCTCTATATTTGACCAATTAGAAAAATCCAAGAAGAAATTAATCAGACTACAACTTATGGTACGCATGTTGACAGAGTATTTAAAAACAGACACAATACAAGTTGTTTTACAAGTACGTAACATTCCCGGTGTCTTTACTGACAGCAAGAAATACCTTACTGGCTTTAGTTACATTGGGACAACTTGCTCGAGACACTGGATGGTCTTAGGTATCGATATAGTGACAGAAGAAATCAATAAACTTCAGGTAGGAATAGAGAGCATAGAGAAACAAATAAAGGAAAATAGCGCTATCACAGAAGCAAAGACTTTGTTGGAGAAAGTAGAAAAACCATTTCAGAATTTTACAGGATAGAGCAAAACAAGAAAACAACAAAGATGAAAATAGACGTTAAAAATTACAAGACCGAAATAACCTACCCATATCTGGTAGAGGACTTTTATGTAAATCGAGCATACTCAGCTCCCCGAGCGCAGCGCCCTTGGGGACGATTCAACAAACAACAAAACATTGTAGGGTTCTCTGATACATCCGCCGAGTCATCCGAAAACTCAGACTCAGGCGAAGGACCAAGTACCTCAAGAAATAAGAACACTAACACCAATTTTTTAGACAAAGACCAGGGACGGCAAACCAACCAAGGTACGAACCACCCTCCCAGATGGTACAGTGCCCCAGTAGATAGACAGACAAGGCAGAGATATTATCAGTGGTGAGTAGGGTTACCCCACCCACATATAATACAGACATGAGTCTTACTACTAACACACCTATGACTGACAATAAGACCATTCCGATCTTTAACCTCTCCAACCACCAACTTTCCGAAAAAGAAATTGCATTGCTTAGCAAAGGACTGTCCTTCCTCCCCACTGTAAAACCCAATTTCCTGGAATTACAGATCGAATTGCTCAGTTTCTTTAGAAAGGTGCGCCTACAAGCTTTCTTCCTTGATAAACCATATGCACCTCAATCAGCATACACATCGTTTCGACCACCTTCAACATTCTCCCCACCACCTAACAGCATACCCACAGAGATACAGACCTTCGAGAAGCTTGTCCTAAAAGGAGTCATGGGCTTAGAACAAGAACACAGGTTTATTCCATATAACCTCCCCATACAAGAGAAAAATGCCCTATTAAATTTGAAGCAAAATGAGGAAGTGGTTATTAAACTGGCTGATAAGGGGGGAGGAATTGTACTTCAGGACATAGAGACATTCAAAGCAGAAATCCGGCGACAACTCTCCAACACTGACCAGTGTGTGAGACTCACATCTGATCCCACTAAAGAGATACAGATCCTTATTCACGACATAACGGAAGAAGGCAAATCTAAGGGGTTCCTTAGCAAAAACAAATTTCTATACTTTAATACGAAATCTTCCAGAACACCTGTTATTTATACACTACCCAAGGTACATAAGAATGTCGAAACTCCGCCTGGATGGCCCATTGTATCTGGGTGCGGCTCCATTTTAGAGCCCCTAGGCCGGTACGTAAACCACTTCATTAAGGACTTTGTCCCCAATACACAATGCTATATAAAGGACCCCATCCATGATTAACTTCGTTGAGGAACTTTCATTTGACCCCGTCCAATGCATACTCTGCACTCTGGATGTGGAGTCATTATATACCAATATCCTGCAGGATGAGGGGATTGACGTTATCCAACACATTCTTGACTCAAGAAACTGCCCACACCCGGTCCCCACTTCTTTTATTTTACATCTTCTTAACCCCTTCGGTGCTTATGACGAGCTGGACTCGTCATGGCACACAGTGCTCGTGTGCTCATGACGAGTCCAGCTCGTCATAAGACCACCCACGGGGAAGCGCTGGCGCTCCCCCGTGGGAATCCGATCGTCGCTTTTTTGGGGGAAGGCAGGGGAAGGACTTCCCTGCCTCCCCCGCCTCCGCCCTCCCATCAACGACGCGCAGCGCGAGGCGCGCTGACATCATTGAGGGTTTCCTTTCTCGACGCGCTGGAAGCCATTTGCTTCCAGCGCGTCGGGGAAATAAGGTGAGTTTTGGCTCGGGGAGGGGGGTTTGATTCTAAAAGAGACATCGAGGGAAAGGAAAGGGTTTTCCTTTCCCCCGATGCCTCTTTGTGCATTCCTGCTGCACGATCATGTGATCGTGCAGCAGGAATGCCCACGAGGGAGGGAGGCGCAATTGGTGAGCGTGGATATGTGCCTTCTCTCCATTTACACCCTGAAAAGTTAGCTGTAATACTTGATGGAGGTCTTTGCATCCTTGAATTTCTCGAGCGCAATGCTCGTGTAGTTCCTGTGACCAGGAGGTTCCTTCTCCTCGTCTGCCGCTGCGATCCTGCTCTGACCCTTTATAAACAAGAGGCATGTGAACGGGCCTAGAAGCCCCGCTCGTTTGGCCCCGCCACACATACACTAGCGGTATGCAACGTATGCCTGCCCTTTCCCCACTATGATGGACAGCTTACTCAAAGGATCCCGGTGCTTTCGGCGCGGTGGCAAAGTTACAGACACACAGGTCACTGTTCGTGAGCGTGGAGATGTGCCTTCTCTCCATTTACACCCTGAAAAGTTAGCTGTAATCCTTGATGGAGGTCTTTGCATCCTTGAATTTCTCGAGCGCAATGCTCGTGTAGTTCCTGTGACCATGAGGTTCCTTCTCCTCGTCTGCCGCTGAGATCCTGCTCTGACCCTTTATAAACAAGAGGCATGTGAACGGGCCTAGAAGCCCCGCCTCGCTTGGCCCCGCCACACATACACTAGCGGTATGCAACGTATGCCTGCCCTTTCCCCACTATGATGGACAGCTTACTCAAAGGATCCCGGTGCTTTCGGCGCGGTGGCAAAGTTACAGACACACAGGTCACTGTTCGTGAGCGTGGAGATGTGCCTTCTCTCCATTTACACCCTGAAAAGTTAGCTGTAATCCTTGATGGAGGTCTTTGCATCCTTGAATTTCTCGAGCGCAATGCTCGTGTAGTTCCTGTGACCATGAGGTTCCTTCTCCTCGTCTGCCGCTGAGATCCTGCTCTGACCCTTTATAAACAAGAGGCATGTGAACGGGCCTAGAAGCCACGCTCGTTTGGCCCCGCCACACATACACTAGCGGTATGCAACGTATGCCCGCCCTTTCCCCACTATGATGGACAGCTTACTCAAAGGACCCCGGCGCTTTCGGCGCGGTGGCAAAGTTACAGACACACAGGTCACTGGAGACAATTCTTCTGGTCCTTTACGCAGCTGTAGTGTAGGAAAGGCACTATACATTTACCCAACGAGGTAGCACTTACTGATTAGCCAGTAGAAAGTACTCCAGTTGAGTAGAGGTATTGCACAAAACGGTGGCATCTTCGTGGATAAATATGCAGGGCAGATGTGCCTTCTCTCCATTTCCAACGTGAAAAGTTAGCTGTAATCCTTGATGGAGGTCTTTGCATCCTTCATTTTCTCGAGCGCAATTCTCGTGTAGAATTAGTGAGCGTGGAGATGTGCCTTCTCTCCATTTACACCCTGAAAAGTTAGCTGTAATCCTTGATGGAGGTCTTTGCATCCTTGAATTTCTCGAGCGCAATGCTCGTGTAGTTCCTGTGACCATGAGGTTCCTTCTCCTCGTCTGCCGCTGAGATCCTGCTCTGACCCTTTATAAACAAGAGGCATGTGAACGGGCCTAGAAGCCCCGCTCGTTTGGCCCCGCCACACATACACTAGTGGTATGCAACGTATGCCCGCCCTTTCCCCACTATGATGGACAGCTTACTCAAAGGACCCCGGCGCTTTCGGCGCGGTGGCAAAGTTACAGACACACAGGTCACTGGAGACAATTCTTCTGGTCCTTTACGCAGCTGTAGTGTAGGAAAGGCACTATACATTTACCCAACGAGGTAGCACTTACTGATTAGCCAGTAGAAAGTACTCCAGTTGAGTAGAGGTATTGCACAAAACGGTGGCATCTTCGTGGATAAATATGCAGGGCAGATGTGCCTTCTCTCCATTTACACCCTGAAAAGTTAGCTGTAATCCTTGATGGAGGTCTTTGCATCCTTGAATTTCTCGAGCGCAATGCTCGTGTAGTTCCTGTGACCAGGAGGTTCCTTCTCCTCGTCTGCCGCTGAGATCCTGCTCTGACCCTTTATAAACAAGAGGCATGTGAACGGGCCTAGAAGCCCCGCTCGTTTGGCCCCGCCACACATACACTAGCGGTATGCAACGTATGCCCGCCCTTTCCCCACTATGATGGACAGCTTACTCAAAGGACCCCGGCGCTTTCGGCGCAGTGGCAAAGTTACAGACACACAGGTCACTGGAGACAATTCTTCTGGTCCTTTACACAGCTGTAGTGTAGGAAAGGCACTATACATTTACCCAACGAGGTAGCACTTACTGATTAGCCAGTAGAAAGTACTCCAGTTGAGTAGAGGTATTGCACAAAACGGTGGCATCTTCGTGGATAAATATGCAGGGCAGATGTGCCTTCTCTCCATTTACACCCTGAAAAGTTAGCTGTAATCCTTGATGGAGGTCTTTGCATCCTTCATTTTCTCGAGCGCAATTCTCGTGTAGAATTCGTGAGCGTGGAGATGTGCCTTCTCTCCATTTACACCCTGAAAAGTTAGCTGTAATCCTTGATGGAGGTCTTTGCATCCTTGAATTTCTCGAGCGCAATGCTCGTGTAGTTCCTGTGACCAGGAGGTTCCTTCTCCTCGTCTGCCGCTGAGATCCTGCTCTGACCCTTTATAAACAAGAGGCATGTGAACGGGCCTAGAAGCCCCGCTCGTTTGGCCCCGCCACACATACACTAGCGGTATGCAACGTATGCCCGCCCTTTCCCTACTATGATGGACAGCTTACTCAAAGGACCCCGGCGCTTTCGGCGCGGTGGCAAAGTTACAGACACACAGGTCACTGGAGACAATTCTTCTGGTCCTTTACGCAGCTGTAGTGTAGGAAAGGCACTATACATTTACCCAACGAGGTAGCACTTACTGATTAGCTAGTAGAAAGCACTCCAGTTGAGTAGAGGTATTGCACAAAACGGTGGCATCTTCGTGGATAAATATGCAGGGCAGATGTGCCTTCTCTCCATTTACACCCTGAAAAGTTAGCTGTAATCCTTGATGGAGGTCTTTGCATCCTTCATTTTCTCGAGCGCAATTCTCGTGTAGAATTCGTGAGCATGGAGATGTGCCTTCTCTCCATTTACACCCTGAAAAGTTAGCTGTAATCCTTGATGGAGGTCTTTGCATCCTTGAATTTCTCGAGCGCAATGCTTGTGTAGTTCCTGTGACCAGGAGGTTCCTTCTCCTCGTCTGCCGCTGAGATCCTGCTCTGACCCTTTATAAACAAGAGGCATGTGAACGGGCCTAGAAGCCCCGCTCGTTTGGCCCCGCCACACATACACTAGCGGTATGCAACGTATGCCCGCCCTTTCCCCACTATGATGGACAGCTTACTCAAAGGACCCCGGCGCTTTCGGCGCAGTGGCAAAGTTACAGACACACAGGTCACTGGAGACAATTCTTCTGGTCCTTTACGCAGCTGTAGTGTAGGAAAGGCACTATACATTTACCCAACGAGGTAGCACTTACTGATTAGCCAGTAGAAAGTACTCCAGTTGAGTAGAGGTATTGCACAAAACGGTGGCATCTTCGTGGATAAATATGCAGGGCAGATGTGCCTTCTCTCCATTTACACCCTGAAAAGTTAGCTGTAATCCTTGATGGAGGTCTTTGCATCCTTCATTTTCTCGAGCGCAATTCTCGTGTAGAATTAGTGAGCGTGGAGATGTGCCTTCTCTCCATTTACACCCTGAAAAGTTAGCTGTAATCCTTGATGGAGGTCTTTGCATCCTTGAATTTCTCGAGCGCAATGCTCGTGTAGTTCCTGTGACCATGAGGTTCCTTCTCCTCGTCTGCCGCTGAGATCCTGCTCTGACCCTTTATAAACAAGAGGCATGTGAACGGGCCTAGAAGCCCCGCTCGTTTGGCCCCGCCACACATACACTAGTGGTATGCAACGTATGCCCGCCCTTTCCCCACTATGATGGACAGCTTACTCAAAGGACCCCGGCGCTTTCGGCGCGGTGGCAAAGTTACAGACACACAGGTCACTGGAGACAATTCTTCTGGTCCTTTACGCAGCTGTAGTGTAGGAAAGGCACTATACATTTACCCAACGAGGTAGCACTTACTGATTAGCCAGTAGAAAGTACTCCAGTTGAGTAGAGGTATTGCACAAAACGGTGGCATCTTCGTGGATAAATATGCAGGGCAGATGTGCCTTCTCTCCATTTACACCCTGAAAAGTTAGCTGTAATCCTTGATGGAGGTCTTTGCATCCTTGAATTTCTCGAGCGCAATGCTCGTGTAGTTCCTGTGACCAGGAGGTTCCTTCTCCTCGTCTGCCGCTGAGATCCTGCTCTGACCCTTTATAAACAAGAGGCATGTGAACGGGCCTAGAAGCCCCGCTCGTTTGGCCCCGCCACACATACACTAGCGGTATGCAACGTATGCCCGCCCTTTCCCCACTATGATGGACAGCTTACTCAAAGGACCCCGGCGCTTTCGGCGCAGTGGCAAAGTTACAGACACACAGGTCACTGGAGACAATTCTTCTGGTCCTTTACACAGCTGTAGTGTAGGAAAGGCACTATACATTTACCCAACGAGGTAGCACTTACTGATTAGCCAGTAGAAAGTACTCCAGTTGAGTAGAGGTATTGCACAAAACGGTGGCATCTTCGTGGATAAATATGCAGGGCAGATGTGCCTTCTCTCCATTTACACCCTGAAAAGTTAGCTGTAATCCTTGATGGAGGTCTTTGCATCCTTCATTTTCTCGAGCGCAATTCTCGTGTAGAATTCGTGAGCGTGGAGATGTGCCTTCTCTCCATTTACACCCTGAAAAGTTAGCTGTAATCCTTGATGGAGGTCTTTGCATCCTTGAATTTCTCGAGCGCAATGCTCGTGTAGTTCCTGTGACCAGGAGGTTCCTTCTCCTCGTCTGCCGCTGAGATCCTGCTCTGACCCTTTATAAACAAGAGGCATGTGAACGGGCCTAGAAGCCCCGCTCGTTTGGCCCCGCCACACATACACTAGCGGTATGCAACGTATGCCCGCCCTTTCCCTACTATGATGGACAGCTTACTCAAAGGACCCCGGCGCTTTCGGCGCGGTGGCAAAGTTACAGACACACAGGTCACTGGAGACAATTCTTCTGGTCCTTTACGCAGCTGTAGTGTAGGAAAGGCACTATACATTTACCCAACGAGGTAGCACTTACTGATTAGCTAGTAGAAAGCACTCCAGTTGAGTAGAGGTATTGCACAAAACGGTGGCATCTTCGTGGATAAATATGCAGGGCAGATGTGCCTTCTCTCCATTTACACCCTGAAAAGTTAGCTGTAATCCTTGATGGAGGTCTTTGCATCCTTCATTTTCTCGAGCGCAATTCTCGTGTAGAATTCGTGAGCATGGAGATGTGCCTTCTCTCCATTTACACCCTGAAAAGTTAGCTGTAATCCTTGATGGAGGTCTTTGCATCCTTGAATTTCTCGAGCGCAATGCTTGTGTAGTTCCTGTGACCAGGAGGTTCCTTCTCCTCGTCTGCCGCTGAGATCCTGCTCTGACCCTTTATAAACAAGAGGCATGTGAACGGGCCTAGAAGCCCCGCTCGTTTGGCCCCGCCACACATACACTAGCGGTATGCAACGTATGCCCGCCCTTTCCCCACTATGATGGACAGCTTACTCAAAGGACCCCGGCGCTTTCGGCGCAGTGGCAAAGTTACAGACACACAGGTCACTGGAGACAATTCTTCTGGTCCTTTACGCAGCTGTAGTGTAGGAAAGGCACTATACATTTACCCAACGAGGTAGCACTTACTGATTAGCCAGTAGAAAGTACTCCAGTTGAGTAGAGGTATTGCACAAAACGGTGGCATCTTCGTGGATAAATATGCAGGGCAGATGTGCCTTCTCTCCATTTACACCCTGAAAAGTTAGCTGTAATCCTTGATGGAGGTCTTTGCATCCTTCATTTTCTCGAGCGCAATTCTCGTGTAGAATTTGTGAGCGTGGAGATGTGCCTTCTCTCCATTTACACCCTGAAAAGGTAGCTGTAATCCTTGATGGAGGTCTTTGCATCCTTGAATTTCTCGAGCGCAATGCTCGTGTAGTTCCTGTGACCAGGAGGTTCCTTCTCCTCGTCTGCCGCTGAGATCCTGCTCTGACCCTTTATAAACAAGAGGCATGTGAACGGGCCTAGAAGCCCCGCTCGTTTGGCCCCGCCACACATACACTAGCGGTATGCAACGTATGCCCGCCCTTTCCCCACTATGATGGACAGCTTACTCAAAGGACCCCGGCGCTTTCGGCGCGGTGGCAAAGTTACAGACACACAGGTCACTGGAGACAATTCTTCTGGTCCTTTACGCAGCTGTAGTGTAGGAAAGGCACTATACATTTACCCAACGAGGTAGCACTTACTGATTAGCCAGTAGAAAGCACTCCAGTTGAGTAGAGGTATTGCACAAAACGGTGGCATCTTCGTGGATAAATATGCAGGGCAGATGTGCCTTCTCTCCATTTACACCCTGAAAAGTTAGCTGTAATCCTTGATGGAGGTCTTTGCATCCTTGAATTTCTCGAGCGCAATGCTCGTGTAGTTCCTGTGACCAGGAGGTTCCTTCTCCTCGTCTGCCGCTGAGATCCTGCTCTGACCCTTTATCCCCTTCGGTGCTTATGACGAGCTGGACTCGTCATGGCACACAGTGCTCGTGACGAGTCCAGCTCGTCATAAGACCACCCACGGGGAAGCGCTGGCGCTCCCCGTGGGAATCTGATCGTTAGGTTTTTTTTGGGGGAGGCAGGGGAAGGGCTTCCCTGCCTTCCCCGCCCCATCAATGACGTCAGCGCGCGAGGTGCGCTGACATCATTGAGGGTTTCCTTTCTTCCCGACGCGCTGGAAGCCATTTGCTTCCAGCGCGTCGGGGAAATCAGGTGAGGTTTGGCTCGGGAGGGGGGGTTTGTATCAAAAGAGGCATCGAGGGAAAGGAAAGGGTTTTCCTTTCCCCGATGCCTTTTTGTGCATTCCTGCTGCACGATCATGTGATCGTGCAGCAGGAATGCCCACTAGGCACCAGGGTTTTTTTAAATGTTTGTGTTGGGGAGTGGCCAAAAGGGCAAGGGTTGCTCCCCTTTTACGGGTGTGAATATTTTATTTATACTGTTAGGCCCACCTACCCCTTAGCTTGGCTGGTGGATTGTGTGTGGACTGGTGCATTATTTGCATATGTGATTGTAATGTTTTTTTTCCTCCTTTTTATTCTAGTGTAAAGCTTTTGATTCCTGTTTGCGGTTTCGGCAGTTGTGGTTCTGCAGTTTTGCGTAATTGCATTTATTTGGTAAGAAAAATATTTTTGTTGTGTGTACTCCAAATGAGTATTATTGTCATGCATGAATGAATTTTTTTGTAAGTGGTGCCATAATGGCAGCATATTTGTTAGTGTTCAGAGCATGAAATTCTTTGCGATGTTTTGCATTGTCTTATGTGTAATTTTTTTCTTCTTCTTTTTTAGTGGGATATTGTTGATCCTTACTGTGTCTGTGCAGAGTAGGTGGTGGTGAGTCTAGCTGCTTCTGTCACGTGAGTGGTATAGTGTTGGAGTATATAGGTCTTTGTGATAAAGCTACATTTTGTTTATTTCTTTTTTTTTACAAAGGGTTTGTTGTTGTTGACTTGTTTGACAAGTAACCTTTATTAGTAAGCATTATGGCTAGCCGTAGAATTACTGCTCAGCAGGTGGTTGGTTTGCTTCTTGAATCTTCCTCTGAGCAGGATTATGAGACTGACAGTGCGTCTGAGGGAGAGGAGGGAGGGGAAGATTCAGGCAGTGAGTTTTCTCTCCACATGGAATCATCGGATGATGAAGGTACTCTCAGTGCAGATGAAGTGCCTGATTTAGAGGAGGATACTACTGTGCCGATGGTGCAAGAGGCATCTGGATTGCAGCCTGGGGCTGCTAGGCTTCCTACTGGAAGTGCTGGACTCTGGGTTGATCCAAACATGGTGCAGCCGGTGTTGCCTGCCTTTAGTGGTTATGCAGGGTGTAGAGTGGATTGTGAACATTATTTGCCTATACAGTATTTTCAGTTGTTTATGGATGATGTATTTTTGGGTGAGATTGTTGAGCAGACTAATTTGTATGCTGAACAGTTTTTGAGGGACAACAGTGCCAGACTTAGGCCCCATTCTAGAGCTACCCGGTGGAGTCCCACAAATCTGGAAGAGATGAAGAAGTTTTTGGGTTTGACTTTTTTGATGGGTTTGATAAGGAAGCCGTCCATGGGTTCATATTGGTCAACCAGTCCCTTGATGGCAACGGCCATATTTCCTGCAGTTATGACTCGTGATCGGTATTTACTTTTGCTTCGGATGCTGCATTTTGTTGATAATGGTTTGGCGTTGCCACGAGATCACCCTGAATGTGACCGTCTTTTTAAGATTCGGCCTGTACTTGATCACTTTGTAGATCGATTTTCAGAGATCTATACTCCAGGGAAAGAAATATCTATTGATGAGTCTTTTGTGCTGTTCAAGGGCCGTTTGGTTTTTAGGCAGTACATTCCTAGCAAGAGGGCACGCTATGGAATTAAGCTGTATATGTTGTCTGAGAGTAGGACAGGATATGTTTTTAATTTGCGTGTGTACACTGGTAGGGATTCCACTATTGACCCCCTGGTTGTCCGTCCACTTTAGTAGGAGTTTCAGAGAAAATTGTGTTGGAACTTGCTAGAGGACTGTTTAACAGAGGCCACCATTTGTACCTTGATAACTTCTACACTGCTGTGCAATTGTTTAAGGAATTGTTCAAAGTGGACACTTTTGCTTGTGGCACAATCCGCTCTAACCGTAAAGGTTATCCAAAAGAGCTTGTTTGCAAAAACTTCAGAGGGGACAGTGCAGTGCCTTGCGTAGTGAGGAACTGCTAGCTGTGAAATTTGTGGACAGGAGGGATGTGTACATGCTGACTACCATCCATGATGAGAGTACTTCACCTGTGGCTGTTTGGGGTCAGATTGCTGAAGTGCGCAAACCTGTGTGCATTTTAGACTACAATAAGCACATGGGTGGTGTTGATAGAGTAGATCAGAGGTTGGAACCTTACACTGCTATTCGTAAGTCTTACATTTGGTATAAGAAGTTGGCCATCCATCTCTTCAATTTAGAAACTTTCAATGCTTTTGTTGTGTTCAAGGAGTGTTCTCCTGCGTCAAAGTTGACTTTTGTTCAGTTTCAGGAGTCTGTCATAGGCAGCCTTGTTGTTGTGGAACAGGCAAGTGTTCCTAGAGTTGGAGTGGTGGAGGATGTGGCTCGATTGAAAGAGCGCCACTTTCCTGATCACATTCCTCCTACACTCTCAAAAGACTTTCCCACTAGGAGATGTAGAGTCTGTTGGCGAAGAGGTACGCGGAAGGAGACTCGTATGTACTGCCCTGAGTGTCCTTCTAACCCTGGGCTGTGTGTGCCTGCTTGTTATAGAGCGTACCACAAGCAAAATAATTATTGGGAGCAACCATGAGTGGTAAAGTGAACTGCCTGGTCTGTAATGTTTAAGAATTGTTGTTCTGTTTCAAGGTTGGCATTAGTGCAATGTTTCTGATTTTGTGTTAGTAGATTTGTATCTATTTGCAATTTGTTTGTGTTTTCTTTTTTGTATAAAAAAATCCTAAATGTGATGGTGGTGTGTGTAGGCTGGTGCTTGGCTGGCGGTGTGCGTGGAGTGGCGCTCGGCTGGCAGTGTGTGAGTAGTGACTTGCTGCTGGTCACTACACACACTGCTAGCCGAGCGACACTCCACGCAATCCATCAGCTTGTGTGGTTGCTGTGTTAGGAATGTGGGCGTGTGAAAGTGATGGGCCCTTGAATGGCGCTGTCTGCTGGTGTGAGTGTTGTAATGTGATGGGCCCGCGGCTGGTGGTGTGAATGGTTTTGTATTTGTCACACGTATGAAAGGTGTATGAATGGCCTGTAAAGAGGTTGGTGCCTTGTCGTGGCTTTACAGCTCACGAGCTGTGAGTCAATGGTTCAGTTTCTCGTCCTTTCAATTATTAACAGTGCATTTCATTTTTGTGAAATCACTTGTTAATACAATTGTATAAACTGAACCATCACTCACCCTCGTGCCAAATCCAACCAGTATGTGTGTGTGTGCTTGAGGATTAGATGGCTGTGCAGTAATATTTGTTTTTTGTCTTTCTCAAGCAGGGTGTACCTTGTCCCTTTTTGTGAATGTTGTAATGTGTTTGTTTCGTGCCTGGGGGTGTGAATGGTCTTGTGTGTATCACGTATGAAAGGTGTGTGAATGGCCTGTAAAGCGGTTGGGGCCTTGACGTGGCTTTACAGCTCACGAGCTGCGAGTCACTGGTTCCGTTTTTTGTCCTTTCAATTATTGACAGTGCATTTCATTTTTGTGAAATCTCTTGTTAATAAAATTGTATATACTGAACCATCACTTGCCCTTGTGCCAAATCCAACCAGTATGTGTGTGTGCTTGAGGAATAGATGGCTGTGCAGTAATCTTTGTCTTTTTAGTCTGTCTGCCAAGGTGTACATTCCGTCTAAGAATAACCTACCAACTGTAGATATTGTCGTAAACGAAACACCCATGGGAGTACATGGTGATATCTCTCTTGTGGATCCCAACAAGTTATGGTACCCACAATGTCCTGCAAACCTCAAAATGTCTGTCACATTTTCCTTGCAATATTGTGCCCAAATTTTCACGCTGCAGAAATAAACAACACATTATCTCATTATGACCTGGTTTTGCAAGGGGGTCAACTGGGTTTTTGGCCCGGGCTCGGCGGCCACATAGGGAAACCTACCAAACCCACACATTTCTGAAAAGTAGACACCCGGGGGCTTCCAGGGAGGTATGGCTTGCGTGGATCCCCCAACGTTTCCTTACCCAGAATCCCCTGCAAACCTCAATTTTAGCTGAAAAATCACTTTTTTCACACATTTGTGTGTGGGAAAGTGTGGCATCACTGGCCTCACACAAATTTCCTACCACCCAGCGTTCCCCCAGGTCTCCCGATAAAAATGGTGCCTCACTTGTGTGGGAGGCCCAAGTACCCGCGACAGGCAAGGGCCCACAACATATTGAGGCGACCTCAAAATGGCCTTTCACAAAACCACCTGGTTTTGCAAGGGGGGGTCACCTGGGTTTTTGGCCCCGTGCTCGGCGGCCATCTAGGGAAACCTACCAAACCCACACATTTCTGAAAAGTAGACACCCGGGGCTTCCATGGAGGTATGGCTTGCGTGGATCCCCCAACGTTTCCTTACCCAGAATCCCCTGCAAACCTCACTTTTAGCTGAAAAAATCACTTTTTTCACACATTTTTGTGTGGGAAAGTGTGGCATCACTGGCCTCACACAAATTTCCTACCACCCAGCGTTCCCCCAGGTCTCCCGATAAAAATGGTGCCTCACTTGTGTGGGAGGCCCAAGTACCCGCGACAGGCAAGGGCCCACAACGTATTGAGGCGACCTCAAAATGGCCTTTCACAAAACCACCTGGTTTTGCAAGGGGGGTCACCTGGGTTTTTGGCCCCGTGCTCGGCGGCCATCTAGGGAAACCTACCAAACCCACACATTTCTGAAAAGTAGACACACGGGGGCTTCCAGGGAGGTATGGCTTGCGTGGATCCCCCAACGTTTCCTTACCCAGAATCCCCTGCAAACCTCACTTTTAGCTGAAAAAATCACTTTTTCACACATTTTTGTGTGGGAAAGTGTGGCATCACTGGCCTCACACAAATTTCCTACCACCCAGCGTTCCCCCAGGTCTCCCGATAAAAATGGTGCCTCACTTGTGTGGGAGGCCCAAGTACCCGCGACAGGCAAGGGCCCACAACGTATTGAGGCGACCTCAAAATGGCCTTTCACAAAACCACCTGGTTTTGCAAGGGGGTCACCTGGGTTTTGGCCCCGTGCTCGGCGGCCATCTAGGGAAACCTACCAAACCCACACATTTCTGAAAAGTAGACACCCGGGGCTTCCATGGAGGTATGGCTTGCGTGGATCCCCCAACGTTTCCTTACCCAGAATCCCCTGCAAACCTCACTTTTAGCTGAAAAAATCACTTTTTTCACACATTTTTGTGTGGGAAAGTGTGGCATCACTGGCCTCACACAAATTTCCTACCACCCAGCGTTCCCCAGGTCTCCCGATAAAAATGGTGCCTCACTTGTGTGGGAGGCCCAAGTACCCGCGACAGGCAAGGGCCCACAACGTATTGAGGCGACCTCAAAATGGCCTTTCACAAAACCACCTGGTTTTGCAAGGGGGGTCACCTGGGTTTTTGGCCCCGTGCTCGGCGGCCATCTAGGGAAACCTACCAAACCCACACATTTCTGAAAAGTAGACACACGGGGGCTTCCAGGAAGGTATGGCTTGCGTGGATCCCCCAACGTTTCCTTACCCAGAATCCCCTGCAAACCTCACTTTTAGTTGAAAAAATCACTTTTTTCACACATTTTTGTGTGGGAAAGTGTGGCATCACTGGCCTCACACAAATTTCCTACCACCCAGCGTTCCCCCAGGTCTCCCGATAAAAATGGTGCCTCACTTGTGTGGGAGGCCCAAGTACCCGCGACTGGCAAGGGCCCACAACGTATTGAGGCGACCTCAAAATGGCCTTTCACAAAACCACCTGGTTTTGCAAGGGGGGTCACCTGGGTTTTTGGCCCCGTGCTCGGCGGCCATCTAGGGAAACCTACCAAACCCACAAATTTCTGAAAAGTAGACACCCGGGGGCTTCCAGGGAGGTATGGCTTGCGTGGATCCCCCAACGTTTCCTTACCCAGAATCCCCTGCAAAAATCACTTTTAGCTGAAAAAATCACTTTTTTCACACATTTTTGTGTGGGAAAGTGTGGCATCACTGGCCTCACACAAATTTCCTACCACCCAGCGTTCCCCCAGGTCTCCCGATAAAAATGGTGCCTCACTTGTGTGGGAGGCCCAAGTACCCGCGACAGGCAAGGGCCCACAACGTATTGAGGCGACCTCAAAATGGCCTTTCACAAAACCACCTGGTTTTGCAAGGGGGTCACCTGGGCTTTTGGCCCCGTGCTCGGCGGCCATCTAGGGAAACCTACCAAACCCACACATTTCTGAAAAGTAGACACCCGGGGCTTCCATGGAGGTATGGCTTGCGTGGATCCCCCAACGTTTCCTTACCCAGAATCCCCTGCAAACCTCACTTTTAGCTGAAAAAATCACTTTTTCACACATTTTTGTGTGGGAAAGTGTGGCATCACTGGCCTCACACAAATTTCCTACCACCCAGCGTCTCCCAGGTCTCCCGATAAAAATGGTGCCTCACTTGTGGGAGGCCCAAGTACCCGCGACAGGCAAGGGCCCACAACGTATTGAGGCGACCTCAAAATGGCCTTTCACAAAACCACCTGGTTTTGCAAGGGGGTCACCTGGGTTTTGGCCCGTGCTCGGCGGCCATCTAGGGAAACCCACCAAACCCACATTTCTGAAAAGTAGACACACGGGGCTTCCAGGAAGGTATGGCTTGCGTGGATCCCTCAACGTTTCTTACCCAGAATCTCCTGCAAACCTCACTTTTAGTTGAAAAATCACTTTTTCACACATTTTTGTGTGGAAAGTGTGGCATCACTGGCCTCACACAAATTTCCTACACCAGCGTTCCCCAGGTCTCCCGATAAAATGGTGCCTCACTTGTGTGGGAGGCCCAAGTACCGCGACTGGCAAGTCCACAACGTATTGAGGCGACCTCAAATGGCCTTCACAAAACCACCTGGTTTTGCAAGGAGGTCACCTGGATTTGGTCGTGCTCGGCGGCCATCTAGGAAACCTACCAAACCCACAAATTTCTGAAAAGTAGACACCCGGGGCTTCCAGGGAGGTATGGCTTGCGTGGATCCCCCAACGTTTCCTTACCCAGAATCCCTGCAAAATCACTTTTAGCTGAAAAATCACTTTTTCACACATTTGTGTGGGAAGTGCATCACTGGCCTCACACAATTTCCACACTCAGCGTTCTCCAGGTCTCCCGATAAAAATGGTGCCTCACTTGTGTGGGAGGCCCAAGTACCCGCGACAGGCAAGGGCCCAGAACGTATTGAGGCGACCTCAAATGGCCTTCACAAAACCACCTGGTTTTGCAAGGGGTCACCTGGGTTTTGGCCCAGTGCTCGGCGGCCATCTAGGGAAACCTACCAAACCCACACATTTCTGAAAAGTAGACACCTGGGGCTTCCAGGAGGTATGGCTTGCGTGGATCTCCCAACGTTTCTTACCCAGAATCCCTGCAAACCTCACTTTAGCTGAAAATTACTTTTTTCACATTTTTGTGTGGGAAAGTGTGGCATCACTGGCCTCACACAAATTTCCTACCACCCAGCGCTCCCAGGTCTCCCGATAAAATGGTAGCCTCACTTGTGTGGGAGGCCCAGTACCTACGACAGGCAAGGGCCCAAAACATTTTTTGATAGGCAATGTTGATGTTGCCTCAAAACGTTTTGTGTCCTTGCCTGACGCGGGTACTTGGGCCTCCCACACAAGTGAGGCACCATTTTTATTGGGAGACCTGGGGGAACGCTGGGTGGTAGGAAATTTGTGTGAGGCCAGTGATGCCACACTTTCCCACACAAAAATGTGTGAAAAAAGTGATTTTTTCAGCTAAAATTGAGGTTTGCAAGGGATTCTGGGTAAGGAAACGTTGGGGGATCCACGCAAGCCATACCTCCCTGGAAGCCCCCGGGTGTCTACTTTTCAGAAATGTGTGGGTTTGGTAGGTTTCTCTAGATGGCCGCCAAGCACAGGGCCAAAACCCAGGTGACTCCCTTGCAAAACCAGGTGGTTTTGTGAAAGGCCATTTTGAGGTTGCCTCACTACGTTGTGGGCCCTTGCCTGTCGCGGGTACTTGGGCCTCCCACACAAGTGAGGCACCATTTTATCGGGAGACCTGGGGGAACGCTGGGTGGTAGGAAATTTGTGTGAGGCCAGTGATGCCACACTTTCCCACACACAAATGTGTGAAAAAGTGATTTTTTCAGCTAAAATTGAGGTTTGCAAGGGATTCTGGGTAAGGAAACGTTGGGGGATCCACGCAAGCCATACCTCCCTGGAAGCCCCGGGTGTCTACTTTTCAGAAATGTGTGGGTTTGGTAGGTTTCCCTAGATGGCCGCCGAGCATCGGGGCCAAAACCCAGGTGACTTCCTGCAAAACCAGGTGGTTTTGAGATAGGCAAGTTTGAGGTCGCCCACTACGTTGTGGGCCCTTGCCTGTCGCTGGTACTTGGGCCTCCCACACAAGTGAGGCACCATTTTTATTGGGAGACCTGGGGGAACGCTGGTTGTAGGAAATCTGTGTGAGGCCAGTGATGCCACACTTTCCACACACAAATGTGTGAAAAAGTGATTTTTTCAGCTAAAATTGAGGTTTGCAAGGGATTCTGGTAAGGAAACGTTGGGAGATCCACGCAAGCCATACCTCCCTGGAAGCCCCCAGGTGTCTACTTTTCAGAAATGTGTGGGTTTGGTAGGTTTCCTAGATGGCCGCTGAGCACAGGGCCAAAACCCAGGTGACTCTTGCAAAACCAGGTGGTTTTGTGAAAGGCCATTTTGAGGTTGCCTCACTACGCTGTGGGCCCTTGCCTGTCGCTGGTACTTGGGCCTCCACACAAGTGAGGCACCATTTTTATCGGGAGACCTGGGGGAACGCTGGGTGGTAGGAAATTTGTGTGAGGCCAGTGATGCCACACTTTCCCACACACAAATGTGTGAAAAAGTGATTTTTTCAGCTACAATTGAGGTTTGCAGGGGATTCTGGGTAAGGAAACGTTGGGGGATCCACGCAAGCCATACCTCCCTGGAAGCCCCCGCGTGTCTACTTTTCAGAAATGTGTGTGTTTGGTACGTTTCCCTAGGTGCCGGCAGAGCTAGGGTTCACAAACTACAGCTAGGCACTTTGCCAAAAAAGGGTCATTTTTCACTGCGAAATTGAGGTGTGACCACGTTGCATTTTGTGCCGTTTCCTGTCGCAGGCACTAGGCCGACCCACACAAGTGAGGTACCATTTTTCTCGTAAGACTTTGGGGGATGCGGGGTGGGTGGAAATTTGTGGATCCACGCAGATTCCAGAACTTTCCACCACAGAAATGTGGGGAAAATGTGGTTTTTTTGACAATTTTTTATGTTTGCAAGGGATTCTGGGTAACAGAACCTGGTGGGAGGCAGTCAAGTCACCCCATCCTGGATTCCCTGGGTGTCTAGTTTTCAAAAATGTATAGGTTTGCTAGGTTTCCCTAGGTGCCGGCAGAGGTAGGGTTCAAAACTACAGCTAGGCACTTTGCCAAAAAAGGGTCATTTTTCATTGCGAAATTGAGGTGTGACCACGTTGCGTTTTGCGCCGTTTCCTGTCGCACGCACTAGGGCGACCCACACAAGTGAGGTACCATTTTTCTCGTAAGACTTTGGGGGACGCGGGGTGGGTGGAAATTTGTGGATCCACGCAGATTCCAGAACTTTCCACCACAGAAATGTGGGGAAAATGTGTTTTTTGGACAATGTTTTATGTTTGCAAGGGATTCTGGGTAACAGAACCTGGTGGGAGGCAGTCAAGTCACCCCATCCTGGATTCCCCTGGGTGTCTAGTTTTCAAAAATGTATAGGTTTGCTAGGTTTCCATAGGTGCCGGCAGAGCTAGGGTTAAAAACTACAGCTAGGCACTTTGCCAAAAAAGGGTCATTTTTCACTGCGAAATTGAGGTGTGACCACGTTGCGTTTTGCGCCGTTTCCTGTCGCAGGCACTAGGCCGACCCACACAAGTGAGGTACCATTTTTCTCATAAGACTTTGGGGAACGCGGGGTGGGTGGAAATTTGTGGATCCACGCAGATTCCAGAACTTTCCACCACAGAAATGTGGGGAAAATGTGTTTTTTTGACAATTTTTTATGTTTGCAAGGGATTCTGGGTAACAGAACCTAGTGGGAGGCAGTCAAGTCACCCCATCCTGGATTCCCCTGGGTGTCTAGTTTTCAAAAATGTATAGGTTTGCTAGGTTTCCCTAGGTGCCGGCAGAGGTAGGGTTCAAAAACTACAGCTAGGCACTTTGCCAAAAAAGGGTCATTTTTCACTGCGAAATTGAGGTGTGACCACGTTGCGTTTTGCGCAGTTTCCTGTCGCAGGCACTAGGCCGACCCACACAAGTGAGGTACCATTTTTCTCGTAAGACTTTGGGGGACGCGGGGTGGGTGGAAATTTGTGGATCCACGCAGATTCCAGAACTTTCCACCACAGAAATGTGGGGAAAATGTGTTTTTTTGAAACATTTTTATGTTTGCAAGGGATTCTGGGTAACAGAACCTGGTGGGAGGCAGTCAAGTCACCCCATCCTGGATTCCCCTGGGTGTCTAGTTTTCAAAAATGTATCGGTTTGCTAGGTTTCCCTAGGAGCCGGCAGAGGTAAGGTTCAAAAACTACAGCTAGGCACTTTGCCAAAAAAGGGTCATTTTTCACTGCGAAATTGAGGTGTGACCACGTTGCGTTTTGCGCCGTTTCCTGTCGCAGGCACTAGGCCGACCCACACAAGTGAGGTACCAAGTTTCTCGTAAGACTTTGGGGGACGCGGGGTGGGTGGAAATTTGTGGATCCACGCAGATTCCAGAACTTTCCACCACAGAAATGTGGGGAAAATGTGTTTTTTTTGACAATTTTTTATGTTTGCAAGGGATTCTGGGTAACAGAACCTGGTGGGAGGCAGTCAAGTCACCCCATCCTGGATTCCCCTGGGTGTCTAGTTTTCAAAAATGTATAGGTTTGCTAGGTTTCCCTAGGTGCCGGCAGAGGTAGGGTTCAAAAACTACAGCTAGGCACTTTGCCAAAAAAGGGTCATTTTTCACTGCGAAATTGAGGTGTGACCACGTTGCGTTTTGCGCCGTTTCCTGTCGCAGGCACTAGGCCGACCCACACAAGTGAGGTACCATTTTTCTCGTAAGACTTTGGGGGACGCGGGGTGGGTGGAAATTTGTGGATCCACGCAGATTCCAGAACTTTCCACCACAGAAATGTGGGGAAAATGTGGTTTTTTTGACAATTTTTTATGTTTGTAAGGGATTCTGGGTAACAGAACCTGGTGGGAGGCAGTCAAGTCACCCCATCCTGGATTTCCCTGGGTGTCTAGTTTTCAAAAATGTATAGGTTTGCTAGGTTTCCCTAGGTGCCGGCAGAGGTAGGGTTCAAAAACTACAGCTAGGCACTTTGGCAAAAAAGGGTCATTTTTCACTGCGAAATTGAGGTGTGACCACGTTGCGTTTTGCGCCGTTTCCTGTCGCAGGCACTAGGCCGACCCACACAAGTGAGGTACCATTTTTCTTGTAAGACTTTGGGGGACGCGGGGTGGGTGTAAATTTGTGGATCCACGCAGATTCCAGAACTTTCCACCACAGAAATGTGGGGAAAATGTGTTTTTTTGACAATTGTTTATGTTTGCAAGGGATTCTGGGTAACAGAACCTGATGGGAGGCAGTCAAGTCACCCCATCCTGGATTCCCTTGGGTGTCTAGTTTTAAAAAATGTATAGGTTTGCTAGGTTTCCCTAGGTGCCGGCAGAGGTAGGGTTCAAAAACTACAGCTAGGCACTTTGCCAAAAAAGGGTCATTTTTCACTGCGAAATTGAGGTGTGACCACGTTGCGTTTTGCACCGTTTCCTGTCGCAGGCACTAGGCCGACCCACACAAGTGAGGTACCATTTTTCTTGTAAGACTTTGGGGGACGCTGGGTGGGTGTAAATTTGTGGATCCACGCAGATTCCAGAACTTTCCACCACAGAAATGTGGGGAAAATATGTTTTTTTTGACAATTTGTTATGTTTGCAAGGGATTCTGGGTAACAGAACCTGATGGGAGGCAGTCAAGTCACCCCATCCTGGATTCCCTTGGGTGTCTAGTTTTAAAAAATGTATAGGTTTGCTAGGTTTCCCTAGGTGCCGGCAGAGGTAGGGTTCAAAAACTACAGCTAGGCACTTTGCCAAAAAAGGGTCATTTTTCACTGCGAAATTGAGGTGTGACCACGTTGCGTTTTGCGCCGTTTCCTGTCGCAGGCACTAGGCCGACCCACACAAGTGAGGTACCATTTTTCTCGTAAGACTTTGGGGGACGCGGGGTGGGTGGAAATTTGTGGATCCACGCAGATTCCAGAACTTTCCACCACAGAAATGTGGGCAAAATGTGTTTTTTTTTACAATTGTTTATGTTTGCAAGGGATTCTGGGTAACAGAACCTGGTGGGAGGCAGTCAAGTCACCCCATCCTGGATTCCCCTGGGTGTCTAGTTTTCAAAAATGTATAGGTTTGCTAGGTTTCCCTAGGTGCCGGCAGAGGTAGGGTTCAAAAACTACAGCTAGGCACTTTGCCAAAAAGGGTCATTTTTCACTGCGAAATTGAGATGTGACCACGTTGCGTTTTGCGCCGTTTCCTGTCGCAGGCACTAGGCCAACCCACACAAGTGAGGTACCATTTTTCTCGTAAGACTTTGGGGGACGCGGGGTGGGTGGAAATTTGTGGATCCACGCAGATTCCAGAACTTTCCACCACAGAAATGTGGGGAAAATGTGTTTTTTTGACAATTTTTTATGTTTGCAAGGGATTCTAGGTAACAGAACCTGGTGGGAGGCAGTCAAGTCACCCCATCCTGGATTCCCCTGGGTGTCTAGTTTTCAAAAATGTATAGGTTTGCTAGGTTTCCCTAGGTGCCGGCAGAGGTAGGGTTCAAAAACTACAGCTAGGCACTTTGCAAAAAAAGGTCATTTTTCACTGCGAAATTGAGGTGTGACCGCGTTGCGTTTTGCGCCGTTTCCTGTCGCAGGCACTAGGCCGACCCACACAAGTGAGGTACCATTTTTCTCGTAAGACTTTGGGGAACGCGGGGTGGGTGGAAATTTGTGGATCCACGCAGATTCCAGAACTTTCCACCACAGAAATGTGGGGAAAATGTGTTTTGTTTGACAATTTTTTATGTTTGCAAGGGATTCTGGGTAACAGAACCTGGTGGGAGGCAGTCAAGTCACCCCATCCTGGATTCCCTGGGTGTCTAGTTTTCAAAAATGTATAGGTTTGCTAGGTTTCCCTAGGTGCCGGCAGAGGTAGGGTTCAAAAACTACAGCTAGGCACTTTGCCAAAAAAGGGTCATTTTTCACTGCGAAATTGAGGTGTGACCGCGTTGCGTTTTGCGCCGTTTCCTGTCGCAGGCACTAAGCCGACCCACACAAGTGAGGTACCATTTTTCTCGTAAGACTTTGGGGAACGCGGGGTGGGTGGAAATTTGTGGAGCCACGCAGATTCCAGAACTTTCCACCACAGAAATGTGGGGAAAATGTGTTTTTTTTGACAATTTTTTATGTTTGCAAGGGATTCTGGGTAACAGAACCTGGTGGGAGGTAGTCAAGTCACCCCATACTGGATTTCCCTGGGTGTCTAGTTTTCAAAAATGTATAGGTTTGCTAGGTTTCCCTAGGTGCCGGCAGAGCTAGGATTCAAAAACTACAGCTAGGCACTTTGCCAAAAAAGGGTCATTTTTCACTGCGAAATTGAGGTGTGACCGCGTTGCGTTTTGCGCCGTTTCCTGTCGCAGGCACTAAGCCGACCCACACAACTGAGGTACCATTTTTCTCGTAAGACTTTGGGGAACGCGGGGTGGGTGGAAATTTGTGGATCCACGCAGATTCCAGAACTTTCCACCACAGAAATGTGGGGAAAATGTGTTTTTTTTGACAATTTTTTATGTTTGCAAGGGATTCTGGGTAACAGAACCTGGTGGGAGGTAGTCAAGTCACCCCATACTGGATTTCCCTGGGTGTCTAGTTTTTAAAAATGTATAGGTTTGCTAGGTTTCCCTAGGTGCCGGCAGAGCTAGGATTCAAAAACTACAGCTAGGCACTTTGCCAAAAAAGGGTCATTTTTCACTGCGAAATTGAGGTGTGACCACGCTGCGTTTTGCGCCGTTTCCTGTCGCAGGCACTAGGCCGACCCACACAAGTGAGGTACCATTTTTCTCGTTAGACTTTGGGGAACGCGGGGTGGGTGGAAATTTGTGGATCCACGCAGATTCCAGAACTTTCCACCACAGAAATGTGGGGAAAATGTGATTTTTTTGACAATTTTTTATGTTTGCAAGGGATTCTGGGTAACAGAACCTGGTGGGAGGCAGTCAAGTCACCCCATCCTGGATTCCCCTGGGTGTCTAGTTTTCAAAAATGTATAGGTTTGCTAGGTTTCCCTAGGTGCCGGCAGAGCTAGGGTTCAAAAACTACACCTAGGCACTTTGCAAAAAAAGGGTAATTTTTCATTGTGAAAATGTGGTACGTCCACGTTGCATTTTGAGCCATTTCCTGTTGTGGGCACAAGGGCTACCCACACAAGTGAGGTACCATTTTTATCGGGAGACTTAGGGTAACACAGAATTGTAGAGCAACTGTTATTACCTATTGACTTTCGATGCATTTCTGCCTTCCAAATGAAAGACAATGTGTAAAAAATAAGTCATTTTGAAAAATGACCTATAATTCTCATGCTAGTATGGGTACTCCCAATTTCGGAAATGTGCAAATATCTACTGTTTCAAAAATCTAAATTTTGTTCCCATTTCAGAAATACATAGGTGTCTTTCATAACAATTTTTCCATGTATACATTTTCCCAAAATAATTGCTATATACCCGGTACTTAAAAAAAATCATTGCAAGATGTTGCTCAATTATTGGCTCTGGGTTCGTCGGGTTCTTGGTGAACCTACAAGTCCTATATATCCCCACAACCAGAAAGGTCCATCGGATATAACGGTATATTGCCTTCAAATAGCTTTCATAATTAGAAGAAGTTACAGGTGAAAACGTTGACACAAATGGCTGTTTTTTTCAACTAATTTTCAATTTTTCCTTTATTTAACTGTTAGTTTCTATAAGGAAAACTTTAAGGATCTACACAAATGACCCCTTGCTGAATTCAGAATTTTGTCTACTTTTCATAAATGTATGGCTTTCCAGGATCCATTATTGGTTTCATACCCATTTCTACCATTAACTGGAAGAAGGTTGAAAGCACAAAAAATAGCAAAAATAGGCTATGTCCCAGAAAAATGCCAAAACTGTGTAAAAAAAGTTGGTTTTCTGACAAAAGTCTGCTTGTCCCTGAAAGCTGGGAAGATGGTGATTTCATCCCCACAACCCCTTTTTGATGCCATTTGCAGGGAAAAATCAAGACGCTTTCATCTGTAGCCCTTTTTTTGCCTTTTTCCCCAAAAAACTTTCTGGGTCCCCTCCAGGGGAATCCACAAACCCTGGGTACCTTTACAATCCCCATGATGTTAGAAAAAAAGGACGCAAATTTGGCATGGATACCTTATGTGGTCAAAAAGTTACAGGGGCCTAAGCGGTCACTACCCCAAATAGCCAAAAAAAGGCTTAGCACAGGAGGGGAAAAGGCCTAGCAGCGAAGGGGTTAAAATCTGTCTGTCACGAATTTTTTTTGCATTTGATGGCAATTTTTACCAACAAATTAAAGGGACCTCCATGGGCGCAGTTTTTGCGCCAAACTTTGCCATCCTGTACATGGACTGGCTTGAAACCAACACGATTCTATCCATAGTCAATCCATTTGCCTCCAGCATAATGGAATGGAGAAGATATATAGATGATATCTTTCTGATTTGGAAGGGACCCGAAACTACTCTAATCCAATTCCTCAATTGGCTTAGTGACCATTGTAATGGCCGTAAATTTACCCTGACATACAGCAAAAATCAGGTTGCCTTCCTTGACCTACTAATTATATCCGAAGGTGATAGGCTCTATACTACACTCTTCCGTAAGCCTACTGAGAGAAACACTTTACTAGCTTACAATAGCCATCACCCACATGCCTTGCGAGACTCTTTACCCTTTTGGCAATTCCTCCGCATAAGACGGAATTGTTTTCTCAAAAGTGACTACTTTAAGGAAGCTAGGACCCTCTCGAAGAAACTGACCAATGGAGGGTACCCCCGTAAACTTGTCAAGAACCCACTCAAACGAGCCTGGTACTGCCCACGTGAGACACTCCTGACTCCCAAACCCAAAAGCAATGACGAGCGGATGGTATGTGTGACAACATTCTCTCCTATTTCCAATCTGGGAAAAAGGGTATCCTAAAACATTGGTCTATACTCAACGCCGGCAAACTCACATTAGAACGCCCACTATTTGCCTTCAAGAAAAATAGGAACATAAAGGATCACCTAGTCAGGGCAGCCCTAGCTCCTAAGAAAACCTCACAAACACTCACAGAAATATGGGGCCTGCCACCCACACTGGGCCACTACCATTGTGGAGGTTGTAGTGTCTGCAACCTAACTATTGAAAGCAAGAAATTTGTTTATGGCAGCATTGATGTAACCCTAACTTACTTTTACCAACTGTAATAGCCATAATGTTGTGTATGCAATTACATGCCCATGCAACCTAATCTATATTGGGCAAACCACACAGAACATCAGGATCCAAGTTTGCCAACATCGGAGCAGACTGCGATGCCAAACACCAAATGCACCTCTGGTGGAACACTTCACAAGCCTAGGGCATATGGAGGACACTTGAAATGGCAAGTAATTAATGTGATCCACCCACCGCCCCGAAATTCCGACATCAGTGGAATCCTGAACTAGGAGGAACTTAAATGGATTTTACGTACTAACAGTCTCCATACTGGACTGAACCGTATGGAGGACTGGACTAACCTGATTTGAACAATTTATCTCCTTCTCCACCAATAACATGTATGAATACTTCGCGTTGACTGTGTTTACGTGGTAATTATCAGTCTAGCACACAACTGAAATCTGTTATTCATGATGTACCTTCTGTCTATGGTCATCAACCTACAACTTACTGTTTACAAATCACATGTCTAGTTTGTAGATTATGCCTTGCTCATGCACTATCTCTACCTCTCAATACCATATAACTGTGCCACAGTTGATGCTTAAATGTCATTTCAAATATGGAATCATAATATGTCTGATTCGTTTTTTGCTCACGGACTATTTCTATTTCTCAATGTAACTGTGTCAAAATTTGATGCTTAAATGTCATCTCGGTTAAGACATGATATGCCGTATGGCATGGATAATTCACGCTTCCGTACCTTGATCTAATTTGAAGATTATGCAGTGCTTACTCACTCGCATTGTCATCTATTACTATATAACAATGCCACAATTGGTTGTACTTCTTTTCATCTCGTTTATGGATGCCATAATTTGTCATGCCGGTTAAGAGCTTTATTTCATGCCTTCAATCTAGTCTTTCTGTTCCCTCTACCGTATTCCCTCTCAATTGCCAAATATTACTGTGCATTGTAACCCAGCATGGCGGTTATCGCTTCCTGCTATAAAGAAATCCTGATGTTCTAGTCTTCGTTTGGTGCACACATGCGCACCCACGGCTTATACTTCCGCATTTCCCTGCATGCACGGCACACGCACAAGATGCTCTCTTAATCCCGGAGAAGCTGCACATATCACTACTAGGTAAGCAGAGGCGCTGGACTTCGTACGCGCTTTCTTAGCGGATTGACACCCTCGCGTATGACCGTTCCCTCCCTCTTCCCGTAGATTTCCATCTCGCTCCATCGGGAGCGCCATCGAAAACAGTCAAGGGACTAGGCTTCGACCCCCCTTAGACGTGCCTCCAATCCTGGAGAAGCTGCTCGTATTACTACTAGGTAAGCAGACGCGCTGGACTTCGTAACATGCGCTCCAAGCGGATCGACACTCGCGTCTGACCGTTCCCTCCTTCTGCCCGCAGATTTCCATCTCGCTCCATCGGGAGCGGCATCGTAGACAGTCAAGGGACCAGGCATTGACCCCCCTTACACTCTCTGGAAGGTAAGCACCGGCTGGAGCCCCTTCCCATAGACCGGGCAGGTCCCCCCAACGTCCGGACCTCAATTTATTCCACTTTCTTACAGCACTGCCCCTTACTTTCGTGTCCCCGTGCATACCCGGTTCCACGGGTGGGACAACGTTCCCCTACTCCTACTGCAAGTGAGGTCTTCAGCTTGGACCCACAGTAAGTCCTATTTCTAACTAGCAGCATGCATCCACAACTACTAGAATAAGGCCTTCAAGTCATGTACAACCGGTCTAATTATGTGTGTGCAACACTATATTCCACCTCATGGCCAGCATGATTCCACCCGCACATGTCCATTGCCTTATTTTCGTGTCAGCAGGGGAGCACTAGTCTGTTTCTAGAGTGTGCGTTGTAACACTTCATTCCGTCTTCACCCTTGACTCAATTATCATTTAATTCTTAACTATTGGCATACTCTCCCGTCCTTCCCTAACTCCTTTTTTCTCCCCTTTTTATCTCCTCTTCTCCCCATTCCTTTCCCTCTCCCACCTTTCGCTCTCTTCCTTCTACTACCCCAACTCCCTGCCTAGTTAGGCATCTTCTCAGGCATTTAGAATTACTTGTCCTGATGATGATCCCATAACCGCTCTTGGGGATCGAAACGTCGTCGAAGGATACATGTTAACTCCAACTTATACTTATGACCGATGTGGAGTAGAATATATTTTTTCTATTGCGACTGTAATTTTGATATCACTTAAAATTCACTTTACAGCTACATGCCTGAGGTCAGGAAATCTTTTGATTTCAAGAACCCCGTCACTTTCTGCTCACTAATGTTTATTAAATATGTAAATAAATACAATACGTTCCATTCGGACAATAACACACCCAACGCTGATTGCAGTTTTGTGGTTATGGTTACATATTTTCTATGAAAGGGACCGTTGTCTCTAATAATGTAGTTGTGGTCATGTCACATACCAGTCACAAGTGCCAGCCATTTTGCTAGTATATTTCCACTCACAGTCAGGTAATCTTTGCTCCAAGAGGACTTATTGGACTGGGTGCGAGTAGTGTGTGTAGGACAGAGCCTGATCGGAGTTGTAGCTATAGCAGCACTTCTTTTGCCAACCAGCCGAACCAGCTCCTCTAGGCCTATGGGTACCTGAAAGTGAGGGGAAGTGTACTAGCAAGATGGATGACACAGGTGCCTGGTATTTAGAGCACTGAGCCTTGATGGTAATTGTTGTCAAGTCACTTACCAGGCACCAGTGACAGCCATTTTGCTAGTACATTTCCACTCATTGTCAGGAAATCATACTACCAAGAGGTCTGGTTGGGCTGGCTGGGAGTACTGTGTGTAGGACAGAGTCTGATGGGAGTTCTAGTTACAGTAAAGACTCCTCCTGCCACCAAGCCCATCCAGCTCATCTAGACCTATGTTTACCTGACAGTGAGGGGAAGTATACTAGCAAGATGGCTGAAACACATGACCTTGATGGTAGTCGTGGTCAAGTCACACACCAGGCACCAGTGTCAGCCATCTTTCTAGTACATTTCCACTCACTGTCAGGAAAGCATAGTTCCAAGTGGGCTGGTTGGGCTGGATGAGAAAAGTGTGTGTAGGACAGAGCCAAATAGGAGTTGTAGTTATAGCAAGCACTCCGTCTGATACCCAGCCCAACCAGCTCCTCTGGGCCTATGGGTACCTGATGTGAGGGGAAGTGTACTAGCAAGATGGCTGACACAGGTGCCTGGTGTATGGAGCACATGGCCTTGATGGTAGTTGTGGTCGGGTCCCTTACCAGACAAGTGTGTCAGCCATCTTGCTGATACATTTCCACTCACTCTCAGGAAATCATAGTTCCAAGTGGGCTGATTGGGCTGGGTGGGAGTAGAGTGTGTAGGACAGAGCCTAACAGGAGTTGTAATTATAGCAAAGACTCCTCCTGCCACTGAGCCTAACCAGCTCATCTGGGCTGTTGGGTACCTCAAAGTAAGAGGCAGTGTACTAGCAAGATGGCTCACATAGATGGCTGGTGTTTGGAGCACAGGGCTTTGATGGTAGTTGTGGTCAAGTCACATACCAGGCACCAGTGTCAGCCATCTTGCTAGTACATTTGTACTCACTGTCAGGAAAGCATAGTTCCAAGTGGGCTGGTTGGACTGGATGAGAAAAGTGTGTGTTGGACAGAGCCTAATAGGAGTTGTGGTTATAGCAAACACTCCGCCTGACACCCAGCCCAACCAGCTCCTCTGGGCCTATGGGTTCCTGATGTGAGGGGAAGTGTACTAGCAAGATGGCTGACACAGGTAGCCTGGTGTATGGAGCACATGGCCTTGATGGTAGTTGTGGTCGGGTCCCTTACCAGACAAGTATGTCAGCCATCTTGCTGATACATTTCCACTCACTCTCAGGAAATCATAGTTCCAAGTGGGCTGATTGGGCTGGGTGGGAGTAAGGGGTGTAGGACAGAGCCTAACTGGAATTGTAATTATAGCAAAGACTCCTCCTGCCACTGAGCCTAACCAGCTCATCTGGGCTGTTGGGTACCTCAAAGTGAGAGGCAGTGTACTAGCAAGATGGCTGACACAGATGGCTGGTGTTTGGAGCACAGGGCTTTAATGGTAGTTGTGGTCATGTCAAACACCAGGCACCAGTGTCAGCCATCTTGTTAGTACATTTCCACTCACTGTCAGGAAAGTATAGTTCCAAGTGGGCTGGTTGGGCTGGGTGGGAAGAGTGTGAGTAGGACAGAGCCTGATTGGAGTTTTAGTTAGAGCAAACACTCCCCCTGCTTCCCAGCCAAACCTGCTAATCTGGGCTTACTGATACCTGACAGTGATTGGATGTGTACTAGTGAAATGGCTGACAAGGGTAGCTGTTGTTTGGAGCAGAAGGCCTTCATGGTAGTTGTGGTGAAGGCAAACAGCATGTACCTCTGTCAGCCACCTTCCTAGTACATTTCACTCACTGTCAGGAAAGTATAGTTCCAAGTGGGCTGGTTGGGGTATGTGGGAAGCGTGTGAGTAGGACAGAGCATGATAGGGGTTGTAGTTATAGCAAACACTCCACCTGCCACCCAGCTCAACCAGCTCATCTGGGCCTATTGGTACCTGACAGTGAGGGGAAGTATACTAGCAAGATGGCTGACACAGGTGCCTGGTATTTGAAGCACAGGGCCTTGCTGGGAGTTGTTGTCAAGTCAAATACCAGCCACCAGTGTCAGCCATCTTTCTAGTATATTTTCACTAACTGTGAGGAAAGCATACGTGCAAGAAGGCTGGATGGGCTCTGTGGGAGTAGTGTGTGTAGGAGAGAGCCTGATGGGAGTTGTGGTTATAGAAAACACTCTGCCTGCTACCCAGCCCAACCAGCTCATCTAGGCCTATTGGTACCTAACAGTGAGGGGATGTGTACTAGCAAGATGACAGCCACAGGTGGCTGGTGTTTGGAGTAGAAGGTCTTTAGTGGTAGTTGTGGTCAAGTCAAACACCAAGCAACAGTGTCAGCCATCTTGCTATTACATTTCCAGTCACTGTCAAGAAAGCACAGTTCCAAGTGGGGTGAATTGCTGGGTTAGAGGAGTGTGTGTAGGACAGAGCCTGATGGGAGTTGTAGTTATAGCAAACACTACTCCTTGCACCCAGCCCAACAAGCTCATCTGGGCCTATGGGTAGCTGACAATGAGGGGAATTGTATTCTTCTGCAGTTGCAATCTTACAGGCACTACAGGCTCATAGAGAAGAAGCCCAGGCATATTACTCACAGGCTAAAGCAGACAGCTCGGTGATTAAGCAGGCTCTTGCTGAGGTAAACAACAAAGTAGCTGCAACAACGGATATCACAGAGCTGCAACAACGAGTTTCAGATACAGAGGATCATACGATAAGGGTCGCTGAGATCTCCGACGCACACTAAAATCAGCTATCTCATCTTCTTGCAAAGTAAAGTCGAGGACTTAGAAAACAGGCAACGACGTAATAACATTCGCTTGTTTGGTATACCTTAAAAAGAAGAAGGCGCTGACCCTAGAGCATTTACTGTACAACTACTCAAGAGAGCATTTTCTGATCTGGATGATTGGGACTGGGACAGTCAAGTACAACGAGCGCATAGATTACCATCTGCTGTCAAAAACCCTGCAGGTTATTTCTCTTGGCCTTTTCTTGTCTATTTTGGAAACTATCTTCTACGACAAGCAGTCTCCATCAAAGCCCGCCCTACTGCCCCTATTAGAGTGGGTTCTTATTCTATCCTTTGTAGGTCTGATCTCTGCAAGATCACGATGGATAGATGCTGGAAACTGCACCAGTTCATAGACTCCTTAAAATCTGTAGGAGCACAGGTCTTTCTACAAGAACCGGCCCGTTTGAAAATCATCAAAAATGGCCAAGTTCAATTGGTGTATACGGAGCAAGCTGCTCTACAGGCTTTGGCAAAGTGGCGTCTAGAAACTAAATAATCTCGTTCTTCTGTCTTTCTTTTCTTCACTCTATTGATATTATAAAGTATGGTCACGGAGGGAACAAACGGATATTTGTGGGGTCATACCAATAGTAAACGACATACTGACATACTGACATTGTTGGCTTCTGGGCAGGTTCTTTCCTTAGCCTCTGCTTTCACAGGGATCCCCCCAGCGATCCATGATTGACACGATATTGCTTTTCCCTTTTTTCTCTTCACTCTCTGATCTTCTATATTTCTCCTTCCCTTTTTAAACAGACTCTTCTGAGTATGAGTTACCTGGTGTATTGGAGGGGAGAGGAGTTCTCAGGGTGCTGGCGCTCACATTAGCTGTCTTGCCAGCGACCGCAGGGAGGGGGGTGATCCTTTTCCTAGGACACGGGGTGCGATCCGGGTGGCCAGTCTGGGGATGGTGGGAGGGTTTAGGTCTAAGGGGTTGGTTAAAAGCAAAGGGGGTACGCGAATGGAATGGCAGGGAGTAGTTATTAAGCTGCAACTATATCGGGGTTGCATCATGAATAAGGTCTGTAAATGTATTTATTACACTAAAAAAAGTACTTATCTACAAGGAAAAGTTATATATTTTGTTGAATTTTTGATATTTTATGGCGCTACTTAAATGTCTATGTTGGAACGTCTCTGGTTTGAACACTGCTAGTAAACACCGGCTTGTTCGGGAAGAGTTAAACTTATATAAACCCCATTTGGTATTTTTATCAGAAACACACCTAGCTCATAAAGATAGTAGACTGCTTAACAAACTCAAATTTCATACTATTGTCTGCACTTCACAAAGTCTTTCGATCAGAGGAACTGCAATTTTTGCTAGCAAAGCACTCACATACACAACACTCTTAGCAGACCCAAGAGGGAGATGGGTAATCGCTCAGATGGCTATCTTTGATGTGAAATACATTTTGGTGAATCTCTATGGCCCCAATGATGATGGTCCAGAGATTTTCAATGAGCTAATGCTAACCTTATTGGAACTACAGGAGGTCTTGATAATTATGGGCGATTTCAACTGTGTGATGAACTATACCATAGATTCCACTAGCCCTCGTACAACCGTTAGAATGTCCAAAGGAAGGGCATCGATTCTGGAATTAGCACGTCTACACAACCTTAGAGACATATGGAGGACTTTACATCCAGTTCTTCCAGATTACACTTATTATTCATGCCCACACAGGCAGTATTCCAGGATAAATATGGTGTGGGCACATAATCAGATTCTCCAGACTGGGGGTATTGAGCTATGCCCTAAAATCACATCGGACCATAATCCCTTAATTCTTAGTTTTCAAACTCATCCGACAAGTAAAACCAGATGCTCTTTTTCTTTTCCTCGATATCTACTGTCAGATAATCAGTATATTGTACACATGGAAGGGCTTCTGGCAGAATTTATTCATCATAATGTCAACTCTACTAATTCTCGGATTCTCTGGGACTCAATTAAAGCTTATATTAGGGGCATTCCTCAGCAGTTCATTTGGCGAGAGAATAAAGCCAGAGAGGGTGAAACTAAAGCCGCCTGGGCGGAACTTGTTAATCTGGAAAGATCTCATGCTACTGCTGTTAAATACAATGAACCTAGGCAATCCCTGATTTACTCTGATATGGTTTATGCAAGGGCTTTAGCTGGGCGGTCCCTAAAGGAGAAGGTTGCTGCAAACTATAACAAACATCGGTCTTCGCAGTGTGAATATGGTGAACAGGTGGGGAAGATACTGGCATATCAACTGGCGGACAAAAAAGCCAAAAACTCAATTAAGGCAATTGAAGGAATGGATAACACGCTTCTCACTGAGACCAGTATGATTCTTAAACAGTTTATAACATACTATGAAACTTTATACACCGAATCAGACCTGATAAACTCTGAGGAACTTTCTAAATATTTAGAAAGAGCAGCTCTTCCCTCCTTGCAGGAGGAGGCTGCTTTGCAGCTGACTTCTGAAGTCTCTCAGGAGAAACTACTTATGGCCTTGTCTGCGTTGCTACTAGGCAAGGCAGCCAAGGATGACTCGATTCCTGTGGAATTTTATAAACGGTTTAAGAATATCGTGATACCTGTGCTCGCCAAAGTTATACAAGAGATTGGCACTTCCGGGACCATTCCATCAACCTGGAACATCTCCAACATCGTATTTTTCTTTAAAAAGGGTAAGCCTCCCGATGAATGTGGCTCGTATTGGCCTATATCCCTTCTTAACACGTATGCCAAGCACTATGCCAAGGTGCTGGTTAATCGCCTGGCCCCTTTGATACCCAATAGGTACTCGCAAATTGCGCATGCAATTTCAAGGGTGCAAGGGTTCCAAAAGGATACCCTGTTGCACCCCTGAAATTACAATTTAACCACATGTTGCGCACACACATGCCCCAAGGGCATGTGTGTGTGTAATTTCAAAGAAATCGAAAATTACCATCAACTTTAAATTGATGGTAATTTGCGATTCATATTAGCGAAATCGCTAAAAATGTTTGCTTAATGCATTGCATTTAAGGAATCGCAATTTGTGATTTCTTAAATGCATTTGCAATTTAAGTAATCGCAAATTTAGCGATTCCTTAAATAGCGATTTTTGCATTTGGGATGATGCATCCCAAATGCAAAAATACCCGTCGCAAAGGGGCAGATTCTGAAAATCTGCCCGTTTGCGACCGGTTTTTAGGTTGATGCATGGGGCCCCAAGATTTTAACCATCAGCTTTTACTGGGCCAAGACAGTGGTAGATTTCTCTATCGTAGTTTAGATCTGAACTATTACAAACGAGTCCGTTTTAAGACCATCAGAGATACTGTTACCATTTGGCGGGACATTCTTTCTGGCTACTAGCTCCCAATTTTTCATGTAGGTTCCCTCTATGGGACAACCCATTTGTGCCCGAGATCTTCAAGGATATGGTGGCAAAAAGGTGGGCTATGTATGGGGCAGAGAGACTCAGTCACCTATACGATAGTAATGGTTTTAAGACCTTTCAAAGTCTCCAGAACACATTCTCCCTTCCTCAACAATTTCATTACAAGTATCTGCAAATCAGAGACGTTTTCTTGAGATTGCAAAGGCTCGTATCCATATCTGCATACGAGATTCTGACACTAATCCAAGAAACACCACGTAAACACTCAATACGTATAGCTTACCAACACTTAGCGCAGCATAGAATAGATCCATGTGTCTAGCTTGCTTTGAAGTGGAGCCGCACTTTGGGTACAGACATCTCTGTTGCTGTAATTAACGATGCACTTACTACACTAAAAGAAGCTATAGTGTCTGTCAATCTAAAACTCCAACATTTTAGGACACTTTGCATGCTATATTACACCCCTAAGAAGATAGCAAGCTGGCAGAGAAAAAGAGGCAACCAAGCACCCGACGACAAAACTAAATATCCCAAGTGTGGAGCCACGGTGGTCGACATAGTGGATATGTTCGCTACATGCCCGCTGATCTGAGCGTTTTGGGAGGATGTTAGCCACGTTTGTAGAGACAGACTGGGTCTAGAATTAAGATTCACTGTACAGAAGATAATGATGGGTTTTAAGGCCGACCCTAGCCCTGCACGCCGTGCACTTTTCGCGAACTTATTATTTACTGCAAGGTTCACCATCGCCAGGGCTTGGATCTCCCCCAAACCTAGTAGTTCGGCAGATTGGTGGATCATGTTGGTCGAGATTTGTGAAAGGGAAAAAGCTGTGGCAAAAACCAGAGCTATACGTTCTATGTGGAAATTTCAAACTGTTTGGCATAATGTACTTAAGGATTAATAATGTAATGTCATATGATTTTCCTGTTTTATATTTTCCTTTTTTTCTTTCTCTTTTTTCCGATGTACCAAATTGTTTTATGAAAATTATGTGATCTGGCTACTACCCCATTTTTCTACTGATGTATATTTGTATATACTGTGATGATCCCCCTTTGCATTAATAATAAAAACCATTAAAAAAAAAAGAGGGGAAGTGTACTAGCATGATGGCAGACACAGGTGGCTGGTGTTTGGAGCACAAGGCCTTCATAGTAGTTGTGGTCAAGTCATACACCGGGCACCAGTTTCAGCCACCTTGCTAGTACATTTCCACTCACTCTCAGGAAATCATAGTTCCAAGTGGGCTGATTGGGCTGGGTGGGAGTTAAGTGTGTAGGACAGAGCCTAACTGGAATTGTAATTATAGCAAAGACTCCTCCTGCCACTGAGCCTAACCAGCTCATCTGGGCTGTTGGGTACCTCAAAGTGAGAGGCAGTGTACTAGCAAGATGGCTGACACAGATGGCTGGTGTTTGGAGCACAGGGCTTTGATGGTAGTTGTGGTCATGTCAAACACCAGGCACCAGTGTCAGCCATCTTGTTAGTACATTTCCACTCACTGTCAGGAAAGTATAGTTCCAAGTGGTCTGGTTGGGCTGGGTGGGAGGAGTGTGAGTATGACAGAGCCTGATTGGAGTTTTAGTTATAGCAAACACTCCCCCTGCCACTCAGCCCATTCTGCTCATTTGGGCTTACTGATACCTGACAGTTATGGGATGTGCACTAGTAAGATGGCTGACACAGATAGCTGGTGTTTGGAGCAGAAGGCCTTCATGGTAGTTGTGGTCAACTCAAACACCAGGCACCTCTGTCTGCCACCTTCCTATTACATTTCACTCACTGTGAGGAAAGCATAGTTCCAAGTGGGCTGATTGGGGTGTGTGGGAAGAGTGTGTGTAAGACAGTGCCTGAAGGGAGTTGTAGTTATTGCAAGCACTCCTCCTGCCACCTAGCCCAACAAGCTCATGTGGGCCTATGGGTACCTGACAGTGAGGGGAGGTGTACTAGCAAGATGGCTGACACAGGTGGCTGGGGTTTGAAGCACAAGTCCTTGATGGCAGTTGTGGTCATGTCAAACACCAGGCACAAGTGTCAGCCATCTTGATAGTAAATGTCCACTCACTGTCAGGAAATCATAGTTCCAAGAGGGCTGGTGGGCTGGGTTGGAAGAGTGTGTGTAGGACAGAACATGATAGCAGTTATAGTTGCAGCAAACACTCTGCCTGTCACCCAGCCCAACCAGCTCATCTGGGCCTATGGGTACCTGACAGTGAGAGGAAATGTACAAGCAAGATGGCTGACACAGAAGGCTGGTGTTTGGAAAACAGGGTCTTGATGGTAGTTGTGGTCAGTCAAACAACAGGCACCAGTGTCAGCTGTCTTGCTAGCATATTTCCACTCACTGTCAGGAAAGCATAGATCCAAGTGGGCTGGTTGGGCTGCGTTGGAAGAGTGCTTGTAGGACAGAGCGTAAAGAGATTTGTAGTTATAGCCAACACTCCCCTGAAACCCAGCCCAACCAGCTCATCTGGGCCTATTGTTACTTGAGAGTGAGGGGATGTGTACTAGCAAGATCACTAACACAGGTGCCTGGCGTATGGACATAGGGCCTTGATTGTAGTTGTTTTTAAGTCCCATACTAGGCACCAGTGTCAGCCATCTTGCTAGTACATTTCCACTCACTGTCAAGAAATCATAGTTTCAAGTGGGCTGGTTGGGCTGTGTGGGAGTATTGTATGTAGGAGAGAGCCTAATTAGAGTTGTAGTTATAGCAAAGACTCCTCCTGCCACTCAGCCCAACCAGCTCATCTGGGCTTATGGGTAGCTGAAAGTGATTGGCAGTGTACTAGCAAGATGGCTGACACAGATGGCTGGTTTTTGGAGCACAGTGCCTTGATGGTAGTTGTGGTCAAGTGAAACACCAGGCACCAGTGTCAGTTTTCTTGCTAGTACATTTCCACTCACTGTCAGGAACACATAGCATCAACAGTGTGAGTAGGACAGAGCCTGATAGGAGATGTAGTTATTGCAAAGACTCCTCCTGCCACCTAGCCCAACCATCTCATCTGGGCCTAAGGGTACCTGGCAGTGAGGGGGAGTATACTAGTAAGCTGCCTGATACTGGTGGCTGGTGTTTGGAGGACAAGGCCTTCATGGTAGTTGTGGTCAAGTAATACACCAGTCACCAGTGCCAGCCACCTTGCTAGCTCATTTCACTCACTGTCAGGAAATTATAGATCCCAGTGGGCTGTTTATGCTGTTTGGGAAGAGTGTGTGTAGAACAGAGCCTAAAGGGAGTTATAGTTATAGCAAACACTCCTCCTGCCACCAAGCCCAACCAGCTCATCTGGGGCAATGGGTACCTGATAGTGAGAGGAAGTGTACTAGCGATATGGCAGACACAGGTGCCTGGTGTTTGGAGCACAGGGCCTTGATGGTAGTTCTGGTCAGGTCACATACCAGGCGTCAGTGTCAGCCATCTTGCTGGTACATTTCCACTCACTGTCAGGAAATCATAGTTCCAAATTGGCTGGTTGGGCTGGATGGGAGTAGTGTGTGTAGGACAGAGCCTTATGGGAGTTACGTTATAGCAAACACTCCCCCTGCCACCCAGCCCAACAAGCTCATGTTGGCCTATGTATACCTGACAGTGAGGGGAAGTGTACTAGCAAGATGGTTGACACATGTAGCTGGGTTTGGAGTACAAGGCCTTGTTGGCCGTTGTGGTCAATTCAAACAATAGGCACCATCTTGCCAGTAAATTTCCACTCACAGTCAGGAAAGCATAGTTCCAAGAGGGCTAGTTGGACTGGGTGAGAAGACTGTGTGTAGGACAAAGGATGATGCAGTGTTAGTTGTAGCAAACACTCCCCCTGCACCCAGCCCAATCAGCTCACCTGGGCGCATTGGTACCTGACAGTGAGGGGAAGTGTACTAGCAAGATGACTGACATAGGTGGTTCTTGTTTGGAGCACAGGCCCTTCATAGTAGTCATGGTCAAGTCACACAGCAGGCACCATTGTCAGACATCTTGCTAGTACATTTCCACTTACTGTCAGGAAAGCATAGTTCCAAATGGGCTGGTTGGGCTTGGTGGGAGAAATGGGTATAGGACAGAGCCTGATAGGAGTTGTACTTACAGCAAAGAATCCTCCTTGCACCCAGCTCAACTAGCTCATCTTTTCCTATGGATACCTGACAGTGAAGTGAAGTGTACTAGTAAGATAATAGTGATAATAGTGTTTATCGCAAAATAATGTGAAGGTAAAATGCTCATCATGTACAGGTTCACAAAGCAAACAAGGAATCAATCACAGAGAGAGAACATGTATCAAGGCAAAACAGTGTCAAACTCATATCAAATGAACAAAATGCAAATGAAGGAGTAGATAGGCGAAGAGACAAAAGTTTCAGAGACAAAAATACATTTGCAAATGATTATGCAAAGTACGGATCATTTAGCTATTCTAACCCAAATAAATCAGTAGAAAATCTACCCCCTTACCATGGAAATAGATGGGGGTTCACCGGAAAGGTTCAGTGAACAAAGAGTAAGGCAGGAACAAGAAATAAGGTAGGCCTCAGTCTGGATACAGCAAACAGACAGACAGCGACGATCTCCCTCTCTCTCTCTCTCTCTATATATATATATATATATATATATATATATATCCTTGCGTAAAACTCACAATTCCGCGCGCTCTCCTGCGCGCAGAATTGTGAGTTTTACGCAAGGATTGATACAGCCGGTGTGCTCCGCCGGCGTGCGCGCCACTCTCCATGGGTCCCATGCAGTCCAGAAGGAGTGTGTTTGCGTTTGATATATATATATATATATATATATATATATATATATATATATATATATATATATATATATATATCTACTGGCGGTCGCCAGTAGATAGTTATAGTTAGGACCTATTTTCCATAGGAAATCCGCAACATTCCATTTGAAATAACTTTGGCGCCGGTTGACGAATCTTCGCACAATTTTCAAAACTCGTGGGGCGCTCTGGTCCGCTCCTATCCTGAAAGTCTCGGGGTGATTCATCAAGTGGGGGCCGAGAAAAAAGGGGGGTCCCAAAACGTGTTTTCCCATGCAATTTTCCATAGGAACCTTTCATCGCAGCTACAGCCCGAACTGCTGAACGAATTACACCAAATTTGACAAAAAGGTAGCCCTTGGTTCAGAGTCGAGCCTTTTGGTTAAATGGTGTAAATCCGTTCAGTAGTTCCTGAGAAATTTGAAAAAGAAAACACATATATATATGGGCGGAGCCTAACCACACATGTCATCGTGAGATCTGATTGGCTGTCAGCACTTCATCCTGGAATTGCTGGCAGCCATCTTGGGACCAATATAAATGATAGTACCCCATTGAAATGCATTGTAGTGAATCGAAGATTTTGAGGGTTACCAAAAGGAGAACTATAAAGGGTGATAACAGACTTTAGTTACATTAGAATTCATTTGTTGATGGTACCATACTAATTTCAGGAATTGTGGTGTGTTCTAAGGTGATTTTACCCTGTGAAAAACCTTCTGCTGGGATATCATGAATCATGTTTGAGAAAAACTATTTTCACATGCTTGTCCCATACAGTTTTGGAAGGTGCTCCAGAAGCTAAAATGATAGCATATTTTCTGTAAATTCACATTATCTTTCTCAGTCATGTGAGAATGAAGTCTGACATTCTCAGTAAACATGTACATCCAACAAGGGCAGAGACTGTCAGTTGATTCCTTTGTGTTCTACTGCAGCTTCCCAGAGTGTTCTAAAGAACAACTAGAGTGCTAACAGCCTTACTTATGACAAAAGTATGGCATACCTGAAGCCATCTTGATTGGAATAAACTGGTAACACTTAAAACATTTAATTTAAAAAGGAACAAAATGATGGGGTTCATTTTGTCATAGAAATTATGGTTAGTGCTGTAGAAATAAAAATTAGGACATGTTTCAAGTGTGATCTCAAATATCTTCCTGTTATATTTCAACAGGAGCAGCCTGTCAGTTGATGCCTTTGTGTTCTACTGCAGCTTCCCAGAGTGTTCTAAAGAACAACTAGAGCGCTAACAGTCTTACTTATGACAAAATTATGGCACACCTGAAGCCATCTTGATTGGAATAAACTGGTAACTCTTAAAACATTTAATTTAAAAAGGAACAAAATGATGGGGTTCATTTTGTCATAGAAATTATGGTTAGTGCTGTAGAAAGAAAAATTAGGACATGTTTTAAGTGAGATCTCAAATATCTTCCTGTTATATTTCAACAGGAGCAGCCTGTCAGTTGATGCCTTTGTGTTCTACTGCAGCTTCCCAGAGTGTTCTAAAGAACAACTAGAGTGCTAACAGTCTTACTTATGACAAAAGTATGGCACACCTGAAGCCATCTTGATTGGAATAAACTGGTAACACTTAAAACATTTAATTTAAAAAGGAACAAAATGAGGGGTTCATTTTGCCATAGAAATTATGGTTAGTGCTGCAGAAAGAAAATTTAGGGCATGTTTTAAGTGAGATCTCAAATCCTCTTCTATTTCATTAGAAAATTCTGACATGCAGACTGAAACAATCACTTTCAATACCAGCAGTAGACTTCCAGTTAACTCCCTGGTGAGCAGTAGCTTTACTACAGTGATCTAATGAACAACTAGAGTGCTAACATTCTGAATTTTTGGCAAATGTGTGACACATCTGAATGCCTTCTTGATGGAATCAAAGTAAAAACTGAAAGCATTTCCTACTGAGGAGACTGCAGTAAATGACGAAATTAGGAAACTTCATAACAAATAAGTCTCCCAAGATGGCCACCAGAGAAAAAAGAGCCCAAATGTAGCACAAATATCACCCAGATGTAGCCCACATATAGCCCAATGACAGAAGTGTGCAAAACACTTTTTATTTTTAGTTTTTCTGCAGTTTTATATAGTGCAAACTGGTCAGGTATTGGAGCGTTACATCTTACTTGGACCCCTTATTGCGTATTTTGCACGAAGTACATGAGATTGATCTTGCGAAACATTGAACTTTACGATTCTGTTAACCTGAAGTTGCACTGAACCGGGCTTTGTAACACCCGTTTTTACCTACTGGTTTTAATTAATTCTCACTGTATTGTATTAGGAAAGAGGATTTACTGTTTTTATGTACACTTTTATGATCTATGTTTCTAAATCAGATCAAATAAAGTTTAATTAATTCTATGACAGGACCGAGGCGAGGATTATGCATATCTTTCCTCACTTTATTTGCATAGCAGTTCAAAGAAAACGTAACACAACAATCATTAAACAAAAGACTACACAACCCATGTACCATTAGGGGGGTAATCTCCAAGGCAACTATTGTCCAATCATATCACAGTCCATCGTATATAATATTGTGACGTCCCTTCCGCTTCCTCTTTCTTCACTGCTCATCAGTTAAGTGCATTCCTTACATTCTTGGCTTAATCTGACGTTGTTGCTGTTTGTATAGCGGTTTCTTGTGCACGTTATTAGCATTATTGCCTTGGTATTGTTTCATATTCCCTGCACAGCAGGCTCTTGCCCGAGCGCATTCTCCCCCTCGCAGTTTCTCTCGCTATGTGCTCTGCACGCGGTGAGATCCTGTCAGGCAAGTCTGGTCCGAGCGAGGCAGCTCCGTCGAGCGCTCCCGCTGGTCTTTACGCGCGTTTGGGAATCCGGTCACTCCTTTAGTGTCCGCTTGATTCCCGACCAACCCTCGCCTAATTTTGACACCGCTACGCGGTGATTTCCCCACACGGCCACGTTAGTGACCAGCGCCACCTGGTGGTGGTAATTGGTATTGCGCCTCAGTCTATTCTTATAACAGTTTCGGGAAAGCCCAGCTGTTGGAGCACCGGCGAGGGGCTGTCTTAAGGATTTTAAGGGCATTTGCTCTGTGCTCACACCCTCTGCTATCATGTCTTCTCCAGAAGACCATTTTTACTCCTCCTACCAGGAAGTGGAGGAGGAATGGCCCCCAACTTCTCCCTCCAGCAGTGGACCAAGCCCTCTCTCTGGCTATTTCTAGGGCGCTGGCTCCTCTTAGGGATCAGGTAGATAAGCTGGCGAAAAGCATCCCTGGGGTGTTCAGTGACCCAGATCTGGTGGTGGCGGGTCCAAGTAGCTCCCAGATGGGGAATAAAAGGGCCGTTAAGCATAACGCGGGGCACTTGGAAGGATTTGATAAACTTACGGAGACCTTCCTCAAGAGTGCGCAAACGCTAAAACATGCACCCTGCCGGGGGAAGGAGGAGCACCGGAGAAAATTGCGACACTATTGTAGACCCCGATGGCGGGTTTCCCTTAGAGGGAGAGGGTGTATCGGAGGACGATTTCTCCTCCGATGAGGATAAGGACTCGGGGCGTCCCTGGCGTCCAGAGTCCCACTCCTCTCAGTCCCCGGTTGGGGACGGGGTCCACTCGGACATGTTCGAGCCTACCCAAATTTACCATCCTAGGTCGGCAGAGTGGACACCTGACGCCAAAGTGGCAGAGTATGTGGTGGGGAAAATCCATCAACCCCTTGAAAGGGAGGTCAGGAATAGGATGAGGGAGAATGCCCCAGGCCCTCACTGAAGGGGAAGGTGGCACACACGCCTGAAATTGATGAGAAACTATGTACCTTTTTCTCCAAGTATATGAGGGATCCCAAGAAAGGAATTGATAGGTCTTGGACGTGGTAGGGCCCTTGACCCAAATTATTCAATTGACGGAGCGTTCCAAAGAGTCAGGATCCCCTTTGTCCACCGATATTGTGGCTGGTTGGGCGCACTACCCTAAACCCTAAAACAGTACCCCTCCACTACCCAAACACCACTGCACTACCCTAAACCCTAAAACACTACCCCCAGCACGACACCCTACACTACCCAAACATAACTGCACTACCCTAAACCCTAAAACACTACCATCAGCACGACTCCCTACACTACCCAAACACCACTGCACTACCCTAAACCCTAAAACACTACCCCCAGCACGACTCCCTACACTGCCCAAACACCACTGCACTACACTAAACCCTAAATATACCCCCAGCATGACCTCCCACACTACACAAACACCACTGCACTACCCTAAACCCTAAAACACTACCCCCAGCACGACCCCCTACACTACCCAAACACCACTGCACTACGCTAAACCCTAAAACACTAACCCCACCATGACCCCCTACACCACCCAAACACCACTGCACTACCCTATACCCTAAAACACGACCCCCTACACTACACAAACACAACTGCACTACCCCAAACCCTAAAACACTACCCACAGCATGACCCCCTTCACTACACAAACACCACTGCACTGCCCTAAATCCTAAAACACTACCCCAGCACTACCCCCTACACTACCCAAACACCACTGCACTAACATAAACCCTAAAACACTACCCCAGCACAACCCCCTACACTACACAAACACCACTGCACTAGCCTAAACCCTAAAACACTACCCCAGCACGACTCCCTACACTACCCAAACACCACTGCACTACCCTAAACCCTAAATCTAGCCCCAGCACGACCCCCTATACTACCCAAACACCACTGCACTACCCTAAACCATAAAACACTACCCCCAGCATGACCCCCTACACTACTCAAGCACCACTGCACTACCCTAAACCCTAAAACACTACCCCAGCATGACCCCCTATACTACCCATACACCACTGCACTACCCTAAACCCTAAAACACTACCCCCAGCACGACCCCTACACTACTGCACTACCCTAAACCCTAAAACACTACCCCCAGCACGACTCCCTACACTACCCAAACACCACTGCACTGCCCTAAACCCTAAAACACTACCCCCAGCACGACCCCCTACACCACCCAAACACCACTGCACTACCCTAAACCCTAGAAAAGAAACCCCCACCCCATGCCCAATCCCCCTTATCTCTCACTCCTCATGGTTCCTCTCTCCTCGTGGTTCCTGCTTCACGTCATCTCTGAGGGGCGGTGCACGTCGTTGTGAGGAAACGGAACAGCCTCTGTTTCCTTACAACGACATGGATCGTCTACATGTTTTTTAGAACGCATGGTCATTTACCATACATACCTTTACAACAAAATTCGTTGTAAAGGCATGCGTGGTAAGTGACCATGCGTTCTAAAAAAATGCGTAGTAATGACTTCGTGATGTACAACGCATGCGTGGTAATGCATGCGTTTTTAATGGTATCGCAAAGTAAAAAAGTCATTGTAACAGCTGTTTACCGATCAAAGCTGGCCCCTGTTCTTCAGTGAGACGTTTATTTCATTAATTAGGAGGAAGGAATGTGGTTTTTTTACCGAAAAGTACATTCCCGGCTGTTGTATTGTGAAAGTGTCCGCGTGGTCTGGTTTCACTTCCGGTGAGAGAGTGGAAGAGTCTTTTTGGATCTAAAGGAGTTCTGTTGTTGGACGGGGCCGGCGCGTCATGTCATCAGAAAACATAGCTAATGGAAAGCGTCCTCCCTGAAGTGTGGAGCAGTGCCATGAGAGGTCAACGAGTGTGCGTCCCACCGCAGTATGACCGTACCGCGTGACCCATGTGCAGCCTCCAGGGTACGGGAGGCAGAAGCGGCATCGCAGTTCCTCTTGAAGACCGTTGTAGCACTAATTCTACATTTTGGTACTAGGGCATTTTAACTTCGTTGTTCCTGCCAGATACAAAGAGAAGATCCTGTGTTATTCAGTGCCCTCGTTACCTTTTTTGTGGGTTGTGGTGCTTGTCACTTCGCTGCCCCGCCGGTGCACACGACTGGGCACCCCACCTCGTGTGCCATCTGCAGGGCCTCTGCCCTCGGATCACTGGTTTCGGTTTCTGGAGTGGCAACATAAACAGTTGCTCCCAAAGGACTAGCCTGAACACTTAGGTGAATATCCCCTGCACCAGCATTCCACGGAAATTCTTTCCTAGCTCTCCCACGTCAACGAGCACGGCTCCGCTCGCGACACCGTATGACGTCATCGGAGCCATAAGAGGACCCCGTCGTCGTGCTGACGTCAGTTCCACCCATTTTTTCCGTGTCACCGAGGCAAACAGGGGACCGAGACATTTTCACATGTATACATAGTATAATAAATATATATATATTCACTGAAAAAACCATAGGTTTCAGGCACGTTATAGTTAGAAATTAGCATTTAAAAAACCTTATAAATTCACTGAAAAAACCATAGGTTTCAGGGGCGTTATAGTTAGTTGGACATTTCACTCGTACAAAACCATAGAAATTCCCCTGTTATAGTTAGTTCAGCTAACTATAACTCGCGCGCCCGCAATGCACTGCTGATGACGTCACATATTACATCACTCATGACATGGTCAGTGACATCACTCATGACATCACTGATGACATCTCAAATGACATCACTGATGACATCATCCAGTGAATGTGTGTTTTTCTGAAAATTTAATATGTTTTATATATGTATATCTCAAGGTCGATGGAAGAATAAATGGGTATATAAGTGTCTAAATGGATGATTCTTTTGTTGTAAAATTGATTGTATAACTGACTAAGTGTATCTCAGTGAATACATGGGTTAGTGAGTAATGTTTAAATATGAAAATATCTGTATCAGTCTCTCACTTTGTGTATAAGTGGCTGCATGGGTTGGTGAGTAGCTACATGAGTGTCTATATGGGTTATTAGTTGGTTTTTTGAGTATCAGTATGAGTGTCTGAGTGTCTGTATGGTTTGGTGGGGGTATTACTTAGTGCATAGATGCATGAATGAGTGACTCACTGTTTGTATGTGTTGAAGACAGCATGTGTTCAGGACTGTATAGGTGGATGAGTATGTGTATGGGTGTGTTAGTGAGTGAATGACTGTCTCAATAGTGTCTTTATGAGTAACTACATATGTTTTAAACTAGTATATGTGAGTATTGGTGTATATAAGTGAGTATATGTGAGAGTGAGAGATTGGAAGAGTTCCTGTACAAATAAGTAGGTGTTTCTATAAGTGATTGTTTAAGAGAGTAAGTATGTGTAAGTTTCTGTAGAAGTAAGTGTGGTAGTGTGTGTATAACTGTATATGCAAGTAAATGGATGTTTGATACTTTGCATGTGTGACTATGTGTGTGAGTAACTCTATGGATGAGTGGCGGTGTGTAACAGGATGTATAGGTGTATGAGTACATATGACTGTATAGGGACTGTTGGTGAATGAGTGGATGTGTGTGTAGATCTTGGAATTACTGAATAGGTGTGTTGTAACTGGTATTGGTATGTCCATTGTTTTGAAAATGTTAGTTTGTATTTTTGAGTGTGTGTATCAAAGGTTATATTAGGGTGAGAGGAGGTCTGCCACTCTATCACAAGGATGATGTCATCAGTGATGTCATTTGAGATGTCATCAGTGATGTCACTGACTATGTCATGAGTGATGTAATATGTGACGTCATCAGCAGTGCATTGTGAGTGCACGAGTTATAGTTAGCTGAACTAACTATAACGGGGAATTTCTATGGTTTTGTACGAGTGAAATGTCCAACTAACTATAACGCTCCTGAAACCTATGGTTTTTTCAGTGAATATATATATATATATATATCTATATTATCTACTGGCGGTCGCCAGTAGATAGTTATAGTTAGGACCTAGTTTCCATAGGAAACTCGTTTTTTGTTTTCTCAATATCTTTGGCGCCGGCTGACGAATCTTCGCAAAATTTTCAAAACTCGTAGCCCGCTCCGGTCAGCTCCTGTCTAGAAAGTTTCGGGGTGATTCGGCAAGCAGGGGCCGAGAAAAAAGGGGGGTCCCAAATCGTGTTTTCTCCATGTTAATTTCCATAGGAAACTGTAGACACGGCTACAGCTCGAACTGCTGAACGGAATTACACCAAATTTGGCAAAAAGGTAGTGCTTGGTTCAGAAAGTGCCCTTTTTTTTAAATGGTGTAAATCCGTTCAGTAGTTGCTGAGAAAATCAAAAAATAAAAGTTTTGATATATAGAGGCACTGAGGATCCGCGCACCCTCCCGACCACGAGCTTTATTCTAATTGGCTGTCAACACTCCAAACCAGGAAGTGTTGGCAGCCATCTTGTGCCTCGGTAACCGAGGCACAAGAAAACAGAAAAACAATTGCGAAAAACAAGAAAAGGGGGCAGGGTAGAAACACCCTGACCCCCTAGGCCTGTTCAGGGGGTCCCACAAGGACCCCCAGGGCTAAAAAAAGCATTTTATAAAAAAAAAAATATCGTCGAGATTCGCGCACCCAGCGCGAATTTTGGCCGAAAATTTTTAAAAAAACGAAGCGCGGGATGCCGCGCTTCGTTATTATTTAGCCCCCGGGTGGGCCAAGTCCCGGGGGCATTCAATAATGTAATTGCAGGGGCCCAGGGAGGCCCCCGCAGCCCGGGGACCACCACCCCCGGGGCTTCTTATTTTTAATGTGTGGGGGGCCTCCAAGGCCCCCCCAAGCTCCGGGGACCGCCACCCCCCGGGGCTTTTATTTAATGTAATCGCGGGGGCCCACGGCCCCCCGCTGCCCCGGGGACCGCCACCCCACGGGGCTTTTATTTTTTGAAACATAGACCTGTGTGGGGGGGGCTCGAGCCCCCCCACACGCCCCGGGGACCGCCACCTCCCCGGGGCACTAATATTCAAATGCGGGGGTCCATAACGGTACCCCGAGCCCCGGGGACCACCACCTCCCCGGGGCTGGGCAATAGGTGGGAGGGGGGCCGCGCGGCCCCCCTCCTGGAGCCCCTGATGGCCCTGGGGACCGCCACCCCCCAGGGACGGCTCCTGCAGTGTCCCGGGGTGTTCACCCCCGGGACACTGCTGTTTGCAATAACAGGGCGGGAGCCGCGCGGCTCCTGCCCTGTCATTGCAAACTGATTTGCTTCATTGAAACGAGAGCAGGGAAACCTGCTCTCGCTTCAATGAAGCAAAGCAGATTGCTTTTCCACACGGGGAGCTGCATGTCATCAGCTCCCCATGTGGAAAAGTAATGCCGGCTCCTGCAGGACGCGGGGAGCCGGCGGGACCGTGGGGGCATTGGGGCTCCCCTCACGGTCCCCAACGGATAGGGCCTGCCCCGGGGGATGGGTTGGTTGGACGCCCAGCACCCTTTCTCCACCACTCTGCAAACGCGACTACTAGTTAAAGTAGCATATTTCTGCACCTCTGACTTAGAGGTAGTTTTAATCCCCCTGCCCTATTATGTACTAGGGCCTTACAGAGGAGGTCATGCTAATCACAGGGGTACCCCAACGCATGGTGTTCCCTAGTGTATGTAGGTGTTTTCAATGTATTCTAAGTGTCTTTTAGCATGGCACTGGCTCTAGGCCTGGTTAGTCAGACTCAGTTACCACCAGTACCCGTCTGAAAAAGTTGTGGGCACAGGATGATTTTGCAACAAGGCCTCTTTCTGCTCCTCTGTTGGTTCTTTCTGCACATGTCTTGCTTCTTCCTGCACTTTTGTTCGTCTTTGTGGACTTCTGTTGCTTCTTTCTACATTTCTTTTGCTTCTTTCTGTGTGTTTTTTCTTCTTTCTTCACTTGTCCTACCTCTGTAGGCATAGTTAGAAACTAGCATTTAAAAAACCTTTAAAATTCACTTAAAAACCATAGGTTTCAGGCACGTTATAGTTAGAAATTAGCATTTAAAAACCTTTGAAATTCACTGAAAAAACCATAGGTTTCAGGCACGTTATAGTTAGAAATTAGCATTTAAAAACCTTAGAAATTCACTGAAAAACCATAGGTTTCAGGGGCTTTATAGTTCGTTGGACATTTCACTCGTACAAAACCATAGAAATTCCCCGTTATAGTTAGTTCAGCTAACTATAACTCACGCCCCGCAATGCACTGCTGATGACGTCACATATTACATCACTCATGACATGGTCAGTGACATCACTGATGACATCTCAAATGACATCACTGATGACATCACTGATGACATAATCCATGTGATAATTTCATGCATCTTCTCACACCCTAATATAACTTTTGATACACCCACTCTAAAATACAGACTGCCATTCTCAAAACCATAGACACTCCAACACCAATAACTACATACACACTTACTGAATGAATGAATGAAAGTTTATTGTTTGATTAATTAAAACCTTACAATATATATGCAATAATTCTTGATAATAAAATCCAATTATAAAAATTGATTATAAAAACATTTGAGCATCAAATTCATTATACTATTTACATATTATGTACATCCTACATTACTTTCTTTTAGTTTTTGATGTTCTAACTTAATTCTCAGTTGCGTTAAGAACTTTACAAAAGCTGAAGTTAAAGTTATATCGTCAGTATGAAGGCATCTTATCAGAGCTTGCCTGCAGCTCCTTATTCCACGAACATTAAAATGTCTTTTAAGAATGGATACTCTCTCAACCTTCAGTTCAGGAGAAATACAGAGGAGGTGCATGATGTTCTCTTCACCAAGTTTGCATAAGTTACAAGTCGTTGGTGCCTCTGTGCGCAACCATGGCATTAGATGACATACGCCCGGGAACACTCCAAAACGAGCATTTATGAATATTTGCTTATACTTAACAGACCAAGGAATTTCGAGATACGATTGCACTTTTACCTTGGTATATCCATTCATTAGAGGCCACGCATGCTTTCTTTTGAGAAGGTCTCTTTATCCAAGAGTAATGATAGATGCTTAGTTGTACTATTGATAACTTTTTTAAATGAGTTCGCAGTAATTGGCATTTCCCAGACCGAGTTTACTGAATATTCTTCTAATGATGTAAATAGATATTTCCACGCCTGGGCTTTCCGGTTTAAATTTATTTCCTGCCACAATAATTTGGACAATTGATTTGTAGTATCCGTTTTTATCCTTTTCCAGACTTTAATAAATTGGCCTTTCCGCGCAAATGCCTGATTAGTCAACCCAAATTCCATTCGTATATGCGCGGGTGATGCATTATGTGGAATTAAAAAGAGAGCTTTATAGATGTTCGTAACTGAATTGTTGATTATAAGTGAGTCTTTTCCACACAATGCTTCACTTCCATATGTCAGAGTTGGCAAAAGTTTTGCTGATATTATTTTCAACAGCGGTCCATAACTCTGCCATCCTATCGATTTCTGTATAATTCTGAAAGCCGCTAGTAATATTTTTGCTCTCCGTTGAATATCAATCTTGTGTGGTTGAAATGATCCTCGGTCATCAAATAGTACTCCTAAGTATCTATCTGTACTCACTTGTTCTAATTGTGAGTTATCCAAAATCCATTTATACTTATGTCTTGACCTTGAGTATTTATTAACCTCCATAATTTTTGTCTTAGTTTCGTTGATCACCATTCTATTTTCTTTAGAGTAGTTAGAGATCTTATTTAGCAGGCGTTGTAGTCCAACCCTCGTTTGACTTAGTAGGATAACATCATCTGCATATAGCAGGTTTGATATTGGAGTATTGACTAATTTCGGTGGACAAGCATTCACCTCATCTAAGGCTTGCGTAAGATCAGCTAAAAATAAGTTAAAAAGCAGTGGGGCCAGAACACATCCTTGTTTCAAACCTGACGCTGTTGGTATTTTTTCTGATACTGTTTGTCCATCACCCATCCGAACCCTGACCCATGTGTCAGTGTAAAGAAGTTGGATTAATTTTAAAAGGGAGAGTGGTATACCTTGATACTCACTGATTCTTAGGTCTACACACACATCCACTCACTCACCGTACAGTCACTCATACTTACGGTCACTCAGTACAGGACTATCATATGCACTCATACACCTATATAGACATTCACACACCGCCACTCATCCATAGAGGTACTCACACACCTAGTCAGTCATGCAAATAATTAATCACACTGCCATTTACTCACCTATACAGTTATACATACACCAGCTCACTTACTCATACAAATACTAGCACATTCTTATGCTCTTATACAATCACTGATACAAGTACACACTCATCCATACAGCCACTCTCACAATCACACACTCTCACTTATAGACATTTATATACTCCAACACACATATATACTGCCTTTCACATATGTAGTTACTCACACATGTACCACTGAGATATACATTCACTCACTAACACACCCAAACACACACTCACCCACACATACAGTCCATCACAGATGCACTCTTGAAACCATGCACCCAGTGAATCACCCACTCACACATCTATGCACAGAGTCACACACACCCCACCTACACAAACACTCAGGCACCCATACAGATACTCAGACAACCAATCAATAACCCATGTAGACACTCATGTAGCTATTCGCAAACCCATGCAGCCGCTTACACACCAACAGACAGACGGATACAGACATTCACACAGTTTAGTCACTAACCCATGCATTCAGTAAGATACGTTTAATCACTCACTTATAGAATCAGTCACGCACCTACTAAATCATCCATTCAGACACTTATAAACCCACTCATTCTTCAATACGCCTTTCCCTATATATATTAAACATATTTAAACTTTACAGAAACACACAGTCACTGGATGATGTTATCAGTGATGTCATCAGTGATGTCATTTGAGATGTCATCAGTGATGTCATCAGTGATGTCACTGACCATGTCATGAGTGATGTAATATGTGACGTCATCAGCAGTGCATTGCGGGCGCGAGTTATAGTTAGCTGAACTAACTATAACGGGTGAATTTCTATGGTTTTGTACGAGTGAAATGTCCAACGAACTATAACGCCCCTGAAACCTATGGTTTTTTCAGTGACTATATATATATTTATATATATATATATATATATATAAATATGCAAGCAATAATAACACACTTGACAAATGCAACTGTTAAATGCATGGATAATAAAACACAAGAATAGTACACAAGCAAGGTATACTGGACGTCCTGCAAGAAATCAGAAAGATATATACACTAAATTCATCAGATGATTAACTTGGATGTGCACTAGACTCACACACACAACACATAGTCAATACTCAAAGAAAACACCTCAGATGGTTATAGCCACTGGAAACTGAAGGTGCAAACTGACAGTCATGCATCACAATGACTGTTATAGCCACTGGAAAGTGACTATGAATGCAAACAGCCACACATCACAATGGCAACAATCAAAAATCAAACACTTCACCTGGTGAAATCTTCATCCTGTCCCACTCCAGACAGGGGGATTCACAGCCGGGGTCAAGCGACTCAGCAACCAGGGTTCTGCTGTACCGAAGTAGATGCGTCCATCCCCATTCGGACTCCAAAACAATCCCAGTCTTTAAGTCAAAAACCCTCAGCTTCATAGTCTCAAAAAACACTAGAAGGTTCCGAGAGGCGTTCCTCTGCGCCAAGGAACTTACTGGAATTGGATACTTTCCATGCAAGCATTCCAGGGCAAAGGAGTTCTCATGTTCCTTCTGCATTTTCATGTTTCCAAGCCTTTATCTTAACGAAGCTTACGAAAGTCTCCGGGGGCACATTTAACAATCTCCTCTCCAAAAACAAAGCAACCTTGAACGCGAATAACCTAAACAACTTGAGTAATCTGGGGGCCTGCCTGTGCGCACAAAAAGCTCAAGCAAGACAGAGTCAGAATTCAAGATGACATGAGGGCATGTCAAAGCCAATAATAAGAACTTCATAATAGTTCCCAATGTACAACACAATGCATATTTGTGCGCCACTGCCTATAGCATCGCATACTTCATTTCTCAATGTATAACACAATGCATATTTGTGCACCACTGCCTATAGCATCACATACTTCATCTCTCAATGTACAACACAATGCACATTTGTGCACCACTGCTCATAACACTGCAATTTGTGACCAAAAAAGTACATTCCACACCTCTCTCTCTCTCTCTCTCTCATGCTTTCAAATGCACATCCCACACGTTCTGTTCCTGGCAAGGCTAATCTACGCTGTGACAGATCCCACTTTAAAACTACGAGAGATACGAAAGACATCTTCAAGGGAAACATGCACATGCAGGGAAATTAAGTTGTACATTCAGGCTAGAGTAAAATAAAACAACAAAATGCAAGTAAAATCATGGTAGTCAAAGGTCATCACGTGGTTTCAAACCATATGAGTGCCTCTAGCACTACATTCCACCCCATGACCTTTGACTATAATACATACATATGTCAAAAAATTAACTTTTTAAGTGAAAGCACGAATATAAATGAAGCACACATTAAAATGGAGACATTATAAAAGCATGTAACATAATACTTTGTCTAAAATAATTCATGCATATCTGATAATAACTCAGCTTCAGGAATAAAGGTATGATGAATACACAAAATGAACGCACAAATAGAATCAAATATGTTAACTCATTAATGCTCCTAATGTTATGAATGGCTAATTCTGGAACTTCTACTATTGAAGCAGCCAAACATATATTTTGCTTAAAACAAAACTCTGGATTTAATGAAAAATATCCTTCTGTGTGAACACAGCCTTCTTGCTTTGAAATGATATTTTTTATCATTTTTCTTCATTTTAACAGTATCAGTTCATTGTCATTGGCTAGGTAAGTTCATCTGGTTGATTCAGCCAAAGGATGTCAGCAACGATGTCGGTCAGCACTGTCCGGTGATCACTCCAGTGTTGGGGGGGTCCCACACCCTCACGGGCCTACTCAGACAAAGGCACCCACACGCACGACAGGGACATCGAGTACACCAGCACGTCGCAGTATGATCTGAGAAAGAAACAAGCATCACTCTTCTTACAAAAAACATTTTTCTAAAAGCACACATTCTCCTATTTAGGTCTCGCCTACGCAGCGCGCATGCGCTGCTTAGGAAAAAGACCTTTTGGAATCGATTCACTTTTCGCCCTAAAAACGTGCACGCGTTGCATTGCTTTCAATGGCAACGCGTGCACGTTTGGCGATTCCCTTGCGGGAGCGAGCTTTGGCGCCATGTGTTAGCAATTATCGCTCCTGGCGCTGCTCGCCCCCGCAAAGGAAACGCTTTCACTTTTTTTTTTTACTTTTAGCGCGAGGAGCGCGCGCTTGTCTTGTTTTTTATGCCTCAATTTATATTCACAGTTCAGCTGTCATTTCCAGAGGTGACATTCTCGCTGAGGATGTAATTAGGACAACTGAGGTAAGCAAATTAAGCAATCTGGCTCGTATACGCAGGTACCTTCCTTTAATATTACCAATTACTGTCCTAGAGTGCAGGGAACCTGGAATTTACGTTGACGCGGACTGTAGACGTTAAAACAGTATGTATTCCCTCGTGCGCAGACCTTCTAATTAGTTCATAGCACAAACGGGTACGCTGAAATTAGCAGCTGTATTTGTCTTTTGGAGCGCTTGCTGGCGGGGCTTGTAAAAACGCATCTGGGGTGTCTGCGTGGTTTGCGCCGAGGCAGCATTATTTGCCTTCCCTTTTCTCTGCCTTTCCAGGTGCAGGTTTAGAGAGCACGTGCACTCACTATATTATTGATGCACTTAAGTGGAGTGTTGCAAAGCATGTAATTACCGCGTAGGCATATGGCCCTGAAGTAGGCGCGGAGAGAGGGGCCGCATATCCGTGATGTGAAGGACGTACGGGGATGATTACAGAGCCAGCGGTCTCCTTCCATTCCCGGCCCTTTGTGTTTAGCTGGTTGTCATGGCAAGTAATTGGATAGAATTTAAGCCACTTTCTCCCAGGTAGGGAATTCATAATTTTACCCTTCACCTAATTTTTAGCATACTTTGAAAGAATCCTAAAATTCCCGAAGGAACGGCGCAGCTTTATTAATTAGGTGACCGGGCTTCCTCCCCTTGAAGCTCAGCTCTGCCCTGCGTTGGCCCACAGTCAATAATTGTTGTCTCTCCCAGGCCGCAAGCGCGTCATCACTTACAGGCCTGGGCCTTGAAACCCGTGTCTGCTGGAAAGGTTACATTTAACGTGTTGTTCGTAAAGCCCACTCAAATAGTCCTATTGTGAAATTAGCGCATTCTTCCGTTTTTTAAATGTAATCCCTGTCACCCTCCTTAAGTGTGGCACGCTTAGACGTGAGTCACGGGACCTCTCTTAAATAAATAACCCTGGTGCCACCCAGAGCAGCTGGCTATGGCTGGTCACAGGCATCGTGCCATGACCCCCTGCCGCCAGCACTACATGTGCCTGTAGGGCAGAAACCTGGCCGGGCTTAGATCGTCTTTCTCTCGTGCAGACAGCTGCCCTGGGAAGCAATCCTGTGCCTAGGGCCACAAGATCTGAAAACGCACTGCCATTGTGGATGAACATGTGGGTCCAGCTGGTGGCCTTTCCGCAGCGCTGGGACGAACCCCGCCACCCCTCCCCCTCCCAGTACTAAATTCAGGCACAGCATCCGGCTCCATATGGCAGCCATCGATGCTTGCTCCCACCCCTCCCCCACCGTCTGCCCACACGCCACTGCAGCACCGAAATCTCCACAACCACTGGTGTGCACAATTTTGTAATTATATACTTAAGATAATTTGGCGCCCATCCAGCCTACACAAAATTCAGCATATTTAGTCATTCAGCGTGATGTACCACGCCAATAGTTTAAACTTAATTAACAGTGAATGACCTAACTCACGCACCCATCTCCCAGAATCACTTGTGTAAAGGGACCTTACTAATGAAGCAGTGGCGTAATTCAAAATGATGGCCCCAGCACAATCTGATGAGGGGCCCCGGAGTTTGCCATATCTCGCAGAAACACATTGACATTGAGTTGAACAGACATTATGACCATTTTGGGCCACCTGCTATGAATCCTGTTGAAATTTCAAATTATTTGAAGCCAAGTAAGGTGTGTACATACTTGAAGTCACATTTCTCACACGTTTTCTAATAGGCTGCCTGATTTTCGTTTCCAGTTTTAAATAATAATACAAGTTTTGCAGTTCTGTGTCTCATAATTATATAGCCGCGTTAAGTGAAGCATGTGTAATTTTAGAATCGCTTAAGGTGCCCACCTTTATACTGAAATCCACTTTTATGCCAGATAAAAACAGCAAATGACACCAATTTAAACTATATATCTTCTAGGTGAACATTTTTTAATAATAGACATTTGATAAATGGTATTTAACTATATTAATAATGAACATAGATCAAATGAAAATAGATAGAACAAAGGCATCCATCTACATAATTCACACATTTGAAATAATCTACCCCATTGAGACCTGAAAGATATTCTATGAAACATACCACGTACAGCTGCATTCACCACCCATTGCAGGTATAAAACAGATGCTTATTTTTGTTTTGTAAAATTCACTTTCTTCTATGTAGCGCACTTGCGGCTGTAAAGGCTGATTCGCAGCGGTAGTGAGTGTCAAATAGAAACAAGCATTGGCATAGCCAATAGGTCTCGCCTTTGGGACCTTATAAGTGTTTAGCCATGCAACACTTGATGTTGTTGCACCAAGGATATTGTGCTGGATAACTAAACACTTATAAGGTCCCAAAGGCGAGACCTATTGGCTATGTCAATGCTTGTTCTGTTTTGGGTCTGTCTGCACGGTTCACTGCTGGCTCAGGGGAATTATCTGAGAATTCTACCCACTCTTTGGCCTCTGAATTCTTGGCATTGGAGTCAAACTCTCCTTCTCCTTGCTCAGTAAGAAGGGCTGGGGCAGTCCCCTTCCTGACTATCTCCCCACACACTGCTGAGTAAGTACACCCTTGATCATTTGGCATGAGCCCAAGGCAAACCATCTGCCCTATCTGCTCTGGTAATTTTCCGTTCTTCAACTGGCCTCTCACTCTCTGTGGGACTGGTCTGCGCTGTGCATACTCTCAAACAGAAATCACAGTTCTAAGTAAGTCTAGGGGGATATGCATCCCTTCAATCTCTGCCCACCTGTTAGTAGTATCTTTCTCTCCTAGGTGCACACACTCAGTCATGAACACCAAATCAGAATCGTGTGTCACCACCTCTGCCTCCAAGATTTTAGCCTTTTCATCTGTAAGGGAATCAAAGCATCTATCTAGTAAATGTATGGGACAATGAGCATCTACATGATACACAGTAGCTGCGCTTTGCAGTAACATTTGCCACATTTCTTGAAACAACTCCTTGTTCCACTTCACTGGGGAATCCTGTATCTCAGGCACCACAAAAACACCCCTGGACTTTCTATTAGAATCTGCACCAACTGTTTATGAAAGACTGCAGGTTCTGCCTGTATGTACCACTTGATCACATTTGCTTCTTGTAAATTACCTGTTCTCTATAACTCAAGGAAAGTCATCAGCCATTGCATTAGAGAAAGTTCAAAACTCAAAATCACATTATGCCTTATTGTCATCTGCCCAGTGTCTGTCAGCGTGCAAAAACACAAAAACACCTGTATCTGCCCTGTGTCTGTCACAGCACAACTCAAAAGCAACTGTGCCTGCCCTGTGTCTATCAGAGCACAACTCAAAATCAACTGTGTCTGCCCTGTGTCTATCAGAGCACAACTCAAAAGCAGCTGTGTCTGCCCTGTGTCTATCAGAGCACAAAAACACATAAACAATTGTGTCTGCCCAGTGTCTGTCACAGTGCATTGAAACACTAGCAACTGTTTTTAAATGAAGTGAAACATTCTCCCACATCTGCCAATGATTCAGTCCAAAAGCCCAAGAGCACCCTCTTCTTTCCTTGTTTTACCTACATACTCGAAGCAGCACACTGCCCCTGACCTGTCACATGTAACTCAATGTCTCCTTTCTGTATTGTATACACAAAACAAAATCAGGTGGGTATGAGATTTAAACACATCTTTACTTATGCATGAGGTACATTTTACTCAATAATCATGACCTCAAATTTGTTTTGGTAATGATTGAACACAAACGTTTTTAAACTTTCACATTTGGTGCAATAAAAGAAAGGACAATCCACATTCAACTCGATGGATATACAGTGAAAAATATTTGAAAAACTTGTGAAATATGAAAAGATAAATCAAAAATACTTTGTGATAATGCAAAATTTATACATGAACTAGGCTAAAATTGCATCTTCACTAATCCAAGATTTTACAAGGCCAGAGCATTGCATTCACAGTAAGTGCTCTTAGTACTGGAACGTATAAAGGGTCCAGAGGTATCTAATATGGGCTTCCAATAGTTTCTTTAGACAAATGAATTTATACGTCCATATTGATACTGGTTGAACTAGGATTCCCTATTGATCCCGATCTACGCGTTTCGAACCCACACTTTCTTTGGGGGTTCTCTTCAGGACAAAGGTTTGGTAAATTCTGCAAGGGTGAAGGAAAAAGACTTTAGAGTTGAATGATCAGCAAACTCCAATATCATCTCACATGGCGCAATGGTTATGAATTTACCTTAGGGGCGCAACAAAAGATTTTGATTCCGACTAATCAGGTGTCGAGGTTATTAGGGATTTGTACTCGTGCACCAAATCAAAGAAGCAGGACAGGCTTTTCTGGATTGTTCATGTTGTTCTGAAAGGAAGGGATACACTTCAATAAATTATTTTAAAAATGGTAGCGAAGCACAGAGTTTGTGGTAATTTACAAAGCTTCTATTACCTGTGAGTCTCTGAAATTTTTATTTGTTTAGAAGTGGATACTGGAGCCCAGTGTGATTCCTTTCTGTAAAAAACGAAATTGACCTTTTTCAGTCTTTGCTTGTGCTTGCGCGCTTTAAAAACACAATAAACACTCAACAAGCCTTGTGGAAAATGCTTGCAATCGGTATTAGCTGTTCTGGCTTCTTTTAAATAACTCAAGAAGCATCTTGCTGCCAAACCATTCGTGCTGCATTATATCAAGGTCACTCTTTCTGCTATTGTCATTAAATTACATTCACTTTCCCTGTGTGAATAAACTGTTTTTTCAGTGTGCATATTCACAGAAAACAAGCGTGCAAGGCCAAGTCTTTTGGTCTTTAAAGTATGCACTTTTGGTACATGGCATATTATTGCCACTGCTAAGACTCCAGGGTTGCCTGTGAGTGCGAAATGTTTAATTCTTTTAAAACATGATGCAACAGATCTTTGTTTTCACTTACACAAAAGCTTTTTAGGGCCCCCTCTGGATCACATAGTCTCCTGCCACATGGATAATGGCGTTGTGTTCCTCTGACCTTTCTTTTGTGAATTGGGTGTATCCCACAGCAACCAGTCCTGCTCGAGGATTCTGGGTGATGTAGTGTATTGTCACTGAACTTCTATAATGGTGCATAATTCATGGTTCTTTTTACTAAAGCGAAGCATCGGGGTGATGGTTGTTAAACAATCCAACTTTGTTTACGATTATTCCACGCAAAAATGAGATGGGTGATTTTTTGAAAAAAGGATATATAAAAGGTAATGTAAAACCTGAAATGGATCACAGACCAAAGCGGTGTCTACCTTGTTTTTGGAATGGAAACACTTAACATTTTCATTGTTCAAACAACTACAAGAGACCGAGTATGGACGCAGGGTTACACAAATTGGTTGGCTACAATCTGTTTGTTTCAGACATCTCATTCAGACCTCTTGATACCGAATTAAATTTCATAATCAAGTATGCTGCTTTACTCATTAGCCTGGTGTCAATATCTCCACCTCTGGGGTCTGTTTGGATAGCACTTGAAACAGTCCAGTGGAAATCTTTCTCTGTGTGTCCCATTTGATTGAAATGGTTGACCATTGGTGCTGTTTGAATGTTCGTTTTGATGTCTGATTCATGCTGGATGATTTGTTGTCTCACTTCTTGATTAGTTTTGCCAATTTAGATCTTTTGACATGGGCAGACTATAGCGTAAACCACGTTTTTGGTTTTGCAGTTTGAAAATTCCTCGTGGGTCCAGGTGATCTTTCCATCTGAGAAGGAACTTCCTTCTAGCGTCTATTTGAGGACACTGCATGTACCACATTTGTGGTGGCCTTGAATTGGCTTCAAATTCCATGCTGCAAGTAAATCACTCTGCTTTTTTGCCTTTATTAAACTTGCTCAAACTATTTGGGATCCCACACTCGGACACTTCCTCATTGCAAACATTGGCAATTCTAAGCTGCATTCAGAGTTCTTTATTAAGTGCCAATTGTTGCGTATGATCCTCTTGAACTGTGTTGTGTGGGGGCAAAATGTGGAAACACATACTAGTTTAGTACTGGGTTGCTTTCGTTTTTTAACAAGCAATGTCTCACGGGGTGAACCAGGCTCTTTTCATTGAGTTCTATAAAAGTATTCGTGGGTATTCTCTTTGCTTGAGTTTTTGTTGCAACACTTCTGCGTGCATGAAAAAGTCTTCTTTTCTAGTACAATTCCTGCGTACGCGGAGAAATTGCCCAAAGGGCAAGTTGTCACATAAATTTCTCGGGTGGAAACTTTTGTAGTGGAGAGATTTGTTTTTGTCCGTTGGCTTGCGGTATAAGGTTGTATACAGTAGGTCATTACTTGTTCGAACTCGAACCTCCAGAAAAGTGAGCAATGACTTGCTTTTGGACACACTGAATTGGATATCTGGATTTCTGTTATCTAGCCAGTTATGAAACATGTCCAGTTGTTCTTCGGTACCTTTCCAAAGACACCAAACATCGTCAATGTATCTGAACCAGTGAACTATTTGGTTGGAATGAGGGTTATTGTTGATGGTGTATCTTTTTTCAAACTGCGCCATGTACAATACAGCCATTTCCGGTGTGAAGGGACAACCCATGGCTGTCCCTTTGACTTGAATGTAGAACTCGTTCTCAGCATGAAAAAATTATTTTTTAGTGCCAATTCTGCCAACTTCAGTATGAATTAGGTGGGCACTCTATGGGGTCTTGGGCGAGCCTCAAGGTAAACCTCTATTGCTTCGAGTCCATCATCTTGAGGAATTTGGGTATAAAGTGAAACAACATCAAATGGCACAAGCCAGTGGTCTTCCATGGTACATTGAAGGCCATCGATTTTGGTGATACAATCCATTGTGTCTCTCAGGTATGATGGCACTTCCTGGAGGAATGATTTGAGAAATGCATCTACGTATTGGGCAATCGGTTCGAGGATCGGATCACATCCAGACACAATCAGACAGCCAGGTGGATTTTGGGGATCTTTATGTAGTTTAGGCAGAAAGTATATGACGGGAATCCTTTCTGTATTGGCCACACGTCTGAAATACATTGCATAACCGCTTTTGCAGATTCAAAAGCAAATTACTGCTTCTCTCCCCACTCAGAGACATGTTGAAAAATGACATTTGTCATCATTTCTTTTTCAGAATAACGTCTCTCCATATAAAGCAAGGTTGTCACTCACTGACCAGTCTGATTTGTCCATCATCCCCTTTGGTATTGATTTGTAACTACAACCAACAATCGCTAGTTTTAACAGGCTGGTTTGTTTATCTTCTACATTTTGTCGAGTCAACATTACTTCGGAAGCTTCTAACTCAACCGAACGTGCAAGGCATGGTCTCTGCTGGAATCTGTCCAAAATACCATTAATTTCTGGCTGAGGAAAGTCCTCCAAAGAATTAATTAAAACCTCCTGTGAGCATTGTAAATTAACCTACACTTCTTCATGAGTGACTCACTCTGGCTATCTAAACAGTCAGACAAAATAAACTGCTTCGGTGCTTGGTACAGTTCCAACTCTCTTTTCAATGATTTATTTTCACATGTTAAAATATCTGAATTTTCCCTGGCTTTAACTAACTCCTTTTGTATTTCATTATGTTCTTTTTCTAACTGTAAACATTTTTTAAACATGCAGCGTAATGCATTCAAAATAAAACCACTTTTTCTCTCTGAAATATCAAGTTGTTTTCCCTCTTTAAAAGAAAAACCCTGAAAGCATTTAAATATCTGTGTTTGCCCCTCATCTGCTAAACATGCATTAGAGGCAACTTCCCACTCCAATAACTCAGTGGGCATCTGGGAATCTGCAACTGAAAACATTGACATTTTAGAAAGCATTTCCTCATTTACTTTTAATTTTTGTAAATCTGCAAGTGACGCCTAAAATTTCTTGCTTCGCACTTCCAGATAATATAGAATACCACTCTCCCACACGGTGGCTCAAACATGATGAAGCAATAAACATTACACAACACTACTAGAAAGGGATTTCACTTTATAAAATGAAGCACATCAAAGAATGTTCTCAGAATAAGGCTTGGTGTTTTATTTATTTGTTGTTTAAATCTTTTTATTGACATTTTATATTCATATAACACGAACAGTGCAATGACACCATATTCTATGACAACATGCAGGCAATGCGGTTCAGAGTACACATTATCGTGAAAGCAAGTTAATTGGCAAGTGCAACATTTCAAATAGGCACTGAAGGAAGAGCATTACAATAACCTCAATGGTGTTGATGAGACATTGTAATATGTTACATTCTAAACATGGTGCATTACATGATTAAACTGTGGACGGAGGGTACAACAAAATGAGGGCAAAGTAATCAAATTCGGGATTGGGGAGTCGCCAGAGACCTTTAGCCTATTGTGTTAAAGAGGGAGAGTCCGCTAAAACCTATTGGTGACAGATCCTTGATGTAAGATCTTAAGCTATGTGAGTGGGGCCTGTTCTTCCTAGTCTTGTGTACATGTACTCTCAGAGGCTGTATGTTGGGTGAATTGGTCACGGTCCCCCTCCTGAGGCTCTTCCGCAGTAACATCCAAGCCCTGCAAGTCCGACACAATATGCTCCCAGTGGCTCGCCAGGGGGAACTTACGAATCCTCAGCAGATCCTCTCGGCACAACACCACCCTCTCCGCCCTAGTCCAGTTGAGTAGGGAGCAGTGCCAAGCCATTGTGTCTGCAAGGAAAGTGGTGGTCCAGTCCCTTATTCTTTCTAGGCTCGACTACGCCAATGCCCTATACTTAGGAGCACCTTGCTCCACGGTTAAGAAACTGCAAATTGTACAGAACTGTGCGGCACGACAACTTTTGAATATCCCCAGCCGACAGTCAGCAGGGGCTGCCCTGGCCGCCCTTCACTGGCTGCCCATTCAGCAGAGAGTGCAGTTTAAGGCTCTCTGCATTTCACACAAGGTGCTGTTAGGTTCTGGCCCACCTATCACACGCTCTCTCATTTCCTCTTACCATCCTGAGAGAACCCTGCGATCGTGCAATAAACAGTTGGCAGCTGTACCTAGAATTAGGAAAGCCTGCACAGGGGGTCGCCTCTTTTCATATAACGCCGCTAGGCTTTGGAACTCCCTCCCCCTTGCCATTCGGTGTGAAACTAACCATCTGGTCTTCCGGAAACGCATAAAAACCTTCTTGTTTCCATAAACTGATATGTAGTTCATGAACTTCGGCCTCTAGCGCTGGGATGCTTTTGGTAACCAGGCGCTTTACAAATGTTTTACAATTACAATTACAATTACAATTACAATATTCGCCTAGGGCAGGGTAATGCCACAGCATATGAAGTATGTCTGCATCCAATAGGCGGCATCTAGGGCAGGCTGCATCAGATCTAAGGAAATATGTATTAATTTGGGTTAGGGCGAGGTATGCCCGGATGTAGTTTGAAAAGTTGAATCTGCTTGAAATGCTGACTACGCGGGATATGTGTCGGACCTTCCTGAGCAGCGACCCACTCCTTGTCTGTGAATATACGCCCCAGAGCCACCTCCCAATGCTGTTTTAGGGGGGTGAAGTCAGTCTCTGTGTGCTGGCGGAACCATGGTGCCCCCCCATTCCCCATCACATGTAAATACTGCATCGTATGGTATGTGGGTGGTTCCTGGGTGAGATTGCCCCATTTGGATGTGAGAGAGGCTATTAGCGCACGGTGTAATAAAAATTGTCCAGGGTACATATTCTCCTCGGACATAAGCTCCGGCTAGGGAATGAGGGAGCCATCGCGATAAAGGTCCCCTGTGTCCTGAATGCCTTCTGTGTCCCAGTGTCACAGTTCGGCTTCCGTGGTGCATGTGTCTCCTCGTGGTGTTCCTAATCATGGGATGGCGGGAGCATACGGCGTGATAGTCCTGGTGCGGAAAAGGCATCTGCGGAAGCATTTGTAAGCTATGGTGAGTAATAACACACCAAAGGGTCTGGGTTTCGTACATGGATGAAAGATATGCAGCAGGGTGTGATGCGGCACTGGGGGTTGTAATGAAGCCGTATCTGCTACATGTCGGGAAGACAGCCATCAGGCTATCCACTGCAGCTGGGAGGCTAGATAATAGTGTTCAAAATTGGGTACCGCCAACACCCCCTGTTCCGTTGGCAGATATAGTTTCCCCATAGACACTCTATGCCTTGACGTTCTCTACATAAAGTCCCTGATTGTCTTGTCCCATTTTCGAAAAAAGGAAGGGAAAATGACGATAGGTAAGGTTGTGAAATAATAGAGGAGGCGAGGTGAAGGAAGTGGCCCGAATCGGGTCACTCGGGTCACCAATGACCACCTCTAAGACTTCAACTAAAATGAAGAGTCGGTCAGACAGTAGAGGATACAAATCAATAATCGTTTATTCAGGGTACCCTCAGAGCAGAGCCCAATCTTCCCAGCCGCTAAGGAGTGCTGCACAGGGACTGACATCAACAAGTATAACAATACATTATGTACATTTCAGAATCAATGAAAACAAGCCCACCGTGGAATTTTCCTGAGAGATGCAGCTAGACAGTAAGTTACAAAGGAGTAAGTTTTGGTTCTGAAGTCGGGCACACATTATCTACCAGTCAAGGTCATTCTGCCTGTGCCCGCCACTAGACAAGTGGGAGAAGGCTTACATCTAAAAGAAAGGTATGCGCTAATAAGAACAGTGCATTCTTTAGTGTGGCAAAACTCAGCTCTGAAGAAACATAACTTAGAGAAAGTTGTTCCTCGAAAATGGCAAAGGATTAGTTTCGGTCATAATACAAAATGGCGCCTGTACACAAAATGGCACTGCGAATGCTAACTTATGTGAGACAATACAAGAGCATAATTTTTTATTCCTACAGACCCTCCTTTTAGCATGAGCTAAACAATTATGTGTAATAGCAAAAGACAAATAATTCAATCATGGATAAATTGATTTAGGAGCATTCCATATTGTCAATTTCATTTTCAGGGAGGGAAACAGTAAGGAGGGAAGAAGTCTCAAAAATACTTTCATCTATCTACATAAGATCATTCACTTCTTTCTGAATCATAATTGTTGCATTGGTATCATGGATCGATATTCTCTTTGGGGCGAGAAAGGTGGTCCAATGAGAACAACAAAAGGGGAGACGTTGGACCAGGACACAGCAAGAAATCAAAATCACAATGAAATAGATCACCTTTTCAAGGATCCAACCCCATCCGCCAAACAATGACCAACTCCAGTTCCCACTCTCCATTCCTTTAAGATTTTCCAAGATGTCTAAAATGTGTTGGGTAATGTTCTTTTCCATATTAGTGATCCCGACTACACACTGGTCTCCTACTACCGTGCACACACCACCGCTCTTAGCTAAGATGAAATCAACAGCATATCTAGTTTGCTCAGAATATATCCACATACTTTCTAATTGGGTGGTGATGTCACGCAGAGCCGCTACTGTGGAATTAGACAATATCTGTAGCTTACATCCAAAATATTCCCTAGCTTTTTCACCCCTGGCCATGGCGGTACCACTAAAAGTAATAATGGAAGAATGAATATATCCAAAGGTGATACCATTACTATAATTATTAACCTCCAGGTCCATTACTCCATCACAAAATTATTTTGTCAGCATTCTTTTAACCAACAGTATGTTTGGCTTACTATACTTACAGGGTACACCGAGAGGAAGCACCAGCCCTAGAGCAACATCCTCTGTACCATTATAAACATTCGAATAAGTACCATTAGACACAAAATAAAATCCTGGGTGTGCATAAAGTGGACCTTAATAATCTACAGGAGCATACCTGGTGTTCATTCCAGCAGTACTGGGATCCTTCTTTTTCACTAAAGACATCATATTTTTGAACACTATTATTCCAGAACAATTTACATACAAGAATGCGTCAGTACTGTTTACTATCGGACAACATGCGGGATAATAACCAGCTTTTCTAGTGACCGTTAAATCTTGGTAATGCCAGCCTACTAGGGCAATATTCTGCTCTTTCATATACAAATTATTACAATACATATTAGTGTCACAACCTGGATATCCCTTCCCTTGCGGCTTCCGATAATATAAACAAGGACCGGGATACCCCATCCTAAACTTACCCTTTGCCTCTATGAATTGGGGTAGGCGGACATATGTATAATTAACCAGTGACAATGGGTAAGCAGTCCATAAACTTGTAACAGATTCAGTGGGGTAACAGGCTGTACCTTCACCCAAAAATCTTTTATGTGTATCTAGGAAAACATTGCTCGGGGCTGTCCTTTTTGTATGAACTTGAGAAACAATCTTGAATTTGGTACATGACAGTGCATTTTGAACACATTCCAAAACCCAGGACACCCCACCCAGAATCAACAACAGTAGTAACACAAGAACAGCACATAGTATTTTTTGCTTGGTAGACCAGAATTTACATGCATGAACAAGGGGAATTACTGGCTGCTCTTTCTCGGCAACCATTCTGCCAAAAGGGTGCATAGCACATGATAAAGCAAGAGGGGCAAATTGTCAGCAAGAGAAGTATACAAGTTCCCAGTGTGCGTCAGAGCCTCACTGGTACAGGCTCCTATTGTTCATCAAAAACGTTGGCGCTCTTGAGCACCGGCGGTGGAGCTTGCTCTGTCCTAAGCTCTTGATGTATCCCACGCCGATCAGGATAATGTACCCCCAGGGGGATACGTTCGATCTATCCAGTCCAATGTTCAAACAGTGCACAAATCATACATCACCCTTAACTAACTCCATTGGTACTATAGCAAAGTACACCCTAACTTACACAGTCTGTCCCTGACTAGTCTGACTTCTCTTTTGGTGCACTATTCCTCAGCCGAGGACGCAGATTGTACCTGGTGACTCCAGGCACAGAGGGATCAGTAAAAAGGGGCTCCTGGATAGCTCGTATCTCTGGTGGAACTGCTGCATTTAGCACTTCATCATTCTCCTCATCTGTTTTGGTCCAAGTCAGCCTGGCGTCACTGAAGGGGAAAAACTGAGTTACCGTCTCACACTCAGAGTCCCCTACTCCATCTTTAATCCATTGGTCATAAGGCAAAGGCAGGGGCACCCTCTTGCAATGAGTGCCATGCACCCAATTCTTTCCACCAGCGACCTTGATAGCTGTGCATGTAGCCAAGAGAACCTGTTCCGGTTCCTTCCAACGTGGCTCTAAACTCTTCTTCCTCTGAAAATTGCGAACGAGGACAAAATCGCCAGCTGAAAGTTGTGTCCGGGCCCCTCTGGTGTAGCTGGCAGGGCTTCCCAGACCTGTTGGTGAATAGAACGCAAATTTTCAGTTAACTGGCAAAGGTAGTCAGTCAACAATGGGTATTCAATATCTGAAAACCGCCAGGGTCGCGGAACGCCCCAGACATTTGTCGGGCGTCCAAACATGACCTCGTACGGTGACAATCCTGTTCTAGAATGTGCTGTTGTTCTTGTCGACAAAAGAGCTAATGATAAAGAATCTGGCCACTGTAACCCTGTTGTCTCCTGAATCTTTGCCAATTTAAATTTGAGTGTACCATTGTACTTCTCAACCAAACTCGCTGACTGTGGGTAATTGGCAGCATGAAACTTCTGTTTTATATGCAACCTATTGCAAATCAGCCGAATCACCTGGGCTTTAAAATGACTTCCGTTATCACTCCAAATCAAATGGGGCAAGCCAAAATGAGGAAAGAACTCCTTTAGGGGTACCTTTGCAGTCGTAATGGCTGTATTATCTTTAGTGGGATAAGCCTCAACCCATTTACTGAGTGTACAGACCACCACCAGAACATACTTCAAATTGTTGCACCTTTCCAATTCAATATAGTCCATTTGAAGGACTTCAAACGAGAAAGTAGGTGGTGCAAAACTACCAGGAGGTGTAGGAGTACCCTTCCCAGGATTATGCACCATGTAGACCATACAGTACTTCACTAAATGTGCAGCCATCTTTGCAATATCATCATTCTGCCATACAGGGTCTAACAGCTTGTAATACTCTTTGCACTAATATGGGCTGGGCCATGAGCCATCGTAACTACAGGGAGAACATATGCATCTGGCAACATCTATCTTTGCTTCCCTGACTTATCAATCCAACATCCCTCATCATTCAATTGTGCTGTACTTTCTTGCCACACTGCTAACTCTTCTATTATCTTCACTTTGTATCTCTTTCATGTTCCCAAGTGTATCCTCAAACATGGTAACTTCAGGCACCCACCAGCGGGACCTGCTACGAACATTCTTTTCATTTTAGTCCGGGCTGCTTTCTTAGCTGTCTGCTCTGCAAAAGCATTTCCCCTACCTACATCGTCAGTAACTTACCGGTGAGCACTACACTTCACAATTGCCAATTTCTTAGGGAGTGTCAAAGCAGACAAAAGCCTCAATATAAGGTGTCCATGTTGGATCCTAGTGCCATGCGAAGTAAGATACCCTCTCTCAGCCCAAAGTCGCCCAAATTTATGGGCGTCTCCAAAGGCATACTGGCTGTCAGTATAACTATTGACAACCAGTCCCTCACTTAATTCGCAAGCTCGTATTAGAGCAACAAGCTTGGCAGCTTGTGCTGACTGATATGGAACTTGTGATGTCTTAACTACTGTACGCAGTGTGGTGACAGCATACGCAGCAGTTGTAGTGCCATCTGGTAATTTTAAACAATAGCCGTTGACATATAGTTCCCCTTGTGGGTCAGATAAGGGAACATCAGTCAAGTCTACCCGTCCTTTCATCTCTTCTTCCGTCCGGAAGATGAAATCATGCATATCAACTTCATCATTATCAGAAGGGAGGGGCAGTAACGTGGCTGGATTCAGAGTGGCACATCTTTTAATTGTGATGTGTTTGGCAAACAAAGTTAATTCAAAACCAGTCACAAGTGCACTGGTGAGGTGCTGTATCTTGGTCTCATTCAAAAGTGTATCCACAGCATGGGGTACCATAACCGTGAGATCAAGTACGAGTCCAGACGATTGTCTAATAGATATGGCCACAGCTGCGACCGCTCTTAGGCAGCTTGGGAGGGCTCTTGCGACAGGGTCAAGAACAGCAGAGAAATAAGCACACAGCTGTTGCTCATCTCCAAATTTTTGTGTTAAAACAGAAAGCGCACAACCGGCCATATCATGGACGTACAACACAAATGGTTTAGAGTAGTCTGGGGTGCCAAGTACTGGAGCCGAACAAAGCGCAGTTTTCATTTGCTCAAAAGACTGCTGACATTCAGACATCCAAGGCAGGGGTTCATGCACATACTTTAGTGTTAGTGAAAGCAGAGGTTTAATTAGTAACGAGTAGTTAGGTATCCACTGCTGACAGTAGGAAGTGATACCTATAAAAGCGCGCACATCTTTCTGAGTTTGTGGAACGGCCATTTTAACAATGGTACTGATGCGCTCCGATGTCAATCTCCTACCCTCCTTCGACAGTAGGTGACCTGGATAGGTGACCTCCTGTCGACAATACTGAAATTTAGAAAGAGACACCTTATGCCCATGTTGGGCCAAATGCAAAAACAATTTAACTGTTTTGTCTTTGCAACCTTGTTCCGAATCAGAAGCGATGAGCAAATCATCAACATACTGCACCAATACATTACCTGAGGGATGCGAAAGGGAATCCAATTGACTCTTTAATGCTTGGCTATAAATACTCTGATTTTCAGTATAGCCTTGAGGAGCTCGACAGAACCTTAAACTCCTACCAGCTAGTGTAAATCCAAACAAATATCTGCTATCCGTATGAATAGGTATACTAAAGAAAGCATTTTTCAGATCAATTACAGAGAAAAATTTAGCAGTAGCGGGAATCATTGTTAAAAGAGTGGTAATATCAGGAACCACCGGAAACTGAGGGACTACTATTTTATTAACCTTGCGCAAATCAATCACGAAATGATAGACATCTTCATGGTCATCAGGGGAACCTGGGGGCATCCTTTTAAGAATTGGAAGAATAGGGCTATTACAAATATTAGCAGTTGTCTCTTCAACCACTCCCTTCTTAATGAAATCCTGTATAATTTGCAATAGGGCTTGCTCTCCCGCCTGTGGTATTTTGTACTGAGGGATACGAGGCTTTGAAATGGGTATTACAACCGGTACACCAGAAAAACCTACTTCCACATTAATATGGCCAGACAGAGCCGCCCCAGGGACCATATTTCAAGAAACAGAACTTTTTTTCGCACCTGTGTCCACCAAAAACTCCTTTGTTGAACCTTTCTGTTCTGCTGTTACATAAGGACCACGCTGGTCTACAGGTATCGGAACTGGTCCCTCACTCTGTCCCTGGCTGTCCTAGCTGTAAGACATCCCTGTCACTACCTCCATGTCATAATCATCATGATAATACTGTCCATCACAAGGGTAATCAAAATAATTATTATCAGAATGACCCTGTGAGGCTACAGCATTCTGAGTCCTATCTGCCCCACCAGCTCCACGACCCCATCCACGAGAACCTCGTCCTCTCCGGACCGCCACCTTCTGCAAAAGCACAGGACATTCGCTATGCCAATGTCCCTCCTCTTTACAATACGCACATTGATTCAGACCCAAAGTTGTAGTTGTTGGTTGCCTACTAGTACGTGGAAGCTGTCAGGTAAGACCACCACGACCTCTACCGTTCCCTCTAAAAGCCTGCTGTAAGAACACCTTCGTCTTTATATCCTTATGTCTCTTCTCTGTCCTCTCCTTTTCCTCATTATCCCCATGCTCATAATACTGCGCCATATTCAAAATAACAGAAGGGGAAGAAGTGGACCAGGTGCTTTCAGAAGCTTGCAATTGAGTTGTAATTTCAGGAAGCAAGTTAGAAACAACTCTATTGACAAACAACCAAACACCGCCCTCAATGGACAATTCCATGTCCACTATAGTCCAAAATGTGCCTTCAAATCGAGTGAAAAAATCAGACACACTCTCATCTTTCTTCTGTCGACAAGCCAACAATTTATCACAATCCACCTTTCTTGGCAGAGTAAGAGAATACATATACGTAATTATGCGACCTGGCAACGCTAAAATCTCCGCTCGAGGCTTATCACCGGGCTTCCTTTCCTGATCCCATGCCTTAATTTGATCCCAAGTACCACCCAACTCTGGAGCATGAGCTTGAGTATGAACCTGCCTCCAAATATCGACCGGAACAAGAAGACCAAAGAACATTTTGATATAAGCAAGAGTCATCACCGTGGAAGAAGCAGCTTCAGTCAGTTCTTTATAATAAGCAGTGGGATTCTTCCTAGGATCTGGCAAATTAGTTTTACGAGATAAAACCTCACTTCTTTTCCATGAAGTATAAACCCATTGCTCCTGAAACCTGGCTGCCACCGCTGCTCAAGTAACATTACCATGCCCATCTGTTAATTCTGCTATCTCGGGGTGATAGATGGGATGAACTTCTCTCATCGGAAACTGGGACACTGTGGTGGGACTCTCCTCAAGTAGCCTACCCCTGTAAGCAATCAATGTCGTAACACTGCCAAAAACTTGGCCAGGCTCCATATTACTAACATATACACGATCTTTAATATCATATGAAATCTGTTGTGCAGCATCCTTAAAACACTGCTTCCAAATATTAATCAGCGTAACAGACATATGCTTAAGGGCATGTTGTTGTACAAAAGGCTCATAATCTTTCATCACACTCCAAACATCTTCGACACTGTAAATAGGATTACGACCCCACTGCGCAACCTGATTAGCCACTATCTTTTTCTCTTCTTCTCCCACTTCAAACCGTACATACGGACCCATGCGCTCTTTAAACTTTGTTCAATCTCCATCCCCAAACCCGCGCACTGGTGTCCCATCACTCAAAGAAACCGAAGGATAAAAAACCAGAGAAGGAGAAGCAATGGAAATGCCAGGTACTATCGATGCTGAGGGTTGTGTCGCAGGAGAAAGAGCTGGCGAGAGCGATGCCAAGACAATAGGTGTGGCAGGGATACTAACAGTCGCAGTTGCCACAGATGGCAAAAAAACAGAAGGAAGAGGAGGAGGAGGAGGAGCCGAAGCCATAGCCATTAAAATAACAACGGTAGAGGCTGGAACAGAGACAGTGGGAGCAACTGTAACGGGCAGCTGTGAAAGCACTGGAACAGTGGGATATATTCTTTGTGGGGCATATGGAGGAGGGGGTTGGGTATCTAATAATTCTTCAACAAAAGTGTCATCTTCTTCCTGAACCACATACAATTTCTCAATGTGTGATTGAAACCTTCTATCTTCGCATTCAACACCCTTTTCCTGTTTCTCCCTGTCATATGCTACTGCCTTCTGAGTCAACGTCTGCATTCTCCCTTTCCGGGCCTCTTTTTCTGCCTTCAACCACTTTTGTCTAGCTGCTTTCTGCCATGTTCTGAGGAAATCAAACATAGACTGCCTACTTTGCTTTTTAAACAAATGTTCCTGCAAATACTCAATCTTTTGTTCATAGAAAGTGCCCATCAATGGCCACTGCAATTCAGCATTGTCCCTCGTATATTTGTGCCATTATGTACTAAACATAATAGGACCAAGACCATGCTTCATGTACATATCAAAATTCGGAGTGCCTTCTGGAGGCGCCGGCTGACTTTCTTCCAATCGAGCATCAGTAGAATAACAACAACAGCACAAGACAAACAATTTACTGAAACTAGGCATTTTCAAAAGAAAACAAGTTCACTATTTTATGCCTAGCAAAACAATTGCAATTACTTTTGTCCCAAAGACGGTTGTTAGATCGTACCAAATACAAACCAAAATGGTACCATATCCACAAAGAACCAAAACAAACTCACCTGATATATACAGGTCAAACAAATTTATTCTCCACTGCCTACTCTTCAGATCAAACGGTCAGATCCAAGGGTTTCGCCGTTCAGGACTCCAGTCGAGATGACCACTGGGCGAGGTACCATGTGGGAGGACAGAAGGGGCAGCTGCAAGTATCAGGAACTCTTCCTGCAGGGATCCCTGATCCGTCAGTCCAACCCGACGATGACCTCGACCTCCCCCCCTCCGCGGAAGGGGATGGGTCACGCACCCGAAGGAGTCCCTGTTCGGGCGGCAACTGAAGGAAGTGGTCCGAATCGGGTCACTCGGATCACCAATGACCACCTCTCAGCCTTCCACTAAAATTAAGAGTCGGTCAGATAGTAGAGAATACAAACCAATGATTGTTTATTTAGAGTACACTCAGAGCAAATCACTGACATAATATCGACAGACACAATATCGATCTACCACATTATCGACACAAAAATATCGATTGCACTAATGTCAACAACCTATACTTAATTAAAAAAATACACTAATATCGACACCAAAATATCGTCAAACATTGATATTGATAACAGTATTATCAAAAACTAATATATCGTTATCTAAAATATCGAACATAGTCTAAAAATATACAACATATCAAAAATATCGATGACAATAATATAGACAGCAATAATATTGTTCTTAAAAAAATATTGACATCTTAAAAACAGTTAAAATACACAAAACTTAACACCAAAAATATATTTTTATCAATAAACATACATTGCATACAAAATAAAACAAATACAACCTATTTTAAAAATATGAAAATATATAATCCTAAAATATATTATAAACACACTATTAATAAGTATATAAATATTATAATTCAATAATATGCACACATTATTTAACAATAAATACAATATAATACACATTTAACGGACTAAATCTGTTAAAAAAAAAGCAATAACTGATTCTTAATCAGCGTTTTCCATATATGGGAAGCAACGACCAAAACAATTAATCCAATAAATTATAACCAATGAAATACAAACACTATTAAAATAAACCAATCACATTAAACAAACAATTAATTAAACACTATATAAAGAGCTAAAAATTAACCATTATTTTACACCTCAAACCAAAAAGAAACAAGAAGGCGAAACTCTGCCGGATTGCTGCCAGAACACAGAACTTTATTAAAGAAAATTATATTTCCTACTTCAGAAAGTAAGTAGAATGCCATTTATAATCTAACACCTCTGCTAATCTTCAACAACAACTTTTTATAATGAATAAATAATTAATATATTTATTTTACATTTATGTCTCCTCTACAGAAAATTCCCAAAACATCCAAACAGTTACAGAACAGTGTGAAAGATCGACTGAGAAATAAAGTGTGTATTAAAGGAAAATCTATTAAAACAATTACCAAAAATACCCAACCAAAGCCCATCTTTATCCCAAACCCCCCACCTCGTGTACAATTGTACAAAATTATTAAAAATATCTTTTTTCTGCCAACAGAAATATCAGCAACAAAACTGAAATCAAACAACAAAGAAAAAGCATCAACATAGAAAAGGACCTCAAAATCAACATTGTAAGTAAATTATTAACAATGTATATGTATTAATAAAAATACCTGTACAGTATTCTTTTTAGTAATTTGTATATACATTTTTCTTAGCATTTGAAACATTACAATGACTGAAGGCGCACAATTCATAACTTCACAGAAAGGAAAGTTTTTACTATGTTACATGGGGTATGTGTATACCCAAGAAAAGCAAAGTGGACTGAAAATAAACTGGAAATGTAGCAAATACTATTCTAATAAGTGTTATGGGAGGGCTACAACTAAAGAAACAACTGTTAGTTTGTATGTTAGGGAGCATAACCATCCCCCAAATGTTACTGAAATAGAGGTTAGAAATGCTCTAGACAATATAAAAGAAGCTAGCACTAGCTCACAGAAATCTACCACTGAATTACTGAAGGAATTGCTACCCAAAGTACCCCAACATGCTACTGGCCAAATGCCCTCTATTGCTTCCTTGAAAAGAACTATAGCTCGAACGAAAAAAAGCCACTACCACCACCACACCTGCCCTAAAAACATTTGAAGAAGTAGAAATTCCCCCAGAACTATCAATTACACATAATGAAGAACCATTTCTTCTTTATGATAACAAATCTAAAGATAAAAGAATAATTATGTTTGGAACTGCAAATAATTTAGTAAAACTCCAACAGTCAGAAACTTGGATGATGGATGGGACTTTTAAAATATGTCCCAAACCATTCTATCAATTATATACTGTCCATGCACTATACCAAAATACTAACATCCCTTTTCTCTACGCCTTACTACCAAATAAATAAAACTCCACCTATATGGAACTACTATCTAAAATTAAACAAGAAACCAATAATTATTTTCCCCAAAAAATAATTATAGATTTTGAAGCAGGCAATAATAAGTGCAATCCTAAAAACATACCCACACACAGCAATTCAGGGTTGCTACTATCATTTTAATCAATGTATATGGAGACACCTTCAGAAATCAACACTAAGGGGCTCATTAGGATGGCGGTCGTAGGCACATCTGCGGTGCTGGCGGAAAATGTCCTTTTCCGCAATCCATCGGCGGTCCTCGCGTCCGCCAAATTACAATGGGCAAAGATAGCCCATTTTCCTTCCGCTGTGGAGTTTTGGGATCCGCCACAAATTTCCTTCTGTAACGGTGGAGGAGGGAGCCAATAGAGAAAGACCGCCGTGCGGAATGACGTCCCGACCGCCGGAGAAATCACAATGCCTCAAACAGCCCATCAGAACGCAGTGGAGAAATCAGCCGCTCGTAGACGGCAGAAGCACGACTGCGGAGAGCGAAACTCGAATCACGGTCACCTCCACACGTTCCTGACCGCTATTGATCCAGCTCTTCAAGCCCTTCTGCTGCTGTACCTCATCCACTTCCAGCAAATAAGACTTTGCCGCGGTCAACACGTAAAAATACAACTCCGCATACTACCACAACTCACAATTCCTGTGCTGAAATACGGTTCCTGTCTACATCAGACACTCTGGTGGGGACAGGAGCATATCCCCCAGTGTACTCACACATGTCCTGCCTGCTAGAAATCCACACCTCCGCATCCGGGTCTCCCATCAACCGCAAAATCACTCCAATGTCCCAGGCAAGTCACCGCAGCGGTAAAGACGTGGGAAAACCTGCGCACAAAGTAGTAGGCAGGGCTGGCTCCAGGCATGGGCATTCTGGGCAGCTTCCAAGGGCTCCACCTTCACCCTACCCACAGTACGCTTCCCACACCCATTTCTGCACATGCTCTGTGCCCCCCCTCCATGCACAATTCATCAGCCAGGTGTGGCTAGACCTCACACCTCACATAGCAAAGGGCAAGGTAGATTGACTGGGAAGGTGAGGGTGCAGATGAACACCCTGCACAGAAGTTCAGGGACTGGACAACCCTCCTCCTCACACCTGCCTTCCACTCATGTGAATCAAACTGAGTATAATTAAGAAATGAAGACTAACACTGCATATGAACAACCACTGAACTGTTCACACTGCTTGTCAAGTCCCTCAGAAAGATCCCATACTTACACTCTGCCACATACACATACCATAGGTCAGCATCAATGTAGGACAAGAAATGGGCTAGCCCAAAGTGAAGTGCACAGTGTGGAAAACCATGGAGCAAGCCACATAGCATGTGTACATCAAATGCAAGAGGAGGAACATATCACACTACCCTTAGGCCCTCAAATCAGAACATGGGTGGCACAGTGATTGCAATTAAATCAAAGTGACCTCTGCGCAACATCTCTGGGATACATCAATGCAAGCTATGCATAGGCACAGGAATGATAGGAAGTGTCAGAAGCCATACAGTGACCAGCCACATATCTGTGTCAACTTACTCGATATGTGTATGCCACCAGCACAACACACATGGCTCATTGTCACACTCCCTGACTGTCAAACCGAAGTAGGACCTTCACACATACCCCTCATCTACCCATCTCACACCTGCAACACTCCACACCTGTGAGAAACACACATAAAGGTACAAATAAGGTCCTGTGAGTTTACTGACAACCAATCACACACCCTGGTGTGCATCTACAAATGTCAGACTCACACTCAGGGATGTCTGAACCAATGCTGACCCAAAAACAATAGCCAAACACAAATCTCACAAACAACATCCACAGAAGTCCAACAAGCCCAGCCATGTTCAGCCAAACAGTGGAAAGGCAATGTGACCCTAGACAGAACAAGAATACACAACATTGTCACTCTGGACCAATGCACAGACACCATACCCCAACACAAACAAGAATTGCATCATCAAATGCCAATCATGAACACTAACTGGGATCAATGGGACAAATCAGCTAACACAGACATAGACACCACACCAGTCATCAAGTGAACATGGTGTCATAGTGTACCACAAGCATGCACATGCATAATCCTGACAAGTGACAGGTCAAAAATAAGAGGACAAACCACTATTGTGCACTCAAAACAAGCTCATGAACAAGAATCCACATTGCTGCATGTGACATACACACAAGAAATGCACACTACACATGCAACACACATCTGAATGTATCACAATGCACAAACTACCCACACACCATGTCATGCAAATAGAACATCACACACACTGTTGTATACTTCATAGGATGTCCATAAACGGGCTTTCTAGACTCATGTCCTTATATAGGCATAACCCAACCTGCCCTTATATAGGCATAGAATCCCAGGCCTTATTTAGGCATAAACCATGCACACCAAATACAGGCATGGCTTCCGACATCCGTCCACCCTAGCGTCTCAACGAGTCCATGAAAAAACAGACCCTCAGGCTGCGGGAGTTTCCCTTGCCCAGGACTATTGATTTCTTCAAGGACTCATACATTATGCATGAACCTCTTATTCCCTAAGGGATTCATTCATGACGTCTTTCGCTGCCCAACTCACGTCAATGCTTCCATTTTCAGGTATAAATATACCTTCCCAAACCCCTGTAAATCAGAGGAGACCTCGACTTCAGAGGAGCCCGATTCCCGGCCAGACGCACTGAGAAGACACTGCCCTTCCTGCACGCAGAGAGTCCAGCTTCCAGTGATCTAACTTCCCTTGCGGGGTGTTGGAGTTCGAGTCCGGATAGAGATTCCTACCTCTCTCATTCTTCAGGTATGGAGCAGACTAGAACCTAGAGGGACTCTTGGCATACTAGACTCTTGGCATACTAGGCGTAACTTACTCTTAGTATACTCTAGTCAGGAATACAGCACCTACTTCTACTTCTCCCTATACCTAGGATAGGTTAGGTACACTGGGGTAGAACTAGGATAGAAACGCATCGTATGAGTACTCACATTTTTAGGTTGTGTCATTTTATGTAAATGCATACATGCTAAAAAGATAATGCTGACGCAGTATTATTTATTTTTACTGCTCACCTTGTACATTATTTATCTCGCATACTGTCTTGTGATCATAACAGCACATATAACTTACAACAGAAACAAGACTGTTCAATAAATCCTTTATTGAAACGCCCGTCTGTTATTTCTGTGTAACTCTGAGAATAACTGAAACATGCACGACTGAGCTGAGTGAAATAGTTATCTATTGTTTCTACGACTCTGGGACACATCCTGATTCTGTAAGGGAAACACAGTGGTCATGTTTTGCGGCAGCCAGAAACTAATCCCTTCTTGTCGTCAAGAAGTTTCCAGTGGCCTCTGAGCTAGCTGGCACAAGTAATTAAGTTTAATATACTCGATAGGGACTTACCGACCTTAGTCCTATGTCAAACCTATAGGATATATTATTCCAATGCGCAGAGCCTATAAGGGAAATAGGAGCTACACTACATGGCGCCCAACGTTTGGTAAGGCAGTATTTCAACGTTAGATACTGAGTAACTCAGCTGTGCACTTTTATTTTTCTCTCAGAGACCCCTGCCCCATATACTCCAAAAGACGTCTGGAGTGGGCAGGGTTAATATCCGCCACGGCTACATAGGGAAGACCCCTATATATTAGCTGTTTGGTTTGCTCAACGTTGAAGGATACACTGTTCCAAAATATTGTGCATCGTATCTTTTGTTTCCTTGAAACTTGTGCTACATTTTTTCCTAAAACAAAATGTCCGTAAACGGGGACAATCCCGCCGGAAACGGTGGAGCTGCGGCTGATCCAGCCCAACCAGCGTTATTTAACAACACCGGTTTTAATGAAGCCGAAGAGGGTGTCATAGACATTCCTCCAAACTTAAGAAGAGCCATTACTCTAAAACTTATAAAACATGGCCTATCTCCAAGAGGAGGTAGAGCAGTTTTCGTGATAGAGGTACACGAATCCTTTCAGACAGAGGTATTCTATTCATGGGTAATATTTCCTGAATCTAATCCAGTAACTCACTTGTTTAACTTCTACAAAGAAGATGAACAACCGGAGGAATACATTCCTTTCGAGGATATTGAAATTCCATTAACATACCAGGAGCACCAGCTCTGGTTTAAAGGCGCCCTAAAACATCACAGAAATATAACCAGGCTCGGTCCGCTAGGCAGACCAGGAGCAACATGGCCGATTCTAGCCGGCTACACACCTCATCCTGACATCGAAATAATGTCAGACGAGGAACTACTTAATCAACTCACAGAGTTAATAAAAATATACAGACAATTGGTTCAATATGTCATGAGGACTTTCACAGTCCAACAACCATTAACACTTCCAAATCAGGCTCCTCCACAGGGGAGTACATTACAAATTACACCACAGACTCTATACGCAGTCATGGGTAAAATGCCCACTCAGCGGGAGCAAATTCCGTTTTGGATAGCTCAAAAAATTACTCAAATCGAAGCAGTATTTCCAAATACTAGCCCATATGAGAAACACAGAATCCTAACCATTAGTTTACCAATGGGGATCACACCACAACTGGAAGACTGCACCACTTGGGGCTCAGTCTTTGCTGCCATCTACACTAAAACACACGGCATTCCGTCAATTTTGGTAATACCAGATGTCCTAAAACAGATTCAAAACGAATACGGGGCAGAGCCTGCTTTAAATTGAGGTATGAAATTACTGAAAAATTTTGAACAGGTCTCAACAATAATATTATCTAATATTAAAGGGGAGGCAGCAGCAGTGGCGATCCAACAAAAATTAAGGGAATTTGATGTTACAGAACATCAAACAGAGCTACCCAGAATTATAGAGCTATCTTATGCAGAATTAGGCAGAGATAGTTTGGGTGGGAGACCAGTTACACCAAAACTATCTGAAAGTTCTTAGAAGGACTCAATTAAACAAACTCCTACATCTTCTAAAAAGAAGTGGGAATCTAACAAACAAAATTCAAACGAGAAAGGTCCTCAATCCCGATGTAGGTCTCCTCAAAAGGAGCCCTCTGAAAGGAGGTATAACCTCAGGAATAGGGATAATTTGAGAAAACCTGATAGGTATCAAGATAATGATACACGTTCCTCTCGTCCCTTTCAGGTCTCAACACAGAGTACGGAAAGAAGAGGACGAACAGAACATAGAGAAGAACGTGTGAACTCGAAAGACGACAAGCACGCAACAAAAACTAAAACAAAACCTCAATTCTCCAAAAAGAAAGTAGCAGGTCTGAAGATAAGACATGCCGAGAATAATGAGATCACAACTCAAAAATGGGGAATGGGCTCAGACAATGCTGGACAGTGCAGCAGAAGTCACAATAGCTCGCCAGAACCTGATGGAACTTCTGGAGATAGTGGACTTGAATGAGTATATTACGGTAGAGACTGTAGACACCAGGGTTAGTACTCCACAAAGGTTATATGAAATAACACTCCGGATGGAGGGAGACAAACCTAGACAGGTTAAAGCACTCTTTTGGGAAAAACTATCAAAAGGTTATGACATACTTCTAGCAGAAAGAGACTGGCCACCACAATTTGTCAGGGAGTGCCCACACGGCGAGGACATGATTATGCCTGCCTTCTCCAATCACATACCAATTCACTTAAAATATACATATGCCAGAAAATGGGCAGTAGCCCAGGCTCCAGCATTATATAAAAATCATGTAGGATGGGATGAGGACTCCCCTCACCATAAAATACATCTGAAACATGAACCTACTGCACAAAGGCAGTATCCAATTAAGCAAGAAGCTAAAAAACAGGTCAGGGAGATTTTAAATCAACTTGAATACCAAGGGGTGATTGAAACTAGCACCTCATCTATGAACAATCCTTTGTTTCCTGTCTCCAAACCAGACAATACATATCGTCTAGTTTTGGACTACAGACATTTAAACACTTGTTCTAAAACTTTTGCAGTGCAAAATGCACATAGCACAGCATTAATGAATAACATTGTGCGTAAAAATACAAAACCACATTAGACATCTCAAATGGATTCTTTTGTCAAAATATAGCACCTGAAAGTAGGTACTTAACGGCATTCTCCATAATGGGGACCCAGCGTCACTTTTGTCGACTCCCACAAGGATTCAAGAACAGTCCAGGTTTATTCTCAGCGAGAGTAATGGAGTTGCTACAAATTTATGACAACGAGGCATTGTCCTATGTCGATGATATTTATCTGACAGACGATGACTTAGAAAAACACTTGAACAGGGTGAGCACCATTATACTGGGAATCGCCTCTGAGGGCTACAAGTTCAACTTTAAAAGTCCCGAATTGCCCATCTCAATGTCCTATTTTTGGGATATGAGCTTTCAAGTGAAGGCAAGAGCTTGGCAGCTAACTTTCTAGAGAAGTGTGCGCTGATCCAACCTCCTAAGACGCTAAAAACTTACAATCAATCCTGGGTTTCCTAAATTTTGGTAGAACATACATTCTAAACTACGCAGAAAGGGTTAAACCTCTCTACGCACTAATCAAACCTGATTTTTCATTCAAAAACTGGACACAGGAACACACAGAAATTTTGCGTTCACTCCAAGCTAACATGTTAGCAACAAATCACTTACAAACACGCGTAAGTCAAAGAAATTTGGTGATTCGAATAATTTCGGGTCAATGTGGATTCACTTACTTAACCTTTAATGAGGGTGAAAAAGTACCAATCGCGTACAAATCACATTTGTACACACAAGCGGAAATGCGCTTCAGTTCAACTGAAAAATTCTGACAGCAGTTCAAACAGCTGTAGCAAAAGAAAGAGCCTTAGCCCAAGGGAAACGCATAATTGTCGTTACCCCAGTACCAGCTTTAGAAGCAGTTACAAAAGCGAGCATTCCCAATGCTAAAGCTTTACATCCGAGATGGATACAATGGGTTAATTCTCTTGCTGCAACTGATGTTGAATATGTATTTGATGCAGATTTAAAAACACAGGCATTTCTCCAATATAAACAAGAATGTCCTCTGCCCACTGAGATTCTGCCTCTCGATCAGTATGAATTCGTAATTTACACTGACGGATCCGCACAGCCCGCAACAGGGAGTAAGCAAGCTTACAGTGCAGCGTGTGCTATCGTTAAAGGTTGCATACAAAATGGCATCTTCAGACCTATGGTCACAAAAACTCAGTCACTAGGTGATTGTACAGCTCAGCGAGCTGAACTACAGGCATTCAAACTGGCACTTGAAAGTACGGATCGAGAATTCCTCACACTGATAGTGTGCGATTCCTTTTACTGTGTTCAGTCGTATAATGACTACATACGAACCTGGCTTGAAAATGGTTTTAAGGATGCAAAAGGTAGCACAATTAAGCATAAACTGCTTTGGGAACAAGTAGTTCTGTTGAAAAACGAACTACCAAAGGCTCACGTGATTCACACACTGAGTCATCAGCGTGATGGCGTTCACGTTGCAGGGAATTCATTGGCTGACGAAGCCGCAAAGGGGGCTATTCTGACGGCTTCCGTAGCTGCGATCACTCGTTCAAAAACAAAAATAGACGGTGAGATAATGTTAGCTGTCAATGCTTCAAGCAAAGGCAGCAGTGCAGCGTTACCAAAAAAGTTTCCACTCAAATACTCTTATGTAATTGATGCGAATAACGTTCCTTTTGCTCGAATCCCTGGAGTGGGGGATAGGGTAATTGCAAACAAGGAACGCAGATTAGGACTTATCCTAGCAGCACACGAAGGGATGGCTTCTGCCCATGCAGGTGTTTCTGCGACAGTATCTTTACTCAAGCAAAGATATTGGTGGCCAGGCATTCGGAAACAAACTAAGAACTATGTTTTAGAATGTGATATTTGCCAACAGATGAAAGTCTCAACAGTGAAACGTCCTGCGCAGACACCCTTGTTAATTTCAGACAAACCATTAGCTTGTGTTTATCTGGACCACTGTGGTCCCTTGCAAAGGGACGGTAATTATAAGTACATCATGGTTGCAGTGGATTCATGCTCTAGGTTCCTATGGTTATGGCCTCAGCGCTCAGCTGACGCTCGAACTGTTATAAAAGATTTGCGAGTCTTTATCGGCACATACGCAATAGAGCACGTTTCATTCTGACCAGGGTCTTGCGTTTAGCTCTAGGGCTTACAAGGAGGCCATGGCCAGTCTGGGCGTTGCATTGCGGTACTCCTCTCCATTCCATCCTGAGGGAAATTCTGTTGTGGAAAGGAAAAACCGGGACATAAAGCAGTCTATAACAGCTAGGGTATTAGGCTCGGGTGATGGGTGGGTCAAACACCTCATTAGCGTTCAGCGCTCTTAACAATTTGCCAAGAAGTTCTCTAGGGGAGTCACTCCATATGAGGTCCTATTTGGGACAAGAATGTGGGTTCCAGACTTAGAACACGTAGGCACAGTGGTGGACAAAAAGAATTTGATATCAAAGATCGTTTGGCTGTTTTACAGGAACTTAACAAGTTAAGAACGAAACAAAGCAACGTATCCTTACAGCCAACCACCACTGGGGAAAAATCGGCGGTCCCAGCAAGGCCTGTCTGGATTCCAAAAGTTGGGGATCTGGTCAGAGAAAAAATCGCGGCAAGAAGGAATTTGGACCTTCTTACAGATAACCGGTACCTGTTCTAGCTGTTCAAGGAACAAGGACAGTACTTCTGCCGCCCCTTGCTGGAAGAAAGGAGAAAAGATTTGTGTCCATCGACCTCATCAAACCACAACATGTGGCCAATACTAAGCAGTAGGCCTCGTGGACTCCGACCTAGTAGCAGACGCACTCCTCTCGCTACTATTCAAGAGGTTCAGACTGAAAGACTGATCACGATCGAGAATTCAGCTGTAATAAATGAAGGCCTAAGTAACCAAGCTATGGAACTCATCCCTCTTGACAACCACGTTACAGTTCGTCCAAATACACCTGTCTACACCAACGTGACACGTGAAGAACTGGTTCCTGTGATTTCAACGAATCCTGATGCAATTCCAACAATTGACAGAACTGCTTCTGGCTATTTCATTGACTTTGATACGTTCTCAGAGGATCCAAGCGAACCTGAAACGACGCCAGCATCATCAAAATTCAAGCAGCAAGTACAAGACTTTGTTCACTTTCTGAAAAAGACTTATCTGGTTTCTCCATGGATTGAACTCTGGATTACATCTGGACTTTTTGTTTTTCTGCTCTGGCTAACTTTGGTAACAACAGTAAGCATGCTCATAGGTGGCAGATACATCCATGTGAACATTGAAGGAAAGGACATAAATGTACTTTTGAAACCACATAAATCTTCCCATCGTGAAGCAAGAGACTTGTCATCAGTGAATATCACAGCTGTTCCTATACAGGATGGTATAGTGTGGGACAAAACAGATTATGAAATATTCGGCCCAAATGAACAATTGAACATTCCACATTTGTTTAAAATTTCACTAAGCGATTTGATAACGTCCAGTACCTATTCAGATGATTGGGACTTAGAGACTGTTCAAGATATAATGTTTGATCTAGAAAATCTGCTGCATTTTCTAAAAAATGAATATTTAGAGGGTACAACTGATTACGAAGAACTGTATTGTTATAACCACTATGGTCATCATTATTTGCACAAAACTGCATATCCAAGAAATATATTTATGTATAATCAATGGGAACATTGTCCTACACCACCACAAGGTAGTTCGAAAACTTTTGCTAGTAAGTTTCCATATTTTTCAGGTTATAATACATCTGATCCAGAAACATTTTACTATAAAAATGTAAACAGAACAGGATTGAAAATTATGTTAACAAATACAAAACAGATTTACTCTGAAGCATTTATTGCCCAACTGTCTACACAGGGTTTCGACTTATGGAAAGACACAATTGAGACAAAAACTGTCTGGGGTAGTAAAGATTGGCAAGTACAGGGTATAGAAGCTTTATTTAGAGCCTGTATTATCCCTGAACAAATACTGTTTTTGAATGACACCGTCCAACAGACATCTTGTCTTGGATTAGCCAAGATCAAAGAGATGAAAACACCTTCTGTGCCAACACCTGCCAGTGATAATAATACAAAGGCAGTGGTGACAGTTGACAATATACTACAACTCAACAGAACCAATTCAAATTGGAAAAAATGGTTGATCTGGCCCACAGACACAAACAACTGTCAGGAAAGGTTCTTGAACAAAACTCAGGGCTTTGCTCTTCATAGGCCAGACCCAAGATATGTCCAAAGACAACATCCGGGGGTAGTAACAACATATAGTGTAGGAAAATTATGCCTCGATTGGCTGCATAAATCTACAATACAGGATGTGAAGCAACACTTAACCTTACTTACACATGACGCAGATCTTAGGGAATTCTTGCTTGGACCAAGAAAACCGCGTCAAAAACGTTTCATATATGCCGGCATCTACGCTGTTTATAACGAAGCATGGAAAGTGTCACAGATAGAGGCTGCAGAACGAATACGTGAACTTGATCGTATCAATTTAGAGAAAACACTCTCTGTAGTCGACAATGGGTTAACAACTTTGTCCTCCAGAATTTATTCATTGGATGGCATTGTATCCTCTGCTATCGACATTCTAGAACAAGATTTGGCTATGTTACAACAAGGTCAGTCTCAATTACGTTCTATTGTGTTATTGACATGGACGCTGCAATCTTTGCGAGCGGGCTATGTGCCTTGGCGTATCATCAACACGTCGTCCCTGTTTGCAGAATACAATCTGACTGATAAACAGATCGAATTGGCACAAAGAGGAGCGAGGTATACAGTGCTGAGCATTGAAAAATTTGACAAATTACCATTCACAGTGGCAGAAAAACCAGCTACAGAATGGCTTATTCATGGAAAAATAACATTACCTGTGACAACTTTTCAGTTCCAGTATTGCCTCAGACAGATGCAAGCAGGCAAATATGAAAGGTTGGGTAGGGAATACATTAAGACATCTTGGAATTTGCCGTATACACATAAATGTTGGAGTGGGGATCGGTAAGTGTTTCTTAGCGGTATTAACTGTAAACCTGCACTGACCAGTTCACTCATATGTCAGGACATTATTTTGCACGGAGCTTGTAATGGTTCTGCGGCAAACTTGTCTTGCCATCAGCACGGTTCACCAGCTGCTGTGATTAAACCAACGTTTGGACAACTTTCTAATGGGAGTTACCTCATGTTGAATGATCAGAGCTGCTGTGGAATGTTGCCCGGCATCCCATATCTAGTAACGGTTAGCTCCAGGGTCACTTGCTGTATGCAAGTATTGTTTCCCCCAATAGACACAGTCAGGGAGTCAGCTTTATGGCCTTCACTGAATGTCTCTTTTATAAGATTTGATACTTTAAGCAGAATGAAAGCCATGCTCTTACAGCAAACAGTGCCTTTGACCTCGGCCAAAGAAACCTATGATCTACAAATTGCAAGGACTTCGGCTGAGATACAGAATTTAATACGTACAAACTGCCCTATACATTTCGTAGAAATGTTATCACGTATCTTCAACATGTCAGATACAACAGGAATTGTACATGTATTTAAGAGCATTTGCACCGGTCTCTTAGCACCGTTCCAGGCAATACTTGGAATCATTCCGAACTTTGCACATTCGGTGTTTGGTGGCATACCATTGATTCTAGCACTTGTTGCGGGAATTCTATTCATCTGTCTGCTATTGCGCTATGGCCCAGCCACTTCGCAGAAATAACTCCGAGCGAAATGGAGAAAGCTCTCCTTGAAAAAAAGTGCTGTGAGCGAATAGTACAGCTATTGGGCATGACTCGTCTACGGGACCTTAATACCACATGGTTCCTGTCATTCCGACCAATCTGGCAAGATTGCATCTTACCTGTTCTACGCTGCCTGCTATGCGGTGAAGAATGCGTGTTGGACGCTTGTCTAACATATCCATCAGCTGAGCCAAAGGACGTCGATACTTTGCTGGTCCCGATAACGGTCCATGCTTCGTGTTGTCCCCAGAGGCTCCCAATACTGATGTCAGCATTCATTGAGATCTCACAGACGCTTCCTGCTGCTGCTGAGGTACGAGAAACAACTCCAGGCACACAGGTAACAACGGACGCGAACATTGCTGCAGCAACCTATGCTGTGGGCGGTGTTTCCCATCTTTGTGCGGTCAATCTCTTACGTGAGGTGTTCGAACTTACACCAGCGACAGTGGATGATGTTTTGCCTATTGAAATAGATGATCTCATGTTTACACCAGACCCGTAAACTGACTCTGATTCGGCATACTTTGTTCCAGTGCAACAGCAACAATTTGGCCTTCATTTTTCAAAGACTTGGAACATTACCAAAATTTGAACTTTTCTCATTTTTCAAACACAGAAATGGCACTTCAATCTGCTTATAGTAAAGCTAGCCTTATAATACAGACTTGGCAGTACTTCCAGGGACACTTAGTCATCTTGTGTGTCTAAAATCGTTCATTTAGTTTTCATGACAGGAAATGACTTTGGTTTGCACAAACTTGTCGCTCATTTTTCGTCATATGTAAATATTGCTTTTATGTTCCGTTCCGATTGCATTTGTTTCACACTTTATGCAGGAAACGAAAAGCTTTGCTTATAAATGTACAGACACCTTTGCATTTTTAAATATGTCTTTTAGAGCTTTTAGGATATGTTTTAATATGCGGTACTCTATTTTAATGTTTAGCATTTTGGATGTTTAGCATTTTAGTATCATTGTTTCCACGAAAGAGGAGTGGGTGTTGTATACTTCATAGGGTGTCCATAAACGGGCTTTCTAGACTCATGTCCTTATATAGGCATAACCCAACCTGCCCTTATATAGGCATAGAATCCCAGGCCTTATTTAGGCATAAACCATGCACACCAAATACAGGCATGGCTTCCGACATCCGTCCACCCTAGCGTCTCAACGAGTCCATGAAAAAACAGACCCTCAGGCTGCGGGAGTTTCCCTTGCCCAGGACTATTGATTTCTTCAAGGACTCATACATTATACATGAACCTCTTATTCCCTAAGGGATTCATTCATGACGTCTTTCGCTGCCCAACTCACGTCAATGCTACCATTTTCAGGTATAAATATACCTTCCCAAACCTCTGTAAATCAGAGGAGACCTCGACTTCAGAGGAGCCCGATTCCCAGCCAGACGCACTGAGAAAACACTGCCCTTCCTGCACGCAGAGTCCAGCTTCCAGTGATCTAACTTCCCTTGCGGGGTGTTGGAGTTCGAGTCCGGATAGAGATTCCTACCTCTCTCATTCTTCAGGTATGGAGCAGACTAGAACCTAGAGGGACTCTTGGCATACTAGACTCTTGGCATACTAGGCGTAACTTACTCTTAGTATACTCTAGTCAGGAATACAGCACCTACTTCTACTTCTCCCTATACCTAGGATAGGTTAGGTACACTGGGGTAGAACTAGGATAGAAACGCATCGTATGAGTACTCGCATTTTTAGGTTGTGTCATTTTATGTAAATGCATACATGCTAAAAAGATAATGCTGATGCAGTATTATTTATTTTTACTGCTCACCTTGTACATTATTTATCTCGCATACTGTCTTGTGATCATAACAGCACATATAACTTACAACAGAAACAAGACTGTTCAATAAATCCTTTATTGAAACGCCTGTCTGTTATTTCTGTGTAACTCTGAGAATAACTGAAACATGCACGACTGAGCTGAGTGAAATAGTTATCTATTGTTTCTACGACTCTGGGACACATCCTGATTCTGTAAGGGAAACACAGTGGTCATGTTTTGCGGCAGCCAGAAACTAATCCCTTCTTGTCGTCAAGAAGTTTCTAGTGGCCTCTGAGCTAGCTGGCACAAGTAATTAAGTTTAATATACTCGATAGGGACATACCGACCTTAGTCCTATGTCAAACCTATAGGATATATTATTCCAATGCGCAGAGCCTATAAGGGAAATAGGAGCTACACTACAACACATTGCACCTGTCAGTAGGAAGAGCCAACACAGGCCAAACACTGCATCCATCTACAACAAAAACACAACAGATGCACATACCAATCCATCACATAGCAAACTCAGCTGGACATCAGGGGGATGCACACCAGGCAAGTACAAGGCAACATGCACTGACAGCACTGCATGCACACCAAGCAGTGTGTGCACAGCAGCCAAACCAGTAGCACACATATCTGAGTGCCCCACCATGAACTCCCACAACACAAATCATCACAGCACACAGATAACATCACACTCAGGAAGGGTAGCAGTACCTCAGCAAACACACATACAGCTTAGCCATCACCCACAGATGCACAACTCAGGGAAACCCAGATGCAAACAACATGACTAGAGGACTGTGCTGCTCAAACATATGCACTGAACATGAACAACCCTGAGTGCAAACTAGTAGAAGACAATGACACATAACTAATTGTGAAACTGTCCTGAGTGGCACATTGGTCCTGTACACAGATCATCCTCCCACAGTATAGTGTCACACTCTGAAGTGGTGGGGAGGCTCACACACTGGCAAGGCATGGGGTGGAAGAAATTAGATTGAAATGGTGTGTGCATCAGTAGTGGACAGGTGAGGAGTGTACAGTCCACAAACACATAGAGGAGTAACTCACAATGTGTAGGCATCAGAAGCACCTATAGGGGATGGTATGACTCCTCATACCCATACCGTACTGGAACCAAAAATGTGTCAAGTGACAGTAATGCATGAGAAAACTCACAAATAATGTCAGTGTGACTGATCAGGTCAGTACAGTGAGCACAAACTTAAACAAGACACATGGCTGTTCAACAAAACACAACACAGACTTTGCAGTGACACACTCTGCATACTCACAACTGACAGCTACAACAAGTAGGTGTCCCCCATGAGTGCAAGGACATACCGACACACTGCACAGTGCTCAACCTACAACTCCTACATGTGCCCACAAACTGAAGCACATGTCTGACAATGTAACCAAACAGGCACTCATTACCTGGATCATACATGTGTGTATTTGGCATGTGCAGGGGCACATACACATCAACACTACTGACAATGACAGGCCAATCACACTGTATGACTACTCAAGTGCACACATTCAAATGTACACATGTGAATATGAAGACAGGCTCACACAAGATGACTACACATCAACACTGCTGTGCACACGTCAAGAAAGAGCCCACAGAAATGCCAGACCCTGGCCAGCCCGCAAGTAATCCTGTGGATAGCATTCACCTCTGTTCTGCTATTGCATCCTAACATGACATGTGTACAATTTAGCAAACCTGAGCACAGAATGATTAGGAGAAAAGTAGATCATCACAAACAACCATCATTGCACCCTCAAGCCTCAGACTGAAGAAGAACAAAAGTGCTGGTTACCTCTGGAAACCTCAGAAAAAGTAAAACAAGCAATTGGCAATGTTAAAGTGGCATACAGAGCATGTGTCACATGAACCGATACCCATACATAAAACCTTTTATTTAGCAAGGACATTGACAAAGCAGGCAACAGGAGTAACAGTCTTTATTACATAATACCCAGATAGGCATCAAAAGTACAAAACAGCAAGGCCATTGGCCAGTACAAATTCAAAGTATGCACATGTGTGCATGAGAAACTGCACAGGAAATGGGCATCAAAAGTGACAAACAGCAAGGCCATTGGCCAGTCCATAGTTCTGGTTCGCACATGTGTGCCTCAGAAACTGCACAGGGAATGGGTAACACTGTCAACTGCCATGGGAATCAACCCAGCTCAGGGGCTACAAATGCGCAGTCCAGGCACCGCTGTGGGAGAAATAGTGTGGGGAGGGGGACTTTGCTTGAACTTTGGCTTTCAGTTGAACTGGGAGGTGGCTGATTGTCGGGGCCAGTTGGAGGACTGGAGCTGGGAGAGAGAGAACTGGCTGAGGTAGAGGCATCAGTGGCTGTGGGAGCCTGAGGGCTGCTTGGACCTGGTGGTGTGATGGCACGGGGAAGTGGAGACATGCTGCCGGGAGATACAGTATGTGAGGGTGAATGTTGAGGGCTAGGTCTCAACTTCTTGGGGATTCGATAGCCCACAAGTGTCTTGGCCGGAGTGGGAAGTGGGATGGGCACAACAGCCTCACTCTCCACCAAAGGTGTATCAGGTACAGGTGGCTCTCCCTGTGGGGATTTGCTGGATGTGGTGGTACGCTTTGGGTGGCCTTGCCTTTTCCCCTGCATCCGCTGTTGTCCAGGTAAACCCCACACTTTGCCTTCCTGTCCCAGCTTCACAGGGGTGTGGGTGGGAGTTGACGTTGTGGGTGAATCTGCCTTAGATAAGTGTTTGTGCTTAGTCGTTGCAGGCACCAGGTTCACAGCAGACAGGTCAACTGTTTGTTTGTCTTTGGGAGCAGGTGTGGGGATGGGAATGCCCTTGGATGGGGGTGATTTTGATGAATGTGGTGTTGATGCCTGCTTCTTGGCCTGATGCCCATGAGAGTCACGTGATGGGCTTTTGGTTTTGCACCCCTGTGTGCCTGTTTTGTGTTGTGGGGATGGTGTCTGTGGTCTGGTCCACTTGGAGTGCTGGTGTTGTGTGCTGCGTGTCGAGGACCTGGTGCCTGAGGGCTGTGGCGTGTGGGTACTCTCGTCAGGTGGTGCCACTGGCAGGTAGGTTGCTGAAGGGACAGGAGCTGGACTGGGATCCTGTGACTGCTGAATGGCTGCCGTCACTGTGGAGGACAAAGACTGGACAGTTCGGTGTAGGCCACCCACGTCAGAATGAATCCCCTCCATGAAGGCAACTACCTGTGCTAACTTCTTGTCATGATCCTGGGAGGCATTCAGGGAGAGCAGTCTGACCCACACACAGCTGGCGCAAAAGCTCCACTGCCTCCATACTGAGGGCAGCAGGGGAGACAGGGGCAGCGGTGCCTGGGGAAGGAGGCACTACCCTTCCTAGGGCTGCGGGCACGGACAGCACTGGTGGTAGCAACCGGGAGGGTGGGCACTGGACGATGTGTGGTGGAACAAGAGGCAGATTTCAAACTTTCTGTGCCCGCCAACATCGAGGAGTCACCGCTGGAGTCTGATGATGTGGAGGTTGGTGTTTCCGGCGTGATTCATCCAGGGCACTCCTGTCCACCTCCGAGGCGCTGGTCACATCAGTGTCAGTGAGCTCATGTGTAGCAGTTGTGCCAGAAGCTTCTCTACTGGTGTCGGTCCCCTGTCCTTCTGTGCCCTCAGTAGATGCTGCAAGAGACAAAGACATAGGTTCAGTATAGTGCCATACTCACAAACATCACATGCAAGCAAAGCACTAAACTTGAAAATGATACTCCCATGTTGCCCTCCTCCATGTACAGTCAGCATGTGCAACCTTTATGCAATCATCAGAAGATGCATGGAAACATGCATAGTTGATAGTAATGCCCCATGTGACGTTGACACAGCCAAATAGCTGGCCCGTGCCTCCTTGTAACCTAACATACTATTCCCTGTAAGCATACCTATGTGCCTGTAGGTGAGATAGATATACATCTAAACATGTTGTCTCTGTCACATATGGAGTCACTTTAAGGGAACACCACAGATACAGACTCCCAAATGTCCTTTTTCAATGGCTACAAGCTCCTGCTATCCACCATGTTGTGCTTTGAAGCACAACCACAGTTGCACATTGGTGTCTTCTGTGTAGTTGTCACAAATTTTATGTTGTGCACAGCACACATCTATAAATGCACACTGCTGTTCACTGCCAGGTGATGTCTATGACACTCATCCTGCAGCATATTTCACAAGGCCACATCCCATCTGTCAATGACAAGGGTCATTGTTTTAAACACATGAGAAACCACATGTTGTAAAAATGCATAACAGCTGCACTTAACACTGAGGCCACTTAGAAGCCATTGCATCACACTAGAGACATCACAGCGCTTCCCACTGGCTCAGGGTTGGGATTCATGCAGTCACTGACACCCAAAGTCACACTTCGCTGAATACTCACCCCCAACTTGCTGGTGATGAGCCCTCAAGCGTCCATCCAGCTCTGGCTGTGTCACTGCCAAGATGCGGGCCCTTAGTGGTGTCATGCTCCTGCGCGCCAACCTGCCACTCCGAGGGAGCACCCCCAGCATCATCTCTGCCACGTTTTTCTCAGCCGGCAGATGTCATCCCACCTCTTGTGACAGTGTGTGTGTCGTCGGTTGGAGACACCCAGAGCCCCCACCTTGCGTGCAATGGCCCTCCATATTGCCTTACGCTGGTGGACCTTAAGCTGCAGGCATGGGAGACAAGAAGAGGAAGTTTCAGTGACACGGTGTTATGTACCACTGTGCATCCGTACAGGAGCATGAAAAAACATAGCACACCAATACATAAATGTTGCGCAGAGGCCATACAGCATGACACGTAGTACATTTGCATCAAATAATCTCATAGAAATGTATACATGTATGATGATGGACACAGTACCTGGCCATCTCATACACATGCAGAGTGCCAGCACAGAAACCAATGTAAAGAAGACCCATATCTGTGATGCAGTATGTGAGTGAGCAATACATACAATACATTTGAAATGATGTGTCGGGGCAGACTCACTGTGTCCAACACTACACACCCCTCAATGTCCTTGGCCAGTGAATGGCTACCGGTGTCATGGAGGTCACATTTAGGGCCATGATATTACATTCTCACACTCTTCTCACAAGGTGTAGTCCTGTCTTGTGCAATCCCCAGGCCTAAGATAGCTCATTGAGAAATAGGGTGGCGGACAACACATATGTTTCACTCAGTCCATTTACTGATGGGTCCTTTTAAAATTGGGCAGTTTCTGTGCAGGCCAGTGGGACTCACACTGAGGTTAAACGTGGGCCATCAGAAATTTCACATGCATGTACAGTATGAGAGAGGATACAGCGCCTACACATGCGAGACAGAACACATAATGAAAACAATGGAAGGAAGACATCTCCAAATTACATTTATCTGATGTGTCATAGGTGAGTTACACTCAGGCATTTCACTCTTGTGCATAATGCACACATATCCATAGGGGCAATATGAAAACTGTTCACACATTCTTCAGTACCCTCTGGACGAAATACATTTGTAATGTCACAAATGAGCATGTGAAAACCTCATGGACTTTGACATCATATAGCACAGGCAATGTTTTTTCAAACTTTGACTGTCCAAACCAGCAGTGTAACTGTATGGCCGCAAAACCACTGCATGTCCCTCTCATCCTTCAATGCAGCCATGGATCTGTGGAAATAAGGCTACACACCCCATTGACATGAAGTCAGTATGCTAGGCAGTGTATCACACATTTACATTACCCAGTCTCAGACCAACATTTGTATTTTTTATTGCTGAAGGAGGGCTTGAGAATGTCCATGTTGCCATCCTCCCCAAATACTCAAGTGCAATTCTTACTAGGCCATGTATGGAGCATGGTATATGAAAAATGCGGATGCATGCACATTAACTTGCACTCACAGGCACATAATACTGCAGAGCAACATCATGTGAGCACTCTGAGCACTCTCAAACGTTAACTCTGAAACACTTACCAGTACATCTGGCGCACCATATAGCCTCTCATACTGTGAAAGGATCTCGTCCACCAGGACCTCCAGCTCCTTTGTGGTGAAGGGACGGGCCCTGATGTTCTCAGTTCTCACCATCACTGGGTCCAGGAGATAGGAACAGCAGAAGTTGGTGGTGAAGAATGGCAGGCGGCAGTGTCTAAATGCAATTGAAATGTGTGGCTCTCTCACATACATATATAGGCCCCTGGGGTTGTTTATGTGGTACTCAGCTGCTGCAATTGGTCTGCCTAGTTAGCATTTTTCAATTGTAACCAATAACCGGGACCGCGGTGGCGGGCACGCCTACCGCAAGTTTCAAAATTGTATTGCACTACCGCGATCGCGGTTCCCATTGGCTGCAATGGCATTGGCACAGGCGGTGTCACACCACGGGGGCCAGGCGGTCGCTACTGCAATCCTGCATCTTTCAATTGTACCCAATGACCGGGTCCGTGGTAGCGGAGCACGCCTACCACGGGGTTCAAAATTGTAGTGCTTTACTGCGATAGCGGTTCCCATTGGCTGCAATGGCATGGGCATTGGCGGTGGCACACCGCGGGGGCCCGGTGGTCACTACCGCGATTTGGCATCTTTCAATTCTAACCAATGACTGGGCCCACGGTAGTGGAGCCCGCCTACCTCGGTTTTCAATTGTGTAATTCACTACCGCGATCGCGGTTCCCATTGGCTGCAATGACATGGGCATTGGCGGTGGCACACCGCGGGGGCCCGGCGGTCGCTACCGCGATTTGGCATCTTTCAATTCTAACCAATGACCGGGCCCACGGTAGCAGAGCACGCCTACCGCGGTTTTCAAATGTGTAATTCACTACCGCAATTGCGGTTCCCATTGGCTGCAATGGCATGGGCATTGGCGGTGGCACACCGTGGGGGCCCGGTGGTCACTACCGCGATTTGGCATCTTTCAATTCTAACCAATGACCGGGCCCACGGTAGCGGAGCATGCCTACCACTTTTTTCAAATGTGTAATTCACTACCTCGATCGCGGTTCCCATTGGCTGCAATGGCATGGGCATTGGCGGTGGCACACCGCAGGTGCAAGGCGGTCGCTACCGCGATTTGGCATCTTACAATTGTACCCAATGACTGGGCCCGTGGTAGCGGCGCACACATACCGCACCTATGGACACATTTTGCTCTAGCAATGGCAATAGCCAATTTTCATCATTGAACCCTAGACCTTTACAATGTATCACAGCACCTGTTTGCAAAATTGAATGCTAGTGTGACATGCAACTCACTGATGCCTACACATGCCATGTCAGTGCACATGATTACATGCTTTGGCATGTACTTACTCACATTTCACCTATGATATTTGTGTGCATGTACACAGATTTGGTGTGTAATGGAGTCTCATATTTGTGCACATGTCAATGTGTGAGATGGCTAATCAACACACAGTAATGATGGCCTGACCACATGATGTGCCTATTTCACTGTTTACATTGCTGTGTTCATCTTTATAGTTGATCAGATTACACACACTGTGCTCATTGTGTAGAATAGTTGTGCTTATGTTGTGCTGCGGCTCCCTCCTCCATCTGGATACATAAGCCATCATGCCTCCCCTTCCCATCACTGGATGGGTCACTCTACATTTATACCGCGCCCTTGCCTTGGACGCCCTAGCCGGTCCGGCTCCCCCATACCTCTTATTTTATCTTTCTTGGTTTTGGCTGTTCGCCATCTGTGCCTTCAGCTATATATTGGTTATTTTCCATGCGGGAATCGCCAACACTCATTACAGGCAATTACACTCAGGCATGCTTATTCTAAATGTCCTGATGATGATCCATTTATTATTTATATGGATCGAAACGCCGTCGACACCCGATACACCTTATACACTGCTCTAAATTGTTATTTAATGTGTAAAGGTGGTTCCTTGCGATTTGTTTGTTACATTGAGAAATTTTGTGTTTAACAAACCTATAGCTTTGCCTGAGCCTTCTGTGTTTTCTATTGTTAGTCCCTCTTGGTTTAGTAGGATGCAGGCTTGTGTCCCACTTACAAAATTGTTTTGTCTGTATTGTTCCTTTCTGAATTTAAAATATTAAATATCTGACCTCTGTCCGGCTGGACAAGTTATACAAATATAGTACTGAATGGGTCTATATTCATTCCCCCCTCTTTATTGTCATTTTCCTAGGGACCACTGTTCTTAAAAATTGCTCGATTCCCAAGGTCCCTGGCAGACCTTACTTGGGTTCCCTTGTTTCTTTAAAATATGTTACATGTGATTCACCCCACACTTTACATTGCAATCACTTGGTATGGCTGCAAGATACTGAACATCATGACATGATGTTGAGGTACTTACATTACTTGTCCATGGTGTGACATGTAAATAGAATCCATGTGCCACGTACAGATTGTGTGAATACAGGGACATGTCGTCATCTAACGACTTGCGGCACATCAACTTTATGTGATGCGTCTTTTTGGTTTGCTCTGCATGGAATCACTTTCAGGTAAGCAAGGACTAGCCATTGTAATGTCATACATACCTTTTTCGTATCATGTACTTTAGTTAGTTTGTCCCATTGACCATGAATGTTTTGTGTTCATATGGGCCTTCATGCTCTGACACCGTGGTGCTCACACATTGTATTCTGTGCTGTGCATGATTGGGCCCTGAATTTGTTCAACATGTGACTTGGTGGTTCAAAGTTTAATTTCTGTGACAGTTATGTACGCTTAGCTGTCTGCACACTGGATGTGGCTTTTGGATCTATGCCAAGTTGGAGGACATGTGAGGGCTGGTGTGGTGGCTGGTGTGGTCATATGGCTCCATACATCTTGAGAAGGGTGGCAGGGTGCATGCACTGTCTACCTACCTGTTTGGTGACACAGTGGAGGGAAATAGCTGCCACATGATTGTGGCTGTGGGGAGTGTTCCATCCTGCTCAGCTGTGGGACAAGGGTGCCTGATGGGAGTTGTAGTGCTGGCTTCCCACCCACAAACTGTTAAGATGGCTACCTACCTGTAAGTTTGAAGACAGCAATGCAATGGCTGCCACATGGTTCTGGGTGGGGGGAGTGTTCCATCCTGCTCAGGGGTGAGACAAGAGAGCATGAGAAGGCTACCTACCTGTAAGTTTGGGGAGAGCAATGACATGGCTGCCACATGGTTGTGGGTGGGGGGAGTGCTCCATCTTGCTCAGCTCTGGGACAAGGGTGCCTGGTGGGAGTTGTAGTGCTGGCTTCCCACCCACAAACACCCCTCGCTGTTAAGATGGCTACCTACCTGTAAGTTTGAAGACAGCAATGCAATGGCTGCCACATGGTTCTGGGTGGGGGGAGTGTTCCATCCTGCTCAGGGGTGAGACAAGAGAGCATGAGAAGGCTACCTACCTGTAAGTTTGGGGAGAGCAATGCAATGGCTGACACATGATTGTGGATGTGGGGAGTGTTCCATCCTGCTCATCTGTGGGACAAGGGTGCCTGGTGGGAGTTGTAGTGCTGGCTTCCCACCCACAAACACCCCTCCCTGTTAAGATGGCTGCCTACCCGTTAGGTGAAGGTGAGCAATGGAATGGCTGCCACATGGTTGTGGGTGGGGGAGTGCTCCATCTTGCTCAGCTGTGGGACAAGGGTGCCTGGTGGGAGTTGTAGTGCTGGCTTCCCACCCACAAACACCCCTCCCTGTTAAGATGGCTACCTACCTGTTAGGTGAAGGTGAGCAATGGAATGGCTGCCACATGGTTGTGGGTGGGGGAGTGCTCCATCTTGCTCAGCTGTGGGACAAGGGTGCCTGGTGGGAGTTGTAGTGCTGGCTTCCAACCCACAAACATGCCTCCCTGTTAAGATGGCTACCTACCTGTTAGGTGAAGGTGAGCAATGGAATGGCTGCCACATGGTTGTGGGTGGGGGAGTGCTCCAGCTTGCTCAGCTGTGGGACAAGGGTGCCTGGTGGGAGTTGTAGTGCTGGCTTCCCACCCACAAACACCCCTCCCTGTTAAGATGGCTACCTACCTGTAAGTTTGGGGAGAGCAATGCAATGGCTGACACATGGTTGTGGGTGTGGGGAGTGTTCCACCCAGCTAAGCTGTGGGACAAGGGTGCCTGGTGGGAGTTGTAGTGCTGGCTGCCTCTATACATGCCCCCATGGAAATATTGCTAGCTACCTTTGGGGTGATTCAGAGGAAGGGAATGTTAGATCTGTGAGACATGTGTTGGGAAGAGTGTATTGTACGTAAGTGCATTTGTTTCTAGGAAGTGTAGCTTTCTAGTTGTGCAAGACAGTACATAGCAGTGTAATGGTAGACATGTGTTGGTACTTACCAGCCTCCACTCTCCCGGGTATTCCTGTGAGACTCTCTGGATGCAGTGTGGCAAGCACCTTCTCCTCCCATTCAGTGAATGTTAGTGGTGGAATGGGAGGGCCACCACCAGTCCTTTGAGCCAGCTCATGGTTCTTGTTGGCACGCTCTTTCACCCTGGTTTTGAGGTCATGCCACATTCAATCAATCCATCAGGGGGTTTGTTAAGCGTGCTACTCACTCGTGAGGGTCTCAAGGCGCTGAGGGGGGGCAGCAGATCCGTTAAGCCAAAGAGCCAGGTCTTGAGAGTTTTCCTGAAAGTGCTCAGGGAGGGGGCGTGCCTGATGTCTGCCGGGAGTTCGTTCCATGTTTTGGCTGCGATGTGAGAGAAAGATATTCCACCTGCTCTGGCTCTGTGGATGCGCGGGGTTTCGGCCCGTGCGAGGTTGGAAGAGCGGAGGTTCCTTTTGGGTACGTGGAAGTTGATTCTGTCATTGAGGTATTCGGGTCTGGTGTTGTGCAGGAATTTGTAGACGTGAGTTAGGATTTTGAAGGCGACTCTTTTCTCCACAGGGAGCCAGTGGAGCCTACGTAGGTGTGGGCGGATGTGTTCGTGCCGGGGGATGTCAAGGACGAGTCTGGCGGTGGTGTTCTGTATCATCTGGAGTTTGCGGAGTAGGGACATGTTGATGCCGGCGTAGAGTGCGTTTCCATAGTCCAGTCTGCTGGTGATGAGTGCATGGGTGACTGTCTTTCTTGACTCAGGGGGATCCACTTGAAAGTCTTGCGGAGGATTCGGAGGATGTTGAAGTAGCTGGTAGTGACGGTGTTGACCTGTCGGTTCATGGTGTGGGATGAGTCGAGTACAATGCCGAGGTTTTTGCCGTGGTCTGAGGGGGTCGGTGGGCTTCTGAGGGCAGACAGCCACCAGGTGTTGTCCCATGCCGAGGGGGTGGTTCCAAGGACGAGGACTTCTGTCTTCTCAGTGTTGAGCTTAAGACAGCTGTTGGTCATCCAGATTGCTACTTCCTGCATCCCTTTTTGGAAGTTTAGTCTGGCGGTGACTGGGTCTTTGGTGAAGGAGAGGATGAGCTGGGTGTCGTTGGCATAGGATACGATGTTGAGGCTGTGTTGTCGGACGATGGCTGTGAGGGGGGCCATGTAGACATTGAAGAGGGTTGGGCTCAGTGACGACCCCTGTGGGACTCCACATGTGATGATCGTGGGGTTGGACAGGAAGGGTGGCAGTATGATTCTTTGGCTTCTTCCGGTGAGGAATGATCGGATCCAGTCTAGGGCTGTTCCTTGTATGCCGGCGTCATGTAGTCTGACGATGAGTGTACGGTGGGAGACGGTGTCAAAGGCTGCTGATAGGTCGAGTAGCATTAGAGCGGCAGAGTATCCTTGGTCCAGGAGGGTATGGATGTCAACTGTGGCGGCGAGTAGGGCAGACTCGGTGCTGTGGTTGCTCCGGTATCCGGATTGGGATGGATCGAGGACGGCGTTGTCTTCGATGAATCGTGTTTAACCCTGGGCAAAGCACTACGCTACGCTCGCGTAGTTTGCGCTACTTCGCACAACTCGAATTGCACGTAGCACAGTGCAAACACGCGTAGCGTAGCGTAGCGTAGTGCAGCGGTCATTTTTTGCTTGCTCGCGGTCCTCAACGTCAAGTTGGCGACCGCGAGCAAGCAAAATGACATCCCAGCGAGACTTTTTCCTCGTTCGCGATCAGCAACATCAAGTTGCCGATCGCGAGCGTGGAAAATAAACCTCCTGGCGAGATTCTCAACGCGGGGAGGTCAGGTTTCTCATTGCGAGTGGTCGCGTATGCTCGCGACCGCTCGCGATGAGAAACTACCAGTCCGCGTTGAGAAAGCTGCCACTCGAGTAAAATCTACTCGAGCGGCAGTAAAAGACAGCTCGCACTGTGCAAGATGCCGGTTCAATGATTGCACAGTGCGGACAAGCATCCGGCACTGTGCAATCATTGCGAACAGCGCACTACGCAGTTCGCGTGAGTGCTACGCGCGGAGCTCGCGTAGTGCGAACTGCACTTTGCATAGCTTCGCGTAGCGCTACTTCGCGAACTACGCCCAGGCTTAATCGTGTTAGTTCCTTGTTGACTGTTTTTTCTGCAACTTTGGCTGCGAAGGGGAGGAGCGAGATGGGCCGGTAGTTCTTGCCACCTCCTCCTGATGTCCTTCAGGGTGCGTGGGGTGGTCCCTACTGCATTGACTTTGTTGACTATCCTTGCCCACATTTGATTTTTTGTGGCTATTGATATCTGTTGGACCATGCTTCCAAACAAATGTGGTTCTACTCTGATTACCTCATCTACCATCACTAACAACTCATTGTCAGTGAATTTGGGCATCTTCTTCTGTGACATGGTGTGTGATGTGCAAATGGGTAAAAAGTGCAGGTGTGAAGGTGGTGGTGGTGATATGTGTGGTGTGTGTGTGGTTGTAATGGTGTGATGTGTGCTGATTTGCCTCTCCTTTGTGCTATGGGGTTGGGCCCTTCAGTTGTGGAGTTGTGCAAAGGATTCTGGGCAGGGAAGGGGCTGGTTTTATACTCAGCTATGTGGGTGGGTCAAAATGGAGTATTCATGTCAGGTGTGTTGTGTGGGTTGACCTGGGATTTGTATTTTTTACTTGCCTGGGGATGTTTCATTGGGGTGTGTTAGGTGTTTTTTGAGGCTGAGCCAGATTTATAGCCACACTTGTTAGCCTTGTTGTGTGTTTGCTTTCGACCACCATTACTCTTCCGGCGCGACCGCGGCGGTTGGAATGCAACAGTCTTTCCGCCTGCTCTCCCATTCATCATTTGTTGAGATCGCAGCAGTCGGAAATAACTGATCATTCCGCTGGCACCGCTATCGTTTTGTAATTTCACATGCGGTCATTCCGCTGGTCGAACGGCGGTTTTGGGTCTTTCTGCAGCAAATCCGACCACCGTGGATGGATTTTCAGCTGTTCCGGATGATCCCCGCTGAGTTTTGTGGAATCCGTCCGCCGCGGTCGGATTTTTCTGGCGGTTCATCCTAATCTGTCTGCTGGATTTCCCGCGGTACATGCAGATGGTTAATTTCCGATACCACGGCGGTCGGAATGGTTTTCTGACCGCCATCCTAATTGACCCCTAAGTGTTGAATATGCGACAAATAGCTCCTTCGCATATCAAATTCAAAAACTTATAGCACTGGCCTACGTCCCAGTTACTGACGTGGCCGAACACTACAACTTATTGATAGAAAGTCCATACTATCAACAAAACGAACAAAAATTAAGTCCCCTTCTAGACTATTTTGAGGATACCTGGGTGGGAAGACTCCACAGATCAGGACACAGAAGGCAACCTAAATACCACATTCCATGGTGGAATGTAACCCGCAGCACACTAAATAAAGAGGCCAAAACAAACAATGCTGTTGAAGGATGGCATAATGCTTTCCAAGCAACAACAGGCAGAGCTCCACCTACTCTACACAAACTCATACTATCTCTCCAAAAAGAACAGAGCTACCAACAGCTAAGAATGAAGCAATCTGTAACACAAATAGGACCCTAACTTACCAAACAAACTAGACAAATGTTTGAATACCTACAATATAAAGTCAGACTATATCCAACACGAGGCCTAGAATACCTAGAAACAATAGCTAAAAGCCTACTTTAACTTATAAATGCACAAAATATTCTAATACTTTTCTCCAAAATTAATACAAACATATACTTATATTTTTTATATTTTCACAAAGATAATTAATTTGTTAAATATATTTATTTTGAAACCATGAATATATATTGACATATTAAATATTTTTTATAAAATATAAAACACAATAACACTACTTATCTTAACATTTGCCTCCCACAATAAATAATTAAAATAACTTACCATTTCCGTAGCTGAAGAAAGGAAATCCCAACTCTTGTAAGTCAATCCATGTATATCATAATTCCAAGGGAACCCAAAAAATCCCCCCCAAAAATTGAAAAATCCAACTGTTTAAAAAGTAATCCTCCGTCCGTAACTCCAGAAACGATAAACCATGAAAATCCCCAATTTTTTTTTTTTTAAAAAGAAACGCTCCATGAAAACTCGAAAAATTAAGGAAGTGTAAAATAATTATTAGTTGATTAAACTAACACACACTTCCTTAATCCAAATACCGCAATGTTCTCGAAAGCGCCACTTTTCACGACCAAAACCTGTAAAAAAACACGAACAAACCTACCCACACAAACATACACATAGACTATAACATAATACTATTGCAAACATTATTCACACCATAGTCGCACATATTCTCACTTATTTAAACCTTTCTAACCTAGGCCTCAAAAACATATCGCTAAAAGCTAAGTTACACATAAAAAACACCACAACTCAACACTAGACACACTACCTAGCACCTAACTACCTTCAAATTAAAGTAAAACTACAGATTAAATAAAGAAAATGTAACTTACCTTCCTCAATGCGACGCAGCTTCCAACCGCGAGCATCTCCCCTCAGAAAAAACCCAAAACAAACGCGAGCAGTTACAAAATACAACCAGTAAACAAATATGGCTGCTTTAAACATTAAAAATTGATGAATATCTTTAAAAACATGTTTTAACATAACTAATACATTGCTGAAATGTTTTCTAAAAATACAATTTTTAACTTTTATGTTTTAAATTATGTAACATTTTTTCTGCATTGTAAAATTATAATAATAAATATTATAAAACATATAATAATTATTATAATAATTCCATATGTATCCATGTTATACAAGCGTTTATTAAAAATATGTACTGAATGTAATACATGTTAGAAAAATGTATACCTATTATAAAACATGTTTATATAAAATTAAAACATGTAATACATATTTTAAATATTTTATATATCAATAATATTAATTAAAAAGTATTATTATATGTTAAAAAATGTTATTCAATTTAAAAAACTATTTGTATTTAAAAAATGTTTAAACAATTATATTACAAAAAATTTACAGTATATGTAACCAAATAAGAAATATTCAGAATACAAAATAAAAGTGTTGAACTGTTAATAAAAAATATATTTAAAAAAAAATTTTGTAAAGCTATATAAAACTACATTATTTCATGTTACAAAATGTACATAATTGTATTAAAAACTTTACCAATATTGAAAACGTTTGTTTAACAAAATAATATATGTAAAACTATATATATATACCAAATCATTTATGTCTGAAAAATAAAGATTATGGGGCCCATTACGATAACCGGCGTTAAAAAATCCGCCATCTACTATAGCCTGAAAAAACCGCCCGCCTGCACCATGGGAATACCGACCGAGCAATTATGAAGTCGCGAAGCAACCTCTGCCCACGGCGGTAAAAACACACAAAATTCCGCCCGTCCATGTCAGAGTAGAAGATTATCCGTCCGCCATGGACGCAATCCCGCCCGACAACCCAAATCCGCCCGCTCTGATGACAGAGACACCGGCCGTGAAATCAGGATCAAACCGACATGAGCGCGGAAAAACTACATATTTCCCGCTTGCCACGGTTAACAACAGAGATGAATAACTGACACGGTGGAAGGCATGGCGGCCACGTCCGTGCACGGAAATCATTGGCGGACCAAAGAAAGACACACAACATGGCCAACAAGTCCACACAGCAAACTACGCCAAAATACCCAAACACAGAACACATCCCAAAGACACATCCCCCCTGGCAACACCAAAAAACTACAAATACCAGGACACCAGGCACAACACACCTGAAAACGACAGCCCATCATGACACACCCACATAGGTGAGTACAAAAGCAGCCCCTTCACAGACCACAATCCCTTGCACTACTACAAAGCGAAGACGACAGCAGAGAACCCAGAGAGCCACAAAGGAAAGCAGCATACCACACGCACGCACACATCACACTCATCACCAACAACACCACCACCATCACCACTGAAACACCGGCACCACTAACCCCCTGCACATCACACACCCACCACACCAGTACCACAAATACCAAGACACACACCATGGCAACACAAAGAATGCCTAAGTACACTGCCACTAAGTTGACGGTCATGGTCGACAAGATCATCAAGGTGCACCCACAAATCTATGGGAACCAGGTCCAACAGACACCAGTAGCCACCAGAAACAGAATGTGGAGCAGGATCGTAGACCAGGTGAATGCAGTTGGGAACGTGCCACGCAACCGGGGTGAAATTACAAAGAGGTGGCACAACCTGAAAAGCGTGGTCAGGAAGAAGGAGGCCAAGAATCGTGAGCTGGCTGACAGGACTGGCGGCGGAAATCCCGCGCCATTCAAGACCTTCAAGGCGTGGGAGGAGAAGGTGCGAGGCATTCTACATCCGGAGAGTCTCACTGGAATACCAGGGGGAGTGGAGGCTGGTAAGTACAAACAAATGTATACCAGCACACCGCTATGTACTGTCATGCACTACCAGAATGCCATAGCTCCGAGGGCCAAACACCCCCATGTCCAGTACACAATACACAAGACATCTCTCACACATGCAACAGACACTCCCACACACTCAGCCCAAAGGTACCAACAAACAAAACCATGGGGGCATGTGTACAGTCAGCCAGCACCACAACTCCCACCAGGTCCCCTTGTACCCCAGATGTGCCGGAAGAAGCACTCCCCACACCCACACTCATGTGTCAGCCATAGCTGCACTAACCAACAAGTAACAGGTAAGTAGCCTTACCACAAAGTCCGTGTATCGGAGGGGGGACTGCAGAAGTACAACTCCCACCATGTCCCTAGTCCTACAGCGCAGCAAGATGGAGCACTCCCCACACCCATGTGTCAGCCATTGCAGTGCACACCTTCACCCGACAGGTAGATATGTTTCCCTACATGGAGGGGTGTCTGTGGGTGGTAAGCAATCACCACAACTCACAACACGGCCCCCACTCCCACAGACCAGCAAGATGGAGCACCCCTCCCTCTCATAACCATGTGGTAGCCATTGCATTGCTCCCTCCAAATCAACAAGTAGGTAGATTACTGTACAGGGCGGGGTGTCTGTAGGCATGAGGACTGTACTACGACTAACATTTGGGAAATGTCACGTAGCAGAGGAACAGGTAGCACTGCTCCCTGTCATAATCATGTGACTAATGTGCACACGGACATGAATTACAGAGTCATAGCCCACATGAGCCATCTCAAATACAGTAACACGTAAGGAGTCACGTCTGCATGCACAAGTCTCACTGGAGTACTGACCCACATGGCGTGCACTGTGCCAGTCATCACACACATCAGCAACACCATCGAAGTCTTGTCCATGTAGTCGTGTCTGCTTTTTCCGTTGACATTGTACAACATCACCCATGTAAGTCTATCTTGTCTCAATGTAACAGAGTGGAACCCCAGTAATGTCACATACACCACTGGACCCATGAACCACATAGCTAAACAATGCACATTCAAAATCTCATCCATCTCATCTTTCAGCCCCAGTGTCATGAAAGGTATATCATCTAAACAGTTGTCCCATATACAGTAGTTCAGCAAAGAGTCCTGCCGATGACCAAAAATGTGTCTGCAGTGTTTGAAGCGCACGTCACACTGTGATTTACAACATACCTAATATAGTCAACACCCCAAGAACACTGCATTGCTGCACATGGCTGAGGGTAGCACGCACACCAAGGAATTGTCCCATCTGCAATACGTTGTGTGGCACACAACCATTACTCACTCACTACAATGCTTGCAATGTAATGTCCCTAAATGATAACACTGAGCAGATATGCTGGGTATGTCAGACATACACACACCTTTGTCTCTGCAGTGTCGTGTGGCCAAAACACATGTCCCCTTCTGCACCCATATGTCACAGTATGTACCCCAAAACCATATTTTACCTCAAAAGCGTTGATGGGGCTGTACCCCTTTTGCCATCTGCGTTTCTAAGCATTTCATTTGAACCCCAAAACCATATTTCACCTCAAAAGCGTTCATGGGGCTGTACCCCTTTTGCCATCTGCCTTTCTAATTGTTTCATTGAACCCCAAAAACATATTTCATCTCCAAAGCGTTCATGGGGCTGAACCCCGTTTCCACCAAAGCCACAAAATGTAGGGGTACTGCAACACACACCGATTGGCATTCCAAATCCGTCCCATGCCATATGCACCCATCACACTATTCCATTGCCTTGATCTCGCACACACATTGTAGAGCCATACACACGCATCTGTGAAATCAGTGCACAACTGTGCACCAACTGTGAATGTCAGACATCTAACACAAACCTTGCAAGGTACAACACAATAACCTTTCGTCTCCGCCCCACAGGTGACGAACAGCATGATACTGGAGAGGGAGACAGCAGCCATCACAGCCAGTCCACAAGCCCTCCACCCGGACTCACGGATGTGGAAGACCTGGACACCTCTTCGGATGAGGACTCCCGACCAGGCACATCTGGTGTGGCAGGGCGCAACTGCTCCCCAGGACCCCTCCTACCCACCAACTCATCTCCCAGGGCTGGTGACCAGTCCCAGGCCCCTGCTGCCACGGTCATTGCGACCACCACCACCGCCGCAACCACCACCACCACCACCACCACCAGGGCCTCCCTGACCACTCACCCTGCGCAAGGGGTGGTACGCATGTCGACACCAACCCTGGCAGCCACAACGAGGCCCCTGGCGACCAATGTGGCGAGTGGGCAGGTCAGTGGCAGCAGTTCAGGTGGGAGGAGCAGAGTCAGGCCAACGCCATCAGAGCCTGGGAGCCAAACCCTGCCGCAAATCGCCAGAGTCCTTGGGGCCTATGAAGAGGCCCAGGGACAATGGGCCCGGTCAGCTCCCAATATGCGGGAAGTCCTTGGGGTGTTGAGGTCCATGGACGCCCATATGGGCCAATTCGTGGCACGTATGGGCAAACTTGTCGACCTCATGGGCCAGCTAGTGGTGGCGGTGAGGGCCCAATCAAGGCCAACCACACCACCTCCACCACCACCTGCTGGGGCGCAGGGTCGTGCAACATCCAGTTCCCCTGCGTCCACAGCGAGTGGGCAATCCTCAGCCACCACCAGCAGCCCACAAACACAACCCCCCCCTCTCAAACGTGGAAGGGGTCGTCCGAAGAGGAAACAGGTGTCCAGAGATGACTTTGCACGCTCCAAACGCCAGTGAGTCAGCCAGCCACGGTGGCCATCTACTGCATTCACTTGGACTACTATCCTACCCCACACTGCCATGTGAATGGCATGTGTCTGTCGGACTGTGGACCCAGAACAACATGGGTACACCTTGACCATCACGCGGACATGTCCGTCAACTCATTGTTTCAGCATGCACCACTTTTGTGATCACCTTGCCCACAATCACATGTCACCGCTTAAAATAAATACACCTGGATCACATTCTATTTTATCTGCTCTGTGTTTAATCAAGGATGTGCAACCGTCACCATGATCAGAAATGCATCTGGAGTGTGGTATGTCGATAGGCCAGGAGAGGCTGTAGGGACCTAGGGGTGAAAAACAGAACAAGAGTCCATTGAATGTGTGTTTCACACACTCATCACACAGTACTTCTCATCAAGTTTAAGCAATGTACACACATCTCACAGAGCAACAGGGCACAATGCTACAGCCAGTGTCAGTGGCATACTACCCTGGACATGGACCATTGCCACACACCACACAGTGAACAATAGGCCGCCGTGACAATTCACACATACACCTACACAACTACAGCAACATCAGCCGTCGTACATGGTCACTCACCGTCAAGTGAAGTAGCGAGCGATGAGCTGCTGACGCTCATTCACTGCTTCCTCCTCTCCACTGTCCTCGTCACTGGACACGGCTTGGTCTGCATGCGGGAGCCCTGGCTGATCACCGTCATCCACTATCAGGGGGATCTGCCTTCAAATCGCGAGATTGTACAGCATGCCACAACTATCTGGCACACCTTCTGTGGGGAGTATGCCAGTGCACCCCCGGTGCGGTCCAGGCATCTGAATCTGGGCTTCAGGAGTCCAAAGGTCCGCTCCACCACACGTCTGGTCCTCCCATGTACCTCATTGTATCTGACATCAGCTGGTGTCCTAGGATTACGTAGTGGGCTCAGCAGCCAAGGCCCGTTAGGATATGCAGAGTCACCTGGGTGTGAGAAACACAGAGAATCGTTGCAATTCCAACAGGATACAAGACAGCATGTCACACTCAGCACGCTGCACGAGTATGCATACTCACCAACAATCCATGCACGGTCCGGTTGAAGATTGGTCATCATTCGTGGGAGGATGCTGTGGCGCATGATGTGCGAGTCATGGGCGGATCCGGGAAACTTCGCACACACGTGTGTGATAATCATGTCCGCCAGGCACACCACTTGCACATTCAGGGAGTGGAAATGTTTCCGGTTCCTATAGATGTGCTCCATGGCCTGTGGTGCAACAAGGCCAACATGGGTGCAATCAATTGCACCAACAACGTGGGGGATGCGTCCAAGGGCATAGAAAGCACCCTTCACTGCCGCCAAATCACGAGCCCTGGGGAATCGGATGTACCGGTTCCTGTAGAGCATCATAGCTGACAGGACATCCCGTAGCACCATGCTGAACATGGGCTGGGACATCCCACCTCCACTGCCCACCGTGTGTTGGAAAGATCCGGTTGCGAAAAATGCAGTGCAGCCATCACCTTAGCCGTGGGGGTGAATGCTGTAGGATACACCCTGCGAGGACGAAGGTGGGCTTCCAACATTGCACATAGGTGATGCAGGGTGGGTCGGTCCAGATGGAATTTCCGTATAACCTCCACATCCTCCATGTCTGCCAGCAATTGGTAGGGGCGATGTATGTTTGGTCTCCTCCTAGGACAGATGGAAGTGGACACATGTCAATGCAACACACCACATGGCACTTTCACATACACAAAGCTAAAATTACTGACAAAGCAATAGAATCACAGAACAGCTGACAAGTAGGGACAGCACAGCTACAATACTCTTACACAGGTCCCCTTACCAATAGCAATGACCACTGACACAAACCATTGCTATGAGCATGCACATGGGGATTTAGGCCATAATAGCTTGAAAGGCATGATGATGATTTCAGACTGCATATGTGGGAAGCGGCAACACCACGGCAATATACCCAGCTGCTGTGCCTGACACAGCTTCCGAGGCTGGGTGAGTATGGCACACACCAACAACACAATGTACACAGGCTGAGCGGCCCAAACAAGTGGGTCCTGTTGCACAACGGGATATGTGACAGTCAATGATGTCCCTAGTTCACCCAATGTACAGCTCTGTACGTATCACACCTCCAACACACATTGACAACTCCATGACAACACAGCTGTGTGAATGCAAATACACATCACAAGTGACACGTAACATTGCACGTGCCAAGTGGGAGATGTACATTGAGAAATATGGCATGTGTGTGCATATGCACATCCCATGCTCCCATGGTAATGTGTACATGATGATGTGCCAACAGACATGTGGAGGCTGAGCACTGGCCGTCAATGCCAATGCACACCTCATGAAGTGGCCCTGTCTAGTGTGGACATGCTCCCACACAGAAATCATGGCCACACCTGCAAATGCATGGCGCACATTAAACTGTGGATTCCACATGGCACCAGAGGACTGTACCCGCCATGGACCAGGTCCTTGAGGCCAACTCTAATGGCCCTTGCGGTTGCATCCTGCGTGTTCGACTATAGAGGTAAGCGTACCGGGACAGCTCGGAGCAGGCCATTGTTTGCATTTGAAGTAGGCAGACATGGTACACCAATTGCAGCAGCTTGGACCCACTGAAACAACCCCAGGGGGCTATATGAGTGTGGGAGGGAGACCGGCATTACCACAGCTTCCAGAGACTGCTGCCTGGCATCCCTCAACAACACCTGCTGCTGCTGCCACCTGTCCACCTTCATGTCGACGACTCTGAAGATATGTCCAGGTCCACTCACCAGCGAGGAGCTGGAGATCCTGGATTCCGAGCTCCACGCACACTGCCCAAGGCTATTTCTTGCAAAAGTTGTGTGTGTAAGACAACTACAGTGTGTGTGGGAGTGCATGTGGGGGACACACATGTCGTTGATCCGCAGTACTATGAGTCTGAGCCTGTGGGGTTCCACAATGCACTGCTTACCATGCTTACTACAGGTGGAAAGGGTATGTAGGCTCTCTGGCGCTTTCCCATGCATGTCCCTCCCGAGTGGTGGTACATGGCATTTTCATGTCAGACATCCAGTGACGCAGCCACTTGGCAATGCAGGACTCAGGGCAGTTATTGCTTGTGTGAATGGCTGGCTGGGTCCCTGCTGGCCTTCTCAGTCTCAGCAGACCTGGGCTGCACATTGACCGCCCAATCCTAGAAGGAAACAACACTGACTGTACAGTGTGTTACATGTGTCTTTTGTTCACAACTCTCCGGAAATGCGCAAACTCAGCCCTGTTGATTGAACACTCCAGGCCTTGTGATAGGGATGTGTGTGAGAGATAGTGGCACTGAATGTGACCTCCATTGCGGGGTGAGCCATTCACAGGGCGAGTACGTTGAGGGCTGCGCAGTGTTGGACACAGTGAGTCCACCCACAAAGATGTGTTGCCTTGTGATCTATGTGTTGGTCCACCTGACAATGGACAGTAGATGTGGGCAGACTACACATTGCTCAATGTGCTGGCATCCTGCATGTGAATGGGATGAACGTGTACTGTGTACACACTCCCACCAGCATGCATTCACGTGTGGTATACACATGCTGTTAGGCCATGTCTGATTACTTCTTGGCTCTGTTACACATCTCTGAGTATTTTGGATGGGTCAGCATCATGCCACTGTGATTGGTGGATGTGGGTGATGATGAGAAGTGTATGAGTGATATTCCAACCCTCTTGTGTACCATCCCTGCAGTTGGAAGTCCTCCAGCCCAAGGCCTTGTGATGAGCCATTGCATCCAAGTTGATGCCTCTGTGTATGTGTAACCGACAGTGCAGCCAATTCCACAAAGGGTGTGACGTCATCTGCCGGATGAGCGACTACGTGGCGGACACGAATCGGGGGATGCCCCCTCGTATTGTCAGGTTAGCACGGCGCTGCATTTCACCACTAATGGTCTGCATCTTGACAGTCACACAGCCTGTGCCGGATGCACGTTTGTAGGGGCATCAGCAGCAAGCAAGTGTACAGTATTGTGGGATGGTGTCTTTTGCTGTGAGAGGCAGCATGTGTCCACAGCCTACCCATAATCTGGGTGATGTGATGTTTGTTGTGTGATGCAGTGGGTTGTAAGTCTACTCTGTGCTGGGTGCATCTGACATGCATATGCGATTCCTGAGGGTCAAGATGTAATTTGAGCACTCTGCATTGTCAATGCATTCAGAGTCGTAGCCCTCAGGAACAACCTGTAGTAGGCTGGAGTGGCAATTCACATGTATGTTTGAGGCACTGTGCCTACTCTGATTTCGTTCGGACATATGTGTGCGATGCCTCACCTCATATTCCTGGTACTTACACATCCGGCACACTGTGCAACAGTAGTTGTGCTCGTGCGAACGACAGGTGGATGGCATGGGCTCATGACCATTGTGGACTGTCATGTTGCAGTCTGTGTGAGTGGTGTCCCATTCTGCTCCATGCAGGTATGTCCTTGGCCTAATTACGTAGTGGTCATCCTTGCCACCATCAGGACAGTGGGTGTGCACACAGCGATTTGTGGCTATGGTCGCAGGGTGACACAGGCCGGGTGTTGTGCTATGTGCACAACACATGTGCCACTTATTAGCGGCTTCATTTTCTGTACGCCAGCCATTACGTGTTGATTGTGGTGGCTGTATACAATTGCACAGGTATCGTGCAACATGTGGATTTGGGAATGTTCTGTGCTGCTTCCCTTGCACATGTCTGTTTAATTGATGCCAAATGAGTGAGGCCACCTCGCTCTCTCTCATGTGGCATCTCCCGTGGGTGCTGAGGGACAGGGGACGGTCAACAGTGGTGAGGCATCGGATGAAGCAGCTGCACAGGAGCTGAGTGAGACAGATGTGACCAGCGCCTCGGAGGGGCCAGACGTGTGCTGGATGAAATCACAGGCCGAGACGGCAATTTCGGCGTCATCTGAGGACAGAGGTGATGCATCCATGTTTGCTAGCACAGGGGACGTGGACTCTGGCTCCTCTTCAGCCACGCGGAGGCCAATGCCCGCCCTCCCATCTACTTCCACTGGTGCAACACGTGTCGGCACAAGGATGAAGGATAGAGTGTCCTTCACACCAGGCACAGCTGCCCCTGCACATGTGACCCCTGCTGCCCTCAGTGCTGGGTCTGTTGAGCTTGTGCGGCATCTCTGCGTGGGGCAGACAGCTCTCCTCAATTACTTCATTGCCCATGACATCACCTTGCCGCAGGTGACATAGTTCATGGAGGGCCTACATGTACGCGTGGGTGGGCTACACCAGACTGTCCAATGGTTGTCCTCCCCAGTCAAGGTGGGCCTTCAACTGGGCCAATCTCAGGCTGACATTCCTGACCCTATCTCCACCCCCCTGGAAAGTGGCACATCTGACAACAGCAGGGCACGAGTCCCAGAAAAAGAAGTGGCGGGACGCTGACGTCACGACAGGAAGTGACATCACGAAAGGTGGCTTGCACCGTCAGACTCATTGCCTCCCGTCGCTCACCCCTTATATGCGATTGCATCAGAGAAGCCAGCGCGTGCCCCAGCAGCTCCGATCTCGCCCCAGAGAGGCCAAAGAGTGAATGTGTGGCTCCATTTGCTCCAGTTATCGAGTTCGCGGTGAAATAAGTGGGGGGATGCCGTCCACCCGCGTGGTACCCCGACTCGAGCCCTGGACAACAGTGACAATGCATGACAGTCTCCGGAGTCCGGATACACCACATGCAACACACAGAAGCTGTAGCTGCCCTAGCGGGCCAGGCCGCAAACACCATCCCAGACGAAAGGTAGACCCACCCCGCCGCGCATAGTCATTACATCCGCTGCCATTGACAAGGGACCCATACAGTGAGATATGGGCCTCAGGGTGACGGGCCTCTGAGCCATCCCCCGCCAACGAGTGTCATGCAACTCACGCATATCGCAAAACAATAGGACACTTTGCCTGCAGTGCACACTGAGAATGTGTTGCCTGCGAGATGTGACCAGGAGAAGGGCGCCATGACCTCCACCCACCAAGCTCCACTGCCATCCCGTGCCCTGGGTAGCCTGTGCAGGTGGAAAATGTAGGGGGTACACCTGGAGGACAGGGGATGTAAGTGCCTTGGCAAGGGCCTGGCAGACGCACTGCAGTATCCAGCATGTCCCCAGAGGGAGGGCTAACGTCTACACCTGATGCAGCATTAATCGTGTGCCTGCCTGTTGTGCCCACACGAGTTCACATTCATCCCCAGACAGGTAGGCTTTCCAAATACCCAACACAGTGGAAATCTACCCCTCCGGAATCCACCCCACACAGTCTGTTTCAACACTGCATGAGTGCACCTACCCATGCCACCCACCCACCTGGGCCAAGCAGCCCTCCCGCTTCACATGCCACATGTGTGTCTTCCACAGTTGTGCTTCTCTCTCAGGGGCGGACCTCCAACTGTCCCGTAGCACACAGACAGCACAGAGTCGGACTGGTATCCTGCTTGAATGGTAGGCACCCTCACACAACTACCTGTGACACAGTGGTGGCTGTAATGGCTATTGTGACTGCCATGGCAGTGTTGCTGGCCATGGCAGGGTACACTCACACACATTGCATACGCAGATTTTCGTATCACAACTCTGCACATCGGACTGGCCACTGTCCCTGGTGTTGAGCAATATTGCCGCCTGTCTATGTAATCTATGACTGGATGCTGTTGTTCCTGTAGTCGGTTGTGTCTGTGTAGTTGTTGATTGCAGTTGTTACTGTGTGTGCATAGTTAAGTGAGGCACATGCCGTGTATGGTACCTCAACAATTGCAATGTCTGGTCTCACATTCCAATGTGTTTTAAACGTGGCAGGGACTTCACTTCTTTCAGACTCTGCTACTTTTGTGTGTGATGACGAAGTAGTTTTGTGACACAGATTGTCTGCATGTATTTGGTGGTATTTCTGGCAAAATGTATACGTGTCATGTTTGCGTGCAAGCAAAGCACAGGGTGTGAGTCTAGCCACAGGATGACAGGTAGCATGTGCAGAGTGTGCGGGTATGTGTGAGCTTACTTTCTGTGTGGCCAGCAGTGTAGGTGTATGTTAATCTTGTGATGAACATTGAGCCTGGGCACATGGCTTACTTTCAATGTGTGCATTTGGGAGGTGTAGGTGTGTGTGGTGTGAAGGGTGTGACTTTGGGGTAGTGTTGGTGTGTGTGTGTGTGCTCTGGCAATGTCGACTACACACATGTGTTACCCAGGGGCATGGTGGGTGTTTGTATCCGTGTTCAGGTCTGTGAATGTGAGCACATGTGTGTATTGTATGTTGCACAGTGTGCAGTGTGTGGGTGTGTCCTTGCAGTTCAGGATGACTCCTACTTGTATGTTTTGGCCATTGTGGGTCTGCAGGGTGTGTGACTGTCAAGATTGTGCCTTGTTTGATTAAGCATGTATGTGAATTTCTGCAGTTCGTACTCACTGTGCAGACCTGCCCACCCACACTGATATCGTGTGTGTGTTTTGTCATGCATTGCTGTAGCATGCTTCTTGCGTGGCTCCTAATTTTGCTTGATGAGTGTGATGTCAGACTGTGAAGGTAATTGTACACATATGTAGGACTGTGCTTTGTAGTGACCAGGCCGTCGGTGTTAATGTGATGATCTGTTGGGCCACGTCAGAGTCTGACAAGCCAAGGCCCATGACCTCTGGTATTTCACTAGGTCCACTGTGGCGGCAACTCATATGCATTGACATCCAATGACACTAGACTACATGGTCATCTCACGACTCTCGTGTACTTCACACACTCTCATCCTCTCTCATTCGTACTTGTCTTCGATAAATAATTCTACCGAGTCACATATTTGCTTCAAGGCATGTATTTGAACTTACTTCCTCTGTGATGCAGTATAGTGGACACTACTGGCAGCAAAATGCATGTGGAGGATATACTTAGCATGATTACACATACAAAAGTGGGTACAGGTAGATGTGATTAGTTGTTGATTGTGGAATAAAGGCTTCAGAGTTACAACTGCCTTGCCCTTGCTATGCTAAAGTACATTTGCTCATTACTGAAGAGCTCTAGACTTTGACACAGACAGTATTCATTTTGCCTACCAGACAGCTTGACATCATAGGCACAGTACATCTCAGTTCCATGGTACAGGATTACTACAATAGTGACTCCGACACACCTGCGTCAGAGGTGACATCAGAGCATGAGCCTACATGCATGCAGCAGCGTCTCACTAGTTGTTGCAATGTGGTGGCTACTGAACATGACACAATAACTAGGGCCATGTTGTAGGGGGTTGCATTTGTTGTCCATGCAAAGGTCCTGGCACGGAAGTACAGACAAAGGTGAGGTGACAGTTCTCACGTAATACAGCAGACAGATAAGTGTGCACTGACAGGTGCATGTGTTCAGCTGCGCAGAATACATATTATAGCATAGTTGTTCGTGCAGTATTGGCCATGTGGTTACTGTACACAAGTCCCATACCTCTGCCTCCCCCTGTTCATGCAGAGACACGGGATGTGGTGAGGAACAGAGTGCATGTCCCGAGAATGTCAAATGTCATGGCAGTGGAGTTGATGGTAAGGTGTTTGTTGCAGATTGTAAGGTATAGTTGTTGTACAGCTAACTGCCCACTCCGTGCGAAAGCCAAGCATAGGTACGGAGTTGAACATCAATGTTCAATTGGGGGTATTGAGTCGGGGACCCATGAATTGACAAGTTGTCAGGTATGCGATACCTTCCAGCAGAGCATCACTGGCATTGGTGGTAAACATGGATGCCATCCAATGAAGCGGATGGTGGGTAGCAACGTGTTCATCGTAAGTTGTCCCTTGTAGAAGCATGATGGGACATGTTGGATGACATTCGATGAAACTGTGATCCAGAATACGTTGTGTGGAGGCACACTGGTCCCATTGCAGTGTGTGTCCGATTGCAGCCACAAACGCCATGCCCACATCCACTGAACAGCTCCTGTCGTGGGCGTCCAGGGGTGCAAACAAGTGTACCAAGTCCGCCTTTGGACATGCCGGGTTGGAGAGACATAAATCCACAGGCCAGTGGAACGGACACCTCCGACAGTAGAATACGGGGATGACGCAGCTGAACATTGTAATGCGGTAAGTTACTCGGTAACTTACATTCAGCATAGCCAGATTTGAACAGCCCACTATCTGTAGCAAGCTGTCACTGTACAGCTGTATCTGTCCGGCGTAGTTGAGAAGCACTGGTGCAACAGCCATTTTGCTACAGGGTGATGTGATGGCGTGCTCCGGCTGCCTGAGCAGTCAGCAGAGTGCAACCTCCGACGATGCTGGGAATTCTGGAATGGATGTACGGCGGCAGGACTTGGGGTATAGCTTGGGCGGAGGACACAGGCCCTCATCCCACATGCTTCAATGAATGGTCAAGGACAGTGGTGTCTGACTCTTTCCAGATTACTTGCATTTGACCCACAAGGAGGAGTGGTATAATTGTATTTTGTGTGTATTATCTTTCTTTCATGTTAGGCGCTATCTGACAGTGGAAGTTTTACTCTGCATGGCTATGTTTGGCTTCTTGTTGGTACAATGGCTCCATTCTCCTGCATAATTTGTTGCAATGTGATTTCAGAGTAGGAATGGAAGGCCATTCAGTGCTATCTGCTCTCCTGTGTGCGGGCGGGACACTCCGTTTCCGCTATACATTGAGGCTTCTGTGTGGGTGTAGTAATTGGGAACACCTGTTCTCAGGCAGCAGGGTTTTTCTATTTTGTACATTGCATGGCTTGATATTGCGAGCAGGATGGAATAGATATTTTTGGATGAGACTAGCGTGCCTTTTGCAGACAATGTCCATATTCTGCGCTGTTATGTAGCAGCAGCCATGTGCTTCTCCATGTTTTGCACACAAGGGTGTGTCCTATTTTGCCATCACATTACTCCCCTGTTCGGGACACTTGTGTGACATCCAGTTGACAACTGTGAGTTGTTGGTTGAGGACATGATTGATGCAGGAAGGCCATGTGACATGTGCCTTCAGGGTGGGGCTGGTGTGTGGGATGTGTAGTTGTGACCCTGTGGTGTTTGTGTGCAGCCCATGCGTGGCGCTGTCGTTGGCCTCTGCGTTGTGCGCATGTGTACCCGCGTCGTCGCCGCTGCGCTGCGGTGCCGTGACGGGGACGTCACTTCCTGGTCCCGGGTAGTGGGTGCCCAGGATGTTGCGAGTTGTTTTATTTTAACAGGTGGGACATGTGTGGGTACAGTGGTGGATGTGTCCTGTCCACACAGGGGTGTCTGGGGGGGGCCATGTACAGTTTTTCCGCCCTTGCATTGTGTGCAGTGTTTGCGTGCCCTTGTTGTGTGTCTGCCTACCTGCGTCATCGTGGCGCGTTCACTCCTAGGTGGTGCATCAGGTACAGCATGGGGATGGCCTGGAGAGCAGGATTCATTTCGGGGTGGGCCGCCTTTTTGGTCTCCGTACTCAACAGTCGGGTTTCCGCCTTGGTATCTCGTGCGGTGTCTCTTTGCGGGTGAGGCTGTTTGGTTGTGGCATCGTAATTTGTGCGCCGGGAGTAATGTCATTTATTCGGACGGTGTGTCTCCATTGGCTCGCGCTGCTACGTAGACGGGCGCACTTTGATGGCAGGCGTCGTCGCAGGCTTATGGGCGGTGTTTGACTGACTTTTCACATCCTAATTTGATGGGCGTGTTGGCCGTTGCTGGCGGACGGTAACTAGCGGTTTTTGCCTCCGACAGCACGGCGGTAGTGCTTCCGCCCGACATCGTAATGGGCCCCTATGTGTTTTTTTCTCTACGTGTATTAATTTACATAATATGCGCTTAATAAAATATATATAATTTTACCATTACTATATCATTGACAATAAAGAAACATCAATACAAAAATTACACGTGTGACTTTTTTAATCTATTTATTAATGTTGTATTTAATATTAAAAATTATATTTTATTTCAATGTACTGTATGAAATAATATGTCTTTATTAAATATATATATATATTTAACTTTATTATTTTTCATTGTAAAAAATGTTATTATTTATACACATTTCCTCTACACACTATATTAATTTTTTTAGGTCACAAAACTATACACATATATAAGTTACTATTCTCACTCCAGTTAGTAGTAAATCATGGTAGGTGCTGGACACTAAACAAATAGTATTTACTATTCCCACTCCACTTACTATTAAATTAAAAAAGATGCTGGACACTAAACATAATTAATTTACTATTCCCACTCCACTTAGTTTTAAATGAGGGAAGGTGCTGGACACTAAGGGGCTCATTATGATGACGGACTGAAGCCCATCCGCACTGGTGGCGGTGGCGGAAAACGTTCATTTCCCCGCTCTGGATGCGGTCATTGCGACCACCGAATTACAATGGTCGAACAGAGGCCATTTTCCGTCCGCTGCGGACTTTCGGGCTCCGCATGTTTCTTGCGTATGCAAGGGTGGTGGATGGAGCCAACAGAGCAAGACCGGCGTGCGGAAACACGTTCCGTCCGCCAACCAGATTACGATGTTGCAAACAGCCCTTCCCACCGCCCCGTAAAAACCACCACGTTGGGGATGGCGGAAACACCACAACGGAGAGGAAGAGCCAAAACAGAACCCATTTAAACCACCGGAGCCGCCATGGATCCTGCGCTACAGGCCTTCCCGCTGCTCTACCTGCTGCACCTCCAGCAGACAAGATGCTACCACGCCCAACAGAAGAGGTACGTACCAAACATCTCAACGCATGCAACCCCTGAACAACCACAACTCCCAGCAAGCGTGGGGCGGCACCATGATGAATGTGGCAACCTGCCAAATGCAAAGTGCGAGGCCCACCCAATCCCCATGAGTGACCCTCGGTGCCCCAGAAGGCAATTGAGGCCAATGACGAGCCCCGCAGTTGCAGAGCGCGCACACCGCAATATCACAAAATGTACACCAAAGGCTCCCATTGGCTGATGGCTCATCCGCATAGTGGTTGCCACACCGCGGCGGCCTGGAAGCTGCCACCGCAACTCTGCATCATTCAATTGGGGCCAATGTGTGTCATTCCTGCGGATGCCAGCCTCCGCACATGCGAACACATTCTGCATTTGCATTGGTGCCATGCGAATTACATCACATATCACAACTCATTTGCCTAAAGTGATTGGTGCACCCCATGTGTAATGTTGTGGGGCACGAGGCCCCCATGCATAGAAAGTAACCACACAGACACCATACATGTACAGGAGAACTGGCCCAGGGCACGTGCGTCCGGCCCCGTCTGTTGACAGGGTCACATGTTCAGTGACGCCTGTGCTGGGTGGCTGTGGGGTGGGGGCTAAGCCAGCCCCCTGGGAGTGGCTGGTACATCAGAACAACTAGAACAGTGACCAGCTGGCATGAGAGAGTGTGACCTTTGAGTCACGTCTTCACACACATGGCATGTACAAGAAAAGGAGAGTGAAATTACATACATTGGCATGCCTCGTGGCCAGCATGGACTGAAATGAGGGAAACAGTCAAAAAGGACAAAGGTCTCTCGCACTGTACCAGTGTTGTGTAATGAAACATCCAACCTGGGAACATCGCTTGTATATCCATTGACATCGGACTGGTGTCTCTTAGCCAGGGCTTCATCTTGTGAAGGGCCAGTGATGTAGGCAGACAATTAGAGGTGTCCATTGTCTGCAAATCAGACAAACTTGTAATCCTTAGCACGTCCAACACACGTACTGGGGTGGCGTGCAGTGTGCCTATCTGCCATTGCCTGTAAATGTTCTCACACACATCATAGGAGTGCACATGTGGAACAAACAAACATAGCTCTGACCGACATCAACAGTCATTGTCAGCCATGTGGGCATGTATACACAATCCAAGTGCATTTGTGCCTCATTCAGGTGAACATTGCAATGCCTGTCATGCAAAATCATCACACACTCAGGCAGGACTGACCCCATAATGTCCACATGTGTCTGTCCACCATGCTGTAATCCATGTTGCGTTGTCCAGATGACACTCATTGCCCTCATTCAGTAATGTTGTTGTGTATTGTGGGGCTAAAGCTTGCGGTCGTGCAGTGACAGCAGCTACATGCAACTCAGCACTGATGCTGGGAAACGCAAGTGCTGTGCCATCAAACCACAGGGAAGCTCATCCTTGATGTAGCAGTGTACTATATGCCACACACATCGACTTCTTTGGATGTTGCAGTAGTCAGTATGTCGAGTGAGTGAAGACAAACAACGTCTGAATGGAGGTCACTGGTGCATTCCATGTGACCATGAGTCCTGTAAATGTTGAGGTTGTGTGAGTGTCTGGGTAAGCTGTTCACCACATCTCATCTCCAACTCATCTCATGCATGTGTACCCTGACAGAGTACGTAGGAGGAGACCACCCATCTTTCGACCTGTCCCCGACCTGGCGACGATGGAGGACAACGAAATCATCTGGAAATTCCGTCTGGATCACCGCACACTACGAAACCCTATGTGCTCAGTTGGAGCCCCATGTGAAGCCCAACAGAACATATCCAGCTGCATTGTCTGCTACAGTTAAGTTGATGGCTGCACTGCATTTCTTCGCTATTGGGTCTTTCCAGTACACTGTGGCCAGCGCCAGTTGGATGTCACACCCCATGTTCAGCATGGTGTTGCGTGACGTCCTGTCAGCATTGATGCTGTACAAGGGCAGAGACATCCACTTCCAGAGGAGGGATGAATTGGGGGCTGTGAACGGGGAGTTCTATGACCTGGGAGGCATTCCAAAAGTTGTGGGAGCCATTGATGGAACCCACATTGCCCTCGTTCCACCACAGGAAAGTGAACACATCCATATTACCTGCAAACACTACCACTCCATCAACGTGCGAATGGTATGCCAGGCGGGTCAGATCATCTCACATGTGTGTGCAAAGTATCCTGGGTCGGCACATGACCCCTACATCTTGCGTAACAGCACCATACCCCAAATGATGGCCAATCTGCACCCCGAAGGTAAAAAATTTGCGTCCTCTGGGATTGTTTTAATATATTGTTTCATTCGCACCTTCTTTCATATGCCAAGCCCTGACTTCATACACACACTCACCATTCATAAAGGTCACCGCTCAACTGGTGGCTACAATGTATTGGCACAAACACCTATTGTTCATAAGGTAATGATTGTAATTTATTAAAACCATTTATTATTTTATACAAAATTAAAAAGAAAAAAGGAATTAGTTTCAAGTTAAAACCATTTTTGTCCATACCATCATCATGAAAAATATGAAACAATACTAAAAACAATTAGTCACATTCACAATACTTCAAAAAATCATAACACGAGAGTTAAAACAGACATTAATCTTTGTCATAAATCGCCATAATCCACGGTTAAACTTATGTACAAACACCCTGGTGCCTTGTGTATCATCAATATCTAGGGTGATGTTCGTATAGATGGATTTGTGGCAACAGAAAAAGGCGTCCCTAGTAGGGGCCGCCAGTTTGGTTACTCGGCAAGAGCAAGGTATAATATGCTCTGATGTGAAAAGGAACAGACGAAATTCGCATGAGGAACAGATTTCTAAAGGATAAGCATTCCTTGTTACGAGCTTGAAACAACAAGCGCACATTTGGAATATAAGCGGGTATACTTCACTATTGATTTTAACGAGCCCAAAACAAGCCAGATGCGTGTGATGGAATCATAAAATGGGGGACTGGCCCAGCGCGCCGTAGTGGGCTCATCTAGGAGATTCATACTAATTAAGGAAGTACCAAGCCTCATAGATGGATGGAAGAGCATAACAATTTGTATTAAGTACACTACAGAGTGAAACATCGTTCACCTGCCCATTTAATTTTTAAAGGACGGGAGTACATAATATAACGGTCTTGATAAAGAATGTGGAATGAGATAAAGCCTTCGAAACGCGTCGACGCCTTTTTCTGCAGTGAAAGGTGCATCAGCGACAGTAGAACTCAGGTTGCACGCAGGTGAAATAGGCATAGCGTAAGGTTAGCCTATAACTGATGGTTAGCACAGCTAGTGGGACTCATCCAAAGAAAAGCTGCATGCGGTCACGGTACAGTTGCAACTGACCGGGGTTCGCCTAGACCACAGGATGGGCAGACATGGCGTGAGAGCCCTCTTAGAACCAGCACTCAGCTGTACAGCCACAAGTAGTGATATCAACCCGCCAAATGCAGTCTGAAAATTGGAGGAGTGACACCCGGTAGTACTCCAAAAATAGCATGAAACGAAGTGACAAGGCCAGAGCTCACAAGCTTGAAAAATGTGTGCGACGGCCTTCAGTATCAGAGGCTTTCAAAAACATTTTAACCAGTCCCCCGGAAAAAAATGTGGGAGTGCCATGTTCAGCAGTGACTGAATCGCACATGACGGTCAAGGCACCTGGAATTCGAAGGTCTCAGGGCTGATGTGTGAGCAACTACTTGTTGAAACAGGAGCCCATTGTGCCTGCACACTTATTGAAGTATGCTTTCACTGTGGGAATGTGAGGCCACAAATGACTATCCACAATCACATATGGGGGAGTAAGGAGAACATTGCTACAGCAAGGAACACGGCGTGCAACAGTTCCTATATACGTGATGCCTGCCCTGTAACCGCAGCAGTTGTGCTCATTCAGGAGAAGATAACTGCGGTTGTAAAACAGATTTAGTGTGGGTATGTTGCCAGGGACTGGTGTTCATGTGGGTAAACATGCATAGATCGCACATGTCACATGGAAATCCCTGGGCAACAGTACTTGAGTGTGTGAATGCGACAATGTCACCATCGTCCACATGACAAGATGTGTTGTGATGCTGGCTCTTGTGGGCACACTGCTAAGGATTTCATTGTTCTGCGCTGTGTGATCTGTGACAACTTCCGACATGTCCATGATGATGTCATCAGGGGGATGGGAGCACACTGCTTCACCTCCCAGCACAGTTCACCCCTTAGCATTCTGGTTAATGCAGTTCAGTCATGATGCTTTCTTGTCATGTGACAGGGGTGTGTTTCACCTGGGTTGGACAGGGAGAGGTACAGAGACCCGAGTAGATTGTGGCAGCTTCCTCAGCAGACACTGATCACAATGTATCTTACCCCTACTGATGTAGGAGGGTAACGCGACACACATGTGTCTAGAGATTCACAGCACTGACCTGCACCAACCCTGGTGACACACGACAACGGTAACAGAAGTAAGCTTTTCAACAGAACTGCATTTGCCAGGATGCTAAGGGCTAAACTGTGTTGGGAGGTGCAGTCGTGTGCTTCAGTCCCCCTGCTGTCCATGGTGATGGTGTTAGCCGGTGTTTTCTGTAATGCATATTGTACAGTGTTGCCTAGTGGTGTGCTTTTGCGGTTATTCCATTATATATCAACGCACTGTTATTTCCTTGTGTCTTTCCAGGTTCTTCCACTCTCTCAATGGATTTTCGCTTTTACATATTCGGATACATTGCAATGTGTGTTTACATGCTACTTACTGTAATGAGAATGCTCTTGACACAAAGGCATACTGTTGTGAGTCGCGTTTATTTTGCAATGAGTGACAGGTGAGGGGTGAAGTAGGAAGTGATGGTACACGGATAGTTAGGGTAGAAGACACAATGGTAGAGTTCCAAAGTCCAACCGAACACTCCCATCCTTGTGGCAATGTGGTTTCGTATTTCAACAAAGTCAATGCTTGTTGTTACAGTGTTGACATCAGCGGTTTCTCCAAGAACTGGTACGGCACGGTGCTGTGCCACGTGATCCTCTTGGGGTCTTTTTCGGATGCCCCCTCTGCCGTTTGGCCGGGGGGAAACCTGCTGCATGCTCAGAGGTATCTGAGGATTCGCCGTGGTGTGACTCACTCCTCCCTGTGGCCGCTGCTGAAGTGGTGTGTCTATCATCTGGCTGGCCATGGGGGGGGGGTGGCAGCGATTTGAGCCGCATGCATGTCCCTCAGGACACCAACAAGCTGGCCAATGTACTCCACATGTTGTCCCAAGCGAGTTTCCATGGAGCTCTGCAGCCGGCGGAGTTCCCGCAGTTTTTCAAGGACCTAGCCCATCTGTCCCTGGTTCTGCTGGTATGCACCAAGGACAGTTAGCATGGTGTCCAGGGCCTCAGTCTCATTGTCCTCCTGTGGCTGTCCCCAGTTGGCCTCCCACCTGCTTGCTGCCACGGACCTGTGGTGGTACCAGGCGCTGCCGCCACACACCGTCCCCAGCATCCCCGGTCTGCCTGGTGGTATTCGCAACTGCTGGCAAAGGGACAGTTGGAGGCAGCGGTGGTGATGGTGGAGGTGGCTGCCACACAGGTCGTTGCTGCAGGGGTCTGAGTTGGAAGTGCAGCTGTTGTGGGAGTCGTGGGTGGTGGGGACAGTGAGGGCCAGAGACTGAGCTGTCCTGGGCACGCCGGAGAGGCCAGGTCGGTCCTCCTCATCCGAAACGACCAGGGAGTCTTCATCCAAGTGATCACCTTCCTTGGGGGGGAGACTGGCTGAGCTCGCCCATGGCACTGTCGCCTGCTGTTGCTAGCGAGTCAACAGTTGGAGAGAGGTTATATTGTCAGCATGTTCAGCGCACAGCACAACTTTGATGTTCATGTTTAGCACATTTCATTTCCTTACTTCCTACCTTGGCATTGCTATGCATTCATAACAGTTTGTCAGCAGTCGAACAGTGATGTGGAGGTACATACATTGTTCGTTAGCGATGTGTCATGGCTGAAGAAACAAATTCATATGTACAGATATTGTATTTCCAAGGACATGTCCTCTGGTACCAACTTGTTGCACATCCAATTCAGTTCATGCTTGGACATTTGTGTCTTTTCTATGAGTATCTGACTACTATGCCGCAACTTCATGATTTGTGTTATGCTTTTTGTACTTACCTCCTGTGGTTTGTGAGGTTTGACAGAGTTTCCATGCATGTGTTGTGTTGACCCGAGTCTTTCTGCTTTGAGGCAATGGGACTTCCACATTGGCATTTTGTGATCGCGTTCTTGTATTTTGCTTTGCAGTTACATGTGACTTCATCACTGACACTGTGAATCATGTGGCCTCTCGATGGTATTAGCTGTATGTGCAACTGCCTACAACTTATGGGGGTTTCCAGAGTTGGCTACCAAGTGCGGGATGTGGGGGTCATTTGGCTCCATGCTGTCTGTGAGGGAAGACAGAGGGCCTTGTGGGAGTTGTGGTCTTGCTGTCAGGGCTCAACAACCCCCTCCCCAGTGAGATGGCTACCTACCTGTTAGGAGGCACTGTCGATGGGGTTCGCTGACACATGGCTGTGGGGTGGGAGGGTGGGCCATGCTGTTTGGGAGGGAGGCCAGGGTGCATGAGCTGACTACCTACCTGTGAGGTGAAGCTGAGTAAGGAAATGCTAGCCTTGTGATTCATTCATATTGAAAGTATGCATTCCACATGAGTTTGATGTGGGCTGGCGATTGAGGCTCACTTGTTGTGCACAACAGTACATTGCAGTGTGATGGGAGACATTTGTTATTACTTACTAGCCTCCACTCCCCCCTCGATTCCTGTGAGACTCTCTGGATGCATTATGGCAAGCACCTTCTCCTCCCATTCGGTGAAGGTTAGTGGTGGAATGGGAGGGCCGCCACCAGTTCTCTGGCCCGCCGCATGGTTCCTCTGGACCCGATGCTTGACCCGGCCCTTGAGGTCACCCCAATGCTTCCTGATGTCACGCACAGTGCGTAGGGTGGTCCCTACGGCATTGACTTTGCTGTGTATCCTTGCCCACATCTGATTCTTGCACGCAAGTGGGGTGTGTTGGACCAGGTGCCCAAACAAATGTGGTTCTACCCTGATTATCTCATCTACCATCACTTTCAACTCTGAGTCGGTGAATTTGGGCATTTTCTTGGGGGGCATGGTGCAAATAAATGAGGGGTGCAGGGTGCAAGGTAGTGGTGGAGATATGTGTGGTGTGTGAGGTGTGTGGGTGAAAGTGGTGTTGTGTGGAGATAGGTGGGTGTGATGTTGTGCAGTGTGAGTCAATGGTGTCCTGTCTCTCTGTCTCGGCTTGTGGTGTGCAAAGGATGCTGGTCCAGGAAGGGGTTGGTTTTATACTGTGGTATGTGGGTGTGTCCACATGAGTGATGGCCTCCAGATGTCTCTTCCATGCTGCGCATGGCTTTCCTTACCAGGAGCAAGTTGGGGTGTATCATTGTGGCGTGTGTGTTGTGATTGAGGGCGGCAGGGAGTACAGGCACACTTCGGGCATTGTTGTGAAGTTGGTTCCGTCCGCCATTCATTTGGCCTATGTGCGTGCGCGGCGGTCGGACGCAGTGCTCGGTCCGCCAGCTCCGCATTCTCATCGTAATTAGCCGTGCGGTCATGCCGCGGCAGGAGCGGCCTTTTCAAGCCGTTGAACAGCTTTCCCCATCCGCCGCGGTCGGATTTGCAGCATTTCCGGCCGTGGTGGATGGTCTTTTGTGACATCCGTCCGCCGCAGTCTGATTTTGCGTACATTGCATCGTAATTTGACCGACGGAAATACCGCAGGTTATGCGGGGGGATTTTTTCCGAGACCATGGCGGTCGGAAGGCTTTTCCGTACGCCATCGTGATTGGGCCCTAGACCTATATAATTTACTATTCCCACTCCAGTTAGTATTAAGTCAGGGAAGGTGCTGGACACTACACATAATTCATTTACTATTCCCACTCCAGTTAGTATTAAGTCAGGGAAGGTGCTGGACACTAAACCTATATAATTTAATATTCCCACTCCAGTTAGTATTAAGTCAGGGAAGGTGCTGGACACTAAACCTATATAATTTACTATTCCCACTCCAGTTAGTATTAATTCAGGGAAGGTGCTGGACAGTAAACCTATATAAATTACTATTCCCACTCCAGTGAGTATTAAGTCAGGAAAGGTGCTGGACACTAAACCTATATATTTTACAATTCCCACTCCAATTAGTATTAATTCAGGGAAGGTGCTGGACACTAAACCTATATAATTTACTATTCCCACTCCAGTTAGTATTAAGTCAGGGAAGGTGCTGGACACTAAACCTATATAATTTACTATTCCCACTCCAGTTAGTATTAAGTCAGGGAAGGTGCTGGACACTAAACCTATATAATTTACTATTCCCACTCCAGTTAGTATTAATTCAGGGAAGATGCTGGACACTAATCATATATAAATTACTATTCCCACTCCAGTGAGTATTAAGTCAGGAAAGGTGCTGGACACTAAACATATATAATTTACTATTCCCACTCCAGTTAGTATTAAGTCAGAGAAGGTGCTGGACAATAAACCTATATAATTTACTATTCCCACTCTAGTTAGTTTTAAGTCAGGGAAGGTGCTGGACACTAAACCTATATAATTTACTATTCCCACTCCAGTTAGTATTAAGTCAGGGAAGGTGCTGGACACTAAACCTATATAATTTACTATTCCCACTCCAGTTAGTATTAAGTCAGGGAAGGTGCTGGACAATAAACCTATATCATTTAATATTCCCACTCCAGTTAGTATTAAGTCAGGGAAGGTGCTGGACACTAAACCTATATAATTTACTATTCCCACTCCAGTTAGTATTAAGTCAGGGAAGGTGCTGTTATATCCCGCATAGATGCCCTAATGTAGATCCGTTCGTACATGCCCTAAACTGGACGTATTCATATTTACCCTAATATGGTCATATTCGTACTTGCCCAATTATGGTCATGGCCACATATGCCCAATTATGGTCACAACTGTACATGTCCTATTATAGTATGATTCCTTATATAGGCATGATCTTTCACCTACATTGGTCCCAGCTAGTACACAACGAGCTCTGAGAGCTGAACGTTATCTATCCTGTGGTTTTGAATGCAGCAGGGTTCTTCCAAACACAGGCTCACACTGTACTCATTAATTATGCATGGCTTTCTAAGAATACACCACCAGCATAATGTATGTACAAAGTTCACCCCTGATGTCTTCCTCATGTCCAATACAAACCATACTGAGGACCGAGACTCTTTAGGGTATAAATACACCATAGCTTGCCCCGGTAAACCAGAGGGAACCGAGACTTCCATGCTGACACACTGACCAGAAACGCTGAGGCTCCTGCATGCAGTCGCTCAAGCTGACAGTGGTCTGACACAACCCGGACGGGGTGTCCAACTCGAGACCAGGACGGGGTCCCACACTCTCTCTATTCAGGTATGGGGGTTCGACTAAATCCTAGGAGGATTCTTGGCTCTTAGCTTCTAAGACCTACACACATATGCTAGGTACACACAGGTACATCTAGGTAGGCATCGTGGGAGTACGCACACTTGCAAAATGCTTTTATATTCATGTATGTACTCATGATTATCGCAATATGGTAGAACTGTTCTATCCCTTTGCTTTTATCGTACTGCTGATCATATATCTCTGCTATTGTCTGCTGGTCTCTGCAGCACATATATTTTACACTAGAATAACAACTGTTCAATAAATACTTATTGAAACGCCCGACTGTTTATTCTGTGTAACTCTCTGAGACAAACCGAACAAGTGAGCACGAGTGACTGAGCGAAAGGCAGTACATTGTTTCCACGATTCTGAGGGAATCAGGGTTGTCATGTTCTAAGGTTGCCAGAAACTAATCTCTCCCCGATAAGAGGAGACACTAGTGGCACTGCGAGCTAGCTAATGCAAAACCTGGCTAACATATACGGTGGGGGTGCACGGAGTTAGTCTGCCACCAAGCTCGCAGTATATGTTATCTAAACGCGCAGGTCCTGCAGGGGTACTATAGGAGCTACACCACATGGCGCCCAACGTCGGTTTGGTACTTATTTAACAGTAGAATCTGAGTAGTTCAGTCATGCTATTCTCATAGAACCTACGCACAAAATCCCAGAGATGTCTGGTGTGGGTGGGCACAAAATCCGCCGCAGCTGAGTAGTACGAGAATACTATTTATTGGCTGTTGGTTACTCAAGCTTGAAGGATATTTAGTCCCTACAATTGTTCACTTACTCCTTATCTTAAAAACTCTTTAATCTCCCTTCTTCCAATTAAAAATGGTGGAAGATACAAGCGCAACAGGGAGAGTTACAACAAACCTCTTTGGTTTAGAAGAAGACCCTGAAGATGCAATACAAATTGCACCAAATTTCAGAAGGGCAGTCACCCTAAAACTTCTAGAACATGGCTTAAGAGCCAGGGGTGGTACAGTAATTTTCGTGATTGAGGCACACAAATCTAATAAAACAGAGGTGTTCTATTCATGGGTTACATTCCAGGCAACGAATGCAATTACAAATGTGTTTCACTACTACCTAGAAGGTGAAACACCAGCAGACTATACTCCCTTTGAGGAAGTAGAGGTCCTGCTCACTTACCAGGAGCATAATTACTGGTTTAAAGGTGCCCTACCCCATGTACGAGGAAGAGCAAGATTAGGCCCGCTCGGAGGAGCAGGAGCCACATGGCCCATATTAGCGGCATACACACCGCATCCTGACATTGACACAATGCCACAGCCAGACTTACTCGTACAACACAGAGATTTAATTAAAATCTACAGAAACCTCACACAATTTGTGATGAGGACTTTAACAGTTCAACCTGCACCTGCTAGAGCACAAGATACTCCAGTCCAGAGTACAGTTAATAAAATAACTCCACAAACATTACACGCGGTAATGGGCAAAACGCCAGCAAAACGCGAACAAATTCCATTCTGGATAGCTCAGAAAATAACTCAGCTTGAAGCAGTATTCCCAAACACTACAACCAGTGATAAACACAGAATTCTAACAATCTGCTTGCCCATGGGGAATCCACAACAACTAGAGGATTGCACCTCTTGGGGTTCAGTCTTTCCTGCCATATATAACAAAACACATAGTATCCCGTCAATAGCAGTAGAACCTGACGTATTGAGCCAGATACAAAATGAGTACGGAGCAGAACCTGCCCTTAACTTAGGGATGAAGTTGCTAAACAACTTTGAACAGGTCTCAGCCATAATACTAGCTAACATTAAGGGGGAAGCAGCTTCAGTGGCGATCCGCCAACGCCTAAGGGAGTTCGGTCCAGAGGATCAACAACACGAACTACCCAAAATAATTGAAACTTCGTATGCAGAACTAGGCAGAGACAGTCTAGGTGGGAAAGCATTAAAACCACAACTGGTGGGCAGTCCTGAAAAGGACACTACAAAGCAGACACCTACTTCTTCTAAAAAGAAGTGGGATAATAAAAAACAACAAAAGTCTAAAGACACCAGATCTCAGTCCAGAGGTAGGTCTCCTCAACAGGAGCCCTCTGAAAAGAGGTACAACCTCAGGAATAGGGATAATATTAAAAAACCTGACAGGTATCAGGATACTGATACTCGTTCCTCTCATTCCTTTCGGGGTTCATCACGAAACTCCGAGAGGGAAGGACGATCAAAGGAGCGTACAAAGTCCAGAGACACACAACACGCTGCGGACTACGCACCTAAAAAAGAGGATAAACAAATATCAAAACCTCAGTTCAAAAAGAAGAAGGTAGCAGGTCTCAAGATCAGACATGCCCAGAATTCTGAGGACACAGCTTCTGAACGGGGAATAGGCTCTGACGATGCTAGACAGTGCGGCGGAAGTAACGATAGCTCGCCAGAACCTGAAGGAATTTCTGGTGACAGCGGAGTTGAGTGAGTATATCACGGTGGAAACACCTGATACTCGGGTAAGTGTCCCACATAAGTTACATGAGATAACACTCCGGATGGAGGGGGACAAGCCCAGAAAGGTTAGAGGTCTATTTTGGGAGAATTTGTCATCTGGGTATGACATCCTATTAGCAGAACAAGACTGGCCTCCTGCATTCGTCATGGAGTGCCCTAGGGGAGAAACGATAATTTTTCCAGCCTTTTCCGACCTCGTTCCCATTCACCTAAAACATGCATATGCGCAGGAGTGAGCAGTTGCCCTAGCTCCAGCATTGTAGAAAAATCATGCTGGTTGGGATGAGGATTCAACCCACCACGTGATCCCTTTAAAAGTTTCCCCAAATGCTCAAAGGCAATATCCTATAAAGCAGGAAGCTAAAAGACAAGTCAGGGAGATTCTAGATCAACTAGAATACCAGGGGGCGATAGAAAATTGCACTTCACCTATGAACAATCCTTTGTTCCCCGTAGCCAAACCTGACAATACATATCGTCTAGTTTTAGATTACAGACATTTAAACACTTGCACAAAGACATTTGCAGTTCAAAATGCACACAGTGCCGCATTAATGAATAACATTGTGCGGAAAAAATACAAAACAACACTTGATATCTCAAATGTTTTTTTTCTGCCAAAATATAGCACCTGAAAGCAGGTATCTGACCGCATTCAGTGCATTAGGATCCCAACGGCAAGTTTGCTGACTCTCCCAAGGGTACAAGAATAGCCCGGGGTTTTTCTCAGCAAGGGTAACAGAGTTACTCCAAAATTTGGATGAAGAAGCATTGTCCTATGTGGATGATATTTATCTGACGGACGATGACTTAAAGAGGCACTTGACCAGGGTGAGCACCATTATTATGGGATTTGCCTCTGAGGGCTATAAATTTAATTTTAAAAAAATCAAAAATTGCCCACCTCAATGTACTGTTTTTAGGATACGAGCTGTCAAGTGAGGGAAAAAGCCTGGCAGCTAACTTTTTAGAAAAGTGTGCGCTGCTCCAACCTCTAAAATCATTAAAGAATTTACAATCAATTCTGGGATTCCTAAATTTTGGTCGAACATACATTTTGGATTACGCAGAAAGGGTAAAACCTTTCTACGACTTAATAAAACCTGACTTTTCAGTCAAACAATGGACACAGGAACACACAAATATCCTGCGTTCCCTACAGGAAGACATGGGGGCCGATTCCGATCTGGGTCGGAAAGCTCTCCGACCGATCCGGATCCGGATTGTTTTCCGACCGAGCCGGACCCCTGTAGTGCGACCGAGCAAGTACGATGCAGCCGTATGCTCCCATTGAAGTCAATGGGAGCCGGTCGTACGACGTGTACATGGGCTCCCATTGACTCAATGGGTACATTGCGCACAAGGGGGCCCCCTGTAGTGGGTACGCGTTGGTGCCATCCGCACCGTACATGCATGTATAGGGAGGACCCATGGGTCCCCCCTGTGTCCGACTCGTACGGCTATGGGTGAAGGGGGGTCCGGCACGGACCCCCGAAGTCTGCTTCTGAGAGATTTTTTGTGTCGGAGGCTCCGACTCGATCCGGCTGTCCGGATAGTGCATCGTACTGGCTCGGTCGTAAAACGTCTCCATTGCGCGGTACGAATCGAGTGTGAACGAGTCGGATGGAGCGGTTCGAACCCGGAAACGAGTCGGTCGGCGATTTTGCGTTCAATCGCATCGTACTTGCTCGCTCGGACGACTGTACGAATCGGTCGGGGAAACCGCGTTCGGCTCGTATTTTTTCCGGACGAATCGTATTCGGTGCGCTTCCGGCCGAGATCGGAATCGGCCCCATGATAACTTCTAAACATTTACAGACACGTGTAAACATACGCAACTTGGTGATCCGAGTCATAGCGGGTGAATGCGGGTACACTTATTTAACTTTTAATGAAGGTGAAACAGTACCAATCGCATACAAATCACACCTGTATACAAACGCAGATATGCGTTTCACTTCAACAGAAAAAATCCTGACAGCAGTGCAGACCACTGTAGCAAGAGAAAGAGCTCTGGCTCAGGGAAAACGCATTATTGTTGTGACCCCAGTACCAGCTTTAGATGCTGTTACAAAAGCAAGTATTCCAAATGCTAAAGCCTTACATCCAAGATGGATACAATGGGCTAATTCTCTTACTGCAACAGATGTTGAATACAGATTTGATCCGAGTTTAAAAACTCAAGCATTCCTGCAATACGAACAAGAATACCCTCTACCAAATGAAATTTTGCCTCTAGATCAGTATGAATACATTATTTACACTGACGGTTCTGCTCAACCAGCCACAGGAAGCAAGCAAGCTTACAGCGCAGCATGTGCGATTGTTAAAGGTCGCATGGACGATGGCAAGTTCCATCCGAGTTGCACAAAAACGCAATCTCTAGGAGACTGCACGGCACAGTTGGCAGAACTCAAAGCACTTATACTGACACTTATAAATACGGATCACGAATTCCCCACACTGATTGTGTGTGATACCTTTTACTGTGTACAGTCGTACAATGAATATCTACATCATTGGGAACAAAACGGGTTCAAAGATGCAAAAGATGGCACAATAAAGCATAAAATGCTATGGGAACAGGTAGTGGAGTTGAGAAACGAACTACCAAGGGCTCACATGATACATACACTGAGTCATCAGCGTGATGGCGTTCACGTTGAAGGGAATTCATTGGCTGATGAAGCCGCAAAGGGGGCTGTTCGCACAGCCGCCGTAGCTGCAGTTACTCATTCAAAGACGAGGGTAGACGGCGAGATAATGGTAGCTGTCAATGCTTCACGCAAAGGCAGCACAGCAGTACCTAAAAAAATTCCACTCAAGTACTCCTATAAGTTAGATGCACAAAACATTGCATATGCTCAGATTCCTGGAGTGGGGGATAGAGTAATGCCAAATATGGATCGTAGGCTAGGCTTGATTTTAGCAGCACATGAGGGTTTGGGTTTGGCGCATACAGGCGTTACAGCGACTATTTCTTTATTGAAACAGCGCTACTGGTGGCCAGGGTTAACAAATCAGACTAAAGACTCTGGGGTCGATTCCGATCTCGGCCGGAAGCGCACCTAACAGTATTCGTCCGGAAAAAAAAACAGCCGATTGCGTGTTTCCCGACCGATTCGAACATTCGTCCGGACGAACAAGTACGATGCGTATATCAACCCAGTTTCCAAGCGAGCCGTACTTACCCAATCCAGCTCCTGTTCCCCGCCCGAGCCGGATCCGTAAACGCCGAATCGAGTCGTACGGAAGCAAATACACAGCACCTTCCGGCCGGACGAGTACGATGCTCACTCCGTACGCGCCGAACCCGTCGCTACGTCCGGGACATTTGAGCATCCGGGCGAGCCGTACATAAGCTCCGTTTCGCGCCACAAGACGATCCACGGCTACGAGACGAACAAGCCTGCTATGAGTACGACTCGAAGACACGAGAAACCCGAACGAGACGATCCAAGCATGAATCCCATTGCGCAGGTCCTACCTATACTCTACATCTATTACCGTGACCGGCACGGATTCGTACGGCGCAGACGGTAAGGCAAACACCAACAATACAAACAAACGACACGTACCCGAAATATGTCACACACACATAGGGATGCACAAATGACATACACTAGCAACAGCAGAACCATAGGGATGGGATGGCCATCACCAATGCCATACACACCCATAGGGGGATGGATGCCTACCACCAACACCACCCTACCACCACCCCTACTCAGGGGGGGCTGGATGCCTACCACTACCACCACCCCTACTCAGGGGGGCCTGGATGCCTACCACTACCACCACCCCTACTCAGGGGGGCCTGGATGCCTACCACTACCACCACCCCTACTCAGGGGGGGCTGGATGCCTGCCACTACCACCACCCCACTCAGGGGGGGCTGGATGCCTGTCACTACTACCATCCCCACCCTTAGGGGGATGGATGCCTGCCACTACCACCACCCCACTCAGGGGGGCTGTATGCCTGTCACTACTACCATCCCCACCCTTAGGGGGATGGATGCCTACCACTACCACCACCCCTACTCAGGGGGGGCTGGATGCCTGCCACTACCACCACCCCTACTCAGGGGGGCTGGATGCCCATCACTACTACCATCCCCATTCATAGGGGGCTGGATGCCCATCACTACTACCATCCCCACTCATAGGGGGCTGGATGCCCATCACTACTACCATCCCCACCCTTAGGGGGATGGATGCCAGCCACTACCACCACCCCACTCAGGGGGGGCTGGATGCCTGCCACTACCACCACCCCACTCAGGGGGGGCTGGATGCCTACCACTACCACCACCCCTACTCATAGGGGGCTGGATGCCCATCACTACTACCATCCCCACTCATAGGGGGCTGTATGCCCATCACTACTACCATCCCCACTCATAGGGGGCTGGATGCCCATCACTACTACCATCCCCACCCTTAGGGGGCTGGATGCCTGCCACTACCACCACCCCACTCAGGGGGGGCTGGATGCCTGTCACTACTACCATCCCTACCCTTAGGGGGATGGATGCCTGCCACTACCACCACCCCACTCAGGGGGGGCTGGATGCCTGTCACTACTACCATCCCCACCCTTAGGGGGATGGATGCCTACCACTACCACCACCCCTACTCAGGGGGGCCTGGATGCCTACCACTACCACCACCCCTACTCAGGGGGGCCTGGATGCCTGCCACTACCTCCACCCCTACTCATAGGACGGGTAATGCATGACACAACCAGCATACTCCCACATAAGGAATGTCTGAAAATTACATCCCCCCAGCACCATGAGAAGCGTGTGTAGTCTGTGACAAATGCCTACAACACTGAACATGATATTGAACATACAATGTGACCCCCTAGCACATGTGTCACACATAAATGTGTGTGGCCACAACAATGCAAGCCGACCATGGCCACTGTGGCAATGGGGTTGAACACCCCATCAACACAGCAACCAAAAGGTAGGTGTGGGGTCCATAGCTGATGCAACTTTTGAACAGTGTGGCAATGGGGCCCAAAGCCCCATCACCACAGTGACCAAAAGGGAAGTGTGGGGTCCATAGCTGATGCACCTTTTGAACAGTGGGGCAATGGGGCCCAAAGCCCCATCACCACAGTGACCAAAAGGGAAGTGTGGGGTCCATAGCTGATGCACCTTTTGAACAGTGGGGCAATGGGGCCCAAATCCCCATCACCACAGTGACCAAAAGGGAAGTGTGGGGTCCATAGCTGATGCACATTTTGAACAGTGTGGCAATGGGGCCCAAATCCCCATCACCACAGTGACCAAAAGGGAAGTGTGGGGTCCATAGCTGATGCACCTTTTGAACAGTGTAGCAATGGGGCCCAAAGCCCCATCACCACAGTGACCAAAAGGGAAGTGTGGGGTCCATAGCTGATGCACCTTTTGAACAATGTGGCAATGGGGCCCAAAGCCCCATCAACACAGTGACCAAAAGGTAGGTGTGGGGTCCATAGCTGATACACATTCTGAACAGTGTGGCAATGGGGCCCAAAGCACCATCACCACAGTGATCAAAAGGGAAGTGTAGTCAGGGTAAAAGCTGCCAAAGCCAAACTGCATGGATGATTCCTGGTCACACAACAACAAACACATCAGTGGCATAGTAGTGCTTGTGTCCCATAGCAACATAGATTGGGTGAGGCAAACAGTGCAGTGCAAATAAAACACACCTTTGGCCATGTGCATACAAACATCACCCATGGGGTCCCACATTGTCAACATTCACAAATAACACAATGACAGAAGTGACCATCATAATGCAGACCCACATATCTGCACCAATGGACACACAAATCGAGATATCCTGTGGAGTCTGTAGATGTCAGGTGAACAAATACCATACCATGGCAGCAATGGGACATACAAACCATGATTATTGTGCTGACTGATGACCTAGGAGTCCCAGGGACAGCAGGGGAAAGCCACCAAACAACATACAGCCAATGGCACACTCAAGATATGCCAATGCAGTGGTGCAAATGCACAAACACAAACAGGCAGACTCACACTGCATATCAACACACAACAGGTGATGGGGGTGTGTGCCAGTGTCCCCAGGCAACCACACAACACATGAGGAGGCCTGAATTCCAAGTACACAGATGTGTATACAGTGCCATGCAAAAGTAACTCATGGATCGGATTCCCATATGTGGGCAAAGAGGCATTGTTAGATGAGAGGGAGCCCAAATTACACGTCACACAAGCTAGTAGGAACAGCAACTAACACAGCAAGAGACAGACCCACCACAGCACTACCCCCAGGGACCCCACATTGTGGTGACACTAGCCTGCATGATAATCCCACTGTGATGACAAAGGTAGATGTCATTCACACTGTGAACCACAGCCATGTGTCCTGAGCAACAAACTACCATCACACCTACACAAGCACAAATCAAACAGCACGGCCTGCCAGCCATGGCCAATATGGAGGTAGGGGTCTAGCCGTGCAACAACTCACATTTGCACACACTCAACACCACACACCTTGATCTTCACCAATGTGCAGCAGTGAAGCTCACATGGACTGGTGACATTGCACATGCACCCATGACAATCCCAGGGGTGGTGGTGGGAACTAAGGTGCAGAAACCCATCACACATGGCCAGTCAACAAGACTCGTGAATGTCTGACACACTGCACACTACGCGGTACATGGGCATGACGTGAAATCCACCACAATCAATGGGATCCTGGCCATAGTCACACACCAATGAAGAAGACAAGGTGACACACAAAGAACACACGTACACAACTTCCAAAATTGCAGCTCTGACCCTGAGGAGTGGCAGCAGTCACACACACAACGTGTCACAATCACTGAAAGCTACCACAGGCTGTAAATTACATGACATGTGTAACCAACAAGTGCCACGGGGAATCCTGAATGTGTCCCATCTGCGTTTGCCCACATCCCCAGCCCTGACATCAAAGACAACCTGGGATGACAACCTGATGAACCTTAGTTTGCCATGCACCCACATCCCGGAGTAACCAGGTCCAAGATGCTGGATGAACACAGAACAACTCAGCAAGCATCAGAAACAGGAACATCCGTAGGGACACAGCCTGTGTAGGAAAAGGGAAGGGTACACGCACAGACATGCTTACACAACACAAAACACGGGCCCAGGCAATGTCACAGGATTACACACTGCCATGAGGGCACTCCACTGTTGTGGAAGGTCCGCTGTGCCAAACCTTGTCTGTGCACGACTCAAACATGTCGGCAGAACACTCGGTCAGTGAGTCAACAACTACAACACACTGAAGGCTCTGCTCACATCAGCCTGGGTACGGGAGTGTCACGTCGGTCATCTGCATACACCCAAAACACGTGTCAAGCAAGGTGCACTGTATACACTGATGAGTCCTTCAACATTGGTGTGCTAAACTGCATGTCCAGTGGAGATGGGCACACAGTCAGGGAAATAGAAACATTGAACAGTGGTAAGCCCACCAGATGTGCATCACTGTAAGACAAAGATGTTAATTTACAAATGCAAAACGTACATCCCTTTGTCATATGCTGAACATCACACCCTCAGACTGCAGCAGAGGATGCTATAGATCAGGACACAACAGGACACATATCCCATGGACCACATGGAGTCCATCACTGCAACACTTCATTTCCCTGATCTGAACACTATTACAACTGCAAATGCATGATGATACTCATCTACATCATGTACATCAAAAGAAAAACCACAAGTAAACAAAAATAGGCTTTATTCAGAAAATGTCAATAAAAAATCAGAAGTCCAAATTAAACTAAGGCCAATGGCCAGTCCAAATACACAGTCCCAACAGGGTGATATGTGACAACTTGTCACCCATTGCTTGCCTGCACTGGTAGGGACAGGGGACATCCCCCTTGGAGGGGCATACAAGGGGCAGGTAGGCACCATAGGGTCAGGATCAGGGGATGCCAGAGTGAGGCAGTGAAGGGGTGGTGGGTGCAGGAGTGTCACCAGCAACTGCAGTGGAGGTGTCTGACTCAGGGGGGGCCGGCACCACTGTAGGGCACAAGTCAGATGGTGTTGGTGCTGCAACCACTGCAGTGGGCTGGTCTGATAGAGTGGACTGGGTCCCCAGTGCAGTGCCCGAGTCAGACGGGGTGGTTGTGGACTCCACTGCAGTGCATGCCTCCAAGGGAGTGGAAGGGGGCAGATGAGGTGGGCAGGACAGAGGGGGGACCCGGTCTCCACACCAGTGGCACAAACAGGCTGAGCGTCTGGGTTGGGGGTGGAAGAGCAAGTGGCAGGGGGGGAGGGCCTAAGCAGTTTGGGGATGCAGTATCGGTTTGTGGGGAAACCTGGGGCAGGGTGTGGCAGTGGAACCTGTGGAGTGGTGGCCTGGGGGATGGAGGAGAGAGACACGGTGGTGGAGCTGCGTGGTGGTGGTGGTGGGGTCTTGCCCTTCCTGGTCCGGGGGGATTTCCGAATGGGGTCCTCAGTCTGCTTGCGCCTGGGGGAGGGTGTCAGGGGGCGAGGGGCACTCCCCTCTGTGTGGGTGGGCTTCCTCTTCCCCCGGTATGCTGGATCTGCAGGATCGGAGGGGAAGAGGCCGAGGTCACACAGGAAGACCTGCTGTGTAGGTGGGGTTGCAGGTGAGGCAAGAGAAGGGGTCTTGGAGGGAGAGGATTTGGAGGACTGCGGAGTGACTGTGGATGCCTGTGTGTGTGTCTGTTCCACATCCCCTGTGTGTGTGGTATCTGTCCCCTGAGGATGCTTGTGTGCACGTCTTGCCTTTCTTTTGGGTGTGTCTGTGCTGCTCGTGTCTGTGTGCTTGGGTGATTGTGCAGGTGTGCATGTGCTTTGGACAGGTAGGGTGCCAGGAAGTGTGGATGGGGCAGAGGTAGGAGGTGGGAGGGACTGTTGGAGGAGGGACACTGCTGCCGTCAGGGAGGAGTCCATGGACTTATTGCTCCTCTGTAGGGCAGACATACCCGTTGAGATGCCCTCCATGAACAACACCAGCTGTGTCAACAGAGTGGTGTGTGCATGGAGGACACTCAGCATTGCTGTCTGCCCTACATGGAGCTGCCGAAGTAGGTACACAGACTCCTCACTCAGGGCAGCAGGGGACACAGGGGCAGGGGGTGCGGTGCCTGGCACAAAGGAGACACGCTCCTGAACACGGGAGCCTCCACGGACCTCTGGAATTGGAGCCAATGGGAGGGCGGTGCTGGTGGTGGTGGTGGCGGGGCCAGACAGACTAGCGGGGGTGTGGTGGCTGCTGACACCCGCCTCCACAAGGGAGTCATCCTCCGAGCTGCTGTGGTCCTCAGCTGAGGTGGATGGTGCTGAGGACTCCTCGGTGTGGCTCCCCTCGCCCTCCCTGCCACTGGGTCCCTCTGACCACTCGTCGGATGCTGACCCAGTCTGGCTCCGCTGCTCCTCCTGGTCCGTGGAGCTGTCCCCTCCTGTGGCCGTGGATGTATCTGCAAACAATTAGGGAAACAGACAATCATCAGTCACCTGCACTGACCGCACACACCACAGTAAGTACAGCACTTACAGAGCCAGCCCTGGCATCCTTAGTTGAACATTGCCAAAACTCCTCACACATATTTGGAGAAGCCAATTGTCAGTCTGATGGTCAACCATGGGACTCACACCCCTCCTGCCCTTGCACCCATCTTTCTGGTGCCTGTCTGATGGTAAGACCCCAGTGTGGACACATGCACCACCTACACAGTTGTTGGACATTGCAGGGAACACGGTGAAGTATGTGAACATGCACACATCACATCTCTTGCCACTGAGTCAGTGCAGGTGTCCGGAGAAAGGGATGGCCAGAGTCTAAATAGAAATGCATGTGATGCATACCAGCACCAGACACCATGATGCACCCATGTCCGGATAGTCCATGCCACAATGGGGTGCATGTTGCACATGTCACTCCCCTGCAGGATCACTCTTAGGAAGTTTAATGCCATGACACAGGCATGCGTGCAAAGTCATACATCACTGGCTCCAGTCACATGGCCATGGCAGCCTGCCAACAACAGTCTGCACTGTGTCACAATCCTAGGACATGGGGAATGCAAGTTATGTAACTGACAAGTGCACATGTCCATCCCCCACACACCACATCATCTGAACTAGTATTTGTCCACGTCATGCCAATTGGACATATGGGGGACATGAAACACAACTCCCAGAACCTGAGCACCTCACAGTGTGCTGTGAATGAATAACAGCTGCCTGAACGTCACAGTCGCATACACCTGTGTGCACTGTCAAGTGATAAAACATCTATAAGTCACAGAAGTATCGTCTCTCATGGTCACATCTCAGATGGCATGCTGAACCCTAACCGACAAACATCCCAGTAGTCCTGACAACGAAGCCACAGCACAATGACACAGAGGCAGACACCTGAGGGAACATGTCACTGATCACAACATGTCAGATGATCCACGGGAGTGGGAGTACAGAGTCTATTGTATGCCCTGGAGTAGGCATGACTGTCCAGCTCCACCTGTAAGAGGGATGAGTCCTGGACAGTAGGCAGGTGTCTAAGCATGTGTTACACACTTGATATACATACTCCTGAGGCCCAAACATTGTTCCCACCCGCAGCATGGGGGGGTGCCAAATACCCCAGGGACATGTGATGAATCAGACCAGCAAGTGGACCACATATCAAAGTTACACCCAGATTACATGTCAGGACTTGGGCATTGTGTGAGCAATTGACCCACCCATGAATCCCACAACATAGTCACCGGAACAAATGCTGTCCCCCACCTTGAGCAAAGCAAAATGCAATGACACAGTCCCCAAGTGACACAATTTCCTGACTGTAAGGGCCACACATATGCGTATCAGATGAGGAGTGGGCATGTCACAATAGAGGGACATGGGTCCTGGACCACAAGACTGATGTACTGTGGAAGTTTAACCAGGCCAGAGGAGGGCACATAGCATGTCAGACAAAGTGCACAGTGCTGTCATGGACTCAGCCCCTCCTTGCTGCTGTCTGGCCTTCAGCTGCCCATCCAGGTCAGGGAAGACCACCGCCAGGATCCTGAGCATGTGGGGGGTCAGGGTCCGGTGTCCGCCCCTCCTGCGAGGAGGCAACAGCTTCAGCTGGACCCTTGCTATCCTCCGGGTCCAGCCTCGAAGGTCCTGCCACCTCTTATGGCAGTTGCGGATCCGGCGCTTGTAGTCCCCCACGGATCTTACTGCCCGGACAATGGTCAGCCAGATTTCCTGCTTCTGGTGGGCATCAACCTGTGAGGATGACAAAGTGAAAATGACATTACTACACATGCAACATATCCGTGCATCACACAGTTGGATATACATGTCTCAATCACTGGGGCACATGATGTACACAGGCAGTGCAACGATGGCTATGAACAGTTTGCCAGCAGTTACTACATGGTATCATTGCATGGGAAGTAAACCTTGTTGGAATGCACTGTTACTGCACTGTACCTGTTCAGTGCATGTAACTACATACTTTGGGGTGTCAGAACTACTCAGTGAGCATGCTAGCCAGTGGTGTGCACACTGTAAGTCCTGCTCGTCAGACAACATGCAAAATTAGTAAGGCAGTGGACAGCACACTCACCTGCTCCCCTGGTGTCCCATACAGCTTGCTGTACTGTAGAATGATACCAAAGGGGATGATGGACGGAGCGCTTGAGCTAATCAAACACTCACCCCCAGTCAACTGATCTGGGTTTAATCCATCATCATTCTTTAGCTCACTCCACCACCCCAGTTCAGACATGGCCATATGCAAATCAGTCTGACCCTGTGCCTCATGGGAACAGTCCAGCCCGAACTGCCAAGCCATGTCTTCCCTGGACCGGAAACAAGCATCCTGGGACCGGTTTCTGGCTATTCAGCCGTCATCAGCCAGGCTAGCTTGAATCCAGTGGCAAAGTGAGCAAGGGACACACGTCTGGGCATACCCTGCCAACGTAGGGCGAACAAAGCGATACCAAAGGGGATGATGGACGGAGCGCTTGAGCTAATCAAACACTCACCCCCAGTCAACTGATCTGGGTTTAATCCATCATCATTCTTTAGCTCACTCCACCACCCCACTTCAGACATGGCCATATGCAAATCAGTCTGACCCTGTGCCTCATGGGAACAGTCCAGCCTGAACTGCCAAGCCATGTCTTCCCTGGACCGGAAACAAGCATCCTGGGACCGGTTTCTGGCTATTCAGCCGTCATCAACCAGGCTAGCTTGAATCCAGTGGCAAAGTGAGCAAGGGACCCACGTCTGGGCATACCCTGCCAACTTAGGGCGAACAAAGCGATACCAAAGGGGATGATGGACGGAGCGCTTGAGCTAATCAAACACTCACCCCCAGTCAACTGATCTGGGTTTAATCCATCATCATTCTTTAGCTCACTCCACCACCCCAGTTCAGACATGGCCATATGCAAATCAGTCTGACCCTGTGCCTCATGGGAACAGTCCAGCCCGAACTGCCAAGCCATGTCTTCCCTGGACCGGAAAGAAGCATCCTGGGACCGGTTTCTGGCTATTCAGCCGTCATCAGCCAGGCTAGCTTGAATCCAGTGGCAATGTCTGAACTGGGGTGGTGGAGTGAGCTAAAGAATGATGATGGATTAAACCTAGATCAGTTGACTGGAGTGAGTGTTTGATTTGCTCTAACGCTCCGTCCATCATCCCCTTTGGTATGCTCTTGTTCACCCTAAGTTGGCAGGGTATGCCCAGACGTGGGTCCCTGCTCACTTTGCCACTGGATTCAAGGTAGCCTGGCTGATGAGGGTTTTGAACCCGAGACCGGTCCCAGGATGCTTGTTTCGGTCCAGAAAGACATGGCTTGGCAGTTCGGACTGGACTGTTCCCATGAGGCACAGGGTCAGACTGATTTGCATATGGCCATGTCTGAATGGGGTGGTGAGTGAGCTAAAGAATGATGATGGATTAAACCCAGATCGGTTGACTGGGGGTGAGTGTTTGATTCTCTAACGCTCCGTCCATCATCCCCTTTGGTATACGCTTTGTTCGCCATAAGTTGGCAGGGTATGCCCAGACGTGGGTCCCTTGCTCACTTTGCCACTGGATTCAAGATAGCCTGGCTGATGAGGGTTTTGAACTCGAGACCGGTCCCAGGATGCTTGTTTCCGGGCCAGGGAAGACATGGCTTGGCAGTTCGGGCTGGACTGTTCCCATGAGGCACACGGTCAGACTGATTTGCATATGGCCATGTCTGAAGTGGGGTGGTGGAGTGAGCTAAAGAATGATGATGGATTAAACCCAGATCAGTTGACTGGGGGTGAGTGTTTGATTTGCTCTAACGCTCCGTCCATCATCCCCTTTGGTAGTACTGTGGAAGGAGGCTGTCCAGCAGGGCCTGGTTCTCCTCAGGCTGAAGGCTGGGGCTCTCTCCACAGTACGTGTCATTGCAGTAGCCAGAGGATGCAGAGACAGCAGCAGTGTTGGTGGCAGATGTCGTCCTGGAGCATGTAGTGCAGGCAAGTGAGCTCTCAGGGGAACAGCCAGCATTATATGTGTGCTGCAGAGGCAGATACTGTCCCATGTGTCCAAAGTGATAGGTCCAATTCATTTGCATCTTCTGAATCTGACCAATCCATGGAATAGCAGCACTAATACACGCCCACAGCATCCTTCAAAAATCCAAGTTCATGACACCCATGATTTTGCAACATTGTTGTGGCTGGCCAACTGAATTCACTGCATCAGACTCGTTGAAGCTTCGAATACGCGTCCGTTGCCATGCCAGGCCCCAGCCAACGCGTGCGCACCGTTCGATCCGTTGCTGTACAACGCGTATTTCGGGATACAACGCGTACCCGCTCACAACAGATGCAATGGTCCGGCCGGGCACACCGATAGGTCCATTGCTGTACAACGCATACCCGCTCACAACAGATGCAATGGGCCGGCCGGGCACACCGATCGGTCCATTGCTGTACTACTGCGTACCCGCTCACAACAGATGCAATGGGCCGGCCGGGCACACCGATCGGTCCATTGCTGTTCAACGCGTACCCGCTCACAACAGATGCAATGGTCCGGCCGGGCACACCGATCGGTCCATTGCTGTACAACGACGTACCCGCTCACAACAGATGCAATGGGCCGGCTGGGCACACCGATCGGTCCATTGCTGTACAGCTGCGTACCCGCTCACAACACATGCAATGGGCCGGCCGGGCACACCGATCGGTCCATTGCTGTACAACGCGTACCCGCTCACAACAGATGCAATGGGCCGGCCGGGCACACTGAACAGTCCATTGCTGTACAACGCGTACCTGTACAGGTCAGTCGCATATGTCACCATGCTTGTCACTGGTGAACGTATGCCAGCCACATACCTGCCAGAGACCCAGGGGCACACCTACAACACCACACCCAGTCCACACTGTTTCCTAAGGCATGTAAGGCTGCATTACCTTTTCTGTGTATGGGGGTTAACATGTGGTTTCTGTGGTGGCACTTGTGGGCAGCCACACCCAGGCTGTGCATGTGTTCATGGGGACAGGGTCCTTTGTGTGTTGTGCACATGACCACTGTGATGTGCAACAGTTCATTTCGGAGCATGTGGCATGGTCACATTTCCAGGTTGTGTATGTGTGTGACATGTCACATACCCCCAGGGTCCCATGGGGGAAGGCATGTACGTCACAGGGTGACCCATTGCCACAATAGTGATGTGCCTCCACAGTCTGTGTGCATGTTGTGTTTCCGATGTCTCTGATTCCATGTGCACGATGGGAGACAGTCTCCACATCAACGTTGTTTGTGCATGGACTTTGATGTTGTGCGTCACTGGCGTCCATGTCTGTCCTGCGGAGGCGACAGGGGCCACTACCTGTGGGAGTCATGTTTGTTTTTCTGACGTGTACATGATACGCCATGTCATGCCAGTGTCCATGTGGCAAGACAGGGTCACTGGGAATCTACCTGTCAATGAGCTGTGATGCCTGTGGCGCATATGTCCAGACATGTCACTGTGGTGTGTGTGTGGAGCGTGACAGCAGTAAATGGGTACTGTGACACAGCCTAATGGTTTCCCATAGCACAACCTGGAACCTGTTGTCCACACATGTTGTACTGAGAAGTTAGATGATGGCCATGTAGGTGCGAGTTATGTCCGAACAGAACGGCACACACATCAAGTACTTGTGTCTTGTAATGATGTATCATGTGAAATTGAGTATGGTGAATGGCACATATGTGAGGTGACTGACAATCTTTCTTTCTTCAACCTATGCACTGCAGGGCTCCAGCTGTCCATAGACCATTCCCTGACCTGGCAACGATGGTGGAACGTGACAGCATCCGACGGTACCGCTTTACCAGGCAGCTGATTGAGGATTTGGCAGTGCGCTTGGCACCACATTTGCAACCTGACCGGCCGTACCCTACGACGCTGACCCCCAAGGTGAAGGTAATGGCAGCCCTACACTTCTTTGCCACCGGTACCTTTCAACACACTGTGGCGACTGCCGGTGGGATGTCACAGACTATGTTCAGCCATGTGCTACGCGATGTTTTGGAGGCAATGTTGAGATGCCTGAACCAGTACATCTATTTCCCTACACGTCAACAACTCACTGACGTCAAGAGTGACTTCTATGCCCTGGGGAGGATGCCACATGTCATTGGCTCCATTGATGGGACACATGTGGCTTTGGTACCACCACAGGCACATGAGCAGGCATAACGGAACCGGAAACATTACCATTCGATCAATGCTCTGGTGGTATGTCTTGCAGATATGAGCATCACACATGTGTGTGCCCGTTTCCCTGGTTCAGCACACGATGCCTACGTGATGAGGAGTAGTCGCATCCCGAGGATGATGGCACAGATGCAGAACCAGCGTGCCTGGCTTGTCGGTGTGTACTGACTTTGTACCATTGTGTGTGTTCTGCTCTGTAGTATACCGCCCACTTTTCCAAATCAGCTAATGTGCACTTGTCTGTCCGTAGGTGACTCCGGATACCCCAACATCCCGTGGTTGCTGACACCCCTCAGGAACCCTGTGACACCAGCCCAGATGCGCTACAATGAGGCACATGTTCGGACCAGGAGAGTGATTGAGCAGACCTTTGGTCTCCTGAAGAGCCGCTTCCGCTGCCTGGACAAGACAGGAGGGGCCCTCCCATATGCCCCAGCAAAGGTGTGCAAGATTGTCATCGTCTGCTGCATGCTACACAACCTGGCAGTGCGGAAGGAGTTGCCTCTCATCCTGGATGACGATGACCAACGTCCGCCACCTGTGGAGGATCCTGGCCTGGACCACGATGCCAGTGATGATGATGATGATGATGGTGGTGATGTCCGCACACAGCTCATCACCAACTTCTTCAGCTGAATGTGAGTATCAGGGAGATGTAATGTGAATGATGTGAGTTTGCATGATATGTGTGGGTGGTGCTCTGGTGCTGTTTGAGTGTGGCCATGTGCTACTTGACTGGATGCGTGCAGCAATGTGTCCTTATAGGTAGTCTGTACTCCCCAACAGTTTTGACATGCTAACTTGGTTTTGTGTAGTTGTCTTGTGACATGTATTGGGCATGAGTATTGCAGTTCTGTCCTGTTCTTCAGTGGTTTTAACTGGGTGTCATGTCTGTCCTTCATAGGGTGCTTACTGAGTACTTTGGTCAACTTGGATCCCCCGACACCATGATTCAGCTTTCAGGGTAGCAGCAGTAGTTTCCCTACAGGTGATGTGCCACACACCCCTGGACTTCATATCTTCTGCACTTGTTGACTGTGTGGCCACTGCCACATGGGTAAACCTTGCATTTGTAGTGGAAACAACATGTTGCAAATGTGTAATAAACCTGTGCTTCACTTTGGGATGTGCGTTGTCTGTGGTCACACATCTGACTGACATTTGCTTACTGCACCTGTGGGCTAGTTGACACAGACTCTGAATAGGTGTGGTGTCTGTGCATTCCACAGTATTTCCTGGCAACATCACTGTAGGCGATGAGTCCGATGGCCCTGGTGTCTCTGTGTTGTGTAGCCCTAGTGGTGTGTCTCCCTCATATGTGTCACGTCACCATGACTCACATGACGGTGTTGTACTTGCTGTAGCAGTTAGCATACACAGTGTAATTTAGCAGATCATCGTCACCATAACAGTATCCACATTTGAATAACAACAGAGGCAAGTATGGTGTACTAGTGATTTTATTTACAGAAATGTGTGTGTGTATAGTGCACAGGATGGTGGGTGCTGTACATTGGGATTGTGATCTAAAGTTCCCAGATGAGTTGGAAGTCTTGGTAGCAGAAATGTCCTGAGTGAAGTCCACAGTCATATGATACATTAGTCCAACTTGGACTCCCCATGTCATGTGGGAGAGTTGTGTTGCATTCGACAGGGTGAAAAGTTTGCACACAAAGGAGAATTTCCGGAACAGGTGTTGGCTTCCTGGGGGATGTACGTGGCCATCAGCCTCTCAGTTTTCCTTCCTCGGACGATCCCTCTTCTTTGGGGGGCGACCCTCACATGCAGGCTGCTGCGGTGCAGGGGACTCTCCGCCAGAGTCCTCCTCCCTCCCTGTGGCAGTGTCAGTTGTTGCAGCACCAGATGTTGTGGGCACACAGGGAGGTGTGGCCATGTTGGTGCTAATCTGGCGGAGGCATGTCAATATGTCCCTATGAACCGCTGTGAGTTCTTGCAATGTGTCCCACTTGGACTCCATGCGAGACATGTGTGTCTCCACACGGGACATGTGGGAGTCCAAGCGGGCATGATGGGCAGCCTGCTGCTGTTGTATGTCCTTGAGGATCCCCACTACCTGTCTGACCTCTCCGGTGCTATCCTGGTACGCATCAGCGATGCGTGCCAGTTGTGGGTCATCATGCAGTCTAGACCCCTCTGCAAGCAGCGACCTATGTCTACCACCCCTCCCACCACCCCTGGCGACACATGCAGGACCTGCGGTGGCACACACAGGTGACCCGAGGCCCCCTTGGGGGTTGTTAGTGGTGTTGTTGTCCGTTGCTCCACGGTGGGCCTGGGGCCCTGTGCTGTTGCCATCGGTGGTCCTTGGTCTGTCCGTGTCGGCGGGGGTGGTCTGTGTGTTGGCAGTTGTTGGAGGGGTGGGTGCAGGGGGTGTAGATGTTGGTCCTGCTGGTGCTGCATGATGACTCACACCGGAGGTGCCAGGTAGGTCTTCGCCATCCGAGGAGGGCAGAAGCTGTTCCACACCAGTGAGCTCAGTGTCCCCCGGAGCCTGGGACAGGGACTCCTCCTCGCCTGCTGCTGTGTCCCCATCATCATCACCTGTATTTGGAACAGACATACATTGTATGTTATGTTTCTACAGGCATCAATGGTTCACACACCTGACAGTTGTGACTGTACCTCTGGATGCGGGCATGTACATTGCATTGTCCTAAGATGTCACAGTAAGAGGTTGATATTGGTGTAGCACATTGTCCTGCATACCTGGGGCATTTCAATGTGAATGTTGAGGTGTGTGCATGGCCAGCATTGGTTGTATTTGGTGGACATCCGGCCATCCTTCTCCACCTAGCCCAGTTATCCCACCATGAAGCATGCCACCCTTGCAGTGGGTTCAGGTTGACTCTCAGGATGTCATTCAGTGGTGTTCTGCTGTTTGTTGGTGCACAGTTCCCAGCAGGGCCTTGTGCTCCCCACAGCAGTACCCAGTGTCAGCCATCTTGTCAGTCCTTATCCACTCCCTGTGATGTGAGCATGGTTCAGAGTGGTGTTGATGGGCCAATTGTGAGGGTGAGCAATATCTGTGACTACAACTCCCATCATGCTGTTGCCTACACCCCCCTTCCCAGCATGCCCGTACTTCCTTCCTTTTGACTCTGCTTCCCTGTGGGGTAGTGTGCCTGTGCTGACAGGAAGGCTGACAGTGTTGTCCTTGCGTTTGTTTGGCTACAAGTCCCAAGAGTGTCCCTGTGCTTCACACAGCATTACCCAGGGTGGTGGTTCTTTGTGGGATCTTCATTTGGTGTGTGAGGCATTGCATTCTCCTAGGTGGGTTATGTGGAGTTTGTGTTGAGGGGGTGTGTGTGAGGAGAGCTGCTTGTAACTATGGTCAGTGCTGTCAGTCCTCCTTCCCACCCAGCCAGATATCCCACCATGCAACGTGCTTGCATTGCAGGGAGTGCAAGTTGGCTTTCAGGATGTCAGGCAGTGGTGTTCTGCTGTTTGTTGGTGCACAGTTCCCAGCTGGGCCTTGTGCTCCCCACAGCAGTACCCAGTATCAGCCATCTTGTCAGTCCTTATCCACTCCCTGTGATGTGAGCATGGTTCAGAGTGGTGTTGATGGGACAATTGTGTGGGTGAGCATTATCTGTGACTACAACTCCCATCATGCTATTGCCTACACCCCCCTTCCCAGCATGCCCATACTTCCTTCCTTTTGAGTGGACTTCACTGTGTGTGAGTGTGACAGCAATGGCAAGATGGCTGACAGTGTGGTCCTGTTGTTTGTTGGTGCCCAGTTCCCAGCAGGGACCTTGTGCTCCCCACAGCAGTACCCAGTGTCAGCCATATTGTCAGTCCTTTTCCACTCCCTGTGTTGTGAGCATGGTTCAGAGTGGTGTTGATGGTCCAAATGTGAGGCTGCCCATTATCTGTTACTACGAGTCCCATCATGCTCTTGGCTACACTGACTTCACCAGCATACACAGGATTCCTTCCTTTCTGTGAGCTTCCCTGTGAGGTGGTGTTCTAGTGGTGGCTAAATATCTGACAGTGTTTGTTGGTTAGATTTGTGCCACTGCCTAGCTCTATTTGGTATTGGGTTTGTACATGTCATGACACAGTTACATATCCTTATGACATGGCATGTATTGTGTTTATCTGACTAACATACACTTCTTGGGATGATTATCTTTTGGTTGCTATTGATTTGCTAGGGGTGCATGGTTTGACTATCCCCTTGATAGTGATGTGTGTGTATTGGCACACAATATTGTGTATATTAGTTGTGTACTCACCAGGCTCTGGGATGTTTGTTAGTCTATATACGCTCACTGGTGGTAGGATGACCCGCACCTTCTTCTCCCAGGGCCCTGAGGTATACTGGTTTGGCAGGAGGGCCACTGCCGGTGTGCTGGCTCAGGAGGTAATCCTTCTTCAGTAGGTCCCTGACCCTCCTGCGCACATCATACCACCTGTTCTGGATGTCTTCCTTTGTGCGCAAACATGGTGATTGTGCGTTCACCCTGTCGACGATCCTCGCCCACATCTTGGTTTTCTGTGCCATGGGGGTCTGTTGGACCAATGTCCCAAACAACTGTGGCTCTACCCTCAGGATCTCGTCTACCATGACTTCCAATTCACTATCTAGGAACTTTGGATTCTTCTTTAGGGGCATGGTGATGGGTGGTGGTGGTGATTGATGTGTGTGTGTGTGCAAGTGAGGGTGTTTGAGTGTAGGTTTTGCTGGGTGTGTGTGAGGGTGCTATTTGTTGAGGTGCTAATGGTGTGTGGCTTTTGTGTTTGATGAGCTGTGTGTGTGTCTGTGTTTGCTGTCTGATGGTGTTCTGTGCTGGCAGGTCAGTGGAATTTGCAAAGGATCATGGTAGGGATTTGTGGCCTTTATGTAGGTGGAGTTGGGGGTGTGTCCTTGTTCCATTTTTTTCAACCCCTGTATTTATTGGCTTTGTCATTGCTTGTTTGGCCCTCTTTTTTGTATTTTTTCATTTGTGATTATTGTGCATGTAGGAGCGTTCTTCTGACCGAGTAGGACGTTGCAGTTGTCTCGTGCGCGCCTCTCCGAGTCGTTCCCGCTGTGTTTCAGCTCAGTTTCATATGCGGCGTACGCGTCGGTCGCGGAGTATTGTGTTTGTTCGGCTGGGTTTTGTATGCGTGTCGGTCGTACGGCTTGGGCTCCGTGCGAATCGGTCTGATTTTGCACCCATTGCATCGTACTGCGCGGGTCGGAGTTCGTGGGTACGTTTCGTTTGGGTGGATTCCTGGTGCGTGTCGGTCGGTTCGATTTGCGTGGTTTCCCGGCCGGATAGCATGTTTCCGTCCGGGTCGGTCGTTCGCCTTGAGTTCCGTACGAGTCGGTCGTGATTCACATGCATTTCATCGTACTTCCCAGGTCGGGCAACGCCGGTACGTGTCGGTCGGACTATATTCCCGTACCGAGTCGGTCGGGTGGTTTTCCGGCCCGAATCGGATTCGGCCCCTATGTCTTGAAATGCGACATCTGTCAGCAGATAAAAGGCTCCACCGTGACACGCCCAGCGCAGACACCATTACTACAATCAGACAAACTTCTTGCATGTGTATATTTGGACCACTGTGGACCCTTACAATCTGATGGGTCCAAGAAATATATCATGGTTGCAGTGGATTCCTGCTCTAGATTCCTATGGGTTTGGCCTCAGTGCTCGGCTGACGCTCGAACTGTTATAAAAGATTTGCAAGTCTTTATCGGCACATACGCAGATGGCACGTTACATTCTGACCGTGGTCCGGCGTTTAGCTCTCGGGCTTACAAAGAGGCCATGGAAGGAATGGGCGTAGCATTGTGGTACTCCTCTCCATATCAACCCGAGGGAAATTCTGTTGTGGAGAGGAAAAACCGAGACTTAAAGCAATCTTTAACAGCTAGGGTATTAGGCAAGGGCGGTAGATGGGTCGATCACCTTTATGGGGTACAGCGCACGCTCAATAATCAGCCAAGAAGCTCTCTAGGAGGTGTCACTCCTTACGAGGTCCTATTTGGGACGAGAATGTGGGTACCTGATCTTGATTGTGAAGGCACAGTGGCGGATTAAAAACCATTTGATATCCATGATCGTTTGGCTGTTTTACAGGATCTAAATGAATCCAGGACACAACAAAGTAACGTGCTCCAGAAACAGGCCGCCACTGAGGAAGTCAAGGCAGTAACGGCAAGACCAATCTGGATCCCAAAACTTGGGGATCTAGTCAGAGAGAAGATTGCTGACAAAAAAAAATTTGGGCCATCTTACAGAAAGCCTGTACCGGTCCTTGCAATTCACGGCACAAGAACTGTACTTCTGCCGCCTCTTGCCGGAAAAAAGGAGAAAAGATTTGTCTCAATTGACTTAATCAAACCACACTATGTGGCCGATACTAAACAGTAGGCCTCGTGGACTCCACAGTAGCAGATGCCCTCCTCTCGCTACAATCCAAGAAGTTCAAACAGAAAGACTCATCACGTTTGAAGAGCCACCTGTACTGTATGATGGACTAAGCAACAATGCTATGGAACTTGTTCCACTCCAACAAGAAATTCATCTTCAAAATGAAAACCAACTTAACAACTAAGTTGCAATCAGACCTAATACAGACATCTACGTCAATGTGCCTTGACAAGAGAACACAGCAATTTCAACAAATCCCGATGCAATTCAAACAATTGATCGAACTGCTTCTGGCTATTTCATGAACTTTGATACGTTTTCACTAGATCCAAGTGAACCGGAAACGACGCCAGCCAAAAAATCACTCACACAGAAACTCAATGGCTTTTTGAACTTTTTTAGAAAGACTTACCTGGTGTCACCTTGGATAGAACTATGGTATATCACTGGGATTTTATTTTTCATTTTCTGGCTAGGTTTAATAATAACTTTTAGTATGCTTATTAATGGACGATACCTCCAACCAAGCTCTACAGCCCAATGAGTCAATTTGATTTTAAAACCACACCAGTCTTCACATCGTGAACCAAGAGACCTGTCTTCAGTGAACATTACAGCAGTTCCTATACCGGACGGTATAGTATGGGACAAGATTGATTATGATATATTAGGTCCGACTGAATTTTTAAAGCTAAAACATGTATTTAAAATTTCTTTAAGTGATTTCATTACCTCCAGTACATTTTCTGATGATTGGGACACTGAAACTGTAAATGCTATGATGTCTGATTTAGAAACAAACTGCTGCGTTTCTGAACAATGAAATGTTAGAAGGTACTTCAGACTATGATACATTGTATTGTTACCAACATTTTGGTGATCATTTCTTACACAAGTCTATAACATCTAGAAATGTATTTGAATACCACCAGTGGGAACACTGCCCAACACCTCCAATAGGTAGTTCACAAGCGTTTGCACAGAAATTCACATACTTCTCAGGGTTTAACACATCCGACCCGACGTAATTTTATTATAAAATGGAGAAAAATTCAGCTCAGAAAAATTATGTTAACAAACACCAAACATATTTACTCTGCATCCTTTCTGAACCAGTTGTCTAAACAGTGTTTCGATCTATGGAAAGACACAATAGAATCCAAATCAATCTGGGGTTCTAGGGACTGGCAAGTCCAGGGAATATAAGCACTTTTTAGAGCATGCATCATTCCGCAGCAGATTTTATTTCTGAACGAAACTGTGCAACAGATATCTTGTCTTGGATTAGCCAAAGGCAAGGAAATGAACACACCGGGGTTTCCAACACCATCGCAGATGGGTGGGGAGCAGAATTCAACTACACAAGGGGTAGGATTAGATTACATTTTCCAGTACAACAGATCAGATCCTGATTGGACAGAATGACTGGTTTGGCCCATTGACACAAACAAATGTCAACAGAGATTTTTTAATACAACCAGAGGGTTTAGTATCCATAGGCCAGACCCACGCTATTTACAGAGACATTACCTGGTGGTAATGACCTCCTATAGTGTTGGGAAGTTGTGCCTTGATTGGCTAGAGACCTCAACACTGACAGAAGTGAAACACCCCTTGACCTTACTGACACCTGACATGGATCTTAGAGATTTTCTACTGGGACCCAAGAAACAGCGTCAGAAACGTTTCATATATGCAGGCCTTTATGCCTACTATAATGAAAACTGGAAAATATCCCAACAATAGGCCGCAGAAAGAATACGAGAAATACATCGTATTAACTTAGAAAAGGCATTAGCTGTAGTGGATAACGGGTTAACAACTTTGACCTCCAGGATTTACTCCTTAGGCAACGTGTCCTCGGCAATCGACATATTAGAACAAGATCTGGCCTTGTTACAACACGGGCAATCTCAGCTACGTTCTATTATGATGTTAAGCTGGACGCTGCCATCTTTGCGTGCAGGCTATGTGCCATGGTGTTTTATAAACACCACGTCTCTGTTCTCAGAATACAATCTAACTGATAAACAGACAGAAATGGCACAAAGGGGAGCCAAATATACAATGCTGCGTATTGAGAAACTGAAAAGGTTACCATTCACTGTAGCCGAGTCACCATCAACAGAATGGCTAACTCATGGCCAAATCACTCTGCCGGTCACTACGTTTCAGTTTCAATATTGCCTTGAGCAAAGGCAGGCAGGCAAATATGGGAAAATGGGTAAGGAATACATCAAGGAAACTTGGGAGTTACCATATAGATACCGATGCCGGAATGGGGATCGAGATGTGTATCTGAATGGTACAAACTGCAAGAACGCTTTGAGCAGTTCTCTCATGTGTCAGGATATTTCTCTACACGGAGCCTGCAGTGTTCAGTGGCAAACTTATCTTGTCACATGTCAGGGACCCCAGCGGCCATGATCAAGCCGGTTTTCCAGCTGCTCTCGAATGGGAGTTACTTAATGCTAAATGATCAAGGTTGTTGTGGGATGCTTCCGGGCGTCGCATATCTAGTAACTGTTAACTCCAGGGTTACTTGCTGTATGCAAGTATTTTTTCCGCCACTTAACACAGTCAGGGAGGTGCCGTTACGGCCTTCACTGAATGTTTCTTTTATACAGTTTGATACTCTGAGCAGATTGAAAGCAATGCTTTTACAGCAACCCGTGCCCTTAACCTCCGCTCGAGAAACCTATGAACTTCAAGTTGCAAGGACCTCGACCGAGATACAGGCACTCACACGTACAAACTGCCCCATTCATTTTTCAGAAATGGTGGGATGTATCTTTAACATGTCAGATACGAGCGGAATTGTACTCCTATTTAAGACCATAGGGTCAGGACTGTTAAGCACCTTTCAGACAGTCCTCGGAGTAATCCCAAATTTTATACACTCTGTATTGGGAAGCGTATTTGGAGGATTCCCGCTCATCTTGTTTCTAATCGCAGGAATCCTGATTGTAATATTGCTGCTACGCAATGGACGGCCCACTTCCCGAGGGAATGGTGAACACGCTCCTGGAGCGGAAATACCGTGAACGCATGCTACAACTTCTGGGCATTTCTTGCCTGCGAGAACTCAGTGCCTCCTGGTTTCTATCATTTAGACCAGTCTGGATAGACTGCATCTTACCTGTGCTTTGATGCCTGTTCTGCGGAGAAGAATGCATGTTGGATCTTTGTCTAACATTTCCATCAGATGCGCCTCCGGACACGGATGCAATGCTGGACCCCATAAAGGCCCATGCTCTGCGTTGTCCCCAGTGGCTTCCAATTCTGATGAATGCATTCCTGGAGAATCCACAGGTGCCGTTCGCACCTGCTGGGTTAGGTGACTCCTCCACAGGCACCAAGGTAACAACTGCCGCACAAGCTGCCGCAGCACCGACTGTTGGCAGTACTACATTCCATCTATGTGCGATTGACGTTCTCTGTGAGGTGTTGGATTTGACATCTACAGCAGCTGATACCAATAATATTGAGCTTCCCAGCCAGGACGCGTAAACTTGAATTGGCTCATCGTGTCCTGGGAAAGAATTCGGCTTCTTCTCTCGTTTCAAAATAAAAACGATCTAAATTTGGAACATTTTCTTATATTGACACTTTCGCTTGAGAAAAGTATGGCCTTCTCCTGCTTATTGTAATACAACTTGTATAGAGAGACGATATTGACTTTTTAGTGGCAACTAGAAAAAGCTGAATTAATTTTTTTTTTTTAAGCACCAACATTTTTTAACGCTTTTTTAGAACCATATTTTTACTTGCTTTTAAAAATGTTTTTAAATTACCCAGATTTTAAGTATGGTCATTTATTATCCAGTTCGGAAGTGGAGTGGGTGTTATATCCCGCATAGATGCCCTAATGCAGATCCGTTCGCACATGCCCTAAACTGGACGTATTCATATTTACCCTAATATGGTCATATTCGTACTTGCCCAATTATGGTCATGGCCGCATATGCCCAATTGTGGTCACAACTGTACATGTCCTATTATAGTATGATTCCTTATATAGGCATGATCTTTCACCTACATTGGTCCCAGCTAGTACTACATCGAGCTCTGAGGGCTGAACGTTATCTATCCTGTGGTTTTGAATGCAGCAGGGTTCTTCCAAACACAGGCCCACACTGTACTCATTAATTATGCATGGCTTTCTAAGAATACACCACCAGCATAATGTATGTACAAAGTTCACCCCTGATGTCTTCCTCATGTCCAATACAAACCATACTGAGGACCGAGACTCTTTAGGGTATAAATAGACCACAGCTTGCCCCGGTAAACCGGAGGGAACCGAGACTTCCATGCTGACACACTGACCAGAGATGCTGAGGCTCCTGCATGCAGTCGCTCAAGCTGACAGTGGTCTGACACAACCCGGACGGGGTGTCCGACTCGAAACCAGGACGGGGTCCCACACTCTCTCTATTCAGGTATGGGGGTTCGACTAAATCCTAGGAGGATTCTTGGCTCTTAGCTTCTAAGACCTACACACATATGCTAGGTACAAACAGGTACATTTAGGTAGGCATCGTAGGAGTACGCACACTTGCATAATGCTTTTATATTCATGTATGTACTCATGATTATCGCAATATGGTAGAACTGTTCTATCCCTTTGCTTTTATCGTACTGCTGATCATATATCTCTGCTATTGTCTGCTGGTCTCTGCAGCACATATATTTTACACTAGAATAACAACTGTTCAATAAATACTTATTGAAACGCCCGACTGTTTATTCTGTGTAACTCTCTGAGACAAACCGAATAAGTGGGCACGAGTGACAGAGCGAAAGGCAGTACATTGTTTCCACGATTCTGAGGGAATCAGGGTTGTCATGTTCTAAGGTTGTCAGAAACTAATCTCTCCCCGATAAGAGGAGACACTAGTGGCACTGCGAGCTAGCTAATGCCAAACCAGGCTAACAGATATGGTGGGGGTGCACGGAGTTAGTCTGCCACCAAGCCCGCAGTATATGTTATCCAAACGCGCAGGTCCTGCAGGGGTACTATAGGAGCTACACGACAGTGCTGGACACTAAACCTATATAATTTACTATTCCCACCCCAGTTAGTATTAAGTCAGGGAAGGTGCTGGACACTAAACCAATATAATTTACTATTCCCACTCCAGTTAGTATTAAGTCAGGGAAGCAGTTGGACACTTAACCTATATAAATTACTATTCCCACTCCAGTTACTATTAAATCAAGGAAGGTGCTGGACATTAAACCTATATAATTAACTATTCCCACTCCAATTAGCATTAAATTAAAAAAGGAGCTAAACACTAAACATTATTATTTTACTATTCCCACTCCAGTCACTATTAAATTAAAAATGGTGCTGGACACTAAACAAAATTAATTTACTATTCCCACTCCAGTTAGTATTATTTCAGGGAAGGTGCTGGATACTAAACCGATATAATTTACTATTCCCACTCCAGTTAGTATTAAGTCAGGGAAGGTGCTGGACTCTACACATAATTAATTTACTATTCCCACTCCAGTTAGTATAAATTCATGGAAGGTGCTGGACACGAAACCTATATAATTTACTATTCCCACTCCATTTAATATTAAATTCAGGAAAGGTGCTGGACACTAAACATAATTAATTTACTATTCCCACTCCAGTTAATATTTATTTTAAAAAGGTGCTGAACACTAAACATAATTAATTTACTAATCCCACTCCTGTTGATATTAAATCAGGGTAGGTGCTGGACACTAAACATAATTAATTTACTATTCCCACTCCAGTTAGTATCGAGTCAGGGAAGGTGCTGGACACTAAACATATATAATTGACTATTCCCACTCCAATTAATATCACATCATGGAATATACTGTACATAAAACATATTTCCTTTAATATTTTCTATTTTAAAAATGTACAATATTTAATCAGATTACTCTGAATATTTTTTAAATATAATACACATAAAATTTCATTTTCAAAAATTGTAAAACTAATAAACATTAAAAATCACTAAATTTCTCCTATAATTTTTTTAAATATTATACATAATACATATTTTATAATATAATATTTCAAACGTATTATGATATTTTTAATTTTTTCATTTAAAAAAATATACATATTATCAATTCCTAATATATAATTATTATAAAACACAAATATTATCTCTTGGGGGCACATTACGATACCCGGCGTAAATAATTCCGCCAGGCATGGAAGCGGCAAAAATCCGCCCGCACACACCGCCTGAACACCGACCACGCCATTACGATTACACAAACCGAATACCGCCATCGGCGAAAAAGCCACACAAAATACCGCCCGCCAACGTCCGAGTCGGAGACAAACCGCCCGCCACGGACGGAAACACGCACGACAACACAAAACCGCCCGCCCTCACGCCCGACACACCGCACGTGAAATTACGATCGCACCGACATGAGCGCGGAAAAACCACAAATATACCGCCCGCCAGCGCAAACAACGCCGATGAGAATCGACACGGCAGAAGCCATGGCGCCCACGTACCTGCACAGAAACCATCCGCACACAAAACCAATAGCACACAACATGGCCAACAAGTCCACACAGCAAGGCACGCACAAATACACAAGCACAGTACATATCCCGAAAACACCCCCCGGACAAACAAAAAATACAAAGGCCAGAACCCCAGACACAACACACCTGAAAACAACAGACCATGAGGACACACCCACATAGGTGAGTACAAAAGCAGCACTCCCACAGACCACAACCCCTTGCTACATTGCAAACCAGAGAGGAGAGGAGAGGACACAGTGACACAGCAAGGACAGCAGCACACCACAGAAACGCACACATCACTACCACCACCACCACCACCACCACCACCAACACCACCACCACCACCACCACCACCACCACCACCACCACCAAACACCGGCACCACAAACCCCCTGCACATTACACTACACACACCGCACCAGCACCACAAACACCATGGCACCACAAAGGATGCCCAAGTTCACGCCCATGGAGCTGACGGTCATGGTCGACGAGATCATCAAGGTGTACCCACAAATCTATGGGAACATGGTCCAGCACACACCACTAGCCACCAGAAACAGAATGTGGAACCGGATCGTAGACCAGGTCAATGCAGTCGGGACCCTGCCCAGGAACAGAGTCGAGATAAACAAACGTTGGAATGACGTCAAGAGCCTGGTCAAGAAGAAGGAGGGCAAAAACAGAGAGCTGGCTGCCGTCACTGGCGGAGGAATCCCGCGCTCTTTAAGACCTTCAAAGCGTGGGAGGAGAAGGTGCGAGTCGTAATCCATCCGGAGATCCTCGCCGGATTAGCAGGGGAGTGGAGGCTGGTAAGTACAAACTAATGTATACCAGCACACCGCTATGTACTCACATGCACTACCACCATGCCACAGCTCCCAGGGACAAACACCCCCATGTCCAGCACACAATACACAACACATCACACACACATGCAACAGACACCACCACACACAGCCCAAACCGAACAACTGCAAGATGCGTGGGGACATGTGTACACTAAGCCAGCCACGTAACCACCAACAGGTCCCCAAATATGCCAGAAGCGCCACAACGAGCACCCACCACACCCATGTGTCCGCCACAGCTGCACCAACCGACAAGTAACAGGTAAGTGGCAGGAACACAAAGTGCAGTGGGTGGGACGGTGGACAGCCCAAGTACAACACACACCAGGCCCCAGTCCCACAGCACAGCAAGGAGGAGCATCCCCCACACCCCACACCCACGTGTCAGCCACCGCAGTGCACAACGACAGCCGAAAGGCAGACATCACGGTCCACAGCAATCGGTGTCAGTGGGTATCCAGCCACCCCCACGACCCACAACACCCTCCCACCCCCACAGACCTGCAACATGGAGCACCCCCGCTTAGAGCCATGTGGCATCCAGTACAGTGCACGCACGAACAACTTGCAGGTGGGAAACTGGACAGGGCCGGATTACTGGAGGCATGAGGACCGTAACACGACCAACACATGGGACATGTCACGTAGCAGACGAACACGCAGCACCGCCCACCGTCACGAACAAGTGAACAATGTGCACACGGACATGAACAACAGACTCACACCCCACATGACCCATCACAGACATAGCAACACCCAAGGAGCCACGTCTGCATGCACAAGCCACACTGAATATAGTACCACACGGCAGCCACTGTGCAACTCATCACACACAACCGAAACACCATTGAAGTCCTGTCCATGTAGCCCCAACTGCCTGTCAACCACACACCCCACAACTACGCCTATGTAAGACAAACAACACTAGACGCAACAGAGCGGAACAACATAAATGCACACGAACACCACTGAACCCATCAAACACACAGACACACCATGCACAAACAACATACCATCCATCCCATCCGTCAGCCCCAGTCTCATGAAAGGCATGTCATCCGCACAGCTGCCACACATACAGCAGTCACGCTAAGATACATGCCCATTACCAACCATGTGCCAGAAGTCAATGAAGTGCACGACACACTGTGAGCAACAACACACAACATGGGCCACACCCCCCCGAGCACTGCAGTGATGCACATGGCACAGGGCAGCACGCACACCAAGGAGATGGGACAACTGCAATACGTCGGGTGGCACACAACCATCACTCACTCATAACGATGCGTCCAATGCCATGTCCAGTAATCACAACAGACAGCAAATATGCAGGCCATGTCAAGCATGCACACACCTCAAACCATGCACTGTCATGCTGCCACAACACATGTCACGTTCGGCACCCATGGCTCACAGCATGTACCCCAAAAGCATATTCCCTCCCAAATGCGAATCCGGGGCATGGCCCCCATGTTGCCATATGCGTTCCTAAGCGTTCCATTTGAACCCCAAAAGCATATTCCCTCCCAAATGCGAATCTGGGGCATGGCCCCCATGTTGCCATATGCGTTCCTAAGCGTTCCATTTGAACCCCAAAAGCATATTCCCTCCCAAATGCGAATCTGGGGCATGGCCCCCATGTTGCCATATGCGTTCCTAAGCGTTCCATGTGAACCCCAAAAGCATATTCCCTCCCAAATGCGAATCTGGGGCATGGCCCCCATGTTGCCATATGCGTTCCTAAGCGTTCCATTTGAACCCCAAAAGCATATTCCCTCCCAAATGCGAATCTGGGGCATGGCCCCCATGTTGCCATATGCGTTCCTAAGCGTTCCATTTGAACCCCAAAAGCAAAGTACAAACCAGACCCAGGATGGGCCAGGAGCCCGCATACACCAGAGTCACAATAAGTAGGGGCACAGCAACACACCCATCGGCATGGCCAATCCGTCCCATGCCACATGTGCACAGCACACAGTCCCATTGCCAAGCACACACAACTACAGATGCTACAGCCACACACACGCCTCCGGGAAACCCATGTACGAGATTGCACGAACTGTCAATGTCAGACGACAAATACATACTTCGCCAGGTGCAACACAATAACTAATCTCATTCTCTCCACAGGTGACGAACTGCTGGATGCTGGGGATGGAGCCAGCAGCCAGCACAGCCAGCCTACAAGCCCCCAACGAGGACACACGGATCTGGAGGATCTGTCCTCCTCTTCGGACACGGACAACCAAGCAGGCCCATCTGGTGTGGCAGGGCCCAGCCGCTCCCCAGGACCCCTCCTACCCACCAACCCATCATCCAGGGCTGCTGAACATTCACAGCCCCCTGCTGCCACTGTCGTTGCGGCCACACCCACGGTCATTGTGGCCACTACCACTGCCGCAACCACCATCGCCGCACCGACCACCACCGCCGCCACCGCCGCCACGTCTCCGCTGGCACCAGCCCCAGCGCAGGTGGTGGCCCGGACGACTGGATCCACCCTGGGAGCCACAGCGAGGACCGTGGTGAGCAATGTGGCTAGTGGGCAGGCCGGTGGCAGCAGGACTGGTAGGAGGAGCAGGGTCAGGGAAACGCCAGCCTCCCCTGGGAGCCATGCCCTGCCTCACATGGCCAGAGTCCTTGGGGCCTATGAAGAGGCCCAAGGACAATGGGTCCGGTCTGCCTCAGACACGCGTGAGGTGCTGGGGGTGTTGAGGTCCATGGACGCCCGTATGGGCCAAATCGTGGACCTCATGGGACAGCTGGTGGTGGCGGTGAGGTCACAGCCAGGGACAGCAGCTCCCCTCCGCCACCACCTGCCGGGGCGCAGGGTGGAGCAGCAGTGTCCAGTTCCCCTGCGTCCACAGCCAGTGATCACACCTCAACCACCAGCATGTCGCAAGCAGGCACCCCCTCGCAAACGTGGAAGGGGCCGTCCGAAGAGGAAACAGATCTCCCGGGAGGACTTCGCACGCTCCAGTCGCAAGTGAGGCAGCCAGCCAGCCTTCCGCCAGCCTTCCTTGACCAGCCACTGCATTGACTTGGACTACGATCCCACTCCACACAGCCATCTGGATGGCATGTGTGTGTTGGACTATGGACATAGAACCAGTGGGTACACCCTGATCATCACGCAGCCATGACCGACAGCTCATTGTCACTGCACGCACCACTTTTGTCATCACCTTACACACAATCACATGTCACAGTTTGTAATAAATGCACCTTTTTCACTAACTGCTGTTTGTGCCCTGTGTCTTATTTGTACGGAATACAACGGCCACCTTGGGCGGAAAGGCACCTGATGCGTGGCATGGCATTTGAATCCGGAGGGCCTGTAGGGACCTAGGGGTGGGAGACAGAACAGGAGCACATTCAATGAGTGTGTCACACACCCATCACACAGTACATGTCAACAACTACAAGCAATGTACACACATCGCACAGAGCAATAGGGCACAATGCCACAGCCACCAACAGTGGCATACTACCCCTGGCCATGGAGCGTTGACACACAGCACGCAGTGAACAAACGGCCACCCTGACACAGCACACACACACCTGCACAGATACAGCCACATCAGCCGTCGTACATGGACACTCACCGTCAAGTGAAGTAGCGGGCGATGAGCTGCTGCCGCACATTACCAGCTTCCTCCTCTCCGCTGTCCTCCTCACTCGAGCTGTCCTGGTCTGCGGGCTGGGGCCCTGGTTGATCTCCGTCATCCACGATGAGGGGGATCTGCTTCCGAATGGCCAGATTGTGCAGCATGCAGCACGCCACCACTATCCGGCACACCTTCTGTGGGGAGTACGCCAGCGCACCCCGGTGCGGTCCAGGCACCTGAACCTGGACTTGAGGAGGCCAAAGGTACGCTCGACCACACGTCTGGTCCTCCCATGTGCCTCATTGTAGCGATCGTCTGCTGGGGTGCGAGGATTCCTCAATGGACTGAGCAGCCATGCCCCATTCGGATACGCAGAGTCACCTGGGTGTGAGGGACACAGAGAACCGTTGCTAATCCAACTGGACAGGGGACAGCATCGCACAGCCAGCACGCTACACCACTCCACATACTCACCGACAATACAGGCACGATCCTGTTGCATATTGGACATCAGTCGTGGCAAGATGCTGTTGCGCATTATGTGTGCGTCATGGGCCGAGCCTGGGAACTTTGCACACACGTGGGTGATCACCATGTCCGCAAGGCACACCACTTGCACATTCAGGGAGTGCGTGTGCTTCCTGTTGCGGTACAGGTGCTCAGTGGCCTGTGGTGGAACAAGGCCGACATGTGTGCAGTCAATGGCTCCAACGACGTGTGGGATTCTGCCAAGGGCATAGAATGCACCCTTCACTGCCGCCAATTCACGAGCCCTGGGAAGCGGATGTACCTGTTCCGGTACAGCATCATGGCTGCCAGTACATCCCTCAGCACCTTGCTGAACATGGGCTGGGACATCCCTCCTCCAATGCCCACTGTGTGCTGGAATGACCCAGTGGCGAAGAAATGCATGGCGGCCATCACCTTAGCCGTGGGGGTGACAGCAGTCGGATACACCCTGCGGGGACGGAGATGGGGTTCTAACATGGCACACAGTCGATGCAGGGTTGGCCTGTCCAGCCGAAACTTCCTAATGACCTCCGTATCCTCCATGTCTGCCAGCAATTGGTATGGGCGGTCAATGTTCGGTCTCCGCCTAGGGACAATGGCAGAGGACACATGTCAAAGCAACACGACACATAGCAATTTCGCATACACATCACTGACATGACTGAGCAAGCACATGAGCCACAGCCCAGCTGTCAAGCTGGGACGGCACGGCCACAATACACTTACACAGGTCTCCCACCAATGGCAATGGCTAGTGATACAAACCACTGCCATGTGCATGCACATGGGGATCTAGGCCCCAATGACTAGCGGGGCGTGCTGATGGGGACTGACTGCATTTCCGTCAAGCGGCAACGCCACGGCAACATGAATGTCTGCTGAGCATGGAACTGCTTCCGCGGCTGGATGAGTATGGCACACGACGACGACGATGTGGGCACAGGCTGAGCGGCCAAAACAAGTGGGACCTGTGGCACGAGGGGATATGAGACAGTAGTAGGTGTCAGCACTGCACCCTATGTACAGCACTGTACGGATCACACCTCCCGAAACATTGACAGGTGTCCACATTGACAGCCCCATGCCAAGACGGCTGTGTGCTTGCAGTCACACGTCACAGGTGAGAGGTTACATTGCACGTGCCAGGTGGCAGACGTACACAGTGGGAGCTGGCATGTGTGTGCATGTGTCTCCTGTTCAGGATCCACCAGATGGGCGCTGACTCTGTACTGAGCATTGGACACAGCATGTTCCGTGGAAGGCTTGTGTGTGTGGGATGGTGGCACTGGATGTGCCTCCGTTGGGTGGGGGGCCATGCACAGGGCGGGTACGTCGATGATTGCGCATTGTTGGTCACGGTGGGTGCACCCACTCAGATGTGTTGCCCTGTGTTCAATTCCTATGTCCGCATGATGATGGACTGTAGATGTGGGCAGACTACACATTGGTCGATGTGCTGTCTATATGCATGTGCCTTCACACCAGGCACAGCTGCCCCTGCACATGTGACCCCTGCTGGACTCGCTGCTGGGTCTGTGGAGCTGATGCACCTTCTGCGCGTGGGGCGGACAGCTCTCCTCACTTCCCTCATTGCGCATGTCATGACTTTGCCGCAGGTGACATGGATCATGGAGGGCCCACATGTACGCGTGGGTAGGCTACACATGATTGTACACTGGTCGCCACCCCCAGTCAGTGTTTCGAATGGGAAGGTTGTCGTGCTGGTGGTATGTTCGATGTGGCGGATGGGCGGGCCTAGGTGCGGGCTTACATTCCGGACATGGGGGGTAGTTGGATTGGCGACTAGTTGCAGTACACACGGGACACGTCTCTTCCTTTCCACATCTGGGTCATCCCTTGTACTGACTGACAGTGATACAGTCATCTTCGCCCCAGCCCTCATGTCCTCCCCTCGCTCCCCCAATATGCATGCTCACCTGCGAGGCTAGCGCTTGCACAGGCAGCCCCAAGCTCGCACCAGAGAGGGCAAGGAGTGTATGTGTGGGTCCAGTTGCACGAGTGGGCTGTCTCAGGGTATGATGTGTGGCGGGACGCCGTCCACCTGCGTGGTGCCCCAAATGGAGACCCGGCCTGCATGGACTATGCATCACAGTCTTCGCCTTCCGGATCCGCCACCTGCGACACCCAGTGGCTGTGGCTGCCCTTGCGGCCATGCCGCGTCCGTCTGTGGCTGATGGCCCACACATTCACTCTTTGGCCTCTCTGGGGAGGGCTCGGGGGTGGTGGCGCACGCGCTTGCACTTAGTCGCAATGGCATGTGGCGTGGTTGGTATGATGGGCAATGGATGGGATGGTGCGAGCCACCTCCCGTGACGTCTGTGCTGCTCGTGCTGTGGTGCGTCCCCCTACACTTCCATCTGACTTGTGCCATGCTAGACGTTGAGGTTCTATTGCCTGCGTGATATGACCAGGAGGAGCGCGAGGAGACCTCTCACACACCATGCTCCACTGCCATCCCGTGCCCTGTATCGCCTGTGCGGATTGACTATGTTGGGGTTACACCTGGTCGACTGGGGCTGTGTGTGCCTTGTCAGGGGCATGGCGGGCGCACAACAGGATCCAGCTTGTCCACAGAGGGTGGGCTGAGGTGCGCCTGGTACCGCTTTGTACGTGTGCCCGGCTGCTATGCACACACGTGTTCACTCCCCCCGACAGGTGTCCTCTCACAATGCCCAGGGAAGCGGTGGTGTACTGTTCATGACCCCTCCCAACACGGCGTGCTCCAACTTGGCATGTGCGCATCTACCCGTCGCACCCACCCACCTGAGCACTGCGTCCATACGACTACACACGACACATGTGTGTCTTCCACAGTAGTGCTACTCATTTGCGTTGACATCCAATACCAGTGGACTACATGGTCATGTCACGACTGCCGTGTACTTCACATACTCTCATCCTCTCTCATTCGTACTTGTGAAATGAGTCAGCGGAGACAGTTTTGGTTTCAAACATTATATTGAGTCTTCTGTCCTCTGTGATGCAGTATAGTGGACACTACTGGCAGCGGAATACATGTTGAGGATATACTGAGCATGATTGCAAATGGGATAGGGAGTGGGGTTACATGTGATTGGCTGTTGCATGTGGGATGTGGGCTTCAGAGTGACATCTGCTTGGCCAAGGCTGTGCTAATGTACATTTACGTATAGCTGCGGAGCTACGGACTTTGACACAGACGGTATACATGTAGCCTACCAGACCGCTTGGCATCATGGGCACAGTCCATCTCAGTTCCATGTGACAGGTTTGCTGCGGTTGTTCCTCATGCACGCGTGCATGTGAGATGACATCAGGGCATGTGCTTGCGTGCATGCAGCGGCGTGCCACTTGTTGTTGCACTGTGGTGGTTACTGGACATGTCACAGTCACTGGGGTCGTGTTGTTGTTGTATGCACTTGTCGTCCATGCAAAGGTCCTGGTATGGGATTCCCGGGGCGGGGGTGGGAGGGGTGCAGCACCCACAGACTCCAGGCGACCTATTCATGTCCACTGAGCGGTGTGTGTGTCCATGGGCGCTGGATCCATGTCGTGTCCTGGTTGTTCGTGCAGTTCCGTCCATGTGGGTGCGATACACAGAGCCCATGCCACTGCCTCCCACGATGCATGCGGTGTTCCTGGATGTGATGGGGAACAGTGTGCATGTCCCGGTCATATCCGATGTCATGGCGATGTCGTTGATGGTGTGGTTACAGTTGCCGGTCGTTTGGTATGGCTGTTGTGGTGGTGACTGGCCAGTCCGTGCGGAAGCTAAGCATGGGTGCGGGGTTGGACATCATAGGTCACTCGGGGAACCTGCGTTGTGGTCCGACGTATTTACAGGTTGTCAGGTATGCGATGCCGTCCTGCAGGGCTTCCATGTCATTGGTGGTGTACATGTTTGCCAGCCAATGAAGCGGATGGTGGCTGTCAAGGTGTTGTTCGTAGGTTGTCCCTTGGAGGACCATGATGGGGCATGCTGGGTGACATTCGATGTAGCTGTTATCGATGATCCGTCGTGTGGAGGCACAGTGGTCCCATTTCAGTGCGGGTGCGATGTTGGCCACATACGCCATGCCCCCATAGGCAGAGCAGGCCCTGTCGTGTGCGTCCAGAGGGAGGAGTAGTGGTAGCAGGTCCGCCTTCAGACATGCCGGGTTGGAGAGGCATATCTCGACGGGATGCTGGTAGGGACACCTCCGACAGTAGAAGACGGGCATGACGCAGCTGAACAATGTGATGCGGTAAGTCAGTCGGTAGCTTACGTTCAGCAGGGACAGGAGATCGCATCCCAATGTATGGCACAGGTTGGTTTTGTACAGCTTGAGCTGTTCGGCGTAGTTGGGTAGGTGTGTTGCGGTTGCCATTTCGCAGCGGTTCGTTGAGGTGGCGTGCTCCGGCTGTGTGTGCAGTCTGCAATGTGCACGCTCCGGGGTTGCTGTGAGCTCTGTGTAGTCGTAGGGAGACAGGACTTGTGTTCTGTTGGCTTGTTTGGAGGACACGGGCCCTCTTCCCACATGCTTCTCAGACAGTTCAAGGTCAGTGCTGTGTGACTCCTTCCAATTAACTTGCATGTGGCCGACATGGGGGAGTGTTTTCTTCTTTCTTCCCCGTCCGTTGTGTGCTTCTGTGATATGCGCTATCTGCCCTGTGGTCGGTCTCCTCGGCATGCCTGTGTTGGTCTATTCTTGGACAATGGCTGTATTCACCGGCTTCTGTCGTAGGGCTGTGGTTTCGGAGTTGGAATGGAAGGTCATTCAGTGCTGTCTGCTCTCCCTTGTGTGGGCGGCAGGCTGCCTTTCCGCTCTGCGTTGGGCCTTGTGTGTGAATGTTATTCTTGGGCCACCTGTTGTCGGTCCCCGGGCTCTTTGGTGTTCCGTTTTATATGTCTTGTTCATATGTGCAGGGTGGTATGGGTGTTTCTGTGTGGTACTGGCGTTCCTCTTCCCGAAGGGGCCCTGCTTCTCCTAGTTGGTGTTGCCGCCGCTGTGTGCTACGCCATGTTTGTTACACTGGGGTGTGTCCTGCTGTTGCGTGTCTTCACTGACATGTGTGCGTCGGTTGTGTGGCGTTGGGTGTTGTCCGTGAATTGGGCGTTGGGGACATGTCTGTGGCCGGCCTGTCACGTGTCATGTGCGTTCGGGGTGGGGCTGATATGTGTGCTGCTTGGTTGTGTCCCTGTGTCTGTGTGCGACGCATGCATGGCGCTGCGGTTGGCCTCTGCGTTGTGCGCATGTGTGGCGGCGTCATCGGCGCTTTGGGGCCGTGACGGGGTGGTTGGTTCCTAGTCCCAGGTGGTGTGTACACATGTGTTCTGCGATGTTACGATTTGGCCTGTGTGTCATATGTGGTTGCGATGGTGGATGTGTTGTGTACACGCGCTGGTGGGGGGTTGTCCGCTTTTTCCGCCCTTGCACTGTGTGCGCTGTTTGCGTGCACTTGTTGTGTGTGTGCCTACCTGCGTCTCCGCGGTACGTTGCGTCCTTGGTGGTGCATCAGCAGGAGCATGGGGACGGCCTGCAGTGCTGGATTCATGCTCGGGGAGCCGCTTTTCGTTGTCCGTGCTCGGCGTCCGTGTTACCGCTTCGGTTTGTCGTACGGTATCTCTTGGCCGTGGGAGCCGTTTGTTTGCGGCATCGTAATTTATGCGCCGGGCGGGACGTGTTTCGTCGGACGGTGTGTGTCAGTTAGGCTGCGCCGCTACATGTACGGGCGCACTTTGATGGCGGACGGTGTTGCTGGCTTGCCGGCGGTGTTTGGCCTGCTTTTCGCATCGTAATTGGGCGGGCGTGTGGACTGCTGCGTGCCGGCGGTAACTGGTGCTTTTGCATCCGCCAGCACGGCGGTTGTGCTTCCGCCCGCCATCGTAATGGGCCCCTTAATTATTAAAACTCATAATACATTTAATTACATATTAATAACTAATAATAATCCAAATATTATAATAAAAAAATAACTAAACGTATCCACTCTTAACACAATATTTTACAAGTAATTTTATAAATTTATTTCATCAAAAATATTTCTTTAAAATATTTTATTTACAATTTAACAAAAATTATACAAAATTACACACCTTCATTCAAAATAAAAACAACAAAACAATCATTAAAAAATTATTTTTGAAATTTCAAATTAATTTTTTAATTTTTAACAAATTTGTAAATATTTTAAAACACTCCCCATCCTTATCCCCTATAAACCCAACATCCCATTCATAAAACAAAAATTTTTAATTACATTTATAAATTTAGAATTTATTTAAAAATTGAAATTAGCTTTTAAAACACTCCCCACCCTTATCCCCTATAAACCCAACATCCCACTCTTAAAACTACAATTTTAAATTAAATTTATAAATTTCAAATTTATTTAAAATTTGAAATCAATTTTTTAAAAATACTTCCCACCTTTATCCCCTTTAAACCCAACATCCCGCTCCTAAAACAACATTTTAAATTTAATTTTACAAATTTCGTATTTTATTTAAATTAAATTAAATTTTTTAAAAACACTCCCCAACCTTATCCCCTATAAACCCAACATCCCGCTCCTAAAACATTTTTTTATAGTAAATTTATAAATTTCAAATTCATTTAAAAATTAAATTAAATTTTTTTAAAACATTCCCTACCCTTATCCCCTGTAAACCCAACATCCCGCTCCTAAAAATGAAAATACAAATTATAATTTTTATAATATTAATTAACTAATATTATACCAAAAATAAACATTAAACATAATAAAAAAGTACTATAACGATATTTTAACATGACAGTATTTCGACCGTCGACATTTCAAACTTCGATATTTTTTACAACATTAAAAATCAATATTTTTAACATCGATATACATTACATCGATATTTAGTACTGTCGATATACTAAACTCGATATTAATGTATGTCGACATTAAAAAGTCGATATTATGTCCACTTACCACTCAGAGCGGAGCCCAATCTGCCTAGCCGCTAAGGAGTGCTGCAGAGGGACTGACATCAACAAATATAACGATATAATATGTACATTTCAGAATCAATGAAAACAGGCCCACCATGGAATTTTCCAGAGAGATGCAGCTGGACAGTAAATTACAAAGGAGTAAGATTCGGTTCTGAAGCCGGGCACACATTATTTACCAGTCAAGGCCATTCCGCCTGTGCCCGTCACTAGACAAGTGGGAGAAGGCTTACATCTAAAAGAAAGGTATGCGCTAATAAGAACAGTGCATTCATTAGTGTTGCAAAACTCAGAAACATAACTTAGAGAAAGCTGTTTCTCGGACATGGCAAAGGCAAAGGTTTAGTTTCGATCATGATACAAAATGGCGCATGTACACAAAATGGCACCTGAACACAAAATGGCGCAGCAAATGCTAACTTATGTAAGACAATACAAGAGCATAATTTTTTATTCCTACAGAGGGAGGACCACCATTTTTACGAGGGCAATCCTACCAGAGATTGCCAATGGGAGGGTCTTCCAGAAGCTCATTTGCGACTGGATGTCAGTAGAGGCTCTAATTATGTTACCCTCAAACAGATACTCTTTGGTACGGTATATGCGAACCCCCAGGTATCTGAAAGGATCTGTGCACCATGTCACCAGGAGTTCCCCAAGGGAGTATCTGGGGTCCAAGGTCACCTGCAAGAAAGGGGAGAGAATAGATTTCACGGTGTTAACCCTCAGTCCCGATGCTTTAGCAAAATGTGTTAGTGCCAGGTCCAAAGAGAGTGGAATGGCATGAAGATCTCGCACATACAACAACAGGTCATCAGCATATAATGAGATTACATGTGCACCATCTCCCAAGGTGACTCTCATGTCTACGTGTGAGCGGATATAAGCCGTTAATGGTTCAACCCCCAACGCGAAGAGGAGAGGGGACAACGGGCAACCTTACCTTGTCCCGCGTCTCACCTCAATAGGGTCTGAGACATAAGGGCCGTCCGGACTCGGACGGTCGGGTGTTTGTATAGCAGCTTAACCATGCTAAGGAAGTGAGGTCCTATGCCATATAGGGCTAGGGTGACGAAGAGAAAATTCCATTCAAGAGAATCAAAACCTTCTCAAGGTCCAGCACCAGGCAACCCGATCGGGACCAATTTATAGGAGCGTATTCAGCTATCCTAAAGTGGTGACGGATGTTTAGAGCAGTATTAGGGACAAACCCATTCTGGTCGGGGTGCACCAGGATGGGGATAAGTGGCACCAGATGGTTAACCAAGATCTTTGCTAAAATTGTGTAGTCCATATTCAATATCGCCATTGGTCTATACGATCCAGGGGAAGTTGGATCCTTACCCAGCTTCAACAAAGAGACCACATTACCCGTACACATTGAGGGCGGTAAAGACATATTAGTGATTGCAGAGATGTACAGGGAGTGTAGACAGGGCACTAGGGTTTCCGCATATGTCTTAAAAAATTCACTTGGGAGCCCGTCCGGTGTCTTTCCGGACACTAGTTACAACAGCGCATCCCGGACTTCATCTACTGTCAAGGAGGAGTCCAGTGTGATGAATTGATCAATCGTCAGTGTGGGCAGCTCAACTGCAGGAAAAAATGCCTCAATGTGTTGATCGTCCCCACTCGGTTGGGACCCACACAGTCTAGTATAATGTGTGTCATCACTGTGTGAATGTCTTGCTGTGTATATTTCCTATGTCCCAGCTCATCTCTTAACAGCTGTATGGGGCGTTGCTGGTGTTCTTGCCGTATTAAATAGGCCAATAATTTACCCACCCTGTCTGCTGCAGTGTGAAAGCATACTGAATGCGCCAAATAGTGACAGAGCAACCTTTCTAATATCTCCTCCCTTTCTGCATGGGTATTATCAAGTTGCTTTTGTGTTTCAGGACGGGCGATGGCTGACGTTTCAAGTCGGAGTAGCCGCCGCTCGATGTTGGACAGGAATTCGTCTAGCTGTTTACGGATGCTCCATGTGTGGTCATCACTTTAAAGGCCTCCCACTCTGTCAGTGCCGAGTCCGTGGAGCCCGTATTGAGCTAGAAATATCCAATTACCGCCGATCACTAGCGAGCTCCGGAACGCCAAGTCTTCCAGCGCTGCTGTAAGATGCATGATTTGTGGATTATGGTCTGAATGTGTACGACCTAAGTACTCTGTAGTCTGAATCAGGGGGATTAGAGCTGCTGAGGTCAGTATGCGGTCTAGCTGTACACGTAGGTTATGTACCAGTGAGTAAAAGGAGTATATACTCATGTGAGGGTGATGCTCGCGTCAGGTGTCTGTCAATGACCAATGCCCCATCCAAGTACGTAGGGAGTGTGCATTTGAGGAAGCTGTGGTACGGTGAAGGGGGGAAGGAGCGATCAAGAGAGACATCTAAAATAGAGTTAAAGTCGCCCCCAAATAGCCATGGGACATCTTTCCAGTGGGACAGGAGTGCAGATAGACTGCAGAGGAAGGCGTACTGATCTGTGTTGGGGGCGTAAATGGAACCCAGCAGAATAGGTTGGCTGTTTAATATACCCTTGAGGAGCACATACCGCCCAGCAGGGTCCACCACTACTTCTTCTTCCTCCCACGGAACCCAGCCTTTACCCAGATGAGTGTCCCTCTAGCCATGGAAGAGTAGTTAATGCTATAGACTTGGCCCCACCCACAACAGTGTAGTTGAACTGCATCTGGGCTCGGCAGGTGTGTTTCCTGTAATAAAGTGATACTAGTCGCTCTGTGTTGTAGGTAGGCCTATATAGAGTATCGCAGAGCAGGAGTATGTATACCCCTAACATTCCAGCTAATGATATTTAGGTTAGTCATGGGGGCGGTACGAATCTATCGGACTCAACTCCTGCAGTAGACTCCGACTGAAGGAGTATATGTAACGGCAACAGCTCTGAGCATGGCAACATCTCTGCGTGGAAAAACAAAACTGAAACCAATTGGTCATGCAACATCATAAGAGCGGACCTCCAACTGGGAGATCGACCCAAGCAATCACGCCTAATCATGGCAGTTAATACGTTGTCGTAAGATGACTCTAAAGGGGTGAACACAAATGGGGGGAAATAGCTTGCATGTTCCATACCCCATATAATTGTCCGTGTTAGGTGGCAGTACGTCGGGGCCTGATGTGACTATGATGGTGTAGAAAAATGGGGGCTTGGGGTGGTGGGAGCGGATAAAAGAGTCAATAGAGCAGTGGCACCTTTATTTCGTGCATTCTGTGTACAATGGGGGCAGTATATGCCTTGCTCTCAAATAATGTCGTCCGATGTTTGTGGGGTGATGTCTGGCAGATGAGGCGAACTAGCATCTGTTGACCAATCCGGTGTGGTGTCAGTGCCTTCCTGAGATCTCGATGGGGACACTGTGGAGCTTGACGGCGACAGTGGTCTCGTTGGCTGGAGGGCCACCTCCACCTGTAATGCCTCCTGGCGTTCCGGTCTGATCTGCTCCGGGCCATGAGCGGCCACGAGTGGCCACGTGTCTTTGCCTCTCCTTCTACGCCGGCCACAACGGGGTCTCTTTTGCAGCTGGAAGTCCTCCAGGGGCCTAGGTGCAGTCGTCAGTCCGCTCTCTTCCAGCCAGTCCCAGGCCTCAAAAGGGGAATCGAAATATCGGTTGTTGCCATTCCGGATGACTCTCAGGCAGGCAGTGACTAGCAGAGAGTATCGAAGATCAAGATCTCTGAGTTGTTTTTTGACTGCGCCGAAAGTGGCACCCCTCTTCTGCACTTGTGCAGTATAGTCTGGGAAGAAGGAGACGGTGACATTTTGCACCTTAGGACCGGGATGTTTACCTACTTCCTGCAATATCACATCTCTGTCCCGGAAATTCAGATAACATCTATAAGACCATCTTAAGGACGAATCGATCTTATGTGGACTGAAGACCCTGGAAAACTGGGAACATAATTAAATGTTCAAGAGCATGGAGCGATTCAATGTAGGAATGAAGAATTCATTGTACTCCAAGGATCAAATGTAGTGTGGTGTCGCCCTTCTTATTGCAAGCACACACTGCAAGACTATAAACGTCTGTTTTTTACAGGTCCAGCAACGAGTAATGTTGCACAAGGGCAACTCTTACATTATTCAAGAGCTGCCGTGGTCCACCAGGCTACCGATACTCCACAAGTCTGCTGCGGACTGTCAGTTTTTGAGAAGGAGCGAGCGCACTGAGCCCTGGAATCCGCCCGCACATCCGGCCAGGTCTCTGGCTACGAGACGAGGCGACTCTATTCTTTACCTTTTGATACCCCAGGCTTATCAAAGACTTTTCACATGTGCGTGTAGCCTGGGGTCCGCATGCTGGCCTACTGCGCCGACTGGCCACGGACCGGGAACCCATAGAATGGGACTCGGGGTCCCACACCTACCCTCCTCGCTCCCAGGGTCCCTGGCCTGGCAGGCGGCAGTGCGGACGTGGCAGAGTGGTTCCGGGCACATACAGAAACGGAGTGGACCCAGAAAAGGATTCCGTCGCCATGGCGGGAGACAAGGAAGGGAATAAATCGCATTAGAGCAAAATGGAAAGGTATGTCCTCCCACCACCCGGGCATATAGACAGTGGGGTTAAGCCGAGCTCACAACAGCCAGATGAAGAGACCCAGGAGCCATCGTTAAGAGAGATCATGGCAGCCATACAGAGCATAAAGGGCACTTTGGAACCCAAACTTGATTCGGTAGTGACCGAAATGACATTGATAAGGGTAGAACTAAACAAAGAAAAAGACTGACTGCGCGACACACGACAAACAGTCACGGACATTGGCGAGACCACTGAACAATTACAAAAACAGGTTACCTCCCTTCTCAAAGACAATGTTATCATGCAAGCGCGGCTGGAGGACATGGAAGACATGGAGGGTAGGTCCAGACGCAACACTATCCGCCTGCTGGGTGTTCCGGGAAAAACAGAAAAGCCCTGTACCGATCTCTTTGTGGAACATTTCATCAACATTGTGCTCCAACCTAGGGGCCTTTCAAATTTCTTCTCAGTCGAGAGAGCACACAGAGTGCCAGCTACCCACCCTAGACCGGGCATGCCTCCCCCCACTATCATTGCTTGCATCTTCAACCATAGAGACAGAGATGTAATCCTGTAGGCTGCTAGGTGCACTCTAGACCTAAAATTTGAGGGAGCGACTGTCACCCTCTACCCCGACTACACTCTTAAAGTTCAACAGATGAGGAGGAGCTTCATGGAATTGAAGTTTGAGCTGTGGAATCGTGAAATCAAATATATGATGCTCTTCCTCGCCAAACTTAGGGTGATAGCAGAAGGGAAGACATGGTTCTTCGACTCCCCCGATCTGGCAGCGGAATGGCTAGAGGGATGGCGTACTTCGAACGGCGGGAAAAGACAAAGAAACCCACGACCAAAGCAACGCGATGGAAGGGGGGGACCGGCTGGAGATCACTCACCATGAAGAGACGCTGACAACACTGAAGACAGCGAAAAGCGAACAGACGAAGTGACACATCCTTTAGGGCTCTAGATTGGGCCAAAGAGAGACATGCACTTTCACTGATTATACTCTTTGGGGCCCACAAATAGCATGCAAGCTGTAATGGCCCACGATGTGCAGAGGGGGGGTCTTGTGCATGTATCCGGGAGGGAAGGGTCGACCCACAGATATATCAGCAGACAGGATGGGGTTGTAGCAACCGGTGCAGATGCTCTCTACCTCCACAGATCCAGAAAAGACCGATCCCCCCAAGGTTAAGCTATTTGGGGCGGTAAGGCTGGGCACTCCTAAAAATCACTTTCAGCTGCAGTTCGATGTTAGAGAACTGCAGCTCCCATGATGCAGTGTTCTGGTGAGTACCGTATGTGGAGCCATGGTGTTTAACCTTCAAATGAAGGCTGTAAATCCTGGCAAGGAGTGGGGATATTGTAGATGTGAAGAATTCCCGTGAATAACAGTCCAGCATTCCCTCGGGTCCCCAACGTTCCAGCCCCATCAACAAAGTCAAACCGGGCCATGAAACTGGGATACAGTGATCCAGCTTCCCCGTGAAGTCACGGGCTGTACCAGACAGTGGCCACTTGCCTGTTATATATAGATATATAGATATATAGATATAGATATAGATATATAGATATATAGATATAGATATATAAATATATATTTATATTATCTACTGGCGGTTGCCAGTAGATAGTTATAGTTAGGACCACGTTTCCATAGGAAAAACATTTTTGATGTGCTTATAACTTTGGCGTCGTTTGACGAATATTTGCGAAATTTTCCAAAAAGTTCCTCTTTTCCGGTGAGCTCCTATCCTGAAAGTTTGGGGGTGATTCGTGAAGGGGGCTGAGAAAAAGGGGGGTCCCAAAACGTGTTTTCTCCATGCAATTTCCATAGGAAACTTTAGACAAGGCTACAGGTCAAAGTGCTGAACGGAATTACGCCAAATTTGGCAGGGAGAAAGGTCTTCGTCTAGAAAGCACGCTTTTGTTTAAATGGGGTAAGTCCGTTCAGTAATTTTAGAGAAATATAAACATTTACAGATATCGATATTTGAGAATTCTGACATCTGATTGGCTGAAGCGTTACGAGCGCGAGCGTGCGGCTCATTGGTTGCAAACTGTTGAAACTAGGAAGTGTTGGCAGCCATTTTGTGACTGAGTTGAAAGGTGTAGGGCGAAACAAAAGAGAAAAATTGTATAAGAGGGGATAGTAGGAACACTGTGGTCTTAGTTTAAGCAGTCTGTACGATGCAGAGGCAGGGAGTTTGAATGTTGCGTAGGCCATGGAAAACACATCCGCAGAACAACGGTGTGCGGTATTGCGGCAAGGTTGCGTAGGCTCTGGAATTCCCGTCGGGAAAACAATGCGCCGTATTGCGGCAAGCAGTGTGTAGGGTGCACACACAGGTAGTGTGAATGTGCGGTATTGCAGCAATGTTCAGTAGGCTGTGTAAATCATATCGGGAAAATAAGAATGTGCCGTATTGCAGCCTTCCTTTAATATAATGCACAGTAATGTTTACTTATAATGCGGTGTTCACTTTTATCACGGACAGTGTCACTTTCTTAGACAAAATTTAATATTATGTGGGACGGCGTGTTCTGTTCGTGCGTCTGGAACAAAAATAACGTTTAATTGGCTGAGGTGTTCCAACAACGAGCTCAATGTTCATTGGCTGCGAACCATTGAAAGTAGAAGTGTTGCCAGCCATTTCCTCCCCGTCCGCGGAGAAGCAGGGACATCTGATTGGCTGACGTGTTCCAAGCAGGACCTTCCCAAGCTTAATGTTCACTGGCTGTGAACCATTGAAAGTAGAAGTGTTGCCAGCCATTTCCTCCCCGTCCGTGGAGTAGCAGGGACATCTGATTGGCTGACGTGTTCCAAGCAGGACCTTCCCAAGCTTAATGTTCATTGGCTGTAAACCATTGAAAGTAGAAGTGTTGCCAGCCATTCCCTCCCCCTCCGTGGAGCATCAGGGACATCTGATTGGGTAACGTGTTCCAAGCAGGACCTTCCCAAGGTTAATGTTCATTGGCTGTAAACCATTGAAAGTAGAAGTGTTGGCAGCGATTCCCTCCCCCTCTGCGGAACACCATGGACATTTTATTTGCTAAAGTGTTCCGAGTACAAGTTTGCTCATTATTGGCTGGGAATGGTTCACTGTTGTGAACCATTTTGTGATGCATTTCAATGGAGTACGGGAAAAGAAAGTAGTAGCGGGGAGGGTAGGAACACTATTAATTCTGTACAGTGGTCACAAGGTGGTGGACAGGGATTGTGAAGGTAAAAATAGTTTTTTATATATTTTAAGGGCCATTTATATAATTGGCATGGGGTGTACAAATCACGGCGGGAAAATAACAAAGTGTGTTGCAGTCTTCTTTTTATTAAGTTTGCGGGTGGGATACGTTCTAGGAGCACTGTTTAGTTATAATGTGGTGTTTACTTTTCTGACTGGGAGCTGTGGTTGCGCAGAAAAAATTTCAGTCTAGGTTTGAAATAGTTTTTATTAAGCAATTACAAATATACTTTCTTCGGAAACTGAAGCTGTATATATCAAACGTAATTCATAAAATATCCCTTAAGCGTGGGCACACCCTCCCTTTTTTTCTGCTATAGTTTGTAAAAGTGTTGCCCCATATTCTTGATAATATAAGAGGGCATGAGTTACTTTTAGATAAAGTAGAAAAGAAGTGCTACAAGAAACACTCCTGCACTACATCATCTCAGGTCACAAGAACAATAACAAGTAAAAAACAGTTAAACACAAATCACTTTATATTACATAGAAATGTACGCTTTATCATTTTTTATAATTTCTATTCTGTAGAATTCGGGAAAGTTCGGTCGTAGTGCTTAGAGGTCGCTCACTGCTCCGCTAACAAATCACGTACTCCTTTAAGAATATATAGGACAGTAGTATAATAATATACACTACTGGTAGTATATATTCTATAGGGAGAAGGTGAATAGGAACCGCAACAGACAAAAATAGAAATATCAAAAAACTCCACTGAGGTCAGTATAAATGTAAATATTACAATAAACATACTCACACTATATGATCTCAAGGGAGAAATAGACTAAAAACCAGAAGCTGCTGACGTTACATATAAATCTTTAGTCTTCGCGCCGACGGGTCACAAACTCCTCTGAGATCATAATGTGTGGTTATTATAATATACATACTCACACTATATGATCTCAAGGGGGAAATAGACTACAAACTAGAAGCTGCTGATGTTACATATAAATCTTTAGTCTTCGCGCCGACGGGTCACCAACACTTCTGAGTTCAAGTACAGTGTCAATATTATAATATACAAAGTCACACTATATGCGCTCAAAGAAGCCAGAATAGGAACAATGTTTGCTGTATTCTGTCTGTTTCTGAAAACAAGCTGCTGACGTTACATATAAATGGCAAAAACAACCAATAACACTTTTTTCTAAATACAAGTGTTTAAATATTGACAAATAGCTACATATTATAAATATCTAGTATGCCATAATCAAACAACTTACAACTCAGGATTATGTTTTGTGGCCGCAAAAGAAGAATCCGACTGTACAAAAGAGCACCTGCATCACTGAATGGAGACGCGTAAATAACTCGCAAAAACGAAACTAATCAATCAACGGGTGTGGTTTATATACTTTTTGGTTATTGAGTAGTCTATGGAAGGAAGATGTGGCTCCGCCCATTTAGATGTCACGTTTTACAGTTGACACATGCTCACATTTGAACTGTTTAACTTGTGCACGTGTTGGGAAAAGTTACAAAATGTGAAGCGGAAAAGTTTCGATTTCGAACCTAACACGTATAAGGTTCTTAATATGTACATACGTTGGAGAGCTTAAAAACTGTTACCTGGAAAACCGTGTCATTTCCATTCTCATGAGTAAATACATTTATTAATTGCCGTAATTCTAAATAGAAGACATAAAAAAAAAGATCTTTCAGAATAGAAGAAAAAAAAACGTGATAATATTTCTTATCACTATGGTTTTAAATTAAAAAAATGCGAGCATTTGTAAAGCATACGGCTACCCCTGGAAAGGTGTGCCGGCGCTCGCGGCGTCGGAAAGATTAAGCAAGGTGTTGCCCACAGTGACATAGTGGTGGGCTAACATGCCGCTGGAGCCGGCAATCGAACTGTGAACGCTGTTGTTCAAAGTCAGGTATCATAGCTGCTCCGTCACACTTTTCCACACTTATATGGTAATTAGTGCTAATTAAGTTTTAAACATTGTTAAATTGTAATTTATAACAGACTACTGTTACAGTTAGTTTTTCACTACAAAAAGTATGCACGTCTTTTTTAAATTTAGTTAAAAACAATATAGGTTTCAGGGACATTGTAGTTAGAAATTAGCATTTATAAAACCTTTCAAATTCACTGAAAAAGCCATAGGTTTTACAGACGTTATAGTTAGAAATTAGCATTTATAAAACCTTTGAAATTCACTGAAAAAACCATAGGTTTTACAGACGTTATAGTTAGAAATTAGCATTTAAAAAACCTTTGAAATTCACTGAAAAAACCATAGGTTTCAGGGGCGTTATAGTTAGCTGGACATTTCACTCGTACAAACCAATAGAAATTCCACTGTTATAGTTACTTCAGCTAACTATAACTCACGCCCCCGCAATGCACTGCTCATGACGTCACATATTGCATCATTCATGGCATGGTCAGTGACATCACTGATGACATCACTGATGACATATCAAATGCCATCACTGATGACATCACTAATGACATCATCCACGTGAAAATCTGATGCACCTCCTCACAGTCTAATATAACCTTTAATACACCCACTGTAAAATACAGACTACCATTTTCGAAACCATCGAGACACCAATACCAGTTACTACATACGCACTCTTTGATTCCTAGGTCTACACACACATCCACTCATTCACCCATACATTCAATCAATCAATCAATCATATCATTTGTAAAGCGCACTACTCACCCGTGAGGGTCTCAAGGCGCTGGGGTGGGGAATGCTGCTACTGCTCGAAAAGCCAGGTCTTGAGGAGTTTTCTGAAGGTCAGCAGGTCTTGGGTCTTGGGTCTGTGGATGGGGAGGGTGTTCCAGGTCTTGGCAGCGAGGTGGGAGAACGATCTGCCACCGGAGGTCGCTCTTCGGAAGCGGGGGACAGTGGCGAGGGCGAGGTCGGCGGAGCGGAGCTGGCGGGTGGGGGTGTAGAAGCTGAGTCGTCTGTTGAGGTACGTTGGTCCGGTGTTGTGGAGTGCCTTGTGTGCGTGGGTGAGGAGTTTGAAGGTTATCCTTCTTGTTGACCGAGAGCCAGTGCAGGTCTCTCAGGTGGGGTGTGATGTGGCTGCGGCGAGGGATGTCGAGGATCAGGCGTGCAGAGGCGTTCTGGATGCATTGGAGCCGTCTCAGGAGTTTGGCCGAGGCTCCTGCGTAGAGGGCGTTTCCGTAGTCCAACCTGCTGCTGACGAGGGCCTGGGTGACCGTTCTTCTCGTTTCAGTGGGGATCCACTTGTAGATCCCTGCGGAGCATGCGGAGGGTGTTGAAGCAGGCGGAGGAGACGGCGTTGACCTGTTTATTCATGGAGAGGGTGGAGTCGAGGATGACCCCTAGGTTGCGTGCGTGGTCGGTGGGTGTTGGGGCGGTTCCCAGTGCGGTCGGCCACCAGGAGTCGTCCCAGGCCGAAGGGGTGGATCCGAGGATGAGGACCTCCGTCTTGTCCGAGTTCAGCTTCAGTCGGCTGTTCCTCATCCATTCAGCGACGGCCTTCATTCCTTCGTGAAGGTTGGTTTTGGCGGTGTGGGGTCCTTGGTGAGGGAGAGGATCAGCTGGGTGTCATCGGCGTAGGAGATGATGTTGAGGTCGTGCCGACGGGCGACGTGGGCGAGCGGTGCCATGTAGATGTTAAACAGAGTTGGGCTGAGGGAAGAGCCCTGGGGTACGCCGCAGATGATCTCGGTGGCTTCGGAGCGGAAGGGGGGAAGGCGGACGCTCTGTGTTCTGCCAGAGAGGAAGGAGGTGGTCCAGTCCAGGACCTTCTCTTGTATCCCGGCGTTGTGGAGGCGTGTTCGTAGTGTGTGGTGGCAGACCGTGTCGAAGGCGGCTGACAGGTCCAGGAGGATGAGGGCCGCCTTTTCTCCATTGTCCAGCAGGGACTTGATGTCATTGGTGGCGGCGATGAGGGCAGTCTCGGTGCTGTGGTTGCTGCGGAACCCGGACTGGGAAGGGTCCAGGATGGTGTTCTCCTTGAGGTAGCGGGTCAGTTGTTTGTTGACGGTCTTCTCGATGACCTTTGCCGGGAACGGGAGCAGGGAGATGGGCCGGAAGTTCTTGAGGTCCTTGGGGTCCGCCTTGGGTTTCTTGAGTAAGGCGTTGATCTCGGCGTGCTTCCAGCTCTCCGGGAAGGTTGCTGTCTCGAAGGAGGTGTTGATGACTTTCCGGAGATGGGGTGCGATGGCTGTGCTGGCTTTGTTGAAGATGTGGTGTGGGCATGGGTCTGACGGAGATCCGGAGTAGATGGTGTTCATGATCTTGATGGTGTCGTCGTCGTTGATGTTGGTCCAGTAGAGCAGGCGGTTGGTGGTCGTGGGGGCGGAGGTCTCAGTGGTTGTCGGGGCGGTCGTGGCGTTGAAGCTGTTGTGGATGTCTGCGATCTTGCGGTGGAAGAAGGTGGCCAGCGAGACGCACAGGTCTTGCGAGGGTGGGACGTCGTTGGTGTTGGAGCTGGGGTTGGAGAGTTCCTTCACGATGTTGAAGAGCTCTTTGCTGTTTTGCGCGTTGTTGTCTAGGCGGTCTTTGAAGGAGGCCCTTTTGGCAGATCTGATGAGGTGATGGTGTCTGCGGGTGGCGTTCTTGTGGGCTGCGTGGCTGTCCGGTGTTCGTTCACGGAGCCAGATCTTCTCCAGCTTTCGGCAGGTTTGCTTGGAGGCCCGGAGGTCTTCAGTGAACCAGCTGGCTTTCTTGTTGGTGTGACTGTTGGAGGGTTTCTTGATCGGGGCGAGGGTGTTGGCGCAATCGTTGATCCACTGTCTGAGGTTGCGGGCGGCGGTGTCGGGGTCGGTGGGGTCGGCGGGTGGGCTCTGGGCGAGGGTGGTGGTTAGCTGGTCTTCGGTGACTTTGCTCCAGCAGCGGCGGGGCATCTGTTGGGTGTGGTGGTGGGTTTCTTGAAGGTGAAGTGGATGCAGCGATGGTCGGTCCAGTGGAGTTCGGTGGTGTGGTTGAAGGAGACGTGGGGGCTTGCGGAGAAGATGGGGTCAAGCGTGTGACCGGCGGAGTGGGTGGGTGTTGTGACGAGTTGTCTGAGTCCGAGGTTGGCTAGGTTGTCGATCATGGTGGTGGAGTTGGTGTCGTTGTTGTTCATGAGGTGGAAGTTCAGGTCCCCGAGGAGGATGTAGTCCGTGGAGGCGAGGGCGTGTGTGCTGACGAAGTCGGCGATGGAGTCGCTGAACTGTGGTCGGGGTCCGGGGGGTCTGTAGATGAGGGTTCCTCTGAGGGTGGTGTTGGGATCGGTGTGGATCTGGAAGTGCAGGTGTTCGGCGGTGCTGAGGGTGTCGTCGGTGTTGGTCAAGACTCTGAGAGTGTTCCTGTGGACAATGGCGATTTCTCCTCCTGCTCCATTGGTGCGGTCCCTGCGGGTGATCTTGTAGCCTTCCGGGATGGCTATGGCTATGTCGGGTGCCAAGGCGGTGTTCAGCCAGGTCTCCGTCAGGAAGGTGACATCTGGGGAGGTTGAGTCGAGTAGGTCCCAGAGTTCAACGGCGTGTTTGCGGACGGAGCGGGTGTTGAGAAGGATGCATCTGAGGTGGTTGGGTTCTTTCCTGGTCGGCAGCATGGTGGGGCGGATGCTTGTGAAGCTGCAGTTCCGGAAGGTGAAAGCTCCGTGGGTGCGCTTCAGGGTGGCCAGGAAGCAGGTGTGTGATCGTCCGGTGTTGAGTGCGTGGAGGGTTCTGGCATCGTAGCGGTGTCGGGCGTTGTGGCGTTCGCGGGGTCCAGGGGTCCTGGAGCTGGGCGCGGTCCAGGCGCGGACAAGCGCAGACGGGCTTGCCTTAGGCGCGCCTTTGGCGCGCCAGCGGCATGGCCGCTGCGCACATCCGCTGCGCGGCCTCCATATGAGGGGATGTGGGAGGGAGGAGCAGCTGGGAGGCGGGAGCGGGGCTGCAAATGGGATTGCAGGGGGGCGGGGCCGCAGGGACGCAGCGGCAGGAAAAACGGGCGGGGGCCGCGGGAGAACTGGACACAGGAAGGAAAAACAAGTTTAGGCAAGAAAACAAGTACAGGCACAGAGGAATAAAAACAAGTCTGGGCAAGAAAGCAAGTTAGGCACAGGGTAATAAAAACAAGTCTGGGCAAGAAAGCAAGTTAGGCACAGGGGGATAAAAACAAGTCTGGGCAAGAAAGTAAGTTAGGCACAGGGGAATAAAAACAAGTCTGGGCAAGAAAGCAAGTTAGGCACAGGGGAATAAAAACAAGTCTGGGCAAGAAAGCAAGTTAGGCACAGGGGGATAAAAACTTGTCTGGGCAAGAAAGCAAGTTAGGCACAGGGGAATAAAAACAAGTCTGGGCAAGAAAGCAAGTTAGGCACAGGGGAATAAAAACAAGTCTGGGCAAGAAAGCAAGTTAGTCACAGGGGAAAAATACAGGATTAGGCAAAACAATGCAGGCAGAGCCGTGCAGCAGCGTGGGGAGCGACCTGCCTGCGAGCAGGGTCAGAGGTCGCTCCATACATTCACTTATACATGCAGTCACTCATCAATACAACACTATGATATGCACTCATACACCTATTCAGACACTCAAACACCGCCAATCATCCATGGAGTTACTCACACACCTAGTCAGTCATGCAAAGAATAAATCACACTCCCATTTACTCACCTATACAGTTATACACACACCACCTCACTAATTCATACAGATACTAACGCATAATTACTCTCTTATATAATCACCGATACAAGTATACACTCATCCATACGGCCTCTCTCACAATCACTCACTCTCACATATACTCATTTATATACAGCATCACTCACATATACTGCCTTTTACATATGTAGTTACTCACACATGTACCACTGAGACATCCATTCACTCTCCAACCCACCCACACACACACTCAGTCTCCCATACAAATATTCAGGCAAACAATCAATAACCCATATAAACACTCATGTAGCTACTGACCAATGCATGTAGCAGCTTACACAACAACAGACAGACTGATACACACATTCACACAGTTTAGTCACTAACCCATACATTCAGTAAGACACGTTTAATCACTCACTTATACAATCAGTCACACACCTGTAAAATCCCCCATCCAGACACTTATGCACCCACTCATTCTTCAATACACCTAAGAATATATGTAAAACATATTTAAAAATTACAGAAACACACAGTCACTGGATGATGTCATCAGTGATGTCATTTGAGATGTCATCAGTGATGTCATCAGTGATGTCACTGACCATGCCATGAATGATGTAATATGTGACGTCATGAGCAGTGCATTGCGGGGCGCGAGTTATAGTTAGCTGAACTAACTATAACAGTGGAATTTCTTTGGTTTTGTACGAGTGAAATGTCCAGCTAACTATAACGCCCCTGAAACCTATGGTTTTTCAGTGAATATATATATATATATATATATATTATCTACTGGCGGTCGCCAGTAGATAGTTATAGTTAGGACCTATTTTCCATAGGAAATCTGCGGCATTCTATTTGAAATAACTCTTGCGTCGGTTGACGAATCTTTGCGAAATTTTCAAACTTTATGGCCCGCTCCGGTCCGCTCCTACCCTGAAAGTCTCAGGGTAATTCGTCAAGCGGGGGCCGAGAAAAAAGGGGGGTCCCAAAACGTGTTTTCCCCATTCATTTTCCCATAGGAAACTTTAGACACGGCTACAGCCCGAACTGCTGAACGGAATTACACCAAATTTGGCAAAGAGGTAGTTCTTGGTTCAGAAAGAAACCTTTTTGTAAAATGGTGTAAATCCGTTCAGTAGTTGCGGAGAAATTAAAAAAATAAGAGTCAAAAATCAATTTCCCATAGGAAACTTTATGCAAGGCTACAGCCCGAACTGCTGAACGGAATTACACCAAATTTGGCAAAGAGGTAGTTCTTGGTTAAAAAAACGCTTTTTGTTAAATGGTGTAAATCCGTTCAGTAGTTGCTGAGAAAATCAAAAGTAAAAACACATATATATCTGGGCGGAGCCTAACCACACATGTCATCGTGAGATCTGATTGGCTGTCAGCACTTCATCCTGGAATTGCTGGCAGCCATCTTGGGACCAATATAAATGATAGTACCCCTTTGAAATGCATTGTAGTGAATCGAAGATTTTGAGGGTTACCAAAAGGAGAACTATAAAGGGTGATAACAGACTTTAGTTACATTAGAATTCATTTGTTGATGGTACCATACTAATTTCAGGAATTATGGTGTGTTCTAAGGTGATTTTACCCTGTGAAAAACCTTCTGCTGGGATATCATGAATCATGTTTGAGAGAAAACTATTTTCACATGCTTGTCCCATACAGTTTTGGAAGGTGCCCCAGAAGCTAAAATGAGAGCATATTTTCTGTAAATTCACATTATCTTTCTCAGTCATGTGAGAATGAAGTCTGACATTCTCAGTAAAACATGTACATCCAACAAGGGCAGAGACTGTCAGTTGATTCCTTTGTGTTCTACTGCAGCTTCCCAGAGTGTTCTAAAGAACAACTAGAGTGCTAACAGCCTTACTTATGACAAAAGTATGGCACACCTGAAGCCATCTTGATTGGAATAAACTGGTAACACTTAAAACATTTAATTTAAAAAGGAACAAAATGATGGGGTTCATCTTGTCATAGAAATTATGGTTATTGCTCTGGAAAGAAAAATTAGGACATGTTTCAAGTGTGATCTCAAATATCTTCCTGTTATATTTCAACAGGAGCAGCCTGTCAGTTGATGCCTTTGTGTTCTACTGCAGCTTCCCAGAGTGTTCTAAAGAACAACTAGAGCGCTAACAGTCTTACTTATGACAAAAGTATGGCACACCTGAAGCCATCTTGATTGGAATAAACTGGTAACACTTAAAACATTTAATTTAAAAAGGAACACAATGATGGGGTTCATTTTGTCATAGAAATTATGGTTAGTGCTGTAGAAAGAAAATTAGGACATGTTTCAAGTGTGATCTCAAATATCTTCCTGTTATATTTCAACAGGAGCAGCCTGTCAGTTGATGCCTTTGTGTTCTACTGCAGCTTCCCAGAGTGTTCTAAAGAACAACTAGAGCGCTAACAGTCTTACTTATGACAAAAGTATGGCACACCTGAAGCCATCTTGATTGGAATAAACTGGTAACACTTAAAACATTTAATTTAAAAAGGAACAAAATGATGGGGTTCATTTTGTCATAGAAATTATGGTTAGTGCTGTAGAAAGAAAAATTAGGACATGTTTCAAGTGTGATCTCAAATATCTTCCTGTTATATTTCAACAGGAGCAGCCTGTCAGTTGATGCCTTTGTGTTCTACTGCAGCTTCCCAGAGTGTTCTAAAGAACAACTAGAGCGCTAACAGTCTTACTTATGACAAAAGTATGGCACACCTGAAGCCATCTTGATTGGAATAAACTGGTAACACTTAAAACATTTAATTTAAAAGGAACAAAATGAGGGGGTTCATTTTGCCATAGAAATTATGGTTAGTGCTGTAGAAAGAAAAATTAGGACATGTTTTAAGTGAGATCTCAAATATCTTCCTGTTATATTTCAACAGGAGCAGCCTGTCAGTTGATGCCTTTGTGTTCTACTGCAGCTTCCCAGAGTGTTCTAAAGAACAACTAGAGTGCTAACAGCCTTACTTATGACAAAAGTATGGCACACCTGAAGCCATCTTGATTGGAATAAACTGGTAACACTTAAAACATTTAATTTAAAAAGGAACAAAATGAGGGGGTTCATTTTGCCATAGAAATTATGGTTAGTGCTGCAAAAAGAAAATGTAGTGCATGTTTTAAGTGAGATCTCAAATCCTCTTCTATTTCATTAGAAAATTCTGACATGCAGACTGAAACAATCACTTTCAATACCAGCAGTAGACTTCCAGTTAACTCCTTGGTGAGCAGTAGCTTTACTACAGTGATCTAATGAACAACTAGAGTAATAACATTCTGAATTTATGGCAAATGTGTGACACATCTGAATGCCTTCTTGATGGAATCAAAGTAAAAACTGAAAGCATTTCCTACTGAGGAGACTGCAGTAAATGAGGAAATTAGGAAACTTCATAACAAAGAAGTCTTCCAAGATGGCCACCAGTGAAAAAAGAGCCCAAATGTATCACAAATATTACCCAGATGTAGCCCACATATAGCCCAATGACAAAAGTGTGCAAAACACTTTTTATTTTTAGTTTTTTGCAGTTTTATGTAGTGCAGACTGGTCAGGTATTGGAGCGTTGCATCTTAAAACATGACCCCCTACACTACAAAAACACCACTGCACTACCCTAAACCCTAAAACACTAGCCCAGCACGACCCCCTACACTACACAAGCACCACTGCACTATCCTAAACCCTAAAACACTACCCCCAGCATGACCCCCTACACTACACACACACCACTGCACTACCCTAAACCCTAAAACACTACCCCAAAACCACTGCACTAACCTAAATCCTAAAACACTACCCCCAGCACGACCCCCTACACTACCCAAACACCACTGCACTACCCTAAAACATGACCCCTACACTACACAAAGACCACTGCACTACCCTAAAACACTACCCCGCACGACCCCCTACACTACCCAAAGACCACTGCACTACCCTAAACCCTAAAACACAACCCCCAGCACGACCCCTACACTACACAAACACCACTGCACTACCTTAAACCCTAAAACACTACCCCCAGCACGACCCCCTACACTACCCAAACACCACTGCACTAACCTAAATCCTAAAACACTACCCCCAGCACGACCCCTACACTACCCAAACACCACTGCACTACCCTAAACCCTAAAACACTACCCCCAGCACGACCCCTACACTACAAGAGCACCACTGCACTACCCTAAACCCTAAAACACTACCCCCAGCACGACCCCTACACTGCCCGAACACCACTGCACTGCCCTAAACCCTGAAACACCAGCCCCTGCACGACCCCCTACACTGCCCGAACACCACTGCACTGCCCTAAACCCTGAAACACATATCCTAGCACGACCCCCTACACTGCCCGAACACCACTGCACTGCCCTAAACCCTGAAACACCACCCCCAGCATGACCCCCTACACTGCCCGAACACCACTGCACTGCCCTAAACCCTGAAACACCACCCCCAGCATGACCCCTACACTGCCCGAACACCACTGCACTGCCCTAAACCCTGAAACACTACCCCCAGCAAGACCTCCTACACTGCCCGAACACCACTGCACTGCCCTAAACCCTGAAACATCACACCCAGCAAGACCCCCTACACTGCCCAAACACCACTGCCCTAAACCCTGAAACACCACCCCCAGCACGACCCCTACACTGCCCGAACACCACTGCACTGCCCTAAACCCTGAAACACCACCCCCAGCACGACCCCTACACTGCCCGAACACCACTGCACTGCCCTAAACCCTGAAACACCACCCCCTGCATGACTCCCTACACTGCCCGAACACTACTGCACTGCCCTAAACCCTGAAACACCACCCCCAGCACGACCCCCTACACTGCACGAACACCACTGCACTGCCCTAAACCCTGAAACACTACCCCCAGCAAGACCTCCTACACTGCCCGAACACCACTGCACTGCCCTAAACCCTGAAACATCACACCCAGCAAGACCCCCTACACTGCCCGAACCCCACTGCCCTAAACCCTGAAACACCACCCCCAGCACGACCCCCTACACTGCCCGAACACCACTGCACTGCCCTAAACCCTGAAACACCACCCCCAGCACGACCCCCTACACTGCCCGAACACCACTGCACTGCCCTAAACCCTGAAACACCACCCCCTGCACGACCCCCTACACTGCCCGAACACTACTGCACTGCCCTAAACCCTGAAACACCATCCCCAGCACGACCCCCTACACTGCCCGAACACCACTGCACTGCCCTAAACCCTGAAACACCACCCCCAGCAAGACCCCCTACACTGCCCGAACACCACTGCCCTAAACCCTGAAACACCACCCCCAGCAAGACCCCCTACACTGCCCGTACACCACTGCACTGCCCTAAACCCTGAAACACCACCCCCAGCATGACCACCTACACTGCCCGAACACCACTGCACTGCCCTAAACCATGAAACACCAGCCCCAGCACGACCCCCTACACTGCCCGAACACCACTGCACTGCCCTAAACCCTGAAACACCACCCCCAGCATGACCCCCTACACTGACCGAACACCACTGCACTGCCCTAAACCCTGAAACACCACCCCCAGCACGACCCCCTACACTGCCCGAACACCACTGCACTGCCCTAAACCATGAAATACCAGCCCCAGCACGACCCCCTACACTGCCCGAACACCACTGCACTGCCCTAAACCCTGAAACACCACCCCCAGCACGACCCCCTACACTGACCGAACACCACTGCACTTCCCTAAACCCTGAAACACCACCCCCAGCACGACCCCCTACACTGCCCGAACACCACTGCACTGCCCTAAACCCTGAAACACATATCCTAGCACGACCCCTACACTGCCCGAACACCACTGCACTGCCCTAAACCCTGAAACACCACCCCCAGCATGACCCCCTACACTGCCCGAACACCACTGCACTGCCCTAAACCCTGAAACACCACCCCCAGCATGACCCCTACACTGCCCGAACACCACTGCACTGCCCTAAACCCTGAAACACTACCCCCAGCAAGACCTCCTACACTGCCCGAACACCACTGCACTGCCCTAAACCCTGAAACATCACACCCAGCAAGACCCCTACACTGCCCAAACACCACTGCCCTAAACCCTGAAACACCACCCCCAGCACGACCCCTACACTGCCCGAACACCACTGCACTGCCCTAAACCCTGAAACACCACCCCCAGCACGACCCCCTACACTGCCCGAACACCACTGCACTGCCCTAAACCCTGAAACACCACCCCTGCATGACTCCCTACACTGCCCGAACACTACTGCACTGCCCTAAACCCTGAAACACCACCCCCAGCACGACCCCCTACACTGCACGAACACCACTGCACTGCCCTAAACCCTGAAACACTACCCCCAGCAAGACCTCCTACACTGCCCGAACACCACTGCACTGCCCTAAACCCTGAAACATCACACCCAGCAAGACCCCCTACACTGCCCGAACCCCACTGCCCTAAACCCTGAAACACCACCCCCAGCACGACCCCCTACACTGCCCGAACACCACTGCACTGCCCTAAACCCTGAAACACCACCCCCAGCACGACCCCTACACTGCCCGAACACCACTGCACTGCCCTAAACCCTGAAACACCACCCCTGCACGACCCCCTACACTGCCCGAACACTACTGCACTGCCCTAAACCCTGAAACACCATCCCCAGCACGACCCCCTACACTGCCCGAACACCACTGCACTGCCCTAAACCCTGAAACACCACCCCCAGCAAGACCCCCTACACTGCCCGAACACCACTGCCCTAAACCCTGAAACACCACCCCCAGCAAAACCCCCTACACTGCCCGTACACCACTGCACTGCCCTAAACCCTGAAACACCACCCCCAGCATGACCACCTACACTGCCCGAACACCACTGCACTGCCCTAAACCATGAAACACCAGCCCCAGCACGACCCCTACACTGCCCGAACACCACTGCACTGCCCTAAACCCTGAAACACCACCCCCAGCATGACCCCCTACACTGACCGAACACCACTGCACTGCCCTAAACCCTGAAACACCACCCCCAGCACGACCCCCTACACTGCCCGAACACCACTGCACTGCCCTAAACCATGAAATACCAGCCCCAGCACGACCCCTACACTGCCCGAACACCACTGCACTGCCCTAAACCCTGAAACACCACCCCCAGCACGACCCCCTACACTGACCGAACACCACTGCACTTCCCTAAACCCTGAAACACCACCCCCAGCACGACCCCCTACACTGCCCGAACACCACTGCACTGCCCTAAACCCTGAAACACCAGCCCCAGCACGACCACCTACACCGCCCGAAAACCACTGCACTGCCCTAAACCCTGAAACACCAGCCCCAGCACGACCCCCTACACTGCCCGAACACCACTGCACTGCCCTAAACCCTGAAACACCAGCCCCAGCACGACCACCTACACTGCCCGAAAACCACTGCACTGCCCTAAACCCTGAAACACCAGCCCCAGCACGACCCCCTACACTGCCCGAACACCACTGCACTACCCTAAACCCTCAAACACCAGCCCCAGCACGACCCCCTACACTGCCCGAACACCACTGCACTGCCCTAAACCCTGAAACACCAGCCCCAGCAAGACCCCCTACACTGCCCGAACACCACTGCACTGCCCTAAACCCTGAAACACTACCCCCAGCAAGACCCCCTACACTGCCCGAACACCACTGCACTAAAGCCTAAAACACCACCCCCAGCAAGACCACCTACACTGGCCGAACACCACTGCACTGCCCTAAACCCTGAAACACCACCCCAGCACGACCCCCTACACTGCCCAAACACCACTGCACTGCCCTAAACCCTGAAACACCACCCCCAGCATGACCCCCTACACTGACCGAACACCACTGCACTGCCCTAAACCCTGAAACACCAGCCCCAGCACGACCCCCTACACTGCCCGAACACCACTGCACTGCCCTAAACCATGAAATACCAGCCCCAGCACGACCCCCTACACTGCCCGAACACCACTGCACTGCCCTAAACCCTGAAACACCACCCCCAGCACGACCCCCTACACTGACCGAACACCACTGCACTTCCCTTAACCCTGAAACACCACCCCCAGCACGACCCCCTACACTGCCCGAACACCACTGCACTGCCCTAAACCCTGAAACACCAGCCCCAGCACGACCACCTACACCGCCCGAAAACCACTGCACTACCCTAAACCCTGAAACACCAGCCCCAGCACAACCCCCTACACTGCCCGAACACCACTGCACTACCCTAAACCCTCAAACACCAGCCCCAGCACGACCCCCTACACTGCCCGAACACCACTGCACTGCCCTAAACCCTGAAACACCAGCCCCAGCAAGACCCCCTACACTGCCCGAACACCACTGCACTGCCCTAAACCCTGAAACACCACCCCCAGCAAGACCCCCTACACTGCCCGAACACCACTGCACTAAAGCCTGAAACACCACCCCCAGCAAGACCACCTACACTGGCCGAACACCACTGCACTGCCCTAAACCCTGAAACACCACCCCCTGCACGACCCCCTACACTGCCCAAACACCACTGCACTGCCCTAAACCCTGAAACACCACCCCCTGCATGACCCCCTACACTGCCCGAACACCACTGCACTGCCCTAAACCCTGAAACACCAGCCCCAGCACGACCCCCTACACTGCCCGAACACCACTGTACTGCCTAAACCCTGAAACACCACCCCTGCACGACCCCTACACTGCCCGAACACCACTGCACTGCCCTAAACCCTGAAACACCACCCCATACACTGCCCGAACACCACTGCACTGCCCTAAACCCTGAAACACCACCCCCAGCACGACCCCCTACACTGCCCGAACACCACTGCACTGCCCTAAACCCTAAAACACCACCCCTAGCATTACCCCCTACACTGCCCAAACACCACTGCACTGCCCTAAACCCTAGAACACTACCCCCAGCACGACCCCTACACTACCCGAACACCACTGCACTACCCTAAACCCTAAATTACTACCCCCAGCACAACCCCCTACACTACCCGAACACGACTGCACTGCCCTAAACCCTCAAACACTCCCCCAGCACGACCCCCTACACTACCCGAACACCACTGCACTGCCCTAAACCCTAAAACACTCCCCCAGCATGACCCCCTACACTACCCGAACACCACTGCACTGCCCTAAACCCTAAAACACTCCCCCAGCACGACCCCTACACTACCCAAACACCACTGCACTGCCCTAAACCCTAAAACACTACCCCCGCATGACCCCCTACACTACCCAAACACCAATGCACTACCCTAATCCCTAAAACACTACCCCCGCATGACCCCCTACACTACCCTAAACCCTAAAACACTACCCCGCACGACTCCCTACACTACCCAAAGACCACTGCACTACCCTAAACCCTAAAACACGACCTCCTACACTACACAAACACCACTGCACTACCCTAAACCCTAAAACACTAACCCCTACACTACACAAACATCACTGCACTACCCTAAACCCTAAAACACTACCCCAAGCAGTACCCCTACACTACCCAAACACCACTGCACTAACCTAAACCCTAAAACACTACCCCCAGCAGTACCCCCTACACTACCCAAACACCACTGCACTACCCTAAACCCTAAAACACTACCCCCAGTACGACCCCCTACACTACCCAAACACCACTGCACTACCCTAAACCCTAAAACACTACCCCAGCACGACCCTCTTCACTACCTAAACACAACTGCACAATTTGTTACAGGCGTTGCAACGCAGGCCTGTGGTGCTTACTGGAAGTACCTAGTGGGCTAGTTGGGCCCCAGGGACCCTCAGGATTCAAGGTGACCTAATCCCCCAACTTAAAACGCACCACGGGGCGCGTTTGCACAGTGGTGAAGGGAGGGGCGGGCCTCAGGTGACATGTGCGCAAACACGCCCTGTGGTGCGTTTTAAGTTGGGGAATTAATTCCCTTTGAATCCTGAGGGACCCTGGGGGCCAACTAGCCCACCAGGTACCTTCAGTAAGCACAACAGAGTTGCGTTGCAGAGAGGTGAAAAAGGTGCGTGGCCTCGGAACGCCTCTCTGCAACTCAGCTCTGTGGTCCTAACTGTAGGTCCCTGGGGGCTAGTTGGGCCCCAGGGACCCTCAGAATTCAAGGGGACTTAATCCCGCAACTTAAAACGCGCCACGGGGTGCGTTTGCACACATGTCACCTCAGGCCCCCTCCCTTCACCACTGTGCAAACGCGCCCTGTAGCGCGTTTTAAGAGGTAGTTTTAATCCCCCTGCCCTATTATGTACTAGGGACTTGCAGAGGAGGTCATGCTAATGACAGGGGTACCCCAACGCATAGTGTTCCCTAGTGTATGTAGGTGTTTTCACTGTATTCTAAGTGTCTTTTAGCATAGCACTGGCTCTGGTTAGTCAGAGTCAGTTACCACCAGTACCCGTCTGAAAAAGTTGTGGGCACAGGATGATTTTGCAACAAGGCCTCTTTCTGCTCCTCTGTTGGTTCTTTCTGCACATCTTTTGCTTCTTTCTGTGCGTTTTTTCTTCTTTCTTCACATGTCCTACCTCTGTAGGCATAGTTAGAAACTAGCATTTAAAAAAACCTTTGAAATTCACTTAAAAATCATAGGTTTCAGGCACGTTATAGTTAGAAATTAGCATTTAAAAAACCTTTGAAATTCACTGAAAAAACCATAGGTTTCAGACACGTTATAGTTAGAAATTAGCATTTAAAAAACCTTTGAAATTCACTGAAAAAACCATAGGTTTTAGGGACAGTTATAGTTAGTTGGACATTTCACTCGTACAAAACCATAGAAATTCCCCCGTTATAGTTAGTTCAGCTAACTATAACTCGCGCCCCGCAATGCACTGCTGATGACGTCACATATTACATCACTCATGACATGGTCAGTGACATCACTGATGACATCACTGATGACATCTCAAATGACATTACTGATGACATCATCCATGTGATAATTTCATGCATCTTCTCACACCCTAATATAACTTTTGATACACCCACTCTAAATTACAGACTGCCATTATCAAAACCTCAGACACTCCAACACCAAAAACTACATACCCACTCACTGATTCTTAGGTCTACACACACATCCACTCACTCACCCGTACAGTCACTCATACTTAGTCACTCAGTACAGGACTATCATATGCACTCATACACCTATATAAACACTCACACACTGCCACTCATCCATAGAGGTACTCACACACCTAGTCAGTCATGCAAAAAACTTAATCACACACCCATTTACTCACCTATACAGTTATACACACACCAGCTCACTTACTCATACAAATACTAGCACATTCTTACGCTCTTATACAATCACTGATACAAGTACACACTCATCCATACAGCCACTCTCACAATCACACACTCTCCCTTATAGCCATTTATATACTCCAACACACATATATACTGCCTTTCACATATGTAGTTACTCACACATGTACCACTGAGATATACATTCAATCACTAACACACCCATACACACACTCACCCACCCATACAGTCCATCACAGATGCACTCTTGAAACCATGCACCCAGTGAATCACCAACTCACACATCTATGCACAGAGTCACACACACCCCACCCACACAAACACTCAGGCACCCATACAGATACTCAGACAATCAATCAATAACCCATGTAGACACTCATGTAGCTATTCAGAAAGCCATGCAGCCGCTTACAAACCAACAGACAGACGGATACAGACATTCACACAGTTTAGTCACTAACCCATGCATTCAGTAAGATACATTTAATCACTCACTTGTAGAGTCAGTCACTCACGTACTAAATCATCCATTCAGATACTTATACACCCACTCATTCTTCAATACGCCTTTCCCTATATATATTAAACATATTTAAACTTTACAGAAACACACAGTCACTGGATGATGTCATCAGTGATGTCATCAGTGATGTCATTTGAGATGTCATCAGTGATGTCATCAGTGATGTCACTGACCATGTCATGAGTGATGTAATATGTGACGTCATCAGCAGTGCATTATGGGCGCGAGTTATAGTTAGCTGAACTAACTATAACGGGGGAATTTCTATGGTTTTGTACGAGTGAAATGTCCAACTAACTATAACTGTCCCTAAAACCTATGGTTTTTTCAGTGAATTTCAAAGGTTTTTTAAATGCTAATTTCTAACTATAACGTGTCTGAAACCTATGGTTTTTTTCAGTGAATATATATATATATATATATATATATATATACAAGCAATAATAAAACACTTGGCAAATGTAACTGTTAAATGCATGGATAATAAAACACAAGAATAATACACAAGCAAGTTAAACTGGACGTCCTGCAAGAAATCAGAAAGACATATATACACTAAATTCATCAGATGATTAACTTGGATGTGCACTCAGACTCACTTACACATCACAAAGTTAATACTCAAAGAAAACACCTCAGATGATTATAGCCACTGGAAACTGAAGGGGCACACTGACAGTAACGCATCACAATGAATGTTATAGCCACTGGAAAGTGAATATGCATGCAAACAGCCACACATCACAATGGCAACAATCTAAAATCAAACACTTAACCTGGTGCAATCTTCATCCTGACCGGCGTTCCCCATGAGGTAATCGGTGAGAGAGATACGGCAGCTACGGAGCAAGAAAAGGAACAGTTCTTGTTCCAAACCCTGGGAACAATGCACACTGAGTAAAACAGACACCTTAGAATCAGCAATAAAATAAATTAAGGAATATTAAATTCCTCCTTTGTTTCATTTGGACTTTGTTCAGTCCACTCATAGAGTATGGGACTGGTAGGAGCATTCCTCTAACAGTCTTTTGAAGATCATTGAAGAAACAGTAATACAGGTCCCATAGGGAAGAATTGAAACTAAAGCCACTCAAGTGAAGGGTGACAATAGAACTATAAAAGTATAAAAAGCGTAGCTGCCGAAAATATCCTAAAGAATTGAGAAGAGTAGGGGAAATCCATTCTGTGCCGCTGCCAAAGAATCTGTGACGGAGTCCTGACGAAGGCCTAAGCCGAAACGCGCGTAGTTAGATAACAACCCGCCAGTCTCCTCATATCATTATAATGATGGATGTTTTCTTTTTTTAATTCATTGTGTGTATAACCAAATGCAGAACATAAGAAATTATTTTTCATCATAGTGTTCAAATCTATGTATGGTTTCATTCATTCACTACATGACTGGACCAAAATGATGATTTTGTTTTCTGAGAATATACAAACAATGTGGAGAAATAAGACAACCATGAAATGTGTGTGAAATTATCAGTATTGTATGTATGCACATTAAAATAACTGTTTTAAATAATTGATAATAACTGAATAGATATTTTTGTAATGAAAAAAGTGATCATATATCAATATTTTGATTATCTAAAAAAATAAAAAAATAAAAGAAATATATATAATATCAGTGTGTTATGTGCTTTACAATCGTATTGCCATTTCCATGATTATCTGTTGTTGATATGCCTGTAAATTGTTGTATTCACCGTGCCTAGGTGTCTCCTTCCCCTTAAATTTAAATCCCTGTCGCGGCAAATTATCTCATATTCAGGGGCCCCGTTTTTTTCAAAATTGCAATCTTCATCCTGGCCCACTCCATACTGGGGGATTCACAGCCAGGGTCAAGAGACTCAGCAACCAGGGTTCTGCTGTACTGAAGTAGAGGCGTCCATCCCCATTCGGACTCCAAAACAATCTCGGTCTCTAAGTCAACAACCCTCAGCTTTACAGTCTCAAAACACACTAGAAGGCTCTGAGAGTCGTTCCTCTGCGCCACGGAAACTTACTGGAATTGGCCACTTTCCATGCAAGCATTCTAGAGCAAAGGAGTTCTCACGTTCCTTCTGCATTTTCATGTCTCCCAGCCTTTATCTTAACAAAGCTTAAGAAAGTCTCCGGCGGTACATTCAACAATCTCCTCTCCAAAAACAAAGCAACCTTGAACGTGAATAACCTAAACAACTTCAGTAATCTGGGGGCCTGCCTGTGCGAGCAAAAAGCTCAAGCAAGACAGATTCATAATTCAAGGTGACAAGAGGTCATGTCAAAGCCAATAGTAAGAACTTCATAATACTTCCCAATGTACAACACAATGCACATTTGTGACCCACTGCCTATAGCATCACATACTTCATCTCTCAATGTACAACACAATGCACATTTGTGCACCACTGCCTATAGCATCACATACTTCATCTCTCAATGTACAACACAATGCACATTTATGCACCACTGCTCATAACACTGCACTTCGGGACCAAAAATGTACATTCCACACCTCTCTATCTCTCTCATGCTTTCAAATGCACATCCCACACATTCTGTTCCTGGCAAGGCCAATCAACCCAGTGACAGCTCCCACTTTAAAACTACGAGAGATACAAAAGAAATCATCAAGGGAAACATGCACATGCATGGAAATTATGTCGTACATTCAGGCTAGGGCAAAATAAAACACCAAAAGTCAATTAAAATCATGGTAGTCAAAGGTCATGACGTGGTTTCAAACCACAGGAGTGCCTCTAGGACTACATACATTTCCACTCACTTTCAGGAAATCATAGTTCCTAGTGGGCTTGTTGGGCTGGGTGTGTGTAAAGTGTGAGGGTCAGAGCCTGATAGTAGTTGCAGTTATAGAAAAGACTCCTCCTTCCATCCAGCCCATCCAGCTCATCTGGGCCTAAGGGTACCTGACAGTGAGGGAAAGTGTACTAGCACGATGGCTGAAACAGGTCCTTGGTGTTTGGCGCACAGGGCATTGATGGTAGTCGTGGTCAAGTCACACACCAGTCACGAGCGCCAGCCCTCTTGCTAGCACATTTCTACTCACTGTCAAGAAAGCATAGGTCCAAGTGGGCTGGTTGGGCTGGGTGGGAGGAGTGTGTAAAGGACAGAGCCTCATGGGAGTTGCAGTTATAGCAAGCACTCCTCCTGCCTCCCAGACCAACAAGCTCATGTAGGCCTATGGGTATGTGACAGTGAGGGGAAGTGTACTAGCAAGATGGCTGACACAGGTGGCGGGGTTCGGAGCACAATCCATGATGGCAGTTGTGGTCAAGTCATATACCAGGCACCAGTGTCAGGCATCTTGCTAGTACAATTCCACTCACTGTCAAGAAATCATAGTTCAAAGTGGGCTGGTTGGGCTGCGTTGGAAGAGTGTGTGTAGATCAGAGCCTGATGGAATTGTAGTTATATCAAAAACTCCCCCTGAAACCTAGCCCAACCAGCTCATCTGGGCCGATTGGTACCTCAGAGTGAAGGGATGTGTACTAACAAAATGGATGACACAGGTGCCTGGTGTATGAATCATTGGGCCTTGATGGTAGTTGTTTTCAAGCCACATACCAGGCACCGGTGTCAGCCATCTTGCTAGTACATTTCCACTCACTGTCAAGAAATCATAGTTCCAAGTCGGCTGGATGGGCTGGGTGGGAGTAGTGTGTGTAGGAGAGAGCCTAATTAGAGTTGTAGTTATAGCAAAGACTCCCACTGCCAATCAGCCCAAACAACTCATTTGTGCCTATGGGTACCTGAAAATGAGGGAAAGTATACATGCAAGATGGCTGGTGTTTGCAACACAGTGCCAGGATGGCAGTTTTGGTCATGTCATACACCAGGCATCAGTGTCAGCTGTCTTGCTAGTACATTTCCACTCACTGTCAAGAAAGCATAGTATCAAGTGGGCCGGTTGGGCTGGGTGGAAAGAGTGTGAGTAGGACAGAGCCTGATAGAAGTTGTAGTTATAGAAAAGACTCCTCCTGCCACCCAGCCCAACCATCTCATCTGGGCCTATGGGTACCGGACAGTGAGGTGGGAGTATACTAGCAAGTCGGCTGACACTGGTGGCTAGTGTTTGGAGTACAAGGCCTTCATGGTAGCAGTGGTCAAGTAAAAAAGCAAGCGCCAGCGACATTGCAAATACATTTCACTCACTGTCAGGAAGTTATAGTTCCTAGAGCTACATGGCTGATTACCGGTGGAGCTGCTAGACAGCTATAGAGGATATTGGCCTGGGCTCACCCCCTCGACCATCACCTACCCAGCCGGACATTGGGCACAGTTCTTCTTGTCTCCCCGCTGTGTCTCCTTTCCTCCCCCTCCCTCCTACGATTTACCGTAACATTGTTTTTTGTTTTTTTTCTGTGCTTTACTATTCTCTTGTAACGGATGTAATTTGTAACTCGTAACGCAATGATCCTTATGTAAAGTGCTCTGATACCTCCGGGTCTAGCCAGCGCTATATAAAACTCGTCAAATAAATAAATAAATAAATAAAATAAATAGTGGGCTGTTTATGCTGCGTGGGAAGATTGTGTGTAGGACAGAGCCTGATGGGAGTTGTAGTTATAGCAAACACTCCTGACTCCCAGACAAACCAGCTCATCTGGGCCTATGGGTACCTGACAGTGAGGGAAAGTGTACTAGCAAGATGGCTGAGACAGGTCCTTGGTGTTTGGCGCACAGGGCCTTCAAGGTAGTCGTGGTCAAGTCACACACCAGGCACAAGTGTCAGCCATCTTGCTAGGACATTTCCATTCACTGTCAGGAAAGCAGTTCCAAGTGGGCTGACTGGGCGGCTTTGGAAGAGTGTGTGTAGGACAGAGCCTGATTGTTGTACTTATAGCAAATACTCCCCCTGACACCCAGCCCAGCCAGCTCATCTGGGCCTATGGGTACCTGACAGTGAGGGAAAGTGTACTAGCAAGATGGCTGAAACAGGTCCTTGGTGTTTGGAGCACAGGGGCTTGATGGTAGTCGTAGTCAAGTCACACACCAGGCACGAGTGTAAGCCATCTTGCTAGCACCTTTCCACTCACTGTCAGGAAAACATAGGTCCAAGTGGGCTGGTTGGGCTGGGTGGGAGGAGTGTGTGTAGGACAGAGACTGAAGGGAGTTGTAGTTATAGCAAACACTCCTCCTGCCACTCAGTCCAACAAGCTCATTTGGGCCTATGGGTACCTCACAGTGAGGGGAAGTGTACTAGCAAGATGGATGACAAAGGTGGCTGGGGTTTGGAGCACTAGTCCTTGATGATAGCTGTGCTCAAGTCAAATACCAGTCACTAATGTCAGCCATCTTGCTAGTGCATTTCCACTCACTTTCAGGAAAGCATAGTTCGAAGAGGAATGGTGGGCTGGGATTGTAAGAGTGTGTACAGGACAGAACATAATGGGAATTATAGTTGTAGCAAACACTCCACTTGTAACACGGCCCAACCAGCTCATCTGGGCCTATGGGTACCTGACAGTAAGAGAAAGTGTACAAGCAAGATGGCTGACACAGATGGCTAGTGTTTGGAACACAGGGCCTTGATGGTAGTTGTGGTCGAGTCAAACACCAGGCACCACGGTCAGCCATCTTGCTAGCACATTTCCACTCACTGTCAGGAAAGCAAACTTCCAAGTGGGCTGGTTGGGCTGCGTTGGAAGAGTGTGTGTAGTTCAGAGCCTAATGGGAATTGTAGTTATAGCAAACACTCCCCCTAAGACCTAGCCCAACCAGCTCATCTGGGCCTATTGGTACCTCAGAGTGAGGGGGTGTGTACTAGCAAGATGGCTGACACAGGTGCCTGGTGTATGGAGCATTTGGCCTTGATGGTAGTTTTTTTCAAGTCACATACCAGGCACCACTGTTTGCCATCTTGCTAGCACATTTCCAATCACTGTCAAGAAATCATAGTTCCAAGTGGGCTGGTTGGGCTAGGTGGGAGTAGTGTGTATAGGAGAGAGCCTAATTAAAGTTATAGTTATAGCAAAGACTCCTCCTATGTCTCAGCCCAACCAGCTCATCTGGGCCTATGGGTCCCTGAAATTGAGGGGCAGTGTACTAGCAAGATGGCGAAACAAATGGCTGGTGTTTGGAGCAAAGTGCCTTGATGGTAGTTTTGGTCATGTCAAACACCAGGCACCAGTGTCAGCCGTCTTGCCAGTACATTTCCACTCACTATAAGGAAAGCATAGTATCAAGTTGGCCGGTTGGGCTGGGTGGGAAGAGTGTGAGTAGGACAAAGACTAATCGGAGTTGTAGTTATAGCAAAGAATCCTCCTGCCACCCAGCCTAACCATCTAATCTGGGTCTCTGGCTACCTGGCAGTGAGGGGGAGTGTACTAGCAAGCTGGCTGACACTGGTGGCTGGTGTTTGGAACACAAGGCCTTCATGGTAGTTGTGGTCAAGTCATAAACCAGGCACCAGTGCCAGCTACCTTGCTAGTACATTTCACTCACTGTCAGGAAGTTATATTTACCAGTGGGCTGTTTATGCTGTGTGGGAAGATTGTGTGTAGGACAGAGCCTGATGGGAGTTGTAGTTATAGCAAACACTCCTTCTGACTCCCAGAACAACCAGCTCATCTGGGCCTATGGGTAGCTGATAGTGAGGGAAAGTGTACTAGCAAGATGGCTGACACAGGTCCTTGGTGTTTGGAGCACAGGGCCTTTAAGGTAGTCGTGGTCAAGTCACACACCAGGCACGAGTGTCAGCCATCTTGCTAGGACATTTCCATTCACTGTCAGGAAAGCAGTTCCAAGTGGGCTGATTGGGCTGCTTTGGATGAGTATGTGTAGGACAGAGCCTGATGGGAATTGTAGTTCTAGCAAACACTCCCCCTGACACCTCACCCAACCAGCTCATCTGGGACTATGGGTGTAGGAAGGTGGAATCTGACTATATGGTTGCCCCCACTTTTTTTATGGTGTTTTGCTGGTTTATGACTTAGTTGGACTGGGATCCTGCTATTCAGGGCCCCAGTCTATCTGCTTTCTCTGTAAAATGGTTTCCATGTGCCTTAGGCACATCTCTGATTGGAATCTGGAGTGCCCTTATAAGTCCCTAGTATATGGTATACTATGTACCAAGGGCATAGGTACCTCAGAGGCCTACCCGGGGCTGCAGCACGTATTGTGCCACCCCTGGACGGCCATCCAAACTGACACCACAGGTCTGCTACTGCAGCCTGGGTAAGGTGGTGCATGCACTCCTTACTGTGATATAGGTTACCTATATCACTAAATACATACACACATATAAACCTATAAGTCACTCCTAAGGCAGGCCTTATCAATCCTAAAGGCAGAGTGCATGGTTCCTATGTGAGAGGGTGCCCCTGCATGAGCAGGGCCCCTCTGCAGCGTTCGGAGACCATCTCTGATGCTGTTTGTAGTGCAGCCTGACCATATACTCTTAAGCGCATTATATCCTCGCGGTAAAATGCTAACTTTGGAATGGCTGCACCTAAACATGTCGTGTTTGGTGTCAAACATCTTGGAATACTACCCCCCTGCCAATCCTGGTGGCGGGGGTAGCATTCCACCCTTCTAGAGGGAAAGACATGTTAACTCTGGCTTACCCGGTAACTTCTTTCTGAAGCCCTGGCATCACAAAATGGATGCTGCTGCCACAGACACAAGTCTGGCCTCCTGCTGCTGGACGAAACTCCGGCAGGGGAGGCCTGGACAAAAGGTTTCCTGTTGCAGGGAGGTGTGACCACCTCCCCAGACAGGATAATGTGTATTGGGGCTGGGTGGGTGCACTCTTAGAGTGCTTTGAAGTCCTGCACTGGGGGAGCAAAAGGCTCCTCTGTGCATATGCCAGTTCAAACCAGCTCAGGGGCTACCTGCCCCTGCTCTGGCGCGAAACTGGACAAAGGGAAGTGGGTGTAGCCACCCCCTCCCTTGACCCTCCCATAGGTGGGGTCATAGAGTTAGTCCAACCCCTATTTTTAGAATAAAGGTAGGAACCCAGTCCTTAGGACTTTAGATTATACCTGGACGAAACTCTGAAACTGAATCCTGGACCTTCGACGCTCTACTCACGATTAGAGGACTGAAGAATCTCCCTTGGGGTCAAGGAGTGACTCCCTGCTTGGCAGGCACCAAAGAAGCATCTGTCCGGTTCGCATTACTGAAGCTCCCGTCGGACGCCGAAGTCATTGCATCACCAGAGGTGGATTCTCAGACTTCCCCGAGGCTACCCTGAGTCCCCAGCAAAGCTGAGGCCCGTGGCTATCGTGGGTGACTTGAGACCGTGACCCCTGGACACCGAGCACATTTGCAAGTGCACCATCTTCTGGGTCTCCCAAGAAATCGTGCTTTGGGCTCCGAGTAGCCCTAGCCTCCAGCACCACCTGCACAGAAGATCACTGGCCCCCACTCCACGAGTGTCCTGTAAGCCAGCTCCACGTGCAGCGTCACGAGGCTCCTTCGCGGTTGCTAGCCCGTTGGCTAGTAGCCCTTAACAAAGGCCAATCTTTTCCTTACTTGGCATCCTGGTTGCTCCAGGCCTGCCCTCACTTACCCTCGCTGGGTGAGTTCCACAGACCTTGCTGGTCTGCACCATTGACGATCTTCATCTTACTCGAGACTTGCCGTTGCCAAGGCTTGTTGGGTCCAATCCGGTCGCCGACACCTCAGCACTCGACAAACATCGAGCACCAGCCCGAATCCTGATCCTGGTTGCCGACAACGCCTCCCGGACCTCGTGGCTGAAGAGTCAAGACGACCGTCAACGCACCTGAAGCACTCGACATCGGTGGGCATCTGTCCATCGCCTTCCTGGTCACTGGCTAGTGACCCAGACTCTGTCCCCTCTGCTTTCAGGTTCATCAGAACTCCGATCCACTCTTGGATCCACCCGGACACTTTTCTCTTGGCCGCCAGCAGCACTTTGCAGCAGATCGCCATCCGAATCGACGACGAAACCCGACCCCGAAAGGCACCTATGCACCCGGCTTCCCTGGGTGAGGTAACACGAGTACTCCAGTGCTCCCATGGGTAGAGACTCTTCAAAGTCCTAGATCTCAAAGGGTTTTGTCCTAGTCCTCTTCTAAGTGTCCCTTTCCTCTATTTTCCCGATCCCGACTTTCTCCATAGAAGTTAACGGCGTATCGCGGTTGTGTATTTACACTGCACGCATCTCCCGTGGGTCCCCTGTGTCACTACCTTGGGTGGTTCCTTGTGGTCCAAGCACTTCTAGAGGCTCTAGGCCTAGTGTCTAGTTCAGTCGTGGTTCGCATACCACTTTATTGGTATATGGTTTGGTACGCCCCTAGGGCCCAAACGTGTATTTGTGCTATTATTGTGATTTAAGATCTTATAACCTATGTACTTGAACTCTAGCCTCATAAAGAGACTAGAGGGGTGTGTTTAGTAATAAATACATATATTTTGAATATATACCTGGTGTGGTGCTCTTTCATTTGGTCACTCAAGAGATTATAGACTGGTAAAACAAGCTGCTTTACATTCCTTCAAGACTTAGCCTGAAGGCTGCTCTCCATAGCTACCACTAGGATAGCTTTCAATAAGGTTGTCTTTAACCTACCTACCATAAGAGTCGATTTGGACTGGTGCAAGGTGCCCACTATAATTAGTGGACAGCATATGCCAGGCCAACTTCTCACATTGGTGTGCAGCGTGTGGGATTCCAGCTTGCTATTGTTTTACCAGATAATCTCAATTGAATTGATCAACTGAAAACCACTAAAGGTACCTAAGGTACATATAATTTAAGCTTAGAATAACAGTAAGTTCTACTGAACTTAGAGTTGTGTGTTAAGGGATAGCACAACCCTTTCTACAACTCAAGAGAGTTTAGTAGGCCACACTAGAGTAGGTAGTGCATACACCACACCACACTAGTAATGTCTTTAAGGGCAGGATCCAAAGAATCCTTGCAGGAAGCCATTGAGCTCCCACCCTCCAAGTATGATACACTCCCATTCTTGGAATTGAGAGCTTTATGTAACTTGAGAAAAATAAGGACAGGCCAAAGCCCCACCACCCAACACCTCAAGGAGTTGTTGGTGGCTTATGACCTTAGTAAGCCTGTAGGGACTGAAGGGGTAGGAGCTGAGGGTGGGGCAGAAGAAGAGGAGGAGGCCAGGGGTACCAATACCCCCAGCCCCCCCTCTGAAACTGGCCAGGAGGGTGACAATGACCCTGACCTGGAAAACCCAATCCCTCCTGTGGATAATGATGAGGATGATCAAAATGATGCCCTCTTTGTCCCCCCAGGAAGGATTAAGAGTGTGCCCAGAAGGTCTAGGTCTCCTTCTCAGGAGTCTAACCACTCTGGCACCTCTATAGGGAGCTCTGTCTCATCTCATAGGAGAGAATCCTCTCATGAGAGAAGAAAGAGGCTAGTCCAGTATGAGGAAACTCAGCTGGAACTCAGAAAAAAGCAATTAGCTTTAGATAGAGAATCCCTAGATCTCCTCAGGGAGAGAAGAAAGTTGGGACTAGAGTCCCATGGTGGCAGCAATATCCCTAGAGATAGGGACAGGTCTTATGACCATAGAAACCTAAACAAGATTGTCCCTCCCTACCAGAGTGGGGATGACATCCACAAATGGATAACTGCACTGGAGAGGGCCTGTAAAGTTCAGAAGGTCCCCCAGAGGCAGTGGGCAGCAATCTTGTGGCTCTCCTTTGCAGACAAAGGTAGAGACAAGCTCCTCACTGTAAGAGAAGAGGATGCTGACAATTACACAGTCTTGAAGAGTGCTCTGATAGATGGGTTTGGCCTAACCACTGAACAGTATAGGTTGAAGTTCAGAGACACCCAAAAAGCTCAGACTCAAGACTGGGTTGATTTTGTAGATTGTGCTACAAAGGCTCTGGAAGGTTGGATACATGGCAACAAAGTGCATGACTTTTTAGGATTGTACAATTTGATTATGAGGGAGCAGATCCTTAATAATTGTCAAAACCAGCTTTTGCACCAGTATCTGGTGGACTCTGATCTGACCTCTCCCCAAGAATTGGGAAAAAAGGCAGACAAATGGGTCAGAACCAGAGTAAAAACTAGAAATCAGGGGGGTGACTAGAAGAAAGATTCTACTAAGTCCCAAGAGAAAGGTAAGGATAAGTCCCCTACAGGGCCCCAAAATTCCTCTTCTGGGGGTGGGTCCCAAACTCCTTCCTCTCCTGAAAAGAAACCCTATTGCCATGTCTGTAAAAAGCCTGGGCACTGGAAAACTGATCCCAGTTGCCCCAGGATTGGCAATAAAGAAAATGTTCCTCCCACAACTACTACCACCCCTCCTGGTACTACCAGTAGTAATCCTCCAGTTGGGAGTAGTGCACCCAAAAAGTTAGGTGCTTTTGCAAGAGGAACAGAGGTGGGCCCTAGTTTAGACAGGGACCCCTCAACAGACTCCTCTGACTCTGATGGTGGTATAGGATTTGCCACCTTCACCATGGGTCCCATAGCATTGGGCAGGTACAGATTGGAGCCAATAATTAATGGTCAGAAAGCTGTGGCATTTAGGGACACAGGGGCTAGTGTCACCATGGTGGCAGGGAAACTAGTCCCCCTCACCAGCTTTTACCTGAGTTTAAATACCAGGTGACCAACATTGATGGTGTCAGAACAGATCACCCCATGGCCATAGTCAATCTCAGCTGGGAGGGGGTCACAGGCCCAAAAGAGTGGCAGTGTCCCCAACCCTACCTGTAGATTGCCTGATGGGCAATGATCTGGAAATTTCAGCCTGGGCTGAAGTGGAACACCAAACCCATCTTAGGATGTTGGGCGTCCCTGTAAAGGCTAGTGGGGCTGTGATGGCCACAGCCCCAGCCCAAGAATTTGGAGAGATGGAGCCTGAAAGAATGGCCCACTCTCCCCCAAAAGAGAGCACAAGGGTTGAAGAAAAGTCTTCTTCCCCCAGACAGTAGGTAAGGGTCAGCCTCCTCAGGGAACTGACCCTACCCCTAGTGAAGGAACTGCCACAGAGGTAGTCAGGCCTGGCCTGGCCACACCCCTGATGGCAGAGGACCCTTCCAAGGTGGTACCCCGTCTGGGGCAGGTAACCTGCCCCTCTCTACCCTGCCTCAGTCAGCCCAGGGCTGCAGAGGTCAGGGAGGTCAGTGGACCCCCAGGGCCCCCTGTCCAGAGGAAGCCCCCCATCAGCAGATTAGGGGCACCCAGTCTAGTAGCCCTAGCCAGGTGAAAATTCCTCTACACACTGAGGGATCCCCCATACCTTTATGTAGGGACCTCCCCAGAAGGACTCTGGTAGGCAAGGGCAAACCTGGGACCAGAAGGTTCCAAACCTGCCATGTCCCTCCAGTAGTCCATCCAAAGGGACCCAACCCCCAGCTGTAGGCAGCCAAAGGTTGACCCTTAGAGCAAAGTGCAACTCAGTCATGGAAAGACAGGCATACATGGTGACCAGTGATCTGAGGAAGCTGAGGCCAACATTCCTAGGGCCTCACTTCCCTACTCAGCCACCTCACCAGCCTTGTACTTTACCTAAGCACACCACAGGTAGTGATGCCCCATGGTGGAGACCCTCTCATACCCTTAGGGTGAGGGATTGCTTAGTGGACCATAAGACAGGGGGCAACCATGCTAGTGCAGGTGCTTCCTTATATGACCACTTAGTCAATGAAGGCTCAACTGGCCAAGGTTAGCCTTATCTCCTTTCGTTTGGGGGGTTATGTAGGAAGGTGGAATCTGACTATATGGTTGCCCCCACTTTTGTTATGGTGTTTTGCTGGTTTATGACTTAGTTGGACTGGGATCCTGCTATTCAGGGCCCCAGTCTATCTGCTTTCTCTGTAAAATGGTTTCCATGTGCCTTAGGCACATCTCTGATTGGAATCTGGAGTGCCCTTATAAGTCCCTAGTATATGGTATACTATGTACCAAGGGCATAGGTACCTCAGAGGCCTACCCGGGGCTGCAGCACGTATTGTGCCACCCCTGGACGGCCATCCAAACTGACACCACAGGTCTGCTACTGCAGCCTGGGTAAGGTGGTGCATGCACCCCTTACTGTGATATAGGTTACCTATATCACTAAATACATACACACATATAAACCTATAAGTCACTCCTAAGGCAGGCCTTATCAATCCTAAAGGCAGAGTGCATGGTTCCTATGTGAGAGGGTGCCCTGCATGAGCAGGGCCCCTCTGCAGCGTTCGGAGACCATCTCTGATGCTGTTTGTAGTGCAGCCTGACCATATACTCTTAAGCGCATTATATCCTCGCGGTAAAATGCTAACTTTGGAATGGCTGCACCTAAACATGTCGTGTTTGGTGTCAAACATCTTGGAATACTACCCCCCGCCAATCCTGGTGGTGGGGGTAGCATTCCACCCTTCTAGAGGGAAAGACATGTTAACTCTGGCTTACCCGGTAACTTCTTTCTGAAGCCCTGGCATCACAAAATGGATGCTGCTGCCACAGACACAAGTCTGGCCTCCTGCTGCTGGACGAAACTCCGGCAGGGGAGGCCTGGACAATAGGTTTCCTGTCTGCAGGGAGGTGTGACCACCTCCCCAGACAGGATAATGTGTATTGGGGCTGGGTGGGTGCACTCTTAGAGTGCTTTGAAGTCCTGCACTGGGGGAGCAGAAGGCTCCTCTGTGCATATGCCAGTTCAAACCAGCTCAGGGGCTACCTGCCCCTGCTCTGGCACGAAACTGGACAAAGGGAAGTGGGTGTAGCCACCCCTCCCTTGACCCTCCCATAGGTGGGGTCATAGAGTTAGTCCAACCCCTATTTTTAGAATAAAGGTAGGAACCCAGTCCTTAGGACTTTAGATTATACCTGGATGAAACTCTGAAACTGAATCCTGGACCTTCGACGCTCTACTACACGATTAGAGGACTGAAGAATCTCCCTTGGGGTCAAGGAGTGACTCCCCTGCTTGGCAGGCACCAAAGAAGCATCTGTCCGGTTCGCATTACTGAAGCTCCGTCGGACGCCGAAGTCATCGCATCACCAGAGGTGGATTCTCAGACTTCCCGAGGCTACCCTGAGTCCCCAGCAAAGCTGAGGCCCGTGGCTATCGTGGGTGACTTGAGACCGTGACCCCTGGACACCGAGCACATTTGCAAGTGCACCATCTTCTGGGTCTCCCAAGAAGTCATGCTTTGGGCTCCGAGTAGCCCTAGCCTCTAGCACCACCTGCACCGAAGATCACTGGCCCCCACTCCACGAGTGTCCTGCAAGCCAGCTCCACGTGCGGCGTCACGAGGCTCCTTCGCGGTCGCTAGCCCATTGGCTAGTAGCCCTTAACAAAGGCCAATCTTTTCCTTACTTGACATCCTGGTTGCTCCAGGCCTGCCCTCACTTACCTTCGCTGGGTGAGTTCCACAGACCTTGCTGGTCTGCACCATCGACGATCTTCATCTTACTCAAGACTTGCCGTTGCCAAGGCTTGTTGAGTCCAATCCGGTCGCCGACACCTCAGCACTCGACAGATATCAAGCACGAGCCCGAATCCTGATCCTGGTTGCCGACAACACCTCCCGAACCTCGTGGCTGAAGAGTCAAGATGACCGTCAATGCACCTGAAGCACTCGACATCGGTGGGCATCTGTCCATCGCCTTCCTGGTCACTGGCTAGTGACCCAGACTCTGTCCCCTCTGCTTTCAGGTTCACCAGAACTCCGATCCACTCTTGGATCCACCCGGACACTTTTCTCTTGGCCGCCAGCAGCACTTTGCAGCAGATCGCCATCCGAATCGACGACGAAACCCGACCCCGAAAGGCACCTATGCACCCGGCTTCCCTGGATGAGGTAACACGAGTACTCCGGTGCTCCCGTGGGTAGAGACTCTTCAAAGTCCTAGATCTCAAAGGGTTTTGTCCTAGTCCTCTTCTAAGTGTCCCTTTCCTCTATTTTCCCGATCCTGACTTTCTCCATAGAAGTTAACGGCGTATCGCGGTTGTGTATTTACACTGCACGCGTCTCCCGTGGGTCCCCTGTGTCACTACCTTGGGTGGTTCCTTGTGGTCCAAGCACTTCTAGAGGCTCTAGGCCTAGTGTCTAGTTCAGTCGTGGTTCGCATACCACTTTATTGGTATATGGTTTGGTACGCCCCTAGGGCCCAAACGTGTATTTGTGCTATTATTGTGATTTAAGATCTTATAACCTATGTACTTCGAACTCTAGCCTCATAAAGAGACTAGAGGGGTGTGTTTAGTAATAAATACATATATTTTGAATATATACCTGGTGTGGTGCTCTTTCATTTGGTCACTCAAGAGATTATAGACTGGTAAAACAAGCTGCTTTACATTCCTTCAAGACTTAGCCTGAAGGCTGCTCTCCATAGCTACCACTAGGATAGCTTTCAATAAGGTTGTCTTTAACCTACCTACCATAAGAGTCGATTTGGACTGGTGCAAGGTGCCCACTATAATTAGTGGACAGCATATGCCAGGCCAACTTCTCACAATGGGTACCTGACAGTGAGGGAAAAGTATACTAGCAAGATGGCTGAAACAGGTCCTTGGTGTTTGGAGCACAGGGCTTTGATGGCAGTCATAGTCAGGTCACACACCAGGCACGAGTATCAACCATCTTGCTAGCACCTTTCCACTCACTGTCAGGAAGGCATAGGTCCATGTGGGCTGGTTGGGCCGGGTGGGAGGATTGTGTGTATGACTTAGACTGAAGGGAGTTGTAGTTATAGCAAACACTCCTCCTGCCACTCAGACCAACAAGCTCATTTGGGCCTATGGGTACCTGACAGTGAGGGGAAGTGTACTAGCAAGATGGATGACAAATGTTGCTAGGGTTTGGAGCACAGGTCCTTGATGGCAGCTGTGTTCAGGTCAAACACCAGTCACTAGTCTCAGCCATCTTGCTAGTACATTTCCACTCACTGTCAGGAAAGCATAGTTCCAAGAGGACTGGTGGACTGGGTGGGAAGAGTGTGTGCAGGACAGAACATAATGGGAATTATAGTTGTAGCAAACACTCCGCTTGTCACCTGGCCCAACCAGCTCATCCGGGCTTATGGTTACCTGACAGTAAGAGGAAGTGTACGAGCAAGATGGCTGACACAGATGGCTAGTGTTTGGAACACAGGGCCTTGATGGTAGATGTGGTCAAGTCAAACACCAGGCACCACTGTCAGCCATCTTGCTAGCACATTTCCACTCACTGTTAGGAAACCATAGTTCCAAGTGGGCTGGTTGGGCCACGTTGGAAGAGTGTGTAGGACAGAGCTTGATGGGAATTGTAGTTATAGCAAACACTCCCCCTGAAATCCAGCCCAACCAACTCATCTGGGCCTCTTGGTACCTGAGAGTGAGGGGATGTGTACTAGCCAGATGGCTTACACAGGTGCCTGGTATGGAGCATTGGGACTTGATGGTCGTTGTTTTCAAGTCACATACCAGGCACCAGTATCAGCCATCTTTCTAGTACATTTCCACTGTCAAGAAATTATAGTTCCAAGTGGGCTGGTTGGGCTGGTTGGGAGTAGTGTGTGTAGGAGAGAGCCTAATTATAGTTGTAGTTATAGCAAAGACTCCTCCTGCCACTTAGCCCAACCAGCTTATCTAGGCCTATGGGTACCTGGAAATGAGGGGCAGTGTACTAGCAAGATGGCTGAAACAGATGGCTGGTGTTTGGAGCACAGTGTCTTGATGGTAGTTGTGGTCATGTCAAACACCACTGTTTATTCTGTGTGGGGAAGATTGTGTGTAGGCCAGAGCCTGATGGAAGTTGTAGTTATAACAAACACTCCTCCTGACACACAGCCCAACCAGCTCATCTGGGGCAATGGGTCCCTGATAGTGAGATGAAGTGTACTAGCAAGATGGCTGACACAGGTGCATGGTGTTTGGGGCACAGGGTCTTGATGGTATTTGTAGTGAAGTCACATACCATGCACCAGTGTCAGCCAATATTGCTGGTACATTTCCACTCACTATGAGGAAATCATAGTTCTGAGTGGGCTGGTTGGGCTCTGTGGGGGTAGTGTGTGTAGGACAGAGCCTGATGGGAGTTGTAGTTACGGCAAAAACTACTCCTGCCACTCAACCCAACCAGCTAATCTGGGCCTATGCGTACCTGACAGTGAGGGGCAGTATACTAGCAAGATGGCTGACACAGATGGATGGTGTTTGGATGACAGGGCCTTGTTGTCAAGTCACATACCATGCACCAGTGTCAGCCATCTTGCTGGTACATTTCCACTTACTATCAGGAAAGCATAGTTCCAAGTGGATTGGTTGGGCTTTGTGGGAAGAGTGTGACAAGGACAGAGCAAGATGGGAGTTGTAGTTATAGCGAAAATTCCTCCTGCAATCCAGCCCAACCAGGTCATCTGGCCTTATTGGAACCTGAATGTGAGGGGACATGTACTAGCAAGATGGCTTGTGTTCGGAGCAGAAGGCCTTCATGGTAGTTGTGGTCAAGTAAAACACCAGGCACCAATGTTAGCCATCTTGCTAGTACATTTCACTCACTGAGAGGAAAGCATAGTTCCAAGTGGATTGGTTAGGATGTGTTGGAAGAGTGTGTGTAGGACAGAGCATGATGGGAGATGTAGTTATAGCAAAAACTCCTCCTGTCACCCAGCCCATCCAGCTCATCTGGGCCTATGGGTACCTGAAAGCGAGGGAAGTGTACTGGCAAGACAGCTGACATGGGTGGCTGTTTTTTGGAGCGTAGGGCCTTGATGGTAGTTATGGTCAATCAAACACCAGGCACCAGTGTCAGTCGCCTTACTAGCACATTTCCACTCACTGTCAGGAAAGCATAGTTCCAAGTGGGCTAGTTAGGCTGCCTTGAAAGAGTGTGTGTAGGAGAGAGCCTGATTAGAGTTGTAGTTATAGCAAAGACTCCTCCTGCTGCTCAGCCCAACCAGCTCATCTGAGCCTATGGATACCTGGAAATGAGGGGCAGTGTACTAGCAAGATGGCTGAAACAGATGGCTGGTTTAGGAGCAGAGTGCCTTGATGGTAGTTGTGGTCATGTCAAACACCAGGCACCAGTTTCAGCCGTCTTGCTAATACAATTACACTCACTATCAGGAAAGCATAGTTTCAAGTGGGCCGGTTGGGCTGGTTGTGAAGATTCTGAGTAGGACAGAGCCTGATTGGAGTTGTAGTTATAGCAAAGAATCTTCTTGCCACCCAGGCCATCCATCTAATCTGGGTCTATGGGTACCTGACAGTGAGGGGGGAGTGTACTAGAAAGCTGGCTGACACTGGTGGAGGGTGTTTGGAGCACAAGACCTTCATGGTAGTTGTTGTCAAGTCATACTCCAAACACCAGTGCCAGCCACCTTGCTAGTACATTTCACTCACTGTCCGGAAGTTATTGTTCCCAGTTGGCTGTTTATGCTGTGTGGGAAGATTGTGTGTAGGACAGAACCTGATGGGAGTTGTAGTTATAACAAACACTCCTCCTGACACCCAGCCCAACTAGCTCATCTGGGGCTATGGGTACCTGATAGTGAGGGGAAGTGTACTAGCATGATGGCTGACACAGGTGCATGGTGTTTGGAGCACAGGGTCTTGATGGTATTTGTGGTCAAGTCACATACCATGCACCAGTGTCAGCCATCTTGCTGGTACATTTCCACTCACTATCAGGAAATCATAGTTCCGAGTGGGCCGGTTGGGCTCTGTGGGAGTAGTGTGTGTAGGACAGAACCTGATGGGAGTTGTAGTTATGGCAAAAACTACTCCTGCCACTCAACCCAACCAGCTAATCTGGGCCTATGAATACCTGACAGTGAGGGGCAGTATACTAGCAAGATGGCTGACACAGATGGCTGGTGTTTCTAGGACAGGGCCTTGCTGTCAAGTCAAACACCAGGCACCAGTGTCAGCTGCCTTGCTAGTACATTTTCACTCACTATCAGGAAAGCATAGTTCCAAGTGGATTGGTTGGGCTTTGTGGGAAGAGTGTGACAAGCACAGAGCAAGATGGGTGTTGTAGTTATAGCAAACACTCCTCCTGCCACCCAGCCCAACTATATGATCTTGGCCTATGAATACCTGACAGTGAGGGTACTTGTACCAGTAAGATTGCTGACACATGTGCCTGGTGTTTCGACCAAAGGCACTTGATGGCAGTTGTGGACAAGTCAAACAGAAGGCACCAGTGTCAGCCATTTTGCTAGTACATTTCCACTCACAGTCAGGAAAGCATAGTTCCAAGTGGGCTGTATTGGCTCAGTGTGAAGAGTGTGTGGAGGACAGAGCCAGATTGGAGTTGTAGTTATAGCAAACACTCTACCTGACACCCAGCACAACCAGCTCATCTGGGCCCATGGGTACCTGACAGTGAGGGAAAGTATAATAGCAAGATGGCTGAAACAGGTCCTTGGTGTTTTGAGCCCAGGGCCCTCATGGTAGTCGTGGTCATGTCACACACCAGGCATGAGTGTCAGCCATCTTGCTAGCACATTTCCACTCACTGTCAGGAAAGCATAGTTCCAAGTGGGCTGGTTGGGCTGCGTTGGAAGAGTGTGTGTAGGACAGAGACTGATGGGAATTGTAGTTATAGCAAACACTCTCCCTGAAACTCAGCACAACCAGCTCATCAGGGCCTATTGGTACCTGAGAGTGGGGGGAAGTGTACTAGCAAGATGGCTGACACAGTTGCCTGGTGTTTGGAGCATAGTGCCTTGATGGTAGTTGTTGTCAGGTCACATACCAGGCACCAGTGTCTGCCATTTTCTTAGTAAATTTCCTTTCACTGTCAGGAAATCATAGTTACAAATGGGTTGGTTGTACTGGGTGGGGAGTAGTGTGTGTAGGACAGAGCCTTATGGGAGTTGTAGTTAAAGCACACACTCCTCCTGCCACCCAGCCCAACTAGAGGATCTTGGCCTATGAGTACCTGACAGTGAGGGTACTTGTACCAGTAAGATTGCTGACACATGTGCCTGGTGTTTCGACCACAGACCCTTGATGGCAGTTGGGGTCAAGTCAAACAGAAGTACATTTCCACTCACACTCAGGAAAGCATAGTTCCAAATGGGTTGGATTGGCTCAGTGAGAAAAGAGTGTGTGTAGGACAGAGACTGATGGTAGTTGAAGTTATGGCAAACCCTCCTCCTGCCACCCTTAAAGGTACCTGATAGTGAGTGTTAGAACTGGGGGTCTCTAGTTAGCTGAGGTAGGTACCTTAGTCCAAATAGGGACCCTTGCTTCTAGTCAGGGAAAGGAGGGCCACACACTTAGATAACCCCTGCTCACCCTCCGGTAGCTTGGCACGAGCAGCCAGGCTTATCTCCAAGGCAAAGAGTAAAGTATTTGCAACCACACTTCCAGTAACACAGTGATAACACCACAAATGGACACCACACTGATTTTATAAAAATAGCGGTATCTTTATCAAAAGAAATACGATGAGACCAAACGATAGAAATCCAACATATGCGTATTCGTCATATTTCACTTTGCCGGTTATTAGGCCAACAATCACTTGTACGTTCTTGCGGTATTAATGAGCAGTTCACGATGATCTAATGCAGTCCTAATGCAATGCTATGCAATTCGTAATGTAGACTAAGACAGTCCTTAATGCAAGTACTAATGCAGTTCGTAAAGCAGGAATAATGCAGTTTGTAATGCAAGAATAATGCAGAAATAAGACAGTCCTTAATGCAATTACTAATGCAGTTCGTAAAGCAGGAATAATGCAGTTCGTAATGCAAGAATAATGTGGTTCGTAATGCAAGAATAATGCAGTTCTTAGTGCAAGAATAAGGCAGTTTGTAATGCAAGGAATAATGCTAGAGGCCAATCTGCGCGGTCAGCTCTGGCACCACTAGGCCCCAACAACAGAAACAGCGGTCGTAAGCTTAAAGTGGTGGCCCCGGTACTGCTGGGCAGGTACAGGCTGCTCGGGGACTCAGAGCGTCTAACGCGGTGCAGCGGGAGAGAGGTCAGAGCACTCCTGTACTCCTCCTGCACACCTCCCCAGGCCACACACGCTTGCGGGGAAACAGCCACTACAACGCGGCCGTTTCCACGAATACATTTAACCACGCATGCTTTACAACGCATGCGTGGTTACCAGGAATAGCCTTTACCACGCATTCCTTTACTACGAGATACGTAGTAAAGGCATGTGTGTTAAAGGTAAAATTAAAAAAGGGGGCTTGGGGGGGTCTCCCCCCCACAAAAAAGCATGGGTTAAAAAAAAGGGGCTTGCGAGGGTCTCCCCACCAAAAAAAGCGTGGGTTAAAAAGGGGCTTGGGGGTCTCCCCAAAAAAGCATGGGTTAACAAGAGGGGGCTTGGGGGTCTCCCCACAAAAGTGTGGGTTAAAAAAAGGGGGCTTGGGGGGTCTCCCCCCCCCAAAAAACGCACCTGTTTCGGTCGTTTTCGGATTCTGAAGAAAAAAGATGTGGAGGCAATCTGCGTCGTTAGAGGAAACGGAAAGACACTTCCGCTTCCTCTTTACGACGTGCAACGCAAATCGGAAGTGCTTGGAGTGGAGAGAGCGTGTAGAGGTAAGGAGGATCATAGTTAAAAAAAAAAAAAAAGGAATGAGGGGGTAAAGGGTAAATATTTAGGGTTCAGGGAAGGGATATTTGGTAGAAGGGTTTGTGGGTGGGGGAATCGCGCGGGGCAAGATTTTTAGTGTTACGGGCAAGGGTAAATATTTAGGGTTCAGGGAAGGGATATTTGGTAGAAGGGTTTGTGGGTGGGGGAATCGCGCGGGGCAAGATTTTTAGTGTTACGGGCAGGGGTAATTCATAGAAGGAATGGGGGCGGAGGGTCACAGAGGGGTACAGGGAAGGGGTATTATAAAAAAGGAGGGCGCAAGGGAACATGTAAGGAATTGGGGCAGGGATCGGAGAAAACCTTTACCATGAAAATGCCATTATCATGCATAGTTTTACAATGAAAATCGTTGAAAAGGTATGTGTGGTAAAGGCATTTTCGTGGTAAAGGATATGCGTGGTAATGGCATTCGCGTTGTAACGCATGCGTGGAAAAGGCATGCATTGCAACGGAATGCGTTGTAACGTCATACAACCACGCTTGCGGCTCCCGACCGGAGTCCAAGCCTTACCTGGGGGGTGCGCTGCCTCGCTCTCTCTCTCCCCGCTCGTCGGATGTCCTGCTGGGCAGCCCTGATGACGTTGCAGGTCCGTGGCTAGGCGACGCTGTAGCCGGACGATTTACGGCGCTGCCTTCTCCTTCGTTGACGATCTTGGGCAGATTCCTCTTGGCGAACAACGATCACGATCCTTTTCACCTTGTAGCTTTCTTAGCTTCAAGAAATCCTTTAGCACATTGCGGCTCGGGCCGGCGGCGGCGATCCTTACTCACAGCCTCAGTTACGATGACGGCTCAGGCCCCAAACAGCAATGCAGCAGAGTGGATGATGTTTTACGCTGCGGGGGCAATGCGGTCACGGGGCACCTCGTAAACAGCACCACAGACCACACAGCAGTCTCAGGCATGCAAAATCACACGCACCAAGTGTCGCTGAGACACGGTTGGAAACTTTGATGTTCCTGAGTTTCCACAACAGGGGACCAGCTCTCCTCTGGCTCTTGGAGACAAGTTACTTCAGGACACAGCACACAGCAAAGTCCTTTCACGCAGGGGGACACAGCACACTGCAAAGTCCCTTGTCCTCTCCTTAGTCAAATCAGCAAACTGCAGGCCAGCCCCAGAACACACAGCAAGGGCAGTCCTTCTCTTCAGTCTCTTCAGCTGTTCTTCTTTGGCAGAGGTTCCTCTTGATCACAAAGTAGTTTCAATCCTTTTTCAGTCTTGAATTCAGTCTTGAGTTCAGGGGTTTCAGCTCTCACATTTATACCCCTAAATGCCTTTGAAGTCTTTGTGTTCAGGGGGCTCTGAGACCGGTCCAAACCAGTTCTGGGTGGCTTCCTGCCAGTGCACACCCTCTTCCTTTGATAGTGAGGGTCTGGGCCTCAGACGCTCCGCAGGATGTGGAGCCATCCTTTTGTGGCAGCAGCACAGCCTTCTTCACATCCAGGGGGCTACTTCTCCCACCACACCAAATGCAGGCCAGCCTGTTGCTGTCTCACCTACTCCTCCCTGGTGTCAGGACACCTCCCCAGACCCTGTCACATCCAAACCCAGACAGTCAATACACAACCAGGCAGAGGCACGCAGGATGGTTAGGACAAGAAACCAGCCACTTCTAAAAGCGTGGTTTCTAAACACACAATTTAAAAACCATCTTCATAAAAAGATGTGTTATTTAATTCTGAGTTCAGGCACACTAAACTCCATCTCTCCATCTTATGCCGATGGGAAGATATGCTGGAAACATGTTACACAGCATTCCCCATTTTGTCCTATGGGCAAGATGGCCTTGCAACAGTGAAAAACGAAATTGGCAGTATTTCACTTTCAGGACATGGTACACACCTCAGTACATGTCCTACCTTTCACATACACTGCACCCTGCCCAGGGGGGTACCTTGGGCCTACTATAGGGGTGTCTGATATGCATAAAAAAGGGAAGGGTAAGGCCTGGCAAGTGGGTGCACTTGTCAGGACAACAAGGCAGTTAACAAACTGCACGCAGGCACTGCAGTGGCAGGCCTGAGATCTCTCTTTAGGGCTACTTATGTGGGTGGCACTATTAGTGCTGCAGGCCCACTAGTAGCATTTGCATTACAAGCCCTGGCTCACATAGTGCACTTTTCTAGGGACTTTACTAGTAAGACAAACATACCAATTATGGACAACCAATTACCATAACACTTTATACAGGGAGCACTTGCACTTTGACACTGGTCAGCAGTGGCAAAGTGCCCAAAGCATCTAAGTCGGCAACATCATGTCAGAAAAAGGTCTAGGAGGAAGGCAAAAAGTTTAAGGAACTTTAGCCAAAAGGGGCCAAGTCCAACACAACCCCCTCCCAGCATAAAGCCAGGGTAGGCCAATCAACTACCTTGATGGACTCCCCTGCTTGGGGTGATAGAACTCGGATGCAGGCCCGCCACTGCAGGGACACCCTCCCGTTCTATGCCTTCCTGACCCCAGGGTTTTCCCTCGGTTACAACTCCCTGGGCCAACTAAGCTACTCCACTGGTACTTCCTGGCAGTCTGGGGCCTTCTAGGGGTGCTTGTCCCTTGCCAACTCCCACCTGGAGTGGTACCCCTAGAAGACCCACTGGCCCGGGCACTGGTTACAGTTATCCTGCCCTTCAGGTTAGAGGTGGGGTTACCCTGGTGACATCTAGGGGACCCAGCCCTACTGGCTTGGCCCTGATCCCCGGGTTTTCCTACTGGGGAACACAGCCCCCTCTCAACCTTCCATCTAGACTTCTGTGCCTGCCACTTAGGAATGGCACCAACAAACTTCAGAACCACGGGAGCTCTGGTTACAGGCGCCCCACGACCTCCTGACACTAGGTGTTCCTCCTTGAACAGTTGGCAAGTAGGCTCTAGACCTCCAACCGGAAGCTCTCCTAAGGAACCCTCCAGTCTCTGGGGTGGGGCTGCGGACCCTTGGGGATGCTGCTCACACTCCCTCCCTCTCCTTTGAGACAGGGTGCTAGCCTGCATGCCCCCCTGCTACTCTGGGACCTGACTGTGCCACTCTGCCCTTCTTCCCTCCCACGGGACCGGAAGATCTCTGAGCCGCCGCTGCTGGAATTCCCCCCTAGTGCCTCTTCAGACCCTCTGTCCCTTAACCAGGGGTCTGTCTCTGGTGCAAACTCCTGGGGATCAAAGAGCTCGCACTCTAACAGGTGGTGGTGCAACTCTGGAAAATAATTACTGTGCCGGGGCTCCCTGGGGCCCAAATAGAGCAATCCCTTGAAATCATTCGCCATGCTAACCATTACCCAATCATCCAGTGCATGCATGTACGCATTCACACACTCACCCCAAGGACTGGATTCCAGTTTCTTGAAGTTCCTGAACTTCTGCCTGTACTGTTCAGGAGTGAGCCCATACCTGAGGCATAAAGCCTCCTTCATGTTGGCGTAGGCCAGGGTTCCCGCCCTCTCTAAAGGTAGTAAAACATCCCTCCCAGAAGCCTCATAGTGTTTCCAAAGGCCTGCCCCCCTATGCTTTGCAGGCACCTCATTCATCCTCAGTGCGATCTCATATGCCGTGAACCACGCATAAATATCATCACCCATTTGGTAATCTCGCACTAAGTCTTTGGGAATGTACACCTTACCCGCTGGCACTGGCTGTGAGCTGCCACCATTTGAACTGGACTCCACCTGTTTAGCCTTAATGTCCAGTTCCCTCATGCTTAACTCATTAGCTAAGAGAATCTTCTTCTCTTGCAAGGCGAGAGCGTTCTTGCTCTCCTCTGCTCGCTTTTCACTTTCAATGAGCAGCTTTTTCTCATCTGCTTGAGCCTTAAGTTTTAAAACCTCCAACTCATGCTCTCTGACCCTTTGGTTTTCCTCCAGCTCCTCTGGGGAAAAGCTCCTCCCTGAATGGTTACTACCAGCCCCTGAGGCTGGTCCTCCCACCGGCAAATCCTGCGGACCAAATCCATTCCCTGGGTCATCCTCATCCACCTCAGCATCACCTGTCTCCTGAGCCTCTTTTTTTTTTTTTTTAATTTCTTTTTATGTGCATTTTTCAACAGAAATACAAACCAGTGGCATTTGTTGCATAGTAATATAGTACAGCTTGGTCCGTTATCTTAATAGTAAAAAGGAATAAACAGCAGCGATCGTGACACAGTCGCGAGCATTTCCACATTAAGGTGACCATGCTTGACTTAGTTTGGGAGTGTCAAAGTGTACGGTAATACTTTATGCATTGAGTTCTGTGGCGTATCCAGGCAAATAGGACAGGGGATAATCATCTTATGGGACCTCCACCCGTTTGTCACGCCCCACGGACTGTCTCTGGTAGCCCAGACCTCTTCTCACAGCTTCACCCCTGAGCTCCAGGGCCCCATCTATATTTCTGCTATATCCACAGTTCCCAGCCAGCTCACAAATGGCTCCCACATGTCTCTGGGACGAGAGCGCGTCGGCATTAGCTCCCAGTATTCTGCTAACTGGGTCTTACAATAAGTCACTTCTCTGACCCATTCCTTCAGTGTTGGAGGGTGTGTGGCCCCCCAATGTATCGCCACCTGTCTCCTTGCCATCAGCAATAGGATGGCTGGCAGTTTCCTTATCTTTGGCGGTATGTGGGGGACTATCCCTAGGAGTGCCACTTGAGGCGTGCATGTCAAGGTTAACCCTGTTATGTTTCCTATATATTGTATGACTTGAACCCAAAAACTTGCTATTGGCCTGCATTGCCACGCTATGTGTATAAATGTTGCTTGTAGCGCTCCGTATTTCCAACAGTGGTTGTCCGGGCGTAGCCTCATACGTCGTAGTTGTATTGGGGTCCTGTAGAATCTATGTAGGTATTTAATATGTATTAGCCTAAGCCGATAGTTTAGGGTTAACTGCTCTAGCTGTCCGCAGCTGAAGGCCCACTGCTCATCCGTGAGGCTACCACCCAAGTCCTCTTCCCATGCGGCACGGGCTATCGGTGCTAAGATCGGGTGTTCCCTTTGTGTGATAATGTATAGTCGTGTGATCAGCCTACGGCTTGATTCATCAGTGAGAATATTTTCCAACGCCACAAGTGTTGGAGGAGGTGCTGGAAACGTGTCAAATCTCTGTCAGCAAGTTGCCCGCAGCTGATAGTAGAGTAGCATGTCAGCCGCTGAGGGGGCTGTGGGCCCACACATTTGCTTCAATGTTAAAAAGGTATCTCCCGGGTACAGGTCTTGACCCGCCTGAATCTTGTGTATCTGAGCTCGCGCCTGCGCGTGTCTCTCCATCAGTGGTAGTAACGGATTATCCGCCAGGGTCATAGACGGCGCATATAGAGCCTCCATGTGAGCTCTTCGGCGTAGGCCCTCCCATGCCCACCGCAGCGCCTCCACCGAGTCTACTTCCTTGCATGGACGCTTAAAGGGATGGTAGATAGCCGTCTTGAGTGGCAAGGGAGCTGTACGGTCCAGCTCAACAGCCACATGGGGCTGGAACGGGGTGGGATGCACCCAGTAATGGAGATACTGCGCCTGCGCGCAATATGCTTATAGGGCAAAGTCCGGTGCCGCCAGTCCGCCCTGTGCCTGTGGGAGTGTAAGTGTTTCCCAAGATACCCTTGGTTGTCTTCCCGCCCAGACCAGTTCGATCATCAAGGATGGAAGTTTGCTGAAAAAATGTGTCGTGAGGGGTATAGGGACATTTACAAATAGATATAATTATTTGGGCAAGATGACCATTTTGGCCACCGCGATGCGGCCTATCAGGGACAGAGGTAGAGTCTTCCACCGTCGTACTCTGTCTGTTATCCAGTCCAGCACTCTGCCATAGTTGTGTGTCCAGAGCTCCAGGACGTCATTGCTAATCCACACACCCAGGTATCATGTCGGTTCAGTCGCCCAGCTTATAGGGTCATCTATATCAAATGCCTTAGTGCCAGGCATCAGCGGGAATATTATTGACTTGCTCCAGTTTATGTCTACTCCCGAAAGCCCCCCATATCGCACCAGCTCTCTCGTCATGGGAGTGAAATTGTCCTCCGGGTTTACCATATATAGAGCGATATCATCAGCATACATGGACACGTTGAGCCCCCGAGTCGTGAAGCCGATGCTCCTGTTTGTGTGGTGTTGCCTAATCCGAGCCTCCAGCAGCTCCGTGGCTATAGCAAACAATAAGGGTGACAAGGGGCAGCCTTGTCGTGTGCCTCTTGTGATAGTTATTGGGCGGGAGAGCAGTCCATTAACTCGTAAGCGTGCCGTAGGACTGGTATAAAGGAGTCTAATTTGATTTATAAATAAAGGGCTCATGCCTAGTCTGTGCAAGAGCAGGAACAGGAATCCCAACTCTGGAGAATCAAAGGCCTTGGTGGCATCCAGCAATGCTGCCACCGCGGGCACATGGGGAGCGAGGTAATGCATGAGAGCAAATAGTGTTCTCAGATTGTGTGAGGTGGATCTCCCGGGTATAAAGCCCGACTGGTCCGGTCGGACTATCAGGTGCAGTAATGGTTGTAATCGAGTGGCCAATAATTTTGCAAAAATCTTGGCGTCAAGATTGATTAGTGAGAGTGGCCGATAAGAATCACATTGGGTTGGTTCTTTGTCAGGTTTCAGTAGGGTTATTATGATGGCCTCTCGCATGGATGCCAGAAGGGCACCTGTTTCAGCAGCCTCTTGGTAAACCGCCAAAAGTTGTGGCGCCAGAATGTCGGAGTATTCTTTGTAAAATTTGTCCGTCAGTCCGTCGGCTCCGGGCGTTTTGTCAGCCTTTAGGCCGCCTATTGCCTGCCGGACATCCTCCACTGTGAGGGGGAAATCCATGTACTCCCGGTGGGCCCTGCCGAACCACAGCAGTTATATTGTGTCAAAGTATTCTTTAAGGGCTTCTGCGGGTGGGTCGTGTCTTGGAATGTGTATAGTTTTTTTAAATAGTCTGTCATAGTGTCAAGTATGTCGGGGGTGTTCGCACTATAGTGTCCATGGGGGTCCGGAGTTCAGTAATGAGTGTGGAACCGCGAGGGTTACGAAGTATATTTGCAAGTGTCCTTCCGGGTCTATCCCCTTCCCCATACTGTCGCGCTTTTGCGTGTTTATGTAAAAATTTGGTTTCCCGTTTGTCTTTGTCTTGATACTCTGTCAGCTTGGCTCTTAGGTCCGACATGATCTCCGAGGTGGGCTCTAGGTAATACTGGGATTTCAGTGTCCGTAACTCAGCCTCCAGTCTGCTCAACCATCCCCTAATGTCTCGCAACACTCCTGATTGTCCCGCTATGCAATGGCCGCGGATCACCACTTTAAATGCGTCCCACAGGGTCGCCATCGTGTCCACGGAGCCCGTGTTATGTTCGAAATAGTCGGTGATGTGTCTTCTGAGCGTTTCCTTAAATGCCGGGTCCAGGAGGGCATGTGTAGGGAGTCGCCACGTGAATGGCTGTATGTGGGGCAGCGGGACTGTCAGTGTCAACGAAACGGGAGAGTGGTCTGACAGCGTGCGGGCCATGTGTTGTGTGTCTTCCACCCATGTGTGCATGTCCCTCGATGTCAACCAGAAATCTAGTCTGGACCACGCTTTTTGGTGGTGAGTTACACAGGTGCCCTCTCGGGCCAAGGGGTGTAGCATAAGCCATGATTCTGCCAGACCATGGTCTTGTATAATTCCTTTTAGCACTGCGGTGGCTCGTGGGTGGTGCGTGCGGGACATCCCCTCTCTGTCCGCCTCAAGTGATAAAACAATGTTAAAATCTCCACCCCATATAGTGCGGCATTTCCCAGTGTCTGTATCTTGTACCATACTAGTTGGAAAAAAGCAGGGTCATCTACATTAGGCCCATAGGTATTCGCAATGATCACTGGCTGATTGTATAACGATCCTTTAAGTATCAAATATCTGCCTTCTGAGTCGCTGAGTGTCGTGTGTGTCTGCCAAGGCGCTCCCCTCCTTATCAATATGGCCACCCCTCGTGAGTAGCTTGAGTAGTTAGAGGTATAGACTTCCCCCATCTATTGTTTGATAGTCTCTTCTTCGCGTTATTGTTCAGATGGGTCTCTTGCAAGAGACATACGTCCGTGTTGTGTCTGGCAAGGTTTGTCTGGACCATCCGCGCCTTGCGGTGGTCATTAAGGCAGCGAATGTTCCATGTAATGCAATTTGTTTAGACAGGTATTATCCGTGCACTTGCGTGTTGCTCTTGGCTTGTGCCCTCGCTGTAGAGTACTCGCTCACCAAACCTCTCACTATTCCTGGTCTTGTGTGCCTGTTTCGGAAATGCTGCCTTGTGATCCCTCGCTCGCATTGTGCTGCTCCTCTCTTCTAGTCTAAGCGACCTAGCTGCTGTGTGGTGGATTTGCCAACTAAAAACTTGAACTTCCCCGACCCGACCCGCCCCCACCCACACCAACCCCCAATAAGGTTGTGCATCACTCGTAACCCCACCCATAATAAAAGTCAACCCGCATAACATGTGCGTAGTGGGAATTATCCCGTGGGGGCATGGCTTTGCCGGCATACCTCCCCGTCATCGTTTCAACAGGGTGGCCGAGCAGTGTGTTTGCTTAACTAAACAGTTTAGAACAACAGTAAATAACAGTGTAGAGGTTTGCAATTTCTCTGCATGCACATCTCATTTCTGCCAGTGCAAATCCCACTAGATCTCAGTCATTGTCACTCAGTAGATTATTCTGGGAGTCTGCTGTTTCCGTGTTCCTGCGTTATTGCTGTCTGACCTGTTGTCTTGCGTGCTTCAGCACTGCTGCAGCTTCCGTGAAGATCAGTGGTTTACCCCCGTTTGTATTCGCAGCTTCGCAGGGTATAGCATTGCATACTTTGTGCCAATTTTTTGGAATAGTTTCTTGGCAGGAAGGAATTCACGCCGCGCTGCCTGTACCGTTTGAGTGAAACCGGGGTAAAAAGCAACATTGTTCCCTTGATGTTGTAGGTTCCCTTTCTCTCTTGCCAGCCTGAGGATTGTGTCTCTGTCTCTATAATTGAGCAGGCGTGCCCGGATTGTTCTTGGTTGGGCGCCAGGAGGTGGCCTCGGCCCCAACGTGCAATGCGCTCTCTCCACCAGGAACATCGGCGACAGATCCTGCCCAAAGAGATCTCTCAGCAGGTCTTCCACAAATTTTTCCATATTTGTAATAGTGGTGGATTTTGGTATTCCCGTCAGGCAGATGTTGTTTCTCCGGGATCTCGCTTCTAAATCTTCATTGCGAGCTTTTATGACGTCTAGTACTTTGTCCATCCAGAGAAGGTGTTCCTGTGTGTCTACCTGCCTGTCGTCCGAGTCTGAGATCCTTGTTTCCAGGGTGTCAAGTCTGTCCTCATGATCATTCACTTTTTGCGTTACGTTATCCAGTCTCTGTACAAGGGAGTCCAATTTTGTGTCTATGGCTCTAAGGCTGAACTTCACTTCACAGAGCATGCTTTTGACGTCGTCTTCCTGTTCCGGCTCCATCTGTGTTTCTGGCACAACTGTAATTGGAGTTGAGTTGATTTCCTGTAGCCTGGATGAGCTTTTCTCAAAGTTGATTTTCGCTTGTTTATTGTCCGGTTTCCCCATCGCCCCTCTCCTGCTGCAGCATCTGTTTGTGGTCTGGATCTTCACACGTTCCAGCCCTTCCAGTGCTGCTGGCCTCGCTCTTCTCTCCAGTGATCACGATTATACACGGCTGTTTTGGTCTGTGTGTGCAGGGTGCTTCTTTCGCCCTCAAGGATAGTCGTCGCCTGCACTCGATGGGGCTCCTTTCCACTATTGTGCCTCGCTGGTGGGAATGAGTTGTCAATATCTGTGTAGCTATTCAGCACCAGGAGCTCCCCTGACCATGTGGGTGTGTGTGCTTTTGCTGTAGGGCTTGCGTGTGTGGCCTTTCCCCTCCCGCTGATGTGGGGGTGCTTGGCCAAGCGTTTCTCTACTTTGTCTTGCCTTGCTCGTGTGCTAATGGCTGCGGCTCCGGCAAGGCGTGCGGGGCTCTGACAATCCAGGGATGCGTGTGCGGTTGTTTGTTGCGGATCCCCAATTGCCGTTTCACTGTGCGCGGCTTGGTTTCCGGCTCCCTGTCCCCCACTTCAAAGTGTGCACCAGTCGGTCCATGCGCTGTCTGCCCGCTCGGTCTTACTCAGGCTTCGGTCGTGCCCTGTTATGGTTTCAGGGGGGGGGGGGTTGGATGGCTACGCAGTCTATGCGCCCGGTGTGTTTTGCTGGGTGGACCGGTTTAGACTGTGTTTCGCTCGCTGGGTTTGCCGTTATCAACACCCTGCAGCATGTGCCAAGTCCAGCAGTTATTGGCGCATTGTATTAGGCCCCCTCAGTAGCTTGAAGTGTGGTCACTGCCGCTGTGTGCTGCTTACCACTCCCAGCTCCCAGAGCGGCCGGAGGTGCGGACCTGTCTTTTTGATCCCCCGCACTCACCGCCGCCCTCTCTGTGCAGGTTGGCTATCGCCCTGGCACGTCTCCCCTCGGGCGGATCTCTTACCGGCTTGTCACGTTTCTTGCTGCCGCGGGCAGCTCTCCCGGTTCCGCCTCCTAGTGTTGTTTGGTGGTGCCCGGGCTTCCCTCACGTCTCCTTTGGTGCCCGGGTGCGGCCGGATTTTTCCCTCAGGCTGGACTCGCTGGTGCGGCCGTCCTACACTTTGTCGGCGCCATTTTGTCTTACGCGGCTCGGAGTCAGCCCGGCCGTATAATGTCTGAATTCTCTCGCTATGGGGTCCCGACCTGCAGTGAAGTTCTATGTATCGGGGCACCTCAATTTCCGCCACCGCTAATCTTCTTTGTGGGTGTGTTTGGTTCAGTTAAGCGCCGGATTCATGTCGGATAATGCGCTCGGCCGGCGGAGCCACTCTAGCAAGCGGCCATTTTGCAGCACAGCTCGGCCACGCTCTCCTCCTGAGCCTCTTTGGCTTCCCACCAGGCCCTCAAGACCGTTTGCAGCTCTTCCTTCTTGGCGCTACTTTTCATGGGACATCCCAAAGCTCTGCAGAATTGCATCAATTGATCAACTTTGTAGGTAAGCAATGCCTCAATGTCGAATTCCAATCCTGCAACCTCACTGGCTACCTGACTCCTTTGAGACATGTTGTGTGGCTTAAAGGTCGCTCAAAAATAGAACCAATAAATCAAAAACACAATATGTGGTTGCGTCGTGGTCTGCGCTAAAACTAGTGATGTACACCAATCACTGTGAGTCAATTGCAAATACAAGTTCAAATCCGAACCGCTGACCATCAATGTTATAACTGGGGGTCTCTAGTTGGCTGAGGTAGGTACCTTAGTCCAAATAGGGACCCTTGCTTCTAGTCAGGGAAAGGAGGGACACACTCTTAGATAACCCCTGCTCACCCTCCGGTAGCTTGGCACGAGCAGCCAGGCTTATCTCCAAGGCAATGTGTAAAGTATTTGCAACCACACTCCCACCAGTAACACAGTGATAACACCACAAATGGACACCACACTGATTTTATAAAAATAGCGGTATCTTTATCAAAAGAAATACGATGAGACCAAACGATAGAAATCCAACATATGTGTATTCGTAATATTTCACTTTGCCGGTTATTAGGCCAACAATCACTTCTAGGTTCTTGCGGTATTAATGAGCAGTTCACGATGATCTAATGCAGTCCTAATGCAATGCTATGCAGTTCGTAATGCAGTTCATAATGTAGAACTAAGACAGTCCTTAATACAAGTACTAATGCAGTTCAGTAACGCAGGAATAATGCAGTTCGTAATGCAAGAATAATGCAGAAATAAGACAGTCCTTAATGCAAGTACTAATGCAGTTCGTAACGCAGGATTAATGTAGTTCGTAATGCAAGAATAATGCGGTTCGTAATGCAAGAATAATGCAGTTCTTAGTGCAAGAATAAGGCAGTTCTTAATGCAAGGAATAATGCTAGAGGCAAATCTGCGTGGTCAGCTCGGGCACCACTAGGCCCCAACAACAGAGACAACGGTCGTAAGCTTAAAGGGGCAGCCCCGGTACTGCTGGGCAGGTACGGGCCGCTCGGGGACTCAGCGCGTCTAATGCCGTGCAGCGGGAGAGAGATCAGAGCACTCCTATACTCCTCCTGCATGCCTCCCCAGGCCACACACGCTTGCGGCTCCCGACCAGAGTCCAAGCCTTACCTGGGGGGTGCGCTGCCTCGCTCTCTCTCTCTCCCCGCTCGTCGGACATCCTGCTGGGCGGCCCTGATGACGTTGCAGCTCCGTGGCTAGGCGACGCTGTAGCCGGACGGGTTACGGCGTTGCCTTCTCCTTCGTTGACGATCTTGGGCAGATTCCTCTTGGCGAACAACGATCACGATCCTTTTCACCTTGCAGCTTCTTTAGCTTCAAGAAATCCTTTAGCACGTTGCGGCTCGGGCCGGCAGCGGCGATCCTTACTCACAGCCTCAGTTACGATGACGGCTCGGGCCCCAAACAGCAATGCAGCAGCGTGGATGAAGTTTCACGCTGCGGGGGCAATGCGGTCACGGGGCACCTCGTAAACAGCCCCACAGACCACACGGCAGTCTCAGGAGTGCAAAAGCACACGCACCAAGCGTCGCTAAGACAGGGTTGGAAACTTTGATGTTCCTGAGTTTCCACAACAGGGGACCAGCTCTCCTCTGGCCTTTGGAGACAAGTTACTTCAGGACACAGCACACTGCAAAGTCCTTTCAAGCAGGGGGACACAGTACTCAGCAAAGTCCCTTGTCCTCTCCTTAGTCAAATCAGCAAACTGTAGGCCAGCCCCAGAACACACATCAAGGGCAGTCCTTCTCTTCAGTCTCTTCAGCTGTTCTTCTTTGGCAGAGGTTCCTCTTGATCACAAAGTAGTTTCAATCCTTTTTCAGTCTTGAATTCAGTCTTGAGTTCAGGGGTTTCAGCTCTCACATTTATACCCCTAAATGCCTTTGAAGTCTTTGTGTTCAGGGGGCTCTGAGCCCGGTCCAAACCAGTTCTGGGTGTCTTCCTGCCGGTGCACGCCCTCTTCCTTTGATAGTGAGGGTCTGGGACTCAGACGCTCCGCAGGAGGTGGAGCCATCCTTTTGTGGCAGCAGCACAGCCCTCTTCACATCCAGGGGCTACTCCTCCCACCACACCAAATGCAGGTCAGCCTGTTGCTGTCTCACCTACTCCTCCCTGGTGTCAGGACACCTCCCCAGACCCTGTCACATCCAAACCCAGACAGTCAATACACAACCAGGCAGAGGCACGCAGGATGGTTAGGACAAGAAACCAGCCACTTCTAAAAGCGTGGTTTCTAAACACACAATTTAAAAACCATCTTCATAAAAAGATGTGTTATTAAATTCTGAGTTCAGGCACACTAAACTCCATCTCTCCATCTTATGCCAATGGGAAGATATGCTGGAAACATGTTACACAGCATTCCCCATTTTGTCCAATGGGCAAGATGGCCTTGCAAAAGTGAAAAACGAAATTGGCAGTATTTCACTGTCAGGACATTGTACACACCTCAGTACATGTCCTACCTTTCACATACACTGCACCCTGCCCAGGGGGGTACCTTGGGCCTACCATAGGGGTGTCTGATGTGCATAAAAAAGGGAAGGGTAAGGCCTGGCAAGTGGGTGCACTTGTCAGGACAACAAGGCAGTTAACCAACTGCATGCAGGCACTGTAGTGGCAGGCCTGAGATCTCTCTTTAGGGCTACTTATGTGGGTGGCACAATTAGTGCTGCAGGCCCACTAGTAGCATTTGCATTACCAGCCCTGGCACACATAGTGCACTTTACTAGGGACTTTACTAGTAAGACAAACATACCAATTATGGACAACCAATTACCATAACTCTTTATACAGGGAACACTTGCACTTTGACACTGGTCAGCAGTGGCAAAGTGCCCAAAGCATCTAAGTCTGCAACACCATGTCAGAACAAGCATTTACAATGCAATAGGTCTTGCATTTGCAAGAGTTTAGGCTATTGGCATTGTAAATGTCAATGCCTTTTTTTATCGGTTTTGAAAAACAACACAGAAATAAAAGGCATTGTCATTTACAATGCCAATAGCTCTAACTCTCGCAAATGCGAGACCTATTTCATTGCAAATACTTGTTTATATACGCAAACGTGACATAAGGCGGGGGGCCATGGTGCAAATGCTTCTAGAATTCCATGCAGTGCCAAATCTAGTAATGGAGTGAGACATACGTTTGCATGAAATTTTAGCACCAAATGTAAGCAGGCTCAAACAATGGGCAAAAGAAAAATTGCTTAATTTTCCTACTCATGATACCTGTAAATTCCAGTTAATTACCAATATTACGAGTTTTCCCATAGGCTTTTGACTACGAGTAGACATTTGCACTAGAGGGTGCCCCTGGGTCAGACCTCATGTGAGACGCTGCTCGCTCACGAGTACACAACTCTTATCGTCAGTTTTTATGCTTGAGCTCCGGTGATAACATCATTATCGTACAACTTTGTCAATACGGTACCCTGCAAGCTTTCTCCATTCACGTAACGCGGCACTTCTTTGCACACATTTTAGTGTATTTTGGCGTTTTCTACATAAAGTTCAATTTAACCGTATATATAGAACTACTCGGACAATATCTGTCTCACCCTTTCTAAAGGCCATGCCTCTGTCATCAGATATGTCACATTTAAAATCAACTTGTTCACAATTTACAAAGTGTCACAAACATGCATGGTTTTTCAGCGAGAAGCGCGTTGCGTGTGTTATGTCTGCATTTAAGCTAACATCTACTGATGGACGAAGCATTTCTTCTCTTCGTGGCTTTGATGTGAGAATTCACATGTGGGGCTATTTTAAGAAAACATTTGCAGACGGGCGGCACGGATGGGCGTGTTTTATTCTTATTAGTGGATCGTTTAGGTCGTTACAATCCCATTACAGGGAAATAGATGGTGAGAGCAGAAACACGGCCTCTATCTTATCACACGACCCAGTAGTCCCCAAAGCATGGGACAAGCTCCCCCTCTGAGCTCTCCCTTTCATCCAGCCCGCGTCCATTCACAGATGAGCTGCTTGTCCGGAGGACAATAAACCCACCCTTAGCTGACGCTCTGAGCCCTCCCCTTGTCTACAGCTCCCCGGTCCCCCATCTCGGCCCAAGGAGCACCGCGCTCAGTACGTGAAACTGTCTGTGTTTGCCAACAAGCTACGAGCACTGTGGCATCTCTGTCTAATTAGTCGCTGGGCATGTTAACACCAGAGCCGCAACAAAGGTGGGGGCAAGGGCCATTGTTCGACTTCTGCCCCCAGGGCACGCGCGTGCTGTTAACTAATATTAGCTGGTTATGTGGTTTATAGCCCTCCTTAAATCGAAACGCCCCCGGGTCGAATGATTTTTGTTGGACTGAGCACACAACCGTAACAAGCAAGGCATCCCCGTCAGACTTTATGAAATGGACGGAGTCGGAGGAATTGAAGTAATCTTGGTGTTTTTGACTAATTTGTAAATTGCGCTCTGCTGGCTGCTAGAGTGAGGGTCTGCCGAACCAGTGTTTCACTGTTGCCTGCTGCTGTCTCCTGAGCCCCAGCCGCCTCCTTTGTGATCCTCCACTGCAGCACCAGTACATGCCATCTACAACAACGCCAGAGCTCACTAAAAACGCCCGCACACACAGCTGGAATGGAGCTCATATTAAAGCGCACTGAGAAAGCGCTTGGCATGATGGGATATGTAGTCCCTGTAGCTCGTGCTATTCGTGCACATAGTGCAGTCTAAAGGAAAATGAACTACATGTCCCAGAATTCTGTGAAACAGTATTTCATTTCCGTGATGGGTGAAAGACGAGTGCAGGGAGAGGAGGACAAGGGGGAGATCAATATGAACTGCAATGCAGAAATAGGTGGTGGTGAGCATGTAGCACCAGGGAGGAGGTGGGAGAAGTGGCAGGAGGGGTGAGGGATGTGAGAGCAGGAAACAAAGAAAAAAAATAGTCCCCCAAATGTGCGTAACTATATAGTAGTTGATCCTTGCTGCTGTGGGAGGAAACCAAAGAGAAAAGGAGGGACAAGAGGAGGGATTGACCACTAGCAGGCAAGTATTTTTAAAGAGAACTGAAACAGACAAATGAAAGCAGTGGGTGGGCTCTAAGCCCACATATAAGTATATATATCTATATATATAAGTATATACTAAAGCATATACAAGAGGTCTCGAATGCTCGACCTAAAAAGGTCTAGAAGGAAGGCAAAAAGTTTAAGGAACTTTAGCCAAAAGGGGCCAAGTCCAACAGTGAGGAGAAGTGTAATAGCAAGATGGCTGACACAGGTTTCTGGTGTTTGGAGCACAGTCACACACCAGGCAACAATGTCAGCCATCTTGCTAGTACATTTCCACTCTCTGTCAGGAAAGCATAGTACCAAGTGGGCTGGGTGGGAAGAGTGTGTGTAGGACAGAGCCTGATGGGAGTTTTAGTTATAGCAAACACTCTTCCTGACACCCAGCCCAACCAGCTCATCTAGGGCTATGGGTACCTGATAGTGAGGGGAAGTGTACTAGCAAGATGGCTGACACTAGTTACGCGACCCCCAGCGTGATTCCAGTTTATGTTGTATGTAATATACTACCTGAACCCTTGTTAGGATTCTAGCACTTACATAAGTAGACATCATATACTAGGCCAGCTTCTCACATTGGTCTGCAGTGATTGGGATTTAAGCCTGCATTGTTTTACTAGATAAGTCTTTGTGTTGATTATTTGAAAAACCATCACTAATACTATGCACATATAATACAAGCATAATACAAGCTTAGAATACGTAAGTTCTACTGAACTTAGGGTTGGGTAGTTAAGGGTACAGCACACCCTTTCTCCAACCTCAGAGAGTTTAGTTCCCACTAGGTTAGGTAGGTGCAACACCACACCACACTTAGTATGTCTTCCAAAGGAGATGCCAGTGGCTCTCTGACTACTAGATATAGTGAACTTTCATTCCAAGAACTGAAAGCATTGTGTGCCTCTAGAAAGTTGAAGACAGGGAAAGGAGCTAACACTCAATGCCTCCTAGAGGTGTTACTGTTAGATGACCTCAGGAAAACCACATGGCCAGAGGAACAGGAAAGAGTGGGTGGGACAGGGAATGAGGATAGGCCAGGAGGGGAGGCCCTCTTTGACCTAGAATCTAACCCTGATGAGGTGGAGCCTGATGACTCCCACCTAGACTATTCAGACCTCCCAGAGGAGAACACAGGTAGCTTAGAGGATACCCCCTTTGATCTTCCTTGGAAGGTGCAGAGTAAACCAAGGATGTCTAGATCCTCCTCCGCAGAATCCAGTGCCTCAGGACAGTCAGCAGGGACCTCCATTTCCAATAGAAGGGGGAACTCTTTGGATAAGGAGTACCAACTCCTTGAGCTTGAGAAAGCTAGGCTTAGGCTCAGGCAAGAGCAATTGGCCCTTGGCAGAGAGTCCCTTGAAGTCCAGAGGGCTAGGAAGAAATTGGGACTAGAGTCCCCTGGTGACAACAACAGTGTCCCTAGAGTTAAGGAACATTCCTTTGAACATAGGAACCTGAACAAGATTGTCCCTCCCTACCATGTTGGGGATGACATCCACAAATGGATAACTGCTTTGGAGAGGGCCTATAAAGTTCAGAGAGTCCCTCAAGAGCAGTGGGCAGCTATCTTGTGGCTGTCCTTTGCTGACAAAGGTAGAGATAAGGTCCCCACTGTTTGACAAGAGGATGCTGATAATTACTCAGTTTTGAAAAGTGCTCTCATTGATAGGTTTGGCTTAACCACTGAACAATACAGAATTAAGTTCAGAGACACGCAGAAAGCACAAACCCAGGACTGGGTAGACTTTGTGGACAGTGCTATTAAGGCTCTGGAGGGTTGGTTGCTTGGCAGCAAAGTGCATGACTACCAAGGATTGTATAATTTGATTATGAGAGAGCAGATCCTTAATAATTGCCAGAACCAGCTTTTGCATCAGTACCTGGTAGACTCAGATCTGACTTCTCCCCAGAAATTGGGAAAGAAGGCAGATAAGTGGGTCAGAACCAGTGTAAAGCAGAAAACCAGAACAATAGTGGTGACAAAAAGAAACAGGATTCTTCAAAATCCCAGGATAAGTGTGGGGACAAGGGCAAAGACAAGAAAGAGTCTTCTCAAGGGCCCCAAAAACTTATATCTGGGGTGGAGTCACAATCATCCAAGAAAAGCAAAAAGAAACCTTGGTGCTATCTCTGTAAACAGAAGACCTATTGGACAAGGGATGCTGATTGTCCAAAGGCCAAGGAAACTACTACTACCACTGCCCCTAAGGCAACTGCAACCCCTCGCTCCAGTACAAGTGGTAGTACAGCAACCAAGGGATTAGTAGGGTTAAACTTGGGTTCTGAGGTGGGTTCTGACAAAGTCAGAACTCCAGCTCAGGCTGTTTTAGTCTGTGATGGTGGCATAGATCTTGCCACCTTACTTGTCAGTCCCAGTAACCTGGGCAACTACAGACAACAGCCTTTGATTAATGGAAAATAGGCTATGGCCTACAGGGACACAGGGGCCAGTGTCACTATGGTGACAGAGAAACTTGTGTCTCCTGACCAAATCATACATGGACAAATGTACCAAGTGACCAATGCTAACAATGTCAGGACTGACCATTCCTTGGCAGTTGTTAATTTCAGCTGGAGAGGGGTAACTGGACCTAAAAAGGTTGTGGTATCTTCGGAACTACCTGTAGATTGCTTGCTGGGCAATGATTTAGAAACTGTAGCCTGGGCTGAGTTACAGTTCAGGACTCATGCTGAAATGTTGGGCATGTCTGCAAGTGTGTTTGCTGTGACCAGGTCACAAACCAAACAGCTTTCCACTGAACAGGCCCTGGATCTTTGAACAATGAACCAGGTGCCTTCCAAGAGAAGGATCAGAAAGGGTAATCCTGGGCCTTCCCCCCAGACTCAGAGTGAGGATCAATCTCTTGAGGGAGATGATCTGAGCCTCTGTGAAGGAACTGCCCCAGATGAAATAGAACCTGATCAGGTTGAGTTCTTGGAGGCAGGGGGACCTTCCAGGGCAGATTTGAGTTTGGAGCAGCAGAACTGCCCCTCTCTTGAACCCCTTAGACAGCAAGCTGCTACTGAGGCTGCTGGGAATGTCAGTGGGTCCCACAGGATCTACTCGGATGAAGGACTTCTATATTCATAGGGTAGAGACCCCAAGCCTGGTGCCACCATGAGGTTGGTTATACCCCAGAAGTTTAGAGGCTTCCTGCTCACCCTTGCATATGACATTTCCCTGGCAGGACACTTAGGGAAAAGTAAGACTTGGGACAGGCTTGTCCCTCACTTTCACTGGCCCTATATGTCTGAGGACACTAAGGAGTTTTGTCGCTCTTGTGCCACCTGCCAAGCCAGTGGCAAGTCAGGTGGCACCACAAAGACCCCCCTCATTCCACACCCAGTGGTTGGGGTTCCCTTTGAGAGGGTTAGGATTGATGTTATTGGTCCATGAACCCTCCAACTGCATTTGGGCACAGTTATATCCTAGTGGTGGTGGACCATGCCACTAGGTACCCAGAAGCTATTCCCCTAAGACCACTACAGCATCTGTGCTGGCAAGGGCCCTCTTAGGAAATTTTTCCAGAGTGGGCTTTCCTAAAGAGGTCTTAACTGACAGAGGTAACAACTTCATGTCCAGTTATATCACTGCAATGTGGAAAGAGTGTAGAGTGAATTACAAATTCACCACACCCTACCATCCTCAATGCAATGGGTTAGTTGAAAGATTCAACAAAACCCTAAAGGGTATGTTCATTGGCCTCCCATGAAAGCTTAGGCAAAAATGGGATGCCCTTCTACCCTGCCTTCTCTTTGCCTACAGAGAGGTTCCTCAGAAGGGGGTTGGCTAACGCCCTTTTGAACTTCTGTTTGGGCATCTAGTTAGGGGTCCCATGTGTCTGGTGAAGGAGGGATGGGAGTTACCTCCCAAACAGACATAGTGGACTATGTACTTGGTCTGTGCTCCTGCATGGCTGAGTACATGAAAAAGTAAAAACCTGGAGGCTAGCCAAGAACTCCAAAAAGCTTGACATAACTAAAAGGCTGTCTACCAGCCAGGCCAAAAAGGTGTGAGTGTTGGAGCCTGTGGCACCAGCAGCTCTCTAAGACAAATGGAGTGGATCCCACACTATACTTGAACAAAAGGGTGAGGTCACCTATTTGGTGGACCTTGGCACTCCCAGAAGTCCCCGTAGGGTACTTCATGTGAACAGGCTAAAACCTTTTGTTAACAGGGCTGACATGGGCTTGCTCATGGCAACTGATGAGGGACAGGAGGAAGAGAGTGACCCTCTCCCCAATCTCCTCTCACAAAACCCTGATGATGGATCTGTTGATGGAGTGGCCTTGGCAGGCAGCCTCACTGATCAGCAGCAGATTGATTGCAGGAAGGTCCTCAATCAATACAGGCATATGTTCTCTCTGACTCCAAGTCAAACCACCTGGTGTACACATGAAGTGGACACAGGTGAGAGTCTACATGTCAAGAATGAAATATACAGGCAGCCTGACTAAGTCAGAGATTGCCTCAGGACATAAGTCCAAAAGATGCTGGAGTTGGGAGTGATTGAGCCCTCAGATAGCCCTTGGGCTAGCCCAGTAGTCCTTGTACCTAAACCTCCTACCAAGGGTGAAAAAAGAGAGGTGAGGTTTTGTGTAGACTACAGGGCACTCAATGCAGTCACTAGGACTGATGCTCACCCAATTCCTAGGGCAGAGGAGCTTATTGACACTTTGGCCTCAGCCAAGTTCTTAAGTACACTTGACCTTACTGCTGGCTATTGGCAAATCAGACTAGCTGAGGATGCCAAACCAAAAACAGCATTTTCAACCCCTAGTGGGCATTATCAATGTATTGTAATGCCCTTTGGCTTGAAGAATTCACCTGCCACATTCCAAAGGTTGGAGAATAAAGTTCTCACAGGGCTGGAAGCCTATAGTGCAGCATAACTAGATGATATAGCTGTCTTTAGCTCCACCTGGGAGGATCACCTGTGAAGGAAGTGGCCCGATTAGGGTCACTCGGGTCATTCACAACCACCTCTCAGCCTTCTATACCAAATGAAGAGTCGGTCAGACAGTAGGGAATACAAACCAATATCTGTTTATTAGATACACTCAGAGTGGAGCCCAGTCTACCCAGTCGCTAGTAGTGCTGCAGAGGGACTGACATCAGCAAGCATAAAGATACATTATGTACATTTCAGGGCCAATGAAGGCACGCCCACAATGGAATTTTCCAGACAGATGCAGCTGAATGAAGGAGTACAGAGGATAAGTTTTGATTCTAAGGCCGGGCACACACTATCTACTACTCAAGGTCGTTCTGCCCGTGCCTGCCACTAGACAAGTTGGAGAAGGCCTCTATCTTGAGAGAAAGGTATGCACTAATAAGAACAGTGTATTCAGTAGTGAAGTAAAACCCAACCGCTGGAAGGGAAACTTAACAGAGGCCTTTTCTTGGAAATAGCGAGGAATAAGTTTAGATTATAACTCAAAATGGCTCCGGCATAGAAAATGGCGCCGCAAATGCTAACATACTTAGAACAATGCACGAACATGAATTTGTATATTCTGACACCTGGCCTACCTGAAAAATGTTCTGGAGGCTCTGCAGAAAGCAGGCCTCACTATCAAGGCTGCTAAGTGCCAGATAGGGCAGAGTAAGGTTGTATACTTGGGCCACCTGCTAGGTGGAGGCCAAGTTCAACCACTACAGAGCAAAATCCAGACCATAATGGAATGGGTTGCTCCAAAAACCCAGACTCAGGTCAGAGCTTTCTTGGGCCTGACTGGGTATTACAGAAGATTTGTCAAAGGATAAGGGACCATAGTGACTCCCTTTAATGATCTCACATCTAAGCAAATGCCTAAGAAAGTTCAGTGGACAGTTAGCCGTCAGAGGGCATTTGATTAGTTTAAGCAGGCCATGTGCACTGCTCCCATTCTGCAAAGTCCTGACTACTCTAAGACATTATTTGTCCAAACAGATGCATCTGAGTTGGGGGTAGGGGCTGTGTTGTCAGAACTTTATGCAGAGGGCCAGGATCAAGCAGTAGCTTTTATCAGCAGAAGGTTGAGCCCCAGAGAGAAACATTGGTCAGCTATCGGGAGGGAGGTCTTTGTGTGGTCTTGGCCCTGAAGAAGTTGAGGCCATACCTGTTTGACACTCACTTCATTGTTCAGACAGACCATAAGCCCCTCTTATGGCTTAAACAGATGAAGGGTGAAAACCCCAAACTTTTGAGGTGGTCCCTTTCCCTACAGGGGATGGACTATACAGTGGAACATAGATCTGGGAGTAACCATGCCAATGCAGATGGACTCCCCAGATAGTTCCACTTAGAAAATGAAGACTCAACTGGGCAAGGTTAGTCTCATCTCCTTACGTTTGGGGGGGTTGTGTAGGAAAGTAGGATCTGCTTCTATGGTTACCCCCACTTTTTGCCTGGTCCTAAGCTGAATTTGACTAGTCTGGCTGGGATCTTGCTAATCAGGACCCCAGTCTATCTGCTTTCTCCCTAAATTGTGTTGTTCATTACTTAGGTACACCATAGATTGGATACTGGTGTACCCTTATAAGTCCCTAGTATATGGTACCCATGTACCCATGGCATAGGTACCCCAGAGGTCTCCCATGGGCTGAAGCATGTATTATGCCTCCCTTGAGAGGCCATTCAAAATGGAACTACAATCCTGCCACTGCAGCCTGTGTAAGTTGGTGCTAGCACCACTTACTAAAGATATAGGTTTCCTATATCTAGATTCACTGCACTTAAAACCTATAAGTCACCCCTCAGCAGGCCTTTGCAATCTGGAAGGCAGGGTGCTTGGTTCTAAGTGAGAGGGTGCCCCTGCATGAGCAGGACACCCCTGCAGCCTACGGAGTCCATTCTCTCGGGTTGTCAGTGAAGCAGCCATATACTATATAGAGGGGCACTGAGTAATTACGCGATGACCATCTCGAAACTGGCTGCAACAAATCCTATCATGTTTGGTATCATACACATTGGAATCAAATCCTCACACCATAAACGGTGTGGGAGGTATGATTCAGAGCACTGGAAGAGCCCTCCATTAAACTCTCAGTGTTCCCGGTCCCAGCCTTCTTGACCCAGACAGCACAAAATTGTTGCTGCCGACCACAGACACGATTCTGCCCTCATGCTGCTGAGCCAAGCTCGGGCAGAGGAAGGCAGGACAATGGCATCCTGACAAGGGAGGTGTGACCACCTCCCAGACAGGATTTAGTGTATTGGGATGGGGAGGGTGCGCTTGCCAGCGCCACTCAGTCCGCATGAGGGGCACATTTGGTGTCCCTGTGCATAGTCCAGTTCAAACCAGTCCTGGGAGCCTTTGACTCCCGCTCTGGTGCGAAACTGGACAAAGGACAAGGGAGTAACCTCCCCCCTGTCCAGACCCTCCCCTGGGAGGGTCCCCTGAATCTTCCCAACCCTTTCCCTAGGGTTCTTAAGGGCTTACCTGGGTGTAGGTCCCTAGATTCGTCGTGGGATAAGATTCAGATCAGACACCACTGCTCTTCTACCGTCTGGGTACTCTGGACTTCGTTGGACTTCGTTTGGGCCTGACTTCGTCTCCCTCCCAGTCTGCTGCATTGTCTGTGCCTGTACATCATACAGGAACCTTCCAAGGCCTGTGAAGCATCAAAGACACTTGAAGAAATTTCCCTTGGATTGAAGGAGTCACTCCCCTGCATTCTCAGGCACCGCAACTAAGTCAACCGGTCTGCTTATCCTGAGCTCCTCCAGACTCCAAAGGTTCTGCAACACAGGTGGTGGTTTTCCACAACTCCTGAGGCATGCCCTGCCCTCTCACCAAGTTTTAGGACAGTATCCCTCGATGGGGTTGCAATAACCGAACTCCTGTGCACCGTGTCAACTTGCAGTTGCAAAGCCTTGTTGACTACTTTCCAAGAAGAGCTTCAGGCTCCAAGTAGCCCCAACCTCGAATACCTCCAGTGACCAGAATCTTCAGCCACACCACATTGTGTGCATAGTGGCCTGTATCTTTTTGTGAGCTGCTTGAGGTCCTCTCACAACTCCAGTGCCTCCGGCCTGTGGGTCCACTTGAGAGTCACACTTGTTTCTTTTGGGCTCCCCTGATTTCTTGGGATCTGCCCTGACTTCCCTGCTCTTGGTGAGTCTCTTGGACCTTGCTGGTCCCTACGTTGCTCCTTCTTTGATTCCTGCATTGGTTGCATTTGCCAAGGCTTGTTGGTGCTCCCGCCAGACATCGACCCCCTCAGCACTCGACATCCTTCATGCGACAGCTCGTTCATGGCTCCTGGTTCTCCTCAGCATCGCCTGGTCTTCACAGCTGCAGAGTCAAGGTCATCGTCCTCCATCCTGCAACACCCGACATCGGAGGGAATTCATCTTCCAAGTCTCCTGGTCATTCCAGAGGTACATAGACTCTGTCCTTTCTGCTTGCAGGTATCTCTCATCTAGAATCCACCTTTAGATTCCACCGGACACTTTCTCCTTCCGCAACAGCAGCACTTTCCTGAAGTCCTCCTTTGGGTTCGACAGCAGTTTCCGACACCACTTCACACATATGCACCCGGCTTCCCTGGTGTAGGTAACGTGGGTACTAGGATATCCATGCGTGGGGTGGCTCTCCAACCTTCTGTCTTCCACGGGGTTTCTTCAGGGTCCACTGTGAAGGGTCCCTAATCTTACACATAGAGTTGTACGGAGCATGCAGTCATGTTCCCACACTGCACAAGCTCTCCGTGGGGTCCCTATGTACTCACCTTGGGTTGTTCCTTGGGTCCCCAGCACTTCTACATCCTCTCGACCCTGTCTTGATCCGAGTCATGGTTCTTATACCACTTTCTTAGTATGTGGTTTAGTCCCCCCTTGGGGTCCACTGTGTATTTCATGCTATTTACTGTGTTTCTTTGCTAAAGAATAGTGTGCATTGTGCATATCTCCGGGTAGGAGATATTTCTATGTGTTAGAGAGTATTATGTAATAAATACATATTTTTATAAATACTTTGTGTGGTTCTTTTTCACTTAATCTATACAAACAGATTGCATTCTGGTAAAGCAAGCTGCTTTACAATCCTTCTGGACTAAGCCTGAAGGCTGCTCTCCACAGCTACCACATAGAGAGCTTCCTAAGGTTGTCTAAGACCTCTTAAATCACCATAAGGGTTGTCTGGACTGGTGCAAGCGGCCCACTTACATAAGTGGACATCATATACCAGGCCAGCTTCTCACACTGACAGTGGGGGGATGTCTACTAGCAAGATAGCTGACACAGGTGGCTGGTGTTTGGAGCACAGGGCCTTGATGGTAGCTGTCATCAAGTCACATACCAGGCACCATTGTCAGCCATCTTGCTAATACATTTCCATTCAATGCCAGGAAAGCATAGTTCTAAGTGGGCTGGTTGGGCTCGGTGGGAGGAGTGTGTTTAAGACAGAGCCCGTTGGTAGGTATAGTTATAGCAAACACTCCTCCTGCCAACCTGCCTAACAAGCTCATCTGGGACTTTGGGTACCTAATAGTGAGTGGAAGTGTACTAGCAAGATGGCTGACACAGGTGGATGGTGTTTGGAGCACAGGGCCTTGGTGGTAGTTATGGTCAAGTCACACACCAGGCACCAGCGTCAGCCGTCTTGCTAGTATATTTCCTTTCACTGTCAGGAAAGCATATTTCCAAGTGGGCTGGTTGGGTTGGGCTGGGTGTGAGTAGGACAGAGCCTGATGGGAGTTGAAGTTATAGCAAACACTCCTCCTGCCAACCTGCCTAACAAGCTCATCTGGGACTTTGGGTACCTAATAGTGAGTGGAAGTGTACTAGCAAGATGGCTGACACAGGTGGCTGATGTTTGGAGCACAGGGCCTTGATGGTAGTCGTGGTCCAGTCACACACCAGGCACTAGTGTCAGCCATCTTGCTAGCACATTTCCACTCACTGTTAGAAAATCAAAGCTCCAAGTGGGCTTGTTGGGCTGGGTAGTTCTAGTGTGTGTAGGTCAGAGCCTGATGGGAGTTGTAGTTATAGCAATCACTCCTCCTGCCACTCAGCCCAACCAGCTCCCCTGGGCCTATGGGTACCTGACAGTGAGGGGAAGTATACTAGCAAGATGGCTGACACAGGTGGCTGGTGTTTGGAGCACAGGGCCTTGATGATATTTGTCGTCTCGCCATTGTCAGCCATCTTGCTAATACATTTCCACTCACTGTCAGGAAAGCATAGTTCCAAGTGGGCTGGTTGGGCTGAGGGGGAGGAGTGTGTTTAGGACTGAGCCAGATGGGAGGTATAGTTATAGCAAACACTCCTCCTGCCACCCAGTCCAACAAGCTCATCTGGGCCTATGGGTACCTGACAGTGAGGGGAAGTGTACTAGCAAGATGGCTGACATAGATGTCTTATGTTTGAAGCACAAGGCCTTGATGGTAGTTGTGGTCGAGTCAAATACCAGGCACCAGTGTCAGCCATCTTGTTAGTACATTTCCACTCACTCTCAGGAAAGCATAGTTCCAAGTGGGCTTGTTGGGCTGGGTAGGAGGAGGAGTGTTTGCAATGACTACATCTCCCATCAGGCCCTGCCCTATACACACTCTCCCCACCCAGCCCAACCAGACCACCAGGCAGAATGGTTTCCTGACAATGAGGGGACGTGTAACTAATTGCAAGAGAGCTGACACAGGTGCATGGTACAAGACCTTGATGTGAGTTGTGGGCAAGTGTGTACATGGCAATCATTTTTTGACTATTGATCTTCATTGCAGGTATGCAGGTTATCTGTATTACATACACATCACATATTCTTTGACTATTTGTTTGTTTGAATCAAAAAAACTTCACTTAGCTAAATTGAACCGTTACAGAGATGTCAGCAGAAATGTCATTGATAACCTGTCTGAAATGTAGGGTTCATCCCTACTAGACTCCAGTCCATCAGGGATTCCAAATAGGCTCTCCAGCAGAATGATGGCAGGCACCTTCTCCTCCCCGGCGGTAAAGTGCACAGGTGGTAGGGGAGGGCCACCACCAGTCTGTTGTGTGGCCAGGTGTTTTTTGCTGGCCAAATGCTTTGCCCTCCTCTTGACATCGTACCACCACTTTTAGATATCATCCATTGTACGCAGGGTGGGGCTACTGCATTCACCTTGATGACTATCCTGTCCCACATCTGTGTTTTCTGGCTTATGGAGGTCTGTTGGGCTAGGTTTCCGAATAACTGTGGCTCTACTCTAAGGATTTCATCAACAAGCCCTTTCAACTCCTCAACAGTAAAACGTGGCTGCTTCTTCTTCAACATAGTGAGTGTGAGTGTGAAGGTGAATGTGAATTAGAAGGGATGTATAAGAAAGGAATCTAAACCAAAAAAGTGAAATGTGCAGGTAGTGATGTGATTGCAGTGCCTGAATGTGTGCAGGGCTGACAGCAATAACTTAAGAAAATGCTCTCTACGTCTCTCAGCAGTATTGTGTTAGCAAAGGATCACGATCTGAGAATGTTTTATTTATAGGTAGATTGGTGGGTGTGTCTACTTTTTCAATTGACGTCAGCTGTGTATTTTATTTTTGCGCTGACTATGCTTGGTGTTGTGTTATTTGGCCTGAGTTTTTCTGCCATGTGTCTGCAACCGCGTCAGATGCATCATGACCAGCTCGGCAGTGCAACTGATGCATTTGCGGAGTCGGAATCCTTATTGAACAGCCTTTGTGACAGCGTATGTCGGATCGGACTGGTTTCCGACCTACGGGGTCGAATCATAATCATCTCTGACCGACGTGGTCAGAGATTTGCCTTGTATACATCGTAATATGGCACTGAGAGACATCGCAGATTATTCGGGTGCAATGTCACTGCGTCGGTCGGACGGTCTTTCCGACTGACATCGTAATAGGGCCCACAGTGTCCAAAGGTATTGTCTGTGTATATCCATGGTGGTGACATAAGTTTACTGTTCTGAAGTACAAAGCCCAACCATTCCAAGGTGCTCAACAATTCCTTTAGAGGCATTAATATGGTTAAGAGACAAGGACAAGTCTCATGTAGGAGCTATCATGGGGAATTACTAAACTGTGTCTAAATGGATGTTCCCTACATGCATGAAAAGATGATGTAAAGTATCAAAGTTTGTGAGGCTTGTAGCAGGTGAAATCTGGAAACTCAGAAAATGTGCTGTGCTCAAACTCACTGATCAGTTCTATTCACAGAGCTACAACTAACTTTTGCATTTGTCTTTTCAGCATCATCCAGAGCAATCGAAGTAGACGTTGGCCATGTAGGTAAGGAAGTACCTGGTACCTGTGTCTCAGGCGGTGAGAGCACCAATGGCAAGGGACACAGTAATAAGGAGGGTGAGGGAACTGTCAAGGAGGCCACCAGCACATCATCCTCTTCAAAGGCCTCCCAAAGTGACCAGTCCCTAGTGATGGCAGACCCTAGTGCTCCTGTAACACCTGCATCCTTGTCTGCCACCCAGAGAGCCATCTCCACCCTCCTTCTTGCTTGACCCAAGTTGGCCAACTCTGTCCTCCTAAAAGGGCTGGCGCCTCCTTTGCCATCGCAGACTCTTCACCCCCTGCCACCTCACCCCCCTCCCCCTGTCCCCCCAGTTGTACTGAATGAGGAGGCTATTGACCTCCTCAGTAGAATCACTGTAGACCTTGTGCCCTGCTGAATGCCACCCCGGGGCTTAGCTGCCATTTGCAGCAAATGTTAGCTTACATGGAATGAATTCACTGTGGCATGTGTGTCCTACAATGATCATTTACAGCTCTGACCTCTACATTCACCACAGACTCTCACCCATCCCATTCTTCTATCCCACCTCCGCCCCTTCCCCATCCCAATCCCAATTCCCTATTCCAATGCCTATCCCAAGCAGACTCACACCTTTGCTTGCACCCACACCAACAGACACAAGCAGTACACACAAACACAAACACCACAAAAAACACAGGCACACATCCACATACTAGACAGTCACTTCTACCACCCCAACACCAGCATACCCCCAGACACAGCATTAACCACCACACTCACATGCACTATCACCATCATCACTAGCACACCCCCAGACACTGCACCCACCAACACACCCATATCCACCAACACAAGCACACTCTCAGGCACCGCATCCGCCACCACGCTCACATGTACTACCACAACTATACCCACAGACACTGCACCCACCACTATAGCCACATCCACCACCACAAGCACACCCCCAGACACTGCACCCACCACCACACTCACATGCACTACCACATGCACACCCACAGTCACATCCACCACTACAACCACTCCCCAAGACACCACACCGACCACCACACTCACATGCACTACCACAAGCACACACTCAGATACCGCACCCACCACCCCAGCCACATTCACCACCACAAGCACACACCCAGACACCACACCCACCACCACATTTGTATGCACTATCATTAGCACACCCCCAGACACTGCACCCACCAACACAGCCACTTGTACCACGACTGCACCCAGCACCTCCACAGCACACACACCCACAAAACACAAACTCCCACACTCACCCAAACAACACTCACCAACAAAGAAAGACACACCCAAATGTGCATGACATATACCAGACCCACAAACACCTGCACCTTCAACAGACACATGCACAACATACATTTCCACTCCCACTCCCACTCCCTCTACCTCTCAACCCCAACTCCCTCCAGAACATCCTAGTATTTTTTCCCCATAAGAGTTTCATGTCTGCCCTTGCCCTGAACCCTGCCACACCCAAACCCACCCTTCACAAATGCACACCTACCCCTTCCACCCCAACCCATCCCTTCCACATCCCAATCTACCCCTCAAAAAGACAAGAACCAACCCTACTACCCCCAAGTTACCCCTAAAAAATGCAAAGTCCCTAATACCAAAACCAAAAATACCCCTCCCAAACCCAACCCCCCTCCCAAGTAACATCTTTGAGGTGCCTGCTCTGCCCACTAGATGACCCTACCCGAGGTAGTTCTCCTGGCAGTGCAATTGGAGGCAAGCTGAGTGCCACGGCATACCTGGGCACAGGACTTACTAGACACAATTTGGACTGGCATTTGCCTTGTTTAAAAATAATTAAGAGACATATCACATTGTGAATAAATCACAATTTTTCTTTTCACGGCTTTTGTCCTGGCATTAATTTACCTTTACAATTGTTTGATTCCTAGAAATGTTTCAGTGTAAAATGTGTAGTACATATTTTTCTTTAGCATGATGGCAGGAAATATTACATACTTTTTTACTGTCTACTATGTTAAGTGCATTCACTGCTTAACATGGTATGTGATGGTCATTTGAATTTAGGTGCAGCCATTCAACATAGTTGTGGACACGTGCACCAACAAATAAATGTTGACACATTAGTTAATGATATTATACTACAGCTGTGTTTGTTTCACCTTGATTACTGATAAGTATGTGCACATATGCATAGAACCTTGTAATATAATGTACAACTTGAAATTGTATACAATATAGGACTTGCACTAGACAAGAAGTGTTACATGGATGAATATGTATAGTGCTTCAAATTTGGGACTGCCATTGATTTTCCAGGTAATCTATGAGGTGAGGGTTACAGTTTGTATAGTGCAATTTCTACACGATGGTACATTACACTTATCCCAATGATGTGTGATACATATGTTTTTATTGTGACAATTTTCTTAATTTATTTAAACACACCTGAATGGTGAGTTCTGAATTTTTGAGTTTATATCATTTTTTGTGCACATGTCTTTTTTTATTGGAAGGCAGCTAGCATCAACTTTATGAACACAATGTGGTCATACAGGTGTGTCACTTTAAATTTCTCAGACGTCAACATTAGAGACATGTGCATTGCACATTAGAGTGCTATTGCTTGTGTGAGAGATTTTAAAATGGACAAGTCTTGAGCAAATGTGAACAGCCAAGTGAAAAGGTAACAGGTAATGGGTGAAGTTACCTTCGGTTACGGCGACAACAGTGTTGATTTGCATCGTGATCAGCCAGCAGCAGCAGAGGCAGGATGTATAGGATCGGGTCCTTGGCGGTACGGGAAGTGGGAAGGTGATTAAAGGTGATTTTGTGCCTTATATGCGTTCCATTCTGCCAACTCATATGTGGAGGTTTCCCTACCAAAGTTGCATCAGCTGGAAGGCACATTGTGATTGGCCTGGCAGACAAAGTGGCTGTACCGCATGCAACATCTGCTTTTTCCTATGGCACCATCGACTCGGTTGGGAAAATCGATCGGTGACGGCAGCATTCCAGAAGTCTTTAGTCCGTGCACCTGCCAGCATCTCAATAGAGCGGGCAGACCACCAACTAAGCGGATGGTGAATCTGTCGAAAAAGCGACGGCAGGATCATTTTGGGGTAGATCTAAATCAGGACCATAATGTTTGAGCTACCATTTTAATTACTTTTTTAATTAGTAAAGTTACATTGTAGACATTTAAAATTTCACACATTTATATGTAAAAGTTAAAATTGTTTTGCTATTTTTGTTATTATATTTTTTCATTTAAGTTATCAATATGTGTTTTAAATTGTATTCTTTTTATTTTTTCAATGAAGTTATTATTTATGTAATTTTATGTTTATGTTAAGTTATGCTACACATATTTTGTGTTAGTGATTATTTACACTGAAACATTTTAATAATGTATCTATGTATAATTGTATTATTTATTTAGGTTATATTTTAAACAATAAATTAATTTACATTTATTTTGCTTTTCTTTGTATATTTTAAAAATATAAATGTTTTTTACATTTGTTTTGTTAAGTAAAAATGTGTACTTTTTAACTATTTAAGGGGCCTATTAGGATGGCGGGCGGAAGCACTACCGCCGTGCTGGCGGATGCAAAAACCACCAGTTACCGCCCGCCCGCAGCAGTCCACACGCCCGCCCGATTACGATGCGAAAAGGCAGCCAAACACCGCCGGCAAGCCAGCGACGCCGTCCGCCATCAAAGTGCGCCCGTACACGTAGCGGCGCAGCCCAATGGAGACACACCGTCCGACGAAATCACGTACCGCCCGGCCTACAAATTAGGATGCCGCAAACAAACAGCTCCCACGGCTAAGAGACACCGTACGTGAAACTGTGGCGGGAAACCGAACTCCGAACACAGACACCGAAGAGGCGGCCTCCCCGAGCATGAATCCAGCACTGCAGGCCCTCCCCATGCTCCACCTGATGCACCACCTAGGAGGCAACGCACCCCGGAGACGCAGGTAGGCACACACACAACAAGGGCACGCAAACACTGCACACAGTGCAAGGGCGGAAAAATAGGACATCCCCCCCCACCCACCCCTGCGTGGACAAGACACATCCACCACTGCACCCACAAATGCCACACAGGGCAAATCGTAACCTCTCGCAACTCTCGTGTACACACCACCTGGGACCAGGAACTAACGACCCCGTCACGGCACCGCAGCAAAGCGGCGAAGATGCAGCCACACATGCGCACAACGCAGAGCCCAACCACAGCGCCATGTATGCGCCGCACACAAACAACACAGGGACACAACAAAGCACCACACACACCAGCCCCACCCCGAACGCACATGACACGTGACAGGCCTGCCACAGTCATGTCCCCAACGCCCAATTCACGGTCAACACCCAACGTCACACAACCGACGCCCACATGTCAGTGAAGCCACGCAACATGAGGACACACCCCTGTGTAACAAACATGGTGAAGCACACAGCGGCGGCAACACCAACCAGCAGAACATGGGCCCCGTCGGGAAGAGGTACGCCAGTACCACACCGAAACACCCATACAACCCTGCACCCATGAACAAGACATGCAAAACGGAACACCAAAGAGCCCGGGGACCGACAACAGGTGGACTCATGAATAACACCCGCACACAAGGCCCAACGCATAGCGGAAACGCAGCCTGCCGCCCACACATGGGAGAGGAGACAGCACTGAATGACCTTCCATTCCAACTCCGAAACCACAGCCCGACTAAACAAGCCGGAGAATACAGCCATTGTCCCAAAAAAGACCAACACAGGCATGCAGAGGAGACCGACCACAGGGCAGATAGCGCATATCACATAAGAACACACCGAACTGGAAAGAAAAAAGAAAACACTCCCCCATGTCGTTCCCATGCAACTTATCTGGAAGGAGTCACACACCACTGACCTTGAACATTCAGAGATGCATGTGGGATGAGGGCCCGTGTCTTCCGCACGAGCTAACATAACACAAGTCCTGCCTCCCTACGAACATCACAGACTTCACAGCAACCTCGGAGCTTGCACACTGCAGACTGCACACACAGCCGGAGCACGCCACCACATCGCACCGCAGCAAAATGGCACTTTCAACACACCTACCCAACTATGCCGGAAAGGTCAAGCTGTACAAACAGAACCTGATACAGATAATGGGATGTGAACCCCTGTCCCTGCTGAACGTAAGTTACCGACTGACTTACCGCATCTCATTGTTCAGCTGCGTCATCCCCGTCTTCTACTGTCGGAGGTGTCCCTTCCACCATCCTGTGGATTTGTGTCTCTCAAACCCGGCATGTCCAAGGGTGGACCTGCTACCACTATTCCACCCTCTGGACGCACACGACAGGGTCTGCTCAGCCTATGGGGGCATGGCGTATGTGGCCAACATCGCACCCACACTGCAATGGGACCACTGTGCCTCCACACGACGGATCATGGATCACAGCTACATCGAATGTCATCCAGCATGCCCCATCATGCTCCTACAAGGGACAACTTACGAACAACACCTTGACAGCCACCATCCGCTACATTGGCTGGCAACCATGTATACCACCAATGACATGGAAGCCCTGCTGGAAGCCATCGCATACCTGACAACCTGTCAATTCCTAGGACCCCGATGCAATTCCCCCAACTGAGCCATGATGTCCGACAATGTACCCATGCTTCGCTTACGCACGGACTGGCCAGTAACCACTACAACAGCCTGACCAAACGACCTGCAACTGATACCACACCATCAACGACACCGCCATGACATTGGATATGTCCGGGACATGCACTCTGTTCCCCATCACATCCTGGAACTCAGCATGGATAGGGGTAGGCAGTGGCATGGGATTTGTGCATCGCACCCACATGGACAGAACTGCACGTACAACTAGGACATGACATGGATCCTGCGCCCATGGACATATGCACCGCTCAGTGGACAGGAATCGCTCAGCTGGAGTATGTGAGGGCTGCACCCCCCTCCCCGGAAATCCCGTACCAGGACCTTTGCATGGACGACAGGGGCATACAACAACTACACGACCACAGTGACTGTGACATGTCCAGTAGCCACCACATTGCAACAACAAGTGGCATGCCGTTGCATGCACGCAAGCCCATGCCCTGATGTCATCTCACATGCACGCGTGCATGAGTAACAACCGCAGCAAACCTGTCACATGGAACTGAGATGGACTGTGCCCATGATGCCAAGCGGTCTGGTAGGCTAAATGTATACCGTCTGTGTCAAAGTCCGCAGCTCCGCAGCTATTAGCAAATGTACATTAGCACAGCAACGGCCAAGCAGATGTAACTCTGAAGCCCACATCCCACAGAAAATCACATGTACCCCCACACCCTATGCTATGTGTAAACATGCTCAGTATATCCTCCACATGCATTCCGCTGCCAGTAGTGTCCACTATACTGCATCACAGAGGACATGAGTCACAATACATGGCTTGAAGTACAAAACTGTCTCTGCTGATTCTTTTCACAAGTACGAATGTGAGATGATGAGAGGGTGTGATGTACACGGCAGTCGTGACATGACCATGTAGTCCACTGGCATTGGATGTCAACGCAAATGAGTAGCACAACTGTGGAAGATACACATGTGTCGTGTGAAGTGGGATTTACGCATTGCTCAGGTGGGTGGGTGTGACGGGTAGATGCGCACATGCTAAGTTGAAGCACGCTGTGTTGGGAGGGGTCCGGAACAGTACATTACCGCTACCCTGGGCATTGTGAGAGGCCACCTGTCAGGGGGGAAGTGAACACGTGTGTGCACAGCAGCCGGGCACACGAAGAATGCGGTACCAGGCGCACACGTCAGCCCACCCTCTGTGGACAAGCTGGATCCTGTTGTGCACCCGCCAGGCCCCTTGACAGGGCACACACAGCCCCTGTCGACCAGGTGTAACCCCAACATAGTCAACCTGCACAGGCAATCCAGGGCACGTGATGGCAGTGGGGCATGGTGTGTGAGAGGTCTGTGCGCGCTCCTCCTGGTCATATCACGCAGGCAACACATCCTCAATGTGTAGCATGGCACAAGTCATATGGAAGTATTGGGGGGACGCACACAGCACGAGCAGGAGTGACGTCACGGGAGGTGGCTCGCACCATCCCACCCATTGCCTAGATCTCCACACACGTCACATGCCATTGCGACAGAGAAGCAAGCGCGTGCGCAAGCACCTCCGAGCCCGCCCCAGAGAGGCCAAAGAGTGAATGTGTGGGCCCATCAGCTCCAGATGGACGCGGCCTGGACCGCTAGGGCAGCTACTGCCTCTGTGTGTCGCAGGTGGCGGATCCGGAATGCGGAGACTGTAATGCATTGTCTATGCAGGCCGGGTCTCCATTTGGGGCACCACGCAGGTGGACGGCGTCCCGCCACACAGCATACCGTGAGACAGACCACTAGTTCAACTGGACCCACACATACACTCCTTGGCCTCTCATGCGCTAGCTTCACAGGTGCAAATGCAGATTGGGGGGAGCGAGGGAAGGCCATGAGGGCAGGGGACAAGATGACTGCATCACTGTCAGTGAGTACAAGGGATGACCCTGATGTGGACAGGAAAAGACGTGTCTCGTGTGTATTGCAACTAGTCGCTAATCCGATTACCCCACCATGTCCTGCATGTAAGCCCGCACCTAGCCCCGCCCACCCGCAACTTCGAAATTACCACCAGCACAACATCCCTCCCATTGGAAGCACTGACTGGGGGTGACGACCATTGGACCATCTCGTGGAGGACACCCACGCGTACATGTGGGCCCTCCATGATCCATGTCACCTGCGGCAAAGTGATGACATGAGCAATGACGGAAGTGAGGAGAGCTGTCCGCCCCACGCACAGATGGTGCATCAGCGCCACAGACCCAGCAGCGAGTGCAGCAGGGGTCACATGCGGACATAGAAAATGAACACAGGGCAACACATCTGTGTGGGTGCACCCACTGTGACCAACACTGCGCAATCATCGACGTACTCGCCCTGTGCATGGCCCACCACGCAACGGAGGCCACATTCAGTGCCACTATCCCACACACACAACCCTTACACGAGGCATGGTGTGTCCAATAGTCAGTACTGAGTCAGCGCCCATCTGGGGGGTCCTGAACAGGAGACACATGCAACACACTAGGCAGTCGGTGCTGTCACCTACTGGCATTGTGCAGTCAATGTGCATGCCAGGCCTGCTGGGACTGAGAGGGGCAGCATGGCCCAGCCTGACATTCACACGAGCAACAAGTGCACTGAGACCTGCATTGCCAATTGCAGACATTGGCCTGCTCCCAGCTGGCCCGGGACGCCTACCTCCATAGGGGAACACGCAGGGTGCAACCGCCAGGGTCATTGGAGTTGACCGTAAGGGCCTGGCACATATTGGTGACAGTCCGCTGATGCCATGTGCACCACACAGTATGATGTGCGCACTGCATCTGCAGGTGTGGCCATGATGTGCATGTGGGTGCAGGTGCACAATGGACGGGGCCACAACATGCCGTGTGCATAGGCAGGGGCGGCCAGTGGCCGGACCCCACATGTCTGTTAGCATGTCCTCATCTGCACATTGGCATGGGTGCATGTTATAAGCATGTGCACACACATGCCAGCTCTCACTATGTACATCTGCCACCTGGCACGTGCAAAGTTACGTCTCACGTGTGATGTGTATTTGCAAGCACACAGCCGTGTTCGCATGGGGCTGTCAATGTGTACACCTGTCAATGTTTCTTGAGGTATGAACCGTACAGTGCTGTACATAGGGTGCAGTGGTGACACCAATGACTGTCTCATATCCCCCCGTGCCACAGGTCCCACTTGTTTTGGCCGCTCAGCCTGTGCCCACATCGTCGTTGTTGTGTGCCATACTCATCCAGCCCCGGAAGCAGTGTGATGCACAGCAGCCAGTCATGTTGCCGTGGCGTTGCCGCCTGCCGAATATGCAGTCAGTCCCCATCAGCACGCCTCACAAGTCATTGAGGCCTAGATCCCCATGTGCATGCTCATAGCAATGGTTTGTGTCACTGCCCATTGCTATTGGCAGGAGACCTGTGTAAGTGTATTGTGGCTGTGCTGTCCCTGCTTGACAGCTGTTCTGTGACTCATGTTCTTGCTCAGTCATATCAGTTATGTGTATGTGTAAATGCCATGTGGTGTGTTGCTTTGACATGTGTCCACTTCCATCTCTCCTAGGCGGCGAGCAAACATTTTCCGCCCATACCAATTGCTGGCGGACATGGAGGATTCTGAGGTCATCCGGAAATTTCGTCTGGACCGACCCACCCTGCATCGACTATGTGCCATGTTGGAGCCCCACCTCCGTCCTCGCAGGGTGTATCCGACAGCATTCACCCCCACGGCTAAGGTGATGGCTGCTCTGCATTTTTTCGCAACTGGGTCATTCCAGCACACAGTGGGCAGTGGAGGTGGGATGTCACAGCCCATGTTCAGCATGGTGCTGAGGGATGTACTGGCAGCCATGATGCTGTACAGAAACCGGTACATTAGATTCCCCAGGGCTCGTGATTTGGCAGCGGTGAAGGGTGCATTCTATGCCCTTGGCAGGATCCCACACGTCGTTGGTGCCATAGATTGCACACATGTTGGCCTTGTTCCACCACAGGCCACTGAGCAGCTGTACCGCAACCGGAAGCACACGCACTCCCTGAATGTGCAAGTGGTGTGCCTTGCGGACATGAGAATTTCCCACGTGTGTGCAAAGTTCCCAGGCTCGGCCCATGACGCACACATCATGCGCAACAGCATCTTGCCACGACTGATGACCAATCTGAAACAGGACCGTGGCTGGATTGTGGGTGAGTATGTGGAGTAGTGTAGCGTGCTGGCTGTGCGATGCTGTCTTCTGTCCAGTTGGAATTGCAACGGTTCTCTGTGTCCCTCACACCCAGGTGACTCGGCGTACCCGAATGGGCCCTGGCTGCTCAGTCCATTAAGGAATCCTCAGACCCCAGCAGACGATCGCTACAATGAGGCACATGGGAGGACCAGACGTGTGGTCGAGCGTACCTTTGGTCTCCTCAAGTCCAGGTTCAGGTGCCTGGACCGCACCGGGAGTGCGCTGGCGTACTCCCCACAGAAGGTGTGCCAGATAGTGGTGGCTTGCTGCATGCTGCACAATCTGGCCATTCGGAAGCAGATCCCCTAATTGTGGATGACGGAGATCAACCAGGGCCCCAGCCCGCAGACCAGGACAGCTCGAGTGAGGAAGACAGCGGTGAGGAGGAAGCTGTGAATGTGCGTCAACAGCTCATCGCCCGCTACTTCACTTGACGGTGAGTGTCCATGTACGACGGCTGATGTGGCTGTATTTGTGCAGGTGTGTGTGTGCTGTGTCACGGAGGCCTTTTGTTCACTGTGTGCTGTGTGTCAATGCTCCATGTCCAGGTTTGTATGCCACTGACGGTGGCTGTGGCATTGTGCCCCATTGCTCTGTGCGATGTGTGTACATTGCTTGTAGTTGTTGACCTGTACTGTGTGATGGGTGTGTGACACACTCATTGAATGTGCTCCTGTTCTGTCTCCCACCCCTAGGTCCCTACAGCCCCTCCTGTCCCATCGCCATGCCACACATCAGATGCTTTTCAGCTCAAGGTGGCCGTTGATCTTCGTACAATAAAAACACAGTGCACAGACAGCAGTTTGTGTTAAAGGTGCTTTTATTTTCCAATGTGACATGTCATTGTGTGCAAGGTGATGACGTGTGTTGCGTGCAGTGATAATGGGCTGTCGGCCATGGCTGCGTGATGCTCAGGGTGTACCCACTAGTTCTATGTCCCTAGTCCAACAGCCACATGCCATTCAGATGGCTGTGTGGGGTAGGATCGTAGTCCAAGTCAATGCAGTGGGTGGTCAAGGATGGCTGGCTGCCTCACTTGCGTCTGGAGCGTGCGAAGTCCTCCCGGGACATCTGTTTGCACTTCGGACGGCCCCTTCCACGTTTGGGAGGGGGGGTGTGGGGTGGCGAGCTGCTGGTGGGGGGGTGAGGTGTGCTCACTGGCTGTGGACCCAGGGGAACTGGTTGCTGCACGACCCTGCGCCACAGCAGGTGGTGGCGGAGGTGGTGTTGCTGGCCTTGCTTGGGACCTCACCGCCACCACCAGCTGGCCCATGAGGTCCACGAGTTGGCCCATATGGTCGTCCATGGACTTCAACACCCCTAGGACCTCCCGCGTGTCGGAAGCCGACCTGGCCCATTGTCCTTGGGCATCTTCATAGGCCCCAAGGACTCTGGCCATTTGAGTCAGGGCATGGCTCCCAGGAGAGGCTGGCGTTGGCCTGAGCCTGCTCCTCCTACCAGTACTGCTGCCACCGGCCTGCCCACTAGCCACATTGCTCACCACGGTCCTCGCTCTGGCTCCCAGGGTGGGCCCAGTCGGCCGGACCACCACTTGCGCTTGGGCTGGGGCCAGTGATGACGTGGTGGTGGTCGTGGCGGTGGTGGTTGGTGCGGCGATTGTGGTGGTTGTGGCAGTGGGAGTGGCCGCAACGACAGTGGGAGTGGCCGCAACGACCGTGGGAGTGGCCGCAACGACCGTGGGAGTGGCCGCAACCTCAGTGGCAGCAGGGGGCTGTGAGTGGTCCGCAGCCCTGGATGATGGGTTGGTGGGTAGGAGGGGGCCTGGGGGGCGGTTGGGCCCTGCCACACCAGATGGGCCTGCTGGGTGGTCCGTGTCCGAAGAGGAGGACAGATCCTCCACATCCGTGAGTCCTTGTCGGGGGCTTGCAGGCTGGCTGTGCTGGCTGCTGTCTCCATCTCCAGCATCCAGCAGTTCGTCACCTGTGGGGATAATGAGATTTGTTATTGTGTTGCACCTGGCAAAGTATGTATAGGTTGTCTGACATTCACAGTTCGTGCACTCTCGTGCACGGGTTTCCCGGAGGCGTGTGTGTGGCTGTACCATTTGTTGTTGTGTGTGCTTGGCAATGGGACTGTGTGCTGTGCACATGTGGCATGGGACGGATTGGAAATGCCGATGGATGTGTTGCTGTGCTCCTGCTTTTTGTGGCACTGGTGTATGCGGGCTCCAGACCCATCGTGGAGCAGGTTTGGACTTTGCTTTTGGGGTTCAAATGGAACGCTTAGAAACGCATATGGCAAAATGGGGGTCAGACCCCTGAAACGCTTTTGGGGTACATACTGTGAGCCATGGGTGCAGAACGTGACATGTGTTGTGGCAACAAGACAGTGCATGGTCTGAGGTGTGTGTATGTCTGCCATACCCTGCATATTTGCTGTCTGTTGTGATTTCTGGCCATGTCATTGGACGCATTGTTATGAGTGAGTGATGGTTGTGTGCCACACGACGTATTGCAGATGGTCCAAATCCTTGGTGTGCGTGCTGCTCTGTGCCATGTGCATCTATGCAGTGCTCGGGGGTGTGTGGCACATGTAATGTGTGTTGTTGCTCACAGTGTGATGTGCACTTCATTCACTCCTGGCACATGATTTGTCATGGGCATGTTTCTTTGCGTGACTACTGTATGTGGACGAGCTGTTCGGATGACATACCTTTCATGTGACTGGGGCTGACGGATGAGATGGATGGTATGTTGTATGTGCATTGTGTGTCTGTGTGTTTGATGGGTCCAGTGGTGTTCGTGTGCATTTATGTTGTACCACGCTGTTATGTCTAGTGTGGTTTGTCTTACATGGGCGTAGTTGCAGGATGTGTGGTTGTCAGGCAGTAGGGGCTACATGGACAGGTCTTCGATGGTGTTGCAGTTGTGTGTGATGAGTTGCACAGTGGCTGCCGTGTGGTTCTGTAATCAGTGTGACTTGTGCATGCAGACGTGGCTCCTTGGGTGTTGCTGTGTCTTTGATGGGTCATGTGGGGTGTGACTCTGTGGTTCATGTCCGTGTGCACATTGTTCACATGGTTGTGACAGGGAGCAGTGCTGCGTGTTCCTCTGCTACTTGACATGTCCCATGTGTTAGTCGTAATACAGTCCTCATGCCTCCAGTCACCCCGCCCTGTCCAGTTTCCCACCTACAGGTTGTTTTTGAGCGTGCACTGAACTGGATGCCACATGGTGATGGGCGGGGGGGTGCTCCATGTTGCAGGTCTGTGGGGGTGGGGGAGGTGTTATAGGTCGTGGTGATGGCTGGACACCCACTGACACAGTTTGTCCTGGGGCGGGTTGTCTACCTCTCGGCTGCCGGTGTGCACTGCAGTGGCTGCTACGTGGGTGTGGGGTGTGGGGGGTGCTCCACCTTGCTGTGCTGTGGGACTAGGAGCCTGGTGTGTGTTGTACTTCAGCTGTCCCCCCTCCCACCCACTGCACTTTGTGTTCCTGCTACTTACCTGTTACTTGTCAGTTGGTGCAGCTACGGCTGCCACATGGGTGTGGGGGGTGCTCGTTGTCGCGCTTCTGGAGTACTAGGGGACCTGTTGGTAGTTACGTGGCTGGCTGAGTGTACACATGCCCCCATGGTTTTGTTAGTTGATATGTTTGGGCTGTGTGTGTGGTGGTGCCTGTTGCATGTGTGAGTGATGTGTTGTGTATTGTGTACTGGACATGGGGGTGTTTGTCCCTCAGAGCTATGGCATGGTGGTAGTGCATGTGAGTACATAGCGGTGTGCTGGTATACATTTGTTTGTACTTACCAGCCTCCACTCCCCCTGGTAATCCGGTGAGGATCTCCGGATGGATGATGACTCGCACCTTCTCCTCCCACGCTTTGAAGGTCTTGTAAAGCGCGGGATTCCCTCCGCCAGTCATGGCAGCCAGCTCTCTATTTTTGCTCTCCTTCTTCTTGACCAGGCTTTTGATGTCGTTCCACCGTTTGTTGATCTCTCCTCTGTTTCTGGGTACGGTCCCGACTGCATTGACCTGGTCTACAATCCTGTTCCACATTCTGTTTCTGGTGGCTAGTGGTGTGTGCTGGACCAGGTTGCCATAGATTTGTGGGTGCACCTTGATGATCTCGTCGACCATGACCGTCAGCTCAGTGGAAGTGAACTTGGGCATTCTTTGTGGTGCCATGGTGTTTGTGGTGCTGGTGCGGTGTGTGATGTGTGATGTGTGATGTGCAGGGGTTTGTGGTGCCGGTGTTTGGTGGTGGTGGTGGGTGTGATGTGTGCGTATCTGTGGTGTGCTGCTGTCCTTGCTGTGTCACTGTGTCCTCTCCTCTCCTCTCTGATTTGCTTTGCAATGTTGCAAGGGGTTGTGGTCTGTGAAGGGGCTGCTTTTGTACTTACCTATGTGGGTGTGTCATGATGGTCTGTTGTTTTCAGGTGTGTTGTGGCTGGTGTTGTGGGATTTGTAGTTTATTTGTTTGTCCGAAGGGGGGGGGGGGTGTTTTCGGGATGTGTACTGTGTTTGTGGATTTGTGCGTGGATTGCTGTGTGGACTTGTTGGCCATGTTGTGTGCGTTTGTTTTGTTCCGCGGATGGTTTCTGTGCAGGGACGTGGCCGCCATGGCTTCTGCCGTGTCCATTTTCATCGGCGTTGTTTGCACTGGCGGGCGGTGTATTTGTGGTTTTTCCGCGCTCATGTCGGTGCGATCGTAATTTCACATGCGGTGTCTCGGGCGTGAGGGCGGGCGGTTTTGTGTTGTCGTGCGTGTTTCCGTCCGTGGCGGGCGGTTTGACTCCGAATCGGACATGGGCGGGCGGTGTTTTTTGGTTTTTACCGCCGATGGCGGTTTTCGGTTTGAGTCATCCTGATTGCGCGGTCGGTGTTCAGACGGTGTATGCGGGCGGAATTTTGCCGCTTTCATGGGTGGCGGATTTTTTTTACGCCCGGTATCGTAATGGGCCTTTAAGTTCACATTTCATATTATGTGATTTAATTTTATGATTCTTTTAATTTAAAAAATATAATATTTTAATTAGTAGAATGTTGGGTTTTTAGGAGAATAGGATGAAGAGAATTGTTCAATATTAGCTTTTTATTTAATGTTTTACATTGTAAGGATTGTATTTGAGAATGTTTGTTTTAAAAATGTTACACTATGAAATTTAAGATTTAATATTGAAAATTGTTCTTTCTTATGAGTGTTGAATATTTAAATATAATTAATATTAAATAATTAGCAATATTCAAATTAATTTTAAAAATTGTATATTTATTTAAAATATACTTTACATTTGTGTATTTGTTTAGTTATTGTATATATTGGGTGCATTTTTAATTTCATTTTATTATTTTAAAATGTTTAATGTATTTTTTTTAAATACTTAGAAAAATTACTCAATTTAAATTTCAATTTTGAACTTATTAGATGGTAATGTTTATGATTTTTATAGTATTAGTAAAGTTGGTTGAAAAGTTAAAATGTAGTCTGTAAATATTTTACTTATATTATTTTAGTGTTGTGAATAGTGTTTGTTATGTTTTGTTTTATATTGTCTTAAGTTTATGATTTTGTGTATTTATCTAAATTCTAAATATTTGTAACCCCTGGTGGGTAACTCTGCTCTGCCAGAGGAGTTTACGGAGTTTTGCCTACTCCGCACTCCGTTGCGAATGGGGAGTTCAGGCAAAACTCCAACTCCGTGGCGGAGTGAAGTTAGCAGGCACCTCCACCATTCCACCGACTTGACCAAGACGCCCCCAACCGCCATATTATGATGCGTAGCAGGTAAAAATCCGACCACGTTGGTCGGAGACCATCCCGACCCGATTGCGTTGGTCAGAAACAAGTCGAACCAACCGATTCGGTCGGAAAGGCGGTCCCATAGGCATCCCGGTTACGATGAAGCATCGGTTGTCCTGCCGAACAGATTAGGATACATCCAACGCGGTTGCGGAACCAAGTCGGTTTGTGTGCCACATGGCAAGTGCCAAACTGAAAAATCAGGCCTAACAACAACAAGCATAGGCAGCACCACAAAAAAATTACCATGATCCTTTGCTCACACAATACTGCTGCAAGCCCCAGAGAGAAGTAATTGGCCAGTCACTTCGGTCAGCCCTGCACACATTCACGCACTGCATTCAAACCACTACTTGCGTAAATCACTTTTTGTTTCAGATTCCTTTTCTTAAACACACCCTCTAATTCACATTCACCCTCACACTGACCCTCACACTCACCCTCACACTCACTCTCACCCTCACCATGCCCAAGAAGAAGCAGCCACATTTTAAAGATATGGAGTTTATAGTGCTTGTTGATGAAATCATCAAAGTAGAGCCACATTTATTCGGGACCATAGTCCAACAGAACCCCATCAGCCAGAAAAAGAAGACGTGAGACAGGATACTCAACAAGGTGAACACTGAAGCACCTGTCCGTGGCTCACTGGATGATATCAAGAAGAGGTGGTATGATGTGCGAAGGAGGGTAAAAAAACTGTGAGCCCTAGAACATGAGAGCGCATAACAGACTGATGGTGGCCCTCCTGTACCACCTGTGCACCTTACTTCCTGGGAGGAGAAGAAGCGTGCCATCCTTCCGCCTGAGAGCTTGTATGGAATCCCAAGAGGAATGGAGTCTGGTAAGTAGCTACTCCATATTTCACACAAGTTAGCAATTACACTTCTGCAGACATCTCTGTAATGGACCAAGTTACCTAAAGGACTGTTTTTTTATTCAAACAAAACAAGTCAATGAGCATGTGATGTGTATGTAATATAGATTACCCACATACCTGAAATGAGGATGATAAAGCTCTAAACTATTGTCATGTACACACTTCCCCCAAATTCACATCAAGGCCTTCTGCTTCAAACACCATGCACCATTGTCAAACATCTTGCCAGTACATTTTCACTCACTCTCAGGAAAGCAGAGTTCCAGGTGGGCTGGTTGGGATGGGTTGGAAGGTGTGTGGTGGACAGAGCCTGATGGGAGTTGTAGTCATTGCAACCACTCCTCCTCCCACCCAGCACAAACAGTCCCACTGGAACTATGCTTTCCTGACAGTGAGTGGGAATGTACTGCAAAGATGGCTGACACTGCTGCAGGATGTTTGGAACACAAGGCCTTGATGGGAGTTGTGGTCAACTAGAAAACAGGCATCAAGGACAGCCATCGTGATAGTATACCTTCACTCAGTCAGGATAGCAGAGTTCAAGGTAGGCTGGTTGGGATGGGTGGGAGGAGGAGTGTTTGTCAGAACTACATCTCCCATCAGGCCCTGTCCTCCACATACCTTCCCACCCAACCCAGCCAGCTCCCTTGAAACTCTGCTTTCCTGGAAGGGAGATGTACAGGCAAGATGGCTCGACACTGGGGACTGGTGTTTAGAGCACAAGGCCTTGATGGTAGTTGGGGTCAAGTCAGACACCAGTGACAGCCATCTTGATAGTACATTTCCCCTCACTGTCAGGTAAGCATAGTTCCTGGTGGGCTGTTTGGGCTAGGTGGGAAGAGTGTGTGTATGGGAGAGATGGATGGGAGTTGGAGTAATAGCACCCACTCCTCCCCCCACCCAGCACAACCAGTTCATCTGGGCCTATGGCTACCTGGCAGTTAGTTGAAATGTACTAGCAAGATGGCTGACACTAGGGACTGATGTTTGGAGCACAATGCCTTGATGGGAGTTGTGGCCAACTCAGACAACAGGCACCAGTGTCCGACATCTTGCCAGTACATTTACACTCACTCTCAGGAAGCCATTCTGCCAGGTGGTCAGGTTTCTCTGGGTGGGAAGAGTGTATGTAGGACAGGGCCTGATGGGGGATGGAGCCATTGCAAATACATATCCTCCCACGCAGCCCAAACAACCCACCAGGAACTCTGCTTTAATGTCAGTGAGTGGGAATGTACTGCCAAGATGACTGACACTTAGGCCTGGTGTCTCACTAAAAGCCAACTCCAAACAGGGCAATGTGCTCCAAATACCAGGCACCAGTGCCAGTACATTCCCACTCACTTCCAGGAAAGCTGAGTTCAAGGGGAGCTGGCTGGAATGGGTGGGAAGAGTGTGTGTATTACAGGGCCTGATGGGAGATGGAGCCATTGCAAATACTTCTCCTCCTACCCAACCCAAACAGTCCCAGTGGAACTCTGCTTTAGTGACAGTCAGTTGAAATGTACTAGCAAGATGGCTGACACTCCTGCCCAGTGTTTGACCTGACCAGAACTCCCATCAAGGCCTTGTGTTCCAAACACCAGGCACCAGTGTCAGACACCTTGTCAGTACATTTCCAATCACTGCCAGGAAACCAATTCTCCCTGGTGGCCTTGTTGAGCAGGGTGGGAAAAGTGTGTGTAGTACAGGGCCTACTGGGAGATGTGGCCATTGCAAATACTCCTCCTCCCACCCAGCACAAAAAGCCCTACTGGAACTATGCTTTCCTGACAGTGAGTAGGAATGTACCGTCAAGACACTGGGGACTGGTGTTTGGAGCACAAGACCATGATGGGAGTTGTGTTCAAGTTAGACAACGGGCACCAGTGACAGCCATCTTGATAGTACACCTCAACTCACTGTCAGGTAAGCAGAGTCCCAGGTGGGCTTGTTGGGATGGGTAGAAGGTGTATGCAGGGCAGAGCCTGGTGGGAGATGGAGTCATTGCAAACACTCCTCCTCCCACCCAATGCAACCAGCCCACCTGGGACTCTGCTTTCCTGAGAGTGAGTGGGAATGTACTGGAAAGATGGCTGACACTGAGTACTGGTGTCTGACTCAATCATAACTAACAACCAGGCCTTGTGCTTCAAACACCAGGGACCAGTGGCAGCCATCTTGCAAGTACACTTTCCATCATTGTCTGGACAACACTCTTCCTGGTGGCTTGGTTGGGCTGGGCGAAAGGAGGAGTTTAAGTTTCCCAAATATCCCATCAGCACTCAAACCCCAGCTCATGAAATTAGTTAGCCCTAAATTAGCAAAAGGAAAAGTTTGAGATCTCATCTAACTATGGAGTCAAATTTAAAAAAATCTATGAGCTGTGTATGCACAAAGCTAAGCAGCCACACGTTTGGCACCTTACAGGCATTCACTTGATGGTCATGAGATGAGAACAATATGCACCTCACTCACAACATGAGCACAAAATTCCAGTGAAAGCAAAAGACTGTGGGGGATATTCTCAAGAACAAGCGATAAACATTGCCAAAATAGGCTAACGCAATTTTTCATATCGCCGTCTATCGCAGGAAAATAGCTCCGTGTCAACGTCATATTCCCAACACGGTGGTAACATGCAATAGTTTCCCGATAACGCCTCAAATGTCCACGATACAACTACCGCGACGGCGATAAAAAAGGGAACCCGAACGTGAAAAAAGTTGCGATGGGCTCAACCACGATAGAAAAATCGGCGACAAGCAGTGCCAGGCTTGCAATTCCCACGTCAGGCGGGAAAAATCACCATAAAAGCTGCAAATACAAAAAAAAGAAAAAAACATAACTGCGAAACACAATGGAGGTAGCCGGAGCAAGTACAGAGGAGAGACAACCCGAACCCCACAAGCCCCACGGAGGACCAGCCTGGGACCTCGGGGTCAGGGATGGGCAAGGAGAAGAAGAAGAGGAAGACACGGTTCAGTCCGCAGGAAAACAGTATCCTGATAACGGAGGTGGTAGAATACCATCAACAACTGTTCATCACCTCCACTGTGGCATTAGCAACTAAAAATACAATATGGCAGCCCATCCTGGACAAGGTGAATGCAGTCGCAGTGCTGAGGAGGACAATGGAAGAGCTCAAGAGGCGCTGGAATGATGTGAAGCGCAAAACCAAGCTGAAACTCGTAAACAACCGCAAAGCAGCAATGCAGACTGGGGGTGGGAGTCCTGCGCCACAGGAGGAGCTGGATGAGATGGAAGAAATGGTGTCCACAGTCATCAGTGGGGAGACGGTGGCAGCAGTCGGGGGGCTGGACACTGCTCAACATGACCTGACACAACAGCAACAGGGTGAGTAACCACCAGGGACTGGGGGGACGGGGGGAGATGGGCACAATGGCACACATGCACAATGAAGTATAGCACACTGCACAACCACAATGACTCTGGATCATGTCCCTGATCTCCTTGCCATACTGCAGCACACATAGAAACAGCAAGTAGTCCCCCGTCCACAATGTGCCCAGAGGGGGCCCTCCCCATACATCACCAATCTCATAAGAAACCCATGCACATGTGCTAAACCCAGCAAAGCTGCGGATCCGTGAGCCCCACTGACAATGCAAGTGACACTGCATGACGATGAGCATGTCTGCAGGCCACTCATCATGACATGTTGCACCCCACGACACCGAGGTGGCTGAGTGTGGTCCACATCTGGAAAGGAGCAGGTCACACACTGACACATCCACGTGCACAAACAACCCCTGACGGCAACAAGACATCTGCGGACAAACCATGCCCAAGAGTCCCAACTCCCACCAAGAGCCCAATTTACCCAAGTATGCAACATCTCAGCACTGCATAAGCACAGAAGTCAAAGGCACACCGCCTGAAAGGGAGAAGGCCAAGCAAAGTCTGAGCTGCAGGGGCGACTCTCCCACAATGCAGCACACACACAAGAATCAGAGCACATCAACATTGACAACAAAGTGGTACAAACTGCAACACATTCACAACAGAACAGAGGACACAACTGCTGCCGCTTGTGTGTAGAAACTGGCCAATCACATTTGGCATAGCAGGAAACTGTGACATGATAATGGACAAGTACAACCCCACATCCCTGATGGTGCACAAATGTCCACTGTCCCGCTTCAAATAGGCATCTCCTCCTAGACAGTCACAATGTACATTGTCATGCAGTCTGTTTGGAAACTTGGCGAATGCGTGAACATACATGGAACACACTGTTAAACTGCGTCTCCCCTTTACATTGCAGAGGGAGAATCATCACCTCCTGCAGAGCAGACCAAACACCTCCTCACTGATGACGAGGAGGACCTCCCCACCTTCGACACCGATGCCCTCCAAGAGCTCATGGACAGCTTCCGCATCCCACCCCCAGGAGCACGGCAGCCCAGCTGCATCGAGGAGACCCCACCCCTTGCACAGACCACACAGCAGGAAGCACCCACCACCCCGGCTGTCTCCCAGGATCCCCACGACCAACACATGGTATTTCAACGCTGTGTGTTGGAGGGCTAGAAGGAGATGGCTGAGCAGGTGTGGGTGGGGTTCAACCTCATGGCAGCCAAACTAGATGCCATCCATGGATGTCTATGTCCCATCAGGGACCACAGACAGTCCCTAACGGACATCCACAGTCCGCTCCATGGTCTCCAACGAGTCATGGCTGACATTGCTGGAGTCATGACTCGGAGACAAGAACACCTGTCCAGTCAGAGTGGGTCCATCGATCTCAGCCAGGAGTTGGGACACATGCGGAGGCTCATGGAGGACATGGTGCGGATGGAGGCGGAAAGGATGGCTGCCACGGCTGCACATCAGCGACATGTAGCTGGAATCTTCCATGCCCTGCAGATCCTCATCATGGCATTGCTGCCACAAGGCCTGGCGCAGATAAATGCTGCTGCTCCTACACCATCCACATCTCCACCCCCTGATGTGTCAGTGCCCCACAGTGTGGCAGACATTCCACCTCCGGCACCTGTTGCGTCACTGCCACACAGTGCGGACGACAATTCACCTCCGGCCCCTGATGTGTCAGTGCCACACAGTGCTGCAGCCGAAACACCACCACCCACAGGTGAGGCACATCACACATCAGAGGACGATGATGTGGATGAGACTGCCGTTGTGGTAATGAGGAAGCGGTAGCATTCATCTCCGCCATATGGCCTGTTTCAGCTTGGTTCGGCCCTTTGCATCATCACCTTCCACTGTCCCCCAATACACTCTGCGGCACTCACCTTGGACCTCAACATGGACTGCCATATTCTGTTTGGTTACCAATGACACAGCAATCAGACTGTGGACTGAACTCTTCCTCTTCCGATGAATTTGTCCTTCCCTAATGGACTATGGCTGGCCCTCCACGGGGCAACAATGTCAAGTGGGGTGTGCATGGCCCTGTACTGCTCCAGCTGCAACACTCCACTGAATGTGAATAAAACATTCAAATTCACACAGATGTGTCATGTCTATGAGTATGGATGAATGTAGGGTCACTGATTCCCCCTAACGTCCATTTTGCACATGTTGTGGGGCTTGGGTCACAGGGTGCAACATTGCTGATTGCGGTCCGGGTTGCGCAGACACTACAACGGAGACACACGCATTGGTTACTTCCTTGTCCAGGACAGAACTGAACCACACCCAGAGCCCCGGGCTCATAGTTCACACCCCTACGCTGGACTGGCATACGTCAGCCCAGCCCAGCCCACTCCGCTTACGCTCACAGGGGTGACGAGACAGCTACATGTCCCAGGTCTTCCCTGTAGTGATCTGCTGGTCACTGGTCTAGTTGTCAGCATGCCACAGCCACTCCCTGAGGGCTGGTTTACACCCACACCACACCCATCCAGCACAGGCGTCGTGGGACATGTGACCCTGCCAATAAAAGGGCCCACCACAGCACATCCCCCATTGCCGGAGGTGACATGATGGCGTCCGCATCCACGGAACTCAATCATATAGGGTCTGTGACTTGCGTTGCACTGAGTTAGTGGCATCCGATGGCCTGCGTCCGGCACGGGCCTACCGCCACGTGGCGATGACTTGCGTTGCACTGAGTTAGTGGCACCCGATGGCCTGCGTCTGGCACCGGCCTACTGCCATGTGGCGATGACTTGTGTTGCACTGAGTTAGTGGCACCCGATGGCCTGCGTCCGGCACGGGCCTACCGCCACGTGGCGATGACTTGCGGTGCACAGAGTGAGGCCCACCTGAAGAGCTGAGTGGGTGTGCAGCCTGTGATGATGCGTTGGCCTCGATACAGCGTCCAGCAAATCAAGACTCGATTTGAATTGTGAGCCCTGCTGGACTGTAGTGTACGCGCAGGCAGCAGTCAGCACACACATGACTCCGCGGTGCGGTGCCACATGGTGCGCTGGGGGCCTGTGGTGCGGAATCCAGCGATCAGCTGAGGAGGTTGCACCGGCACGTGGAGGGCCCTCTTGGAGACACGCCAGTGGTGGCAGGTGAGCATTGAGGCCTGGGTGCGCAGGGGCGGGCAGTCATCGCTGGGTGGCGGACTGGTCTGGGGACCAGGGCTAGGGTGCAGCAGGCACACAGAATTGCACAGGCACCACCGGTCATGGCGGCGGCCTCGTGGCTGGGTGGGGGGCGCCACCCTGGCAGACACACACGACCCTGCATGCGCTTACGAGATGTGCGCGGGTTGGCTTGGGACGTAGTCACCTCGTCTCCAGTGTGAATACGGCCGTTGAATGTGGTCGGGCACATGTGTGTAGGCATATGGTCACAATATGGCGGACACAGAGACAAACGCAGTAGTTACTGTGGTGGCCATCCCGGAACTGGACCACACCCAGGGCCCCAGGCTATTCATTTGCCACGGCCTCTCCGCTCAGGACTACAGGGGGGACCACATGGCTACATGTCCAAGGTCTTCCACACTGCCTGGGGTAACCTGTTTGCGTCCACTGTCCACTACACTGCAAACACCAGCAGTAGAAGTCCACATGGACATGTCTGTGCTCTCCATACTGCAGTCTGTCCAGCACATCTCTGCCACACTTGGCATTGTGTCCTTTCTTATTGCTGGGTCACTTGCCTCCTTCGCACATTCTTGGTTCCCACCTCTCCCCACATTCTGCAATTGTGTGGCAGAGGGGCTCTGCCTTTGTGGATGGTTTGTCTACATGTCTGTTACCACGGTTACTTGTGTTGTCGTGTCCGGTAGTTGGGCATGTTGGTTGGCATGTTGTATGTGATTTTGTTACATGTGCTTTCCCACAGTTGTGAGTTGTGTGATTGTGGGGTTGAGGTGTGTGGTGTGTACTTACCAATGAGCAGTGCATTGCCATAGGTGCCATCCTGGAACCGCTGGTTGATGATGGACTGTCGGAAGATGTATGTATCATGCACACTGCCTGTGAAGTTGGCGACGACATTGGTGAACTGTCCCCGGTGGTCGACTATTGCCTGCACATTGATGGAATGCGTGTGCTTTCTGTAGCGGTAATTGTGTGCAGGGTCGGCAGGGGGTACAAGTGGTACATGTGTACAATCAATTGCCCCCGACACGTGCAGTAAGGCAGCTATGGCGTAATTCCCTTGCATGGTCTCCAGCTGTTCATGCACAGCGTGGGGGAAGAGAAGGTGCAGGGGTATCAAGATGATACAAACGGTGATGTTTACAGGTATGATAAATCCTGCATAATGAGACCGTAATAGATGTTTGTGTGGTCGTAACCTTCCTTTTCTTTCCTGCGGAGGTTACGAGCACACGGACTTCTGTTACAGTTTATTTGGACTGGATTCGTCAAACCTGTATGCATTCCGGTTTGTCCAAGTGCAATACACTGTACCAGATTACGTTTGTGACTATGAGGACGCTTGACCATTGTCACCATTTCTCCAACAGGTTTCTGACTACTGATTTCGGGATATGGAATGGTATTGGGGAGTTCCCGCAGCATTTGCAGTTTATTGGATCCACATGTTGCCCTGGTGAAGTTCCCCGTTGGGAATGCAACACCTTGGCTGAGCTTTTCGTCTTGTTGTTTATGTATTTGTAATAAAGTTCTGTTTATCCACTACCGTTGACTACTGGACTTCATGACCTGGAGGGGAGGGTCCAGGGGGTGGTTGCGGTGGGTGTTGTGGCCCTCTTGGGTCTCCAGGCTGCATGATCATTGTCTCCATGGCATCTGTTGGTCTTCAGATGTGGCTCTAGGCTGGGCTCCCTTTTATACTGCAGGTTGTCGTCCTGCTTAACACCAGTAAAAGGCAGGTGTTGAATCCCTGCTGCTAACACGCCTTCTCGCCTGTTTTCGGATTGCATCGCAGATCTGGCTGGTCGTTGAGAATATCGCGAAGTGGTATTTTCGTGTGTTTTTGCATGGGAACGCCTACTCTGCATATCATTAGCGTTAGTTGTCGCTCTCATCCATGGCAATGTTTTTTGCGGCAGCTATCGCTGGAAAACTGGCGAGTATCGGCAGTTTGCACCAGCTTGAGAATAGGGCGATAAATCTATCGCCACTTTTGCGGCGCTAAAGTGCCGATAAATCGGCGATAAGTCCTTGAGAATATGCCCCTGTGAGTGTCTAGTTTTAAACACGAAAGTGTTAGGGTTTGTGAGTTCAATAAATGTTTTGAAAAAGCACTTTAGCAACTAAAGTGATTTTGGTGTCTTTATTCCACCATTCTTAATTAGATAATTTTGAAAAAACACGATCAACATTTATGTCATGTCAAACATGGAAAAACACTCAATTAGAAAATTCAAAAGGACATGAAAAATGAAAAAACATTCGACAATTAACAGGTACAGAACCAATAAAATGACGATACATGTGTAACAAACAATGACCAGTCCAAGTTTGAAAACAGGTGGCGGCAAAAGTTATTTACAATATTTCAGAAATACAGCCTGCCACAACAAGCTAGCCTAAGGTGGAAACAGTGCAACAGGCTAATTGCCTTGTTTGCACACAGGATTACTCTGTGTATTCAATGGGTATTACGACTAGCTGGTAAAGGTCGACGGGTTTCTGAACCCTTCATTTCTTTGGGGTTCTCCTCAGGACCGGGACTTGGTCAGGCTCATTCAAATGTTAGGGGAAGCACAGTGGCGGTTACCAAATGGTAGAGTCAAGGCCCATAAGTGTGTTCAATTGTGCTCAGTCGAGAAGGAACGAAATTCCGACGAGCGTGATTTATTTCTTAGTCTGTGAAGACTTTTATTTATGTCAGCGCTGAACTCGTCGGGCAGCTAGGGGCAAGTCGGGTCTTGTTCGGTGTCTGAAGTGATTATAGCACGAAGTTGAATGTATCACGAACTGGATCCTGTGTTTAGCAGCTTTCAGAGTTTCAGCATCCTGCGCAGTCTTGGCAATCACGGCATTTCAGCAATGGCAGAAGTGCGTGTTTAGGCAGCCACATTTAGGTGACTGCTGATACATGGACTAAGCCCAGTACACAGGCCTGACAAATTCTAACATTAGGACCTAAAGAGTACGTATGTCATTGTTAGCCAACAGATGTGGAGCACATTAAGCCACCAGTGTCATCTACAGAGTGTCAGGTACCAGTCAATGTCAGTGGACATGTCATAAGAACTAAACACAACATGCCCATTTATGTACCTAAGTGGAGTTGATTACCAATCCCCATTTTCTCAAACTTGCATTGTTCTTCAAGAACATAAGCGAGCATCATGGATGAAGGAGGCCAATCTATCACCATAAACTGATTTTTTTGGTCCAGTCGTTTACGTAATGGATACCATTTGAGGTGCATTGGACATTCACATAATTGACTGTGTCATTTCTGTCCCCACAGGGTGACCTGGAAACACCACTGGGCAAAATGATGACAGCCAGTCCCAGACTCCAGCCGACCATGAGCTCACCGACCTTGAGGACTCTCACACATCCTTGGATGAGGAGGAGCAACCTGGCCCATCAGGTTTGGGTCGGCAGACAGCACTAGCAGCTTCAGCAGGATCCACGGTGACAGGTTCAGGTTCAGGGTTGACTGTGCCACCGCCAAATGTGCATGCTCGTGGGGGTAGGGGTGGTGGGAGGGGTTGTGTGGATCCATGCAGTTGAGCAGCTGGTGCTGCTGGTGGCCACCCAAACCTCTCCCAGGTGATCAATGCCTATGAGGGTTACCAGGGAGAAATGGGCCAGGTCATACAAATCCTCAGGAACATCAAGCAGCTGCAGGCAGAACAAAACCAACATCTGGACCGGTTTAACAACAACAACCACATGGATGACATTACTGGGGTGCTGCGGGATATTGGTACCAGCCTCTGCCAGATCGCTAGTCACCTAACCACTCCTTCCTGTCTGCCCACCACATCTGTTGCCAGTACATCTGCACAAGCCACAGGGAGGGACGTTGAGTCAGGCAGAGAGTCCCCAGTATCCCAGGAGCCATCAGCTGTGGGTCCCCCACCCAAACATGGGAAGGGGCATCCGAGGAAACATCAGAGAAAGTCGGATGTCAATGCACCACCCCCAGGAAGTGAAAAGGAGCCCTTGATATTATTGAGTATGTGCCAAGCGTTCACTTTGTTGACTGTCAAAACTAACTGTCCCACATCTGATGGAGGGTCAAAGTTGGACTTTGGACTTGAATAACTGTGGCTTGTCTCTGTTGGATTTCATCAGCAACACTATCAACTCCAATCTGCACTTTTTTTTGTTGTGAGCACACCACCATTATGTGGCTTTAATTTTGCACTATTTTTTAAAAATAAACTAGTGTACACTTTACTTGCTCATGTTGTGACTTCGAATTCAAAATATGCATATTGTAATCACCCTCCAATCACAATGATGAACAACCTAGGTAATCAATTACTTGGAAGTAGTAAACTAAGTGCGTATGAGTAAATACACTTTTGCACAGCATGATAGATATACACAACCAGGTTATCAGACATACCGTAGTACATGGTACATATTCACTGGAAGTCAATTGTCTACACAGCTACCAACACTTGCCAGCCCAGTAAACAATCCTTGCTAGCCAACTAGTTCAGCATGCTCAAACTTTGATTTGAACATGTGTGGATGTGTGCTATCAGACAAGGCACACCTCAATGTGGAACAGATTTTTATTGGCCAGATACAACCTGGTGCCTGAACACAAAGTAAAATCACATCACACAGTACTGAAAGACACCAATAACAAAATCACCAGAATATCAGGTCTGCAGGAAATGTGTGCCAGGGAGTTCAGCAACATTTTCAGGTCTGTGTCTGTCACAGCATCATATGTCTGGTGAGGTCACAACTTGCAAGTCCACTGTGTAGATGACAGGGAAAAGTACCCTGGTAAAAAAGCACAAATAACACAGTTTGGAAATCAGAAACAAGGTAGCACAAGTCAGAGATGTATGATATCTTAATCACAACAATGTCATTGTTAACCCTAGCTAGGCTTCCCTGAAATACTGTACATGTAAATCTGACCATTCCAATAACCACTCTTTGAAAAAACCTCAGGACACTTATTATACACTCACAAGCATACATATACATTGTCTACCAGCAACACAACAACAAACAATTGTGTTTAGTCACCTCCTCTCATTGCATACTTACAGTCATGTGAAAATGTTGTAGATAAACTGTTGTCTCAAATCCACTCCATCATCATCATCACCACTGTCATTATGGCCCAGTCCTGGATCCTCCATTGGTGGCACCTGCTAGTCTCCTTCGTCCACTGTCAGAGGTATGCCCTTACACATTGCTACATTGTGTAGCATGCAGCAAGCCACGATTATCTGGCACACCTTTCCTGGGGCATATTGGAGGGCTCCTCCCGTCTTATCCAGACAGTGGAATCTTGACTTCAGGGGACCACAAGTCCTCTCTACTATCCACCTGGTCCAGCCATGGGCCTCCTCAAAGCGCACTTCTGCTGGGGTCAACTGGGTTGCACAGTGGTGTCAGTAACCATGGCTGGTTGGGGTATCCAGAGTCTCCTACATTGAACACAGAAAATGCTTCAGTTGTCTAACAACATATCACTATCTGACATACAAAGAACACACACTACAACATCCACAACAACATCACCTACCAACAAGCCAGGCCCGGTCAGGTTGCAGTTGAGTCTTCAAATGGGGGATGATGCTGTTACGCAGGATATATGCGTCATGTACAGAGCCAGAGAAGCAGGCACAGACGTGTGAGATGCACATGTCAGCCAAACATACCACCTGGACATTGATGGAGTGAAAATGTTTGCGGTTGCGATACACTTGTTCATTGGCCTGTGGTGATATCAACACAACATGAGTACCATCAATAGATCCAATTACATGTGTTATCCGTCCTAATGCATAGAAATCACCCTTGATGTCAGACAACTCTCCAGGTTTAGGAAACTTGATGTAGTGGTCCATGTAACTGGTCAATGCCTGCAACACATCACAAAGGACATTACTGAACATGGGATGGGACATTCCACTGATATTGCCATTGTGTACTAAATGTTCCCATGGCTAAGAAATGCAATGCTGCCATCACCTTCATCTTGGGGTTCAGAGCTGTCGGATAAGTGTGACGATGCAGCAAATGAGGTGACAACTGCTGGCACAACTCATCAATTTTTGCCCTTGTGAAATGGTAATTCTTGATGATGTCTCATTCTTCCAATATTTGTAGGGCTGGAAATGGCTGTCTGCCGCTGCCTCTTGATACCTATGTGTAGAGACTATACACAGTTGGTGTTAGTTCACAATGTACCAAGCAACATGCACTTAGACCAACAGCCAAGAAAAAATGACGACACCTATAACTACATGTCACTGAAAATATACATTTCAATGAACAATGCTGACCGTAGATACATATCACATCATGCAGGTCATTGCTAGACATGTTTTAAAGGTTTGGTGACACAGCAATTAGAGTGCAGTAGTGTAAACTTCACTAGTGTCTGTGATTGATCATGTAAAGCAAGCAGGACATGCTCCACAACTCACAAGCCAAAAAGCCTAGATTTACGTTTGTGAGTACAATCATATGGTTCATATGTACACACAATAGGATCATGTAATGCATGATACATACATACAGCATATTGCAATGTAAATTATGCACACTAATGTCACAGGGTGGACACTTTCATGTTGTCATGTCTGAATTACACAAACAATCACATACACAAACCATTTACAATGTAGAAGTTCCATAAAATCCAGTTGTCCACTTAAGTGTAGCACACAAAGATACCCTAGAAACTCACATATCAGAGCTAAGCGTATGTGGCTGCTTATTGTCACAGTGCAGTCATTCCATGCAGTATCCAGGACTAGAAACACACACCACCTTTCCAGTCTCACATCACACAGATGGCACACTGGGACACACTGTACTGCAATGCAGTGACTAGGCGAAGACTGTTCTTGGAATGCACCAAAAACACATTTTGACTGTGATCAACCCTAAGAGGCAAAATGGAGTTGTTTGTTTTCTTGTTGGTATTAGTCTCCCAATCAGTGTGTCATGTGCCCCTCAAGGTTAGGTCATCATGGGAGTGTGAGCGTTTCAGTTCAATGTCCCTTTCCATGGAAAAATGATGCATCAAGCCATGGAATATCAAAAACTCACAACATTTACAAAAGTGTTTGCCCTGCAGACTGATTTTTCAAAGGTCGTGGTAGGTGCTTCATAACCGAAGCGGACACATCCATAGGCTATTAGTTGTTATGGTGACAGTTGTGGGTTTTGGATTGTGTCTGCATCGCATGTAAACTGATGCAGCAACCTCCCATTGGTAATGTATTAAAGTCACTCACGGTCCGATGATTTTTTTTGAACCGCACGGTAGGAGCGTCATTAGTAAGCAATGGAATGCATTGGACAGATTTGGAAAATGCGACCGACATGGAACTATCGCTTTGGCCGCATGGACTGGAGACCGCCGCTGATGTTTAGATATAAGTCTGTTGGTTCCATAGAGAGGACTTCCCCATCTCTTTGCTGCTGTCCACATCCTCTGGGAGCTACAATAGCACGCTGTGGAGAGTGCAGGGCCCCAGCATTCACAGCTGAGGAGAAAAAAATGCTGCTGGACACATTCCTGCCTCTTTACAGTCAGCTCTATGGCAAACCAGAGGAGCAGGTGAGTGATGATCAGACAGCATTGTCAGTTTACATGTGCAAAAAACATGCACTGCTGGCATTTGAAATCCTAGAGACAAGCTTTTAAATATTTTTTTTGTGTTTCAAAATGTGTATATAACTGTTCTGGGCAAGTACACTGCTGTAGAAGTGTATGTACTGGTGTAAACATCATATCACTTGTTCTCATGGGAGAGAGTCATCATTGAACACTGGTGAAGTGCACATAATGCCACTTTGCTAACCTTTAGACAGTGTGGGCAAGCTGCTCATGACCTATGTGTACCAGTATTTGTATATGTACATGCTGCATGTGAACTAAGGGCCTGTCACCATGTCATCCTTACAGATCAACTCCCTTCAGAAGGCCAAGCTTTGAAGGATCATCCCCCGGAAGGTGCGCTCCGTGGGGTTCACCCATCGGCGCATTGCCCACTGCAGGAAACGGTGGCAGGACTTGAGAGGCTGGACCAAGAAGATCGCAAGAGCCCAGCGGGGCCTGTCACCTCCAGGCAAGATGGGCTCACGCCTCACCCTGACCCCCCTAATGCTCCGCATCCTTGCGGTGGTCTTCCCTGACCTGCATGGGCAGTTGAGAGGCAGACAACAGCAAGGAGGGGGTGAGTATGTGCCTTGTTGCAAAAGATATTGACCCATGCATGTGCAAGTATCTTAGCCTGCTGGCCCTTTTTTAGGTTGTAAGACACACAAAACCACTGTTCAGTGTTAAGAGATGCATATGCACAAGGATAAGTAGATGCATGGTTATGCCCCTTTCATCTGGGACTTTTGAGGATAAAATGGTCAGGGTATTGACAGTAGTGCCATGCTATTGTAATCTGAACGCATGAGAACAACATGTGCATGGAGATAACCTTCAGAACTATTGTAAGTGAGCAACATGTGTCAGTAGATTGATAAAAGTCTGTACTGTTCTCTGTGTGGTCACACCAACTTTGTGAAGTATGTTGATGTTGGAGCACCCAACTGTGAAATCCAATGCTATACATCCAGGTAGCAGGTAAAGTCTATGTTGAGGGCTTGGTGAGTACTGATTGGTCAGTGCGTCAAAGTCAGGTCCCAGCACTGGTGCCCAGTGTACTCAAATGTATCCCATGGGCACATTACAGGTTTGGTAACTCATGTCACCTGTCACACTGACCTTTCACATGATTGGGTGTTGATTCCATCCTCTCTATTCCAAAGAGTCAGTCCGTGTTTAAGACTCTGTAATAGTGATAACACATGCCATTCAGTGGCTAACAAAGTAGGTCACTGGTAGAAACAGGGTTTTCATTTAAAGGGATGATGTTAGATACGCATTCACAATGGTTGTCATGTGTGTAAATGCTCTTGACTGGTCATACTTGATGCTTTTAAACCATGCTTTGGTTGCCTTACTGTTATATTCAGATATGTCACATGAGCATCAGTTGGAAGTAATTTACCAACATGAGTTGGAAAGCAATAGCATTTATGCTGTACAAAGTGTGCACAATGCCAAAAATAAGTGCGGGACATTCAGACTTGGCCTTTACAAATGTGGACTTCTGCAGTCTTGAAAAAATGGTACGAAGTGTTGAATACTAATTTACAAGTAAGATGTTCAGGACTAATTGTCTGTACAGACGATGCATCCAGACGGCCCCGTGGCATAGTGATCCACATGAAGCATGGGGAACATGCAGTCATTGGACTTAGCAGTGTGCTGACCTGAGTTCACATGGGAAACTGGTGAAATGCATCCAATGTGGACAATATTCTGATTCATCTTTCTAATACTGGAGCCATATACCTTTCTCCCTAGCTATGCCTACTACCTTGGTGTCTACACGATAAGAGTTAGACATGTGACCTGACAATCAACTACTTCAGCTACTGGACAGATGAGCAAAATCAATATATTCTGTGTGATATGGCCTATGCAATGACTACACCAGCATGATGTATGACAAGAAACATATGTGACCTGTAACACTAGACCTAATGGTTCCCAAGTAGATGAATAGGGATTGCAGCATGGATACCATGTCTTAAATCAATTGTGTGACTCATATTCCCATTATGAGGTCTAATCTCCCTTGCATTAGATGAGACAGGTATGTTATGACACAAGGCCGTCAGTACAGAAAGACAATACATCAGCTGGTAAATATCGATGTAGTAGACATTGTTAGGTTTACTTGCATACTAACATGTGGTATTAACGGAACAGTATCAAATATTTCACCCACAAGTCCGATTGATGTAGTCGTGTAATCTTCGAAGAGTTTTGATGAAACCCATGTGTCAAGTACATATGGACGACTCATGTGATTCATTTTACTTCCTGTTTACAGCATCAGAACCGTCTAGTGGAGGAGACAGTGCCATTGAACTTGGGGAAACAGCTAGCCAGAGTGGTTTTTGTGCTGAGACCGAGCAAAAGGGAACCAGTGGCACGGAGGGTGAAGGGAGCCTCACTGAGGGCAGGTCTGACATCACATCTGTCAGCTCAATGATGAGCTCAAGCTCTAGTGAGTTTCCCATGAGGTGGTGGATGACACAGGGACTTGATACACTCCATCAGAGTCCACCACCACCCCTACCATCTCCAACCTCCCAGCTGCTCCCCAGCCTACTGTCCTTGGCCGCTCCCCTAGAAGGGGAGGTGTCTCCTTCGTGCCAGGCACCTCACCCTTGCCTATGTCTCCCCTGCTGCCCTGAGTGTGGAGGCCATCAACATCCTGAGGCAGATGTCTGTGGGACAGACAGCAGTGCTAAATGTCCTCCAGGTGCATACCAATCAACTTACACAATTGGTATCATTCCTGGAGGGCATTCACTCGGACATGTCTGCCCTACAGAGATCCAATCAGGCTCTAGCCTACACACTGACAGCAGCATTGTCTCATATTCAGCTGTACTAACCCCCTCCTGCCTCTTCCCAATCCACAGTCCTGACTCCCCTCTCTAACCCAAGCACATGCAAACATAAACATGCATCCACCTCAACATCCAATGCAGCAAACAAACACACAGACATAAGGGCAAACACACACGTATGCAAACTCACAAGACAGACGTCACACTCACTACCACAGACATGCCAACAGACACAACACCCACTGCACCACATGTCACACTAACAGCAAAACAGGCAGACAGTACACCATCACACCTATACAAAACAGATACCACACCAGCATCTACAGACATGCCACAGACCACAAAACTGTCTGCCTCCACAACCCCTACCTTTGTCTTTCCTCGTACCCACTGTGCCCAGAAACTCCACCTCATTGCCCTTGACCTCTTCCCTACCCAAACCCCCCAACCCCCGAAAAAGATTAAAATGACCCTGCCGCCCCTGCCATTTACTTCAGACCCCCTGCCCACCACAAAAAAGTACCCCCAAAACTTCACCCAAGAGAAAATCCCCTGGTACAAAAAAGTCCCAACCCCCTCCTGAAACCCAGAGTTCCACATCCCAACTTAGTACCTCCACACCCAAGAAATTCTGCCCCAAGAAATCACCTACCCTCCCTATTCCCTGGCAGACCCTTACACATTACCAGATCCCCAAACTTGTGAAATCCTACCTATCCCCCCTCCATCTAGCCCTCCCACTGCAGTTGTCCAACCCCCCTCCATCTGACCCTACCACTGCAGTTGTCCAACCCCCCTCCTGATTCCATCCCTCTCAAAACCCAACCCAGTCCTCCTTTGTCTTGTCCCCTTGGTGCCTGGCCTGCCTTCTAGATGCCCCTCCCGTGACTGATGCAGGCAAGTGATGAAGGGCATGATGTTTGTGGCCCATAAAAATAACAATCTTCATTTTACTGGCCATTGGCCTTTTTTGCATTCAAATATTAATACTATTTTGCTGAATAAAGCATGTTATGATTTTGTTTTCAGATTTCTGTGTCCCAAAATGGATTTGTTGTTAACTCTCATTCATGTGTGAATTGTGATGTAAGTGTACAATGATGTTAGTATGGCAAGGATTGCATATGGTGCATGGAGGACAATCACTTGGTTAGTATGTATCCTAGATTTTTGTGCCTACTTTGGTAGATGTCAATGTCAACATTGGTTTTGTCTATGAGTGTGACATGAAGTCACAAAGCTTTGTTTAGGAAAACACACTTCCACATAGTTCATGCTTTCAGATGTCAACATAGTGCAAGTGTGGCAAAGTACAACAGTTTCAGAGAAGCATGCTGCATATGTTTGTAACGGGCTGAAAGACAACTGTCTCATCAATACACCTGGATACATACGGACTTTGACTACATGGTAATGACTTTGGGCACACCAATGTACGCAATGTAATGGTACAATTGTTGTATGTGACTTGATAGTGATGGACCCAAGTCTGTGTCTTCTATAGGTCTGGTAGACTTGTGGCAATGACAACATTGCCACAGGTGGCATGCCACTGTAGGCCAATATCGTTCAAGGCTGTGAACCCATATGATACATTTCCTGTGCCCATGGTGAGTATACGGTAGGCATTGTTCTGACAGTGACATGACCCTGCTGCCCTCCAGGACTCTACTTTCTGTAGATATTCCTGTTAGGCAAGGTATCTGTAATCTGTATTGTCCAGTGCCTTTAAAATTAGATGTCAGTCATGACATCCTGAATTGTGTTTGGGTACATCATGTGGATGGTGCATGTGTCCAGGACATGTCTCAGTAAGTTATAGTGTTTTACTGTCTTTACAGGGACAGAATTGTTGTATGTATTAGTTGGATGTGTACACAGCTTTTGGTACATGAATGGTTGTCACACTATTAGAATGCTAGTGATGACATGCTGTGATTCTAGAGTTGTACAGTACCTAGCATTGTAATGTACATCTCATTCTGGCCTTATGCTACAGTTTGAGTGTGAAAGTCTGGCCATTTCCCAATTCTGGGAACTGGACATAGGCCACATCATGCTCATGTGATATTTCTTTTGATTTTTTATTGGTGCACACATGGCCATGCGTTTGCTCATACACCCAGAAATATGATGCACCAAACCAGAGTATTGTAAGCAGTGGGATGGGGATGTATGGTCTATCCCAGGCTGATGTTAGTTGCAATATGTTGTCCAAGCTTTTCAATAAGTATTTGTGTGATAAGTCAATTTGAGTGTGTCTACATGGCCAGAGAGGATGTGTGACAAGCTAACGTTTACCAAGACACAATGCGTGGTAGTCAGGCTTGTGGTTTTGTTGTTTATTCTACTTGTTGTTTACATTGAGACAAGCTTCATGTTGTTCCTTTTAAGAAACCTATTGTGTATTCTGGCTTGACAAGGGTTTGTTTGTGTGTAGTCATAGGGATGTGTATCATGAGTATGTGTCTACCTTTCCCACATAACTGAGCAACTTGCTAGTGCATTTCACATATGGGCACTAGTTCAAAAGTTTATCGTTTCAGGCATATGAAGAATCTGGGATGAGATATAACATGCCTAACATTGTAACTAAGATGGCAGACAGTTTGTATTTGCCAAAGGCTGTGATAGTCATATCAGTTAGGTGACACACATGTGACCCACCTACATAGGGATTAGGAGTTGTCACAATACTGTCAGAAGTGGATTGTGCTTGTTGTGTCTAACCCTGGGCGAAGTGCTACGCTATGCTCGCGTAGTTTGCGAAGTTTGCGCTACTTCGCACAACGCGAATTGCACGTAGCACAGTGCAAACACGCGTAGCGTAGCGCCGCGGTCATTTTTGCTTGCTCGCGGTCCTCAACGTCAAGTTGGCGACCGCGAGCAAGCAAAATGACTATCCCGGCGAGACTTTTTCCTCGTTCGCGATCAGCAACATCAAGTTGCCGATCGCGAGCGTGGAAAATAAACCTCCCGGCGAGATTCTCAACGCGGGGAGGTCAGGTTTCTCATTGCGAGTGGTCGCGTATGCTCGCGACCGATCGCGATGAGAAACTACCAGTCCCCGTTGAGAAAGCTGCTGCTCGAGTAAAAATCTACTCGAGCGGCAGTAAAAGACAGCTCGCACTGTGCAAGTTGCCGTTTTCAATGATTGCACAGTGCGGACAAGCATCCGGCACTGTGCAATCATTGCGAACAGTGCACTACGCAGTTCGCGTAGTGCTACGCGAAGATCGCGTAGTGCGAACTGCACTTTGCGTAGCTTCGCGAAGCACTACTTCGCGAACTACGCCCAGCCTTAGTTGTGTCCAAGATATGTCATCTACCTGTTCAGAAACAATGCTGGGTGCTGCATGGTCTTTGTGTGCCATTTATGTTTCAGACATTTAGCCAAAGTCTATTCATTGCAAAGAGTATTGTTTATGTACATCTAATTGACCTGTTGGGAATGCTAGGCTATGTCAAGGCCTGTTAGTACATTCTGAGTGAACAACATTTGTCTGTGCTTGGCACAATCAATGCACAACACCCTCACCTGGGACTCTTTTTAAAAGTTTTGTTTGCAAATATTTTTATCTAACAAGCTCAAGATCAAGTATTCACATTGATGATTTTACATGCACGTCGACACTATAAAGAAATCAGAAGTATATTTATCCAGTGTATGGGCACTGATTCGTGACTGCAACACACTCAAGTAATTGTTCTTAGTGAAGGCTTGTGTCCACAGCACTTAGGTCACACATATGATAAACAGGCAGATTTAGCTTTTTCCTAAATAACTATGATGTGTATTCTTGTATGTCCCACATACCTCAATATTTCCGCCACTGCGACCAGATCTTTCCCCATTTTATTGTGCAGGCCCTGCTTTTATACACAGTTTCTTCTGCACGCTGGCACCAATTCAAATCCCTTTCCCATTCAGTTACTGATGGTGGTTGAGGAGCTCCCCATCGCCTGCCAATGTTTCGCTTATCAACTACAGCCGCCAATGTCAACCAAATATTGGTGTACCTGCGTCTATCTATGTCTCCTTTGATCAGCAGAAGCCCCTTTGTGCCCAGGGTGACCTCCACGCTGGAAACTTTAGCCATTATGTCTGTCACCCCTTGCCAAAACTGCACAATCTTGGGACACTCCCATAGGATATGGAAGAAGGAGCCCTCCTGTTGGCAACCCCTGGTACAAAGTGGCGTCGATGCCCTCCCCCACTTGAACAGCCTAGTGCAAAGATAATATGTACTGTGTAACACCTTAAGTTGTACTAACCGGAATCTCGAGCGTATCGCTATTTCTCTATTATTATCTTTTTAACTGAGTTTTATATAGCACAAACTTAGATAGCACCAGTTGCATTACATGAGAACACATTCATTTTTGTTAGGCATGGGGAGAATAAGTGATTTGCCCAGAATCACAGGATGTTCAGCGTCATTGCCGAGACTCGAACCCAGTTGCCCAGATTTGAGATCGACCCCCCCTAGCCGTTAGGCCAACTCCTCTCTATGGCCTTGGAGTGCCTCCATCTACTCCTCGTCATCTATATTGCCCAGGTCATCTATTCAGGCTGCCCTAAGGGTCGTCAGAGGGTCGGGCATGTTGTTCGTGAGTTTATGATAAATTGTAGATGTTGCCTTTTCAGGGATGGGGTCTGCCAGGAGCCTATCTTCTAGAGGGGAGTGATCTGGAAGGCTCACACACTGCTGGAAGTAGCTGCGCAGGGCATGCATGAGTCTCAAGTATGGGAAGCTCTGAGCCTGGGATAGGCTGTATTCCTTCTGTAAATCCTCAAATGGTAGAGGTGCACCATTCCGCCAGACATCCCCCAGTCTTTCTATGCCTATGGTCTGCCAGCTTCTGAAACCTCCCAATGTCACTATATCTTTCAACTGATCTCCAACCCACAGTGGTGTCATGCTTGTTAATCTGCCCCGCCATCCCAGTACAGTCTTCGCCTCTGTTCAACATGCCACTACTGTTGCTGTGTGGCTAGGCCATGCATGGCTTGCCTTTTTTGTGTGTAGATAAGCGATTCACAGTTCCCTCCTTCCATTGCCGCTCTAACTACTCTATAGGCTGGCTCATTTACGCCTGCAAACACCTAATCATTTTTGACCAATAGTCGCGAGGCTAAGTAATATAGTTTGATGTCTGGGACAGTGATACCGCCATCATAAACTCCTTTCTGCAGCTTGCGGAGTGCTACCCTAGGTGTACCCCCCTGCCATACTAGCATCCGAACATCATGTGCTACTCGCATGAAGAGTGCCAGGGGGATTGGATAGGGGGTGTTCTGCATAATGTATAGAAGGCATGGCAGAGCCATCATCTTATATAGTGCCGCTCTGCCCATCAGGGAGAACGGCAGGGCACACCAGTGCTGCACGTCTGTATGGAGTCTTTCCAGTTGGGGAATAAGATTCCTCACCTGAAACACCTGTCGATCTCGAGTTACATACATTCCCAGATATTTGAAGCCATCTGTCGCGATCGGGGCCACACATTTGGTTGGCAATCGCGGGGGTGAGCCTGACATAGGGAAAATCACTGACTTAGCCCAATTTATAGAAAACCCTGAATAACTGTTAAATAGTTTGAATATGTGCAGTATTCGTGCTATAGAGTAATATGGTCTTGAGAGATATAGAATTATGTTGTCGGCATACAACGATGTGCGCTCCTCCCAGCCCCTGGTGTTACTATGCCCCAGATCATCGGGTCTGTTCTAACCTAATGTGCCAACGGTTCCAAAGTTAAAGCAAACAGCAACGGCGATAAAGGGCAACCCTGTCTCGTGTCCCTATCACCTGGGACTCATAGGAATGCACTGAGATGTCAATGTGTTTGGCACAAACAGCCCTTCAGTTTACAGACTGGAATGAGAATGTTTAATCTGAGTGTCTTGTCATGCCACACTTGCCTTGCTCTCACCCATCACTCAGCATACACAATGCATCATTATCATTACGACATGTGGCCACATCACTTGAGGCTGCTATGGATGTGACCGCAACCGTCCCGTGCCTGGATAAACATCAGGGAATCCTATGGTGCGCTCCTACAACTAAAGGCTGACAGCCATAATGGGATCGTAGCACATTGGACTCTGCTCAACAGGGATGAGGGCAGAGTGAGAAGAGTAAAGAATTGATGAGATTTTAGATTTTAGCACACTTTTCCACTGACAATTGTATTGTCTGTACAACCTAGGACCATACAATTTTACCCACTAATCATTTGTGGTTGAGCATATGATATGTGTGTATGTTATCATTTGCGCCTAGATGACAATGGAGTACTTTTGAGATATGCTTGATGCTGGCCAAGATCACACAGAGATGAACTTGGAGTGTTGTTATGTCTAGTGGATTGCCCTGTGTTACATGTGTTAAGCCAAGTGGACTGTGAGTGCACAGAAGTGTTATGGGCCCCTCTACTGTGCAGGTGCTACAGAAGCCTGTGTTATACCCATGCACTAAATTGACAGACAGGGGAGGATGTGGATGTTGGGATGTGAGGATCAACTGCACATGTGGTTTGAAAGGTTGATGTTGTATGAGCTGAGCTAGCTAAACAAGGGTAGAGATGAGAGAGACTTGTGTTCCCATTTTGGAAATGGAGTGGAGACTCAGACATAAGAGGGGCAGAAAAAGTAACAATTTTTATGAGAGTGGAAGTGAGGAGTTAAGGTCAAAGGCAGTTCTTGGATGGGATACGTGAAGTATCATCATTATTACAATGTGAATTTTTTTAAATGCTGGAGTGTGGGAATCTGAGTTTGGGACCTTGTAAAACTGGTAAAATCATGTGCAAGGTATGCTAGGAATAGGTAGATGTGATTGAGGTAGAACCAACTAGACAAGCTTAGAGGCTGGCAGGAGATGAGAGCTATAGTCTGTGGCACTATGGTGAGAGATGACTGTGATAGGGCAGCGTCATTGAGAATGGTAGTTGTTAATGTGCAGAAGTCAATAGAGGTATGGAGCATGGAACTGAGATGTGGATGTGACAGAGCCACAGTGAGACAAGGTCAAAGTTTTTAGTTGAAACGAGGTGGATAGGTGCATGTCAAGGGTATATACCAGTTGAGTAAGTTAGGGTGGTGGATGTGGAGATGAGAGGTGTTGGCCAGTAGATGGATGTTGTGTTTGAATCTGTGGGTGCACTAGCTTGTCAAATGACTACTAGTAGTCCTTAAGCAGAGTAAGGTTAGTGAATGGGGAGAGGCAAATGAATGAGTACAGATTCATTAAGCAATGTAAGTGTCTGGATGAGAGATGTGGTGAGGTGCTAAGTGTGAATGTCAGAGTTGGATATGATGCTGTACCTTGGGAAAAAAGTGTGGTCCAAGCCATTAGTGAGGAGCAAAATGGGGATGAGAGGTGTACATTTGACATGATACATTTATTGTTTGCTGAGGAGGTGATTAGTACAGTACATTGTTTACATAGCATGAATGGGAGAGGTGTTGTGTACATAGTGATGAAGAGTGGTGCTGAGAATGTAGGTATGGATGTAAGAGGTGCAGCACCAGAATGAGCATGTAAGAGTCTGAGTGAGAGAGTTAGAGTACAATGGTGGAGCTTGGAGGGTAGAAATGGTTTTAAGGATGGCAGTACCAGAGGGTAATTTTGAAGAGCTTGTGTATGATGGATAGGTTGAGAGATGAACATGTACTTTGAGGTGGATGTGAGAGGGGCTAGACCAGCACAAGTAGAGATTATGCAGACCAAGAGGTAATGTGGAAATGTACACATGGAGAGGATAGGTGGATGAAAGCATGCAAAAACAGTTAAAAGATGAAAGTTTTGGATGTAGTATGTGTTAGCTGTGGCTTGCTGTCTGCCACTGATTGTTCATGACAGATTGTTGACATGGCTGCTAGGAGAAAACTAGCATAAGCAAAACCTATTGGCATCACAGGACACATTCCCTCCACCTAGCCTTGCCTTGGCTGAGTTGTGTGTGGGCATAACTGCTAAGTTACCCTTTGTAGGTAGATGTTGTCACTGATTGCTCAGTCTTCCCCTTGGATATTGCCCTGGGATGGAGGTGTTGAGGGTTCATGTTTACTTTCATGAGGCAGAAACATTGAATGGCAGTCCATTGATTAGAGGGCCATAGTAGCCCCGCAAGTGAAAACTATAAGACGCGTGTTGGTGGCCCACCTGGGGGCAGACTACTCCTAAAATGCCTCCCCACTCATCCCAGGACACTACACACACATGGCATTCTGACTTTGAATGTCAGACGCATGGGGACGCCAAGGAAGAGACACGCATTAAGATGATATATCTGGATGCGCTAGGAAAAAAAACATTGCACTGTTACAAGAGACACGTGTGACACTGGACCCAATTCCAGAAATGTTTGCATAGCCAATATCTTTTCATGATCTACTCTGGTTCGGCAAGGGTAGCCCTTGTGTGGGTCCATATGGGGATCCCATTTAGCCCATTAGACACTGCCATGGAGCCGGAGGGCAATATGTCTTTGTAGAGGGGATCATTGATGTTTTCGAAGATTATGGGGCAGTGTTTCTGTGCCAAATGTGGACAAACCGAACTTCATTCTGCACCTATCCCTCATCCTCATGAGGTGTACCCATAGCCCCTGGCTTGAAGATGGCAATGTCAATTGTGTCCAAGAGCCACAGATTAAGCACCACCCCCCAGCATCCTCTCCAGTGATGGCAGCGTGCCTTACACAATGGGGTGCGCACTGGTCCCTCCGACACTGTTGGTGGTTTCTACATCCTGAGACCCAAGAGTACTCCTACTACTCTGCAGTACACAATCTACACATTCTGAATGGAATAATTTGTTGGCAGCTCACACTACAGCCTGAGGAGCTAGATGCTGAATAACTGTGAATAACATTCTCAGAATATAATCAAATACACATACACATTGGGTATAGTGTGCAGCGACCTCCCCCAGGCCACACATGGTAACTGCATCCTAGGGTGTTGTTGGTCCGTGCATGGTGCTCATTACTCAGGGATTCTGTCTCCAAATATTTCACTGACAACTTGGACACAGCCACTTCTAGGTTGTTGGAGTGGGAAGCACTGCACTGAAAGCAGTACTGAGTGACGGGTGCTTGGGGCTTGGGTGGGGGCTAGGGCTAATATCCGCAGGGCTTTGATGTAAACAGAGGCACCACTAGGTCAGCAGGAGATTGCGGTCCAGGTGCAGGCTGGGATGTTACCCACGCTGACAAATGCTCAAACACACCACACCCATCTAATTGAGCGACTGCATTGCTTTTACTTTGCAACATGACAAGCTGAAATGCACACGGGAGGGAGATAAGTCAGGGCAACACCTGTACTGCATCCTCTGTTGCTTAACAACAGCCCAGCACATGACAATGATTAGGGATCACAATAGTCAGGCAGCCATCCATGAATCCTTCACGTTGTATTGTTATGGCCTATACATTCTCCCTGAGTCTGAACGCAAGGTAGATTTTTCCTAATTCCTTTCCCAATTAAATCTACTTGTACTTGATCTGGCAACACATGCAGTGATCACCAACCCATTGGCTGGTACCAGAGATCCACAGAGTGATTATGCACACTGCCAAGTTCACAAATCAGGCGTTGAGCAGCCTCCCGTCAAGCCTTGACAAGGCCTATGAGTTTGTACTTGCCCACAGGTGACTGTAGCTCTCTCCGGCCACCTTGAGTGATTGGAGACACCCACAATCCATGCAGAGATCTTTTTTTGTGATCACTGTTAAAGCCCAACAGAGGCCTGGCTGAACTGGCGTCCTACAATCCATTGTCCATGCTTGCAGTGGATTTTTAATCCTTAGTACAGTAGTAGTGGTACCTCGCCTGCTAGTACACATACAGCATCTAGTGCATGGTGTCCAAAAACTTTCGATCCCTGATAGATCCACCACGCTTAACATTCATAGCCAAATTAGGGTGCTGTAGCTGGTCCAGGGGAGGTGTCCCTATGTAGCCTTAGTGCTGGAATTGGTGAAGGCATTCAATACTGTTGATTGGGTATACATGTTTACCAATCTGTCAAAACTGGACATTGCAGTGCAGCTGCAACAACACATATGGGGCCGATTATGATGGCGGGCGGACTTTGTCCGCCCGCAATCGCCCCGGTAAATGGGACCGCCCGCTATGTGTGCAGCGGACCCGCACATGTGATTAGGATGCCACCGCCAAGGTGGCGGTGGCATCCCCCATGTCTAGCATTGTGGCGGGCGGTGCTCACCACACCGCCTGCCACAGTGCTGGAAATGCATGTTGTGCATCTGCATGCACAACGTGACAGGCACCGCGCGGTGCCTGCCACCTTGTGCATGCAGATGCAGGGGGGTACCATAGGTACCCCCCATGTGCAGCCCCCACCCCCCCAACACCCTGGGGGCCCGCAACGGGCCCCCAACAGCAAAGACCGCGAGCCTTTCCATGGCGGCGACGCCACCATGGAAAGGCTCATCTCCGCCGGCATCATGATATGGATGGCGGTGTCTAGCAGACACCGCCACCATATTAAACCCTTTTCCGACCGGTCGACTGTTCGGCCGGGCGGAAAACATGCGGACGGTCTTACCGTCTGCCGGGCTCCCCTCCGCCATGGTAATATGGCGGGGGGGGATTTGTTGGCGGACGGGCGATTATGGCGGGCGGATCGCCACCGCCATGCGGGCGGTGGCGATCCGCCCGATATCGTAATCGACCCCTTATGTCTTTTTCATACCAAGCCAACTGCCCAAGTAAAGTTTTTTAATAGACATGTCACCCTCTTTTAGATTGTGCATGGGGACTCGTCAGGGCTGTCCCCTTTCCCCACTGCTCTTCGCAGTGTCAATGTAGCTGCTATCCCAGCAAATTTGTCATGGGTAGTAAGCATGGTGAGTTCCACTAGGCGATGAGGTACATGTAGTATCCATTGATGCAGACGAAATGCTGCTCTATATTCAGTCTCTTTGCAGGGACATTTCAGGGTTTCTATGAGACTATCAGATTTGCAGAGTGTGTCAAGTTTGTGTGTTAACTGGGCCAAGTGTTGTGTTTTTCCTCTCTGTGTGGAGTATTCTCTACAAAAGGTGAAGGCGGGTGAGTAGAAGGTGATGCATGAGCTTCGTGTGTTTTGGTACTTAGGGGCCCATTAGGATGGCGGGCGGAAGCACTACCGCCGTGCTGGCGGATGCTAAAACCACCAGTTACCGCCGGCACGCAGCAGTCCACCCGCCCGCCCTATTACAATGCCAAAAGGCAGCCATATACCGCCGGCAAGCAAGCGACGCTGTCCGCCATCAAAGTGCGCCCGTAAACGTAGCGGTGCAGCCCAATGGAGACACACCGTCCGACGAAATCACGTACCGCCCGGCCTACAAATTACGATGCCGCAAACATACTGCGCTCACGGCTAAGAGACACCGTACGTGAAACTGAGGCGGGAACCCGAACGTCGAGGCGAGACACCGAAGAGGCGGAACCCCCCGAGCATGAATCCAGCACTGCAGGCCCTCCCCATGCTCTACCTGATGCACCACCTAGGAGGCAACGCACCGCGGAGACGCAGGTAGGCACACACACAACAAGGGCACGCAAACACCGCACACAGTGCAAGGGCGGAAAAATAGGACATCCCCCCCACCCACCCCTGCGGGACAAGACACATCCACCACTGAACCCACAAATGCCACACAGGCCAAATCGTAACATCTTGCAACACTCGTGTACACAGCACCTGGAACCAGGAACTAACGTCTCCGTCAAGGCACCGCAGCTCAGCGGCGATGACGCAGCCACACATGCGCACAACGCAGAGGCCAACGGCAGCGCCATGTATGCGTCGCACACAAACAACACAGGGACACAACCAAGCACCACACACACCAGCCCCACCCCGAACGCACATGACACGTGACAGGCCTGCCACAGACATGTCCCCAACGCACAATTCACGGTCAACACCAAACGTCACACAACCGACGCACACATGTCAGTGAAGTCACGCAACAGCAGGACACACCCCAGTGTAACAAACATGGCGAAGCACACAGTGGCGGCAATACAACCCAGCAGAACATGTGCCCCGTCGGCAAGAGGTACGCCAGTACCATGCAGAAACACCCATACCACCCTGCACCCATGAACAAGACATACAAAATGGAACACCAAAGAGCCCGGGGACCGACAACAGGTGGACTCAAGAATAACACTCGCACACAAGGCCAACGTATAGCGGAAACGCAGCCTGCCGCCCACACACGGGAGAGCAGACAGCACTGAATGACCTTCCATTCCAACTCCGAAACCACAGCCTGACTAAACAAGCCGGAGAATACAGCCATTGTCCCAAAAAATACCAACACAGGCATGCAGAGGAGACCGACCACAGGGCAGATAGCGCATATCACCGACGAACACTCCGAACGTGAAAGAAAAAGAAAACACTCCCCCATGTCGTTCCCATGCAACTTATCTGGAAGGAGTCACACACCACTGACCTTGAACATTCAGAGAAGCATGTGGGATGAGGGCCCGTGTCCACCGCACAAGCCAACAGAACAGAAGTCCTGCCTCCCCACGACCATCACAGACTACCCAGCAGCTTCGGAGCCTGCACACTGCAGACTGCACACACAGCCGGAGCACGCCACCACATCGCACCGCAGCAAATGGCACTATCAACACACCTACCCAACTACGCCCGACAGGTCAAGCTGTACAAACACAACCTGGTACAGATAATGGGATGTGAAGCTCTGTCCCTGCTGAACGTAAGTTACCGACTGACTTACCGCATCGCATTGTTCAGCTGCGTCATACCCGTCTTCTACTGTCGGAGGTGTCCCTTCCACCATCCTGTGGAGTTGTGCCTCTCCAACCCGGCATGTCCAAGGGCGGACCTGCTACCACTATTCCACCCTCTGGACGCACACGACAGGGTCTGCTCAGCCTATGGGGGCATGGCGTATGTGGCCAACATCGCACCCGCACTGCAATGGGACCACTGTGCCTCCACACGACGGATCATTGAGCACAGCTACATCGAATGCCATCCAACATGCCCCATCATGCTCCTACAAGGGACAACTTACGAACAACACCTTGACAGCCACCATCCGCTACATTGGCTGGCAAACATGTATACCACCAATGACATGGAAGCCCTGCTGGAAGGCATCGCATACCTGACAACCTGTCAATTCGTCGGACCCCGACGCACTCCCCAAATTGAGCCATGATGTCCGACACCGTACCCATGCTTAGCTTCCGCACGTACTGCCCAGTAACCACTACAACAGCCTGATCAAACGACCTGCAAATGATACCACACCATCAACGACACCGCCATGACATCGGATATGTCCGGGACATGCACTCTGCTCCCCATCACATCCAGGAACTCAACATGGATAGGGGGAGGCAGTGGCATGGGAATCGTGCATCGCACCCACATGGACAGAACTGCACGCACAACCATGCCATGACATGGATCCTGCGCCCATGGACACATGCACCGCTCACTGGACAGGAATCGCCCGGCTGGAGTATGTGAGAGCTGCACCACCCTCCCCGGAAATCCCGTACCAGGACCTCAGCATGGACGACAAGTGCATACAACTACTACACGACCACAGTGACTGTGACATGTCCAGTAGCCACCACATTGCAACAACAAGTGGCACGCCGTTGCATGCACGCAAGCCCATGCCCTGATGTCATCTCACATGCACGCGTGCATGAGTCACAACCGCAGCAAACCTGTCACATGGAACTGAGATGGACTGTGCCCATGATGCCAAGCGGTCTGGTAGGCTACATGTATACCGTCTGTGTCAAAGTCCGCAGCTCCGCAGCTATTCGTAAATGTACATTATCCCAGGTTTGGCCAAGCAGATGTAACTCTGATGCCCACATCCCACATGCAACAGCTAATCACATGTACCCCTACACCCATGCCATGTGTAATCATGCCAGTATATCCTCCACATGCATTCCGCTGCCAGTAGTGTCCACTATACTGCATCACAGAGGACATTAGTCACAATACATGTTCTGAAGAAAAAATCTGTCTCTGCTGATTCATTTCACAAGTACGAATGAGAGAGGATGAGAGTGTGTGAAGTACACGGCAGTCGTGACATGACCATGTAGTCCACTGGCATCGGATGGCAACGCAAATGAGTCGCACAACTGTGGAAGACACACATGTGTCGTGTGAAGTGGGATGGATGCAGTGCACGGGTGGGTGTGACGGGTAGATGCGCACATGCTAAGTTGAAGCACGCTGTGTTGGGAGGGGTCATGAACAGTACACCACCGCTTCCCTGGGCATAGTGAGAGGCCACCTGCCGGGGGGGGTAGTGAACACGTGTGTGCACAGCAGCCGGGCACACGAACAATGCGGTACCAGGCGTACACGTCAGCCCACCCTCTGTGGACAAGCTGGATCCTGTTGTGCGCCCGCCAGGCCCCTTGCCAAGGCACACACAGCCCCTGTCGACCATGTGTAACCCCAACATAGTCAACCCGCACAGGCAATCCAGGGCACGTGATGGCAGTGGAGCATGGTGTGTGAGAGGTCCCTGCGCGCTCCTCCTGGTCACATCACGCAGGCAATAGATCCTCAATGTGTAGCATGGCACAAGTCAAATGGAAGTGTTGGGGGGACGCACCACAGCACGAGCAGCAGTGACGTCACAGGAGGTGGCTTGCACCATCCCACCCATTGCCCAGATCTCCACACACGTCACATGCAATTGTGACAGAGTGCAAGAGCGTGCGCAAGCACCCCCGAGCCCTCCCCAGAGTGGCCAAAGAGTGAATGTGTGGGCCATCAGCTCCAGACGGACGCGGACTGGCCGCCAGGGCAGCTACAGGCGCTGTGTGTCGCAGGTGGCGGATACGGAATGCGGAGACTGGAATGCATTGTCCATGCAGGCCGGGTCTCCAGTTGGGGCACCACGCAGGTGGACGGCGTCCCGCCATACATCACACCGTGAGACAGACCACTCATGTAACTGGACCCACACATACACTCCTTGGCCACTCTGAGGCGAGCTTGGGCTGCTTGTGCATGCGCTAGCCTCGCAGGTGCAAATGCATATTGGGGGGAGCGAGGGGAGGCCATGAGGGCAGGGGCGAAGTTGACTGTATCACTGTCAGTGAGTACAAGGGATGACCCTGATGTGGACAGGAAAAGACGTGTTCCGTGTGTATTGCGACTAGTCGCCAATCCGACTACCCCCCCATGTCCTGCATGTAACGCCGCACCTAGCCCCGCCCACCCGCCACATCGAATTCATCTCCAGCACAACATCCTTCACATTGGAAACACTGACTGGGGGTGACGACCATGGGACCATCCCGTGGTGGCCACCCACGTGTACATGTGTGCCCTCCATGATCCATGTCACCTGCGGCAAAGTGATGACATGCGCAATGAAGGAAGTGAGGGGAGCTGTCCGCCCCACGCACAGATGGTGCATCAGCTCCACAGACCCAGCAGCGACTGCAGCAGGGGTCACATGCGGACATAGAAAATGAACACAGGGCAACACATTTGTGTGGGTGCACCCACTGTGACCAACAATGCGCAATAATCGACGTACTCGCCCTGTGCATGGCCCACCACCCAACGGAGGCACATCCAGTGCCACTATCCCACACACACAACCCTTTCACGAGACATGGTGTGTCCAATAGTCAGTACTGAGTAAGCGCCCATCTGGGGGTCCCTGAACAGGAGACACATGCAACACACTAGGCAGTCGGTGCTGTCACCTACTGGCATTGTGCAGTCAATGTGCAGGCCAGGCCTGCTGGGACTCAGAGGGGCAACATGGCCCAGCCTGACATTCACACGAGCAACAAGTGCAGTGAGACCTGCATTGGCAATTGCAGACGTACGCCTGCACCCAGCTGGGCCCGGACGCCTACCCCCATAGTGGAACACGCGGGGTGCAGCCGCGAGGGTCAGTGTAGTTGGCGGTGAGGGCCTGGCACATGTTGGCGACAGTCCGCTGATGTGCGTGTGTGTGCAGGTGCACAATGTACGGGGCCACAACACGCCGTGTGCATAGGCAGGGACGGCCTGTGGCCGGACCCCACATGTCTGTTAGCATGTCATCATCTGCACATTGTCATGGGTGCATGTCATACGCATATGCACACACATGCCAGCTCCCACTATGTACATCTGCCACCTGGCACGTGCAATGTAACGTCTCACTTGTGATGTGTATCTGCAAGCACACAGCCGTGTTGGCATGGGGCTGTCAATGTGTACACCTGTCAATGTTTCTGTTGGTGTGATCCGTACAGTGCTGTACATAGGGTGCAGTGGTGACACCAATTACTGTCCCATATCCACTCGTGCCACAGGTCCCACTTGTTCTGGCCGCTCAGCCTGTGCCCACATCGTCGTTGGTGTGTGCCATACTCATCCAGCCTCGGAAGCAGTGTGATGCACAGCAGCCAGTCATGTTGCCGTGGCGTTGTCGCTTGACGAATATGCAGTCAGTCCCCATCAGCACGCCTCGCAAGTGATTGAGGCCTAGATCCCCATGTGCATGCACATAGCAATTGTTTGTGTCACTGCCCATTGCTATTGGTGGGAGACCGGTGTAAGTGTATTGTGGCTGTGCTGTCCCTGCTTGACAGCTGGGCTGTGACTCATGTGCTTGCTCAGTCATATCAGTTATGTGTATGTGAAAATGCCATGTGGTGTGTTGCTTTGACATGTGTCCACTTCCATCTTTCCTAGGCGGAGACCAAACATTTTCCGCCCTTACCAATTGCTGGCGGACATGGAGGATTCTGAGATCATCCGGAAATTTCGTCTGGACAGGCCAACCCTGCATCGATTTGGTGCCATGTTGGAACCCCACCTCCGTCCTCGCAGGGTGTATCCGACAGCATTCACCCCCACGGCTAAGGTGATGGCTGCCCTGCATTTTTTCGCCACTGGGTCATTCCAGCACACAGTGGGCAGTGGAGGTGGGATGTCCCAGCCCATGTTCAGCATGGTGCTGAGGGATGTACTGGCAGCCATGATGCTGTACAGAAACAGGTACATTAGATTCCCCAGGGCTCGTGAATTGGCGGCAGTGAAGGGTGCATTCTATGCCCTTGGCAGGATCCCACACGTCGTTGGTGCCATTGATTGCACACATGTTGGCCTTGTTCCACCACAGGCCACTGAGCAGCTGTACCGCAACCGGAAGCACACGCACTCCCTGAATGTGCAAGTGGTGTGCCTTGCGGACATGGTCATTTCCCACGTGTGTGCAAAGTTCCCAGGCTCTGCCCATGACGCTCACATAATGCGCAACAGCATCTTGCCACGACTGATGACCAATCTGCAACAGGACCGTGGCTGGATTGTGGGTGAGTATGTGGAGTAGTGTAGCGTGCTGGCTGTGCGATGCTGTCTTCTGTCCAGTTGGAATTGCAACGGTTCTCTGTGTCCCTCACACCCAGGTGACTCAGTGTACCCGAATGGGCCCTGGCTGCTCAGTCCATTAAGGAATCCTCGGACCCCAGCAGACGATCGCTACAATGGGGCACATGGGAGGACCAGACGTGTGGTCGAGCGTACCTTTGGCCTCCTCAAGTCCCGCTTCAGGTGCCTGGACCGCACCGGGGGTGCGCTGGCGTACTCCCCACAGAAGGTGTGCCAGATAGTGGTGGCTTGCTGCATGCTACACAATCTGGCCATTCGGAAGCAGATCCCCCTCATTGTGGATGACGGAGATCAACCAGGGCCCCAGCCCGCAGACCAGGACAGCTCGAGTGAGGAAGACAGCGGTGAGGAGGAAGCTGTGAATGTGCGTCAGCAGCTCATCGCCCGCTACTTCACTTGACGGTGAGTGTCCATGTATGACGGCTGATGTAGCTGTAGTTGTGCAGGTGTATGTGTGCTCTGTCACAGGGGCCTTTTGTTCACTGTGTGCTGTGTGTCAATGCTCCATGTCCAGGTTTGTATGCCACTGACGGTGGCTGTGGCATTGTGCCCTATTGCTCTGTGCGATGTGTGTACATTGCTTGTAGTTGTTGACATGTACTGTGTGATGGGTGTGTGACACACTCATTGAATGTGCTCCTGTTCTGTCTCCTACCCCTAGGTCCCTACAGCCCCTCCTGTCCCATCGCCATGCCACACATCAGATGCTTTTCAGCTCAAGGTGGCCGTTGATCTTCGTACAATAAAAACACAGTGCACAGACAGCAGTTCGTGTAAAAGGTGCATTTATTCTCAGATGTGACATGTCATTGTGTGCAAGGTGATGACATGTGTGTTGCGTCCAGTGACAATGGGCTGTCGGCCATGGCTGCGTGCTGCTCAGGGTGTACCCACTAGTTCTATGTCCCTAGTCCAACAGACACATGCCATTCAGATGGCTGTGTGTGATCGGATCGTAGTCCAAGTCAATGCAGTGGGTGGTCAAGGATGGCTGGCTGCCTCACTGGCGTCTGGAGCGTGCGAAGTCCTCCCGGAACATCTGTTTCCACTTCGGACGGCCCCTTCCACGTTTGCGAGGGGGGGGGTGTGGTGGCGAGCCGCTGGTGGTGGGTGAGGTCTGCTCACTGGCTGTGGACGCAGGGGGACTGGACACTGCTGCTCGACCCTGCACCACAGCAGGTGGTGGCGGAGGTGGTGTTGCTGTCCCTGCCTGTGACCTCACCGCCACCACCAGCTGGCCCATGAGGGCCACGAGTTGGTCCATATGGGCGTCCATGGACCTCAACACCCCCAGGACCTCCCGCGTGTCTGAAGCAGACCTGGCCCAGTGTCCTTGGGCCTCTTCATAGGCCCCAAGGACTCTGGCAATTTGAGGCAGGGCATGGCTCCCAGGGGAGGCTGGCGTTTGCCTGAACCTGCTCCTCCTACCAGTCCTGCTGCCACCGGCCTGCCCACTAGCCACATTGCTCACCACGGTCCTCGCCCTGGCTCCCAGGGTGGACCCAGTCGGCCGGACCACCACTTGCGCTGGGGCTGGGGCCAGTGAAGACGTGGTGGTGGTGGCGGCGGTGGTGGTTGGTGTGGCGATGGTGGTGGTTGCGGCAGTGGTAGTGGCCGCAATGACCGTGGGTGTGGCCGCAACGACAGTGGGAGTGGCCGCTACGACAGTGGCTGCAGGGGGCTGTGAATGTTCAACAGCCCTGGATGATGGGTTGGTGGGTAGGAGGGGGCCTGGGGAGCGGCTGGGCCCTGCCACACCAGATGGGCCTGCTGGGTGGTCTGTGTCCGAGGAGGAGGACAAATCCTCCACATCCGTGTGTCCTTGTTGGGGGCTTGCAGGCTGGCTGTGCTGGCTGCTGTCTCCATCCCCAGCATCCAGCAGTTCGTCACCTGTGGGGAGAATGAGATTTGTTATTGTGTTGCACCTGGCGAAGTATGTATTGGTCGTCTGACATTCTCAATTCATGCAAACTCGTACACGGGTTGCCCGGAGGCATGTGTGTGGCTGTACCATTTGTAGTTGTGTGTGTTTGGCAATGGGACTGTGTGCTGTGCACATGTGCATGAGACGGATTGGCAATGCCGATGGGTGTGTCGCTGTGCTCCTCCTTCTTGTGGCTCTGGTGTATGCGGGCTCCATGCCCATCGTGGAGCTGGTTTGTACTTTGCTATTGTGGTTCAGATGGTACGCTTAGGAACGCATATGGCAAAATGGGGGTCAGGCCCCTGAAACGCATTTGTGATGTACTATGCTTTTGGGGTTCAGATGGAACGCTTAGGAACGCATATGGCAAAATGGGGGTCAGGCCCCTGAAACGCATTTGTGATGTACTATGCTTTTGGGGTTCAGATGGAACGCTTAGGAACGCATATGGCAAAATGGGGTCAGGCCCCTGAAACGCATTTGTGATGGACTATGCTTTTGGGGTTCAGATGGAACGCTTAGGAACGCATATGGCAAAATGGGGGTCAGGCCCCTGAAACGCATTTGTGATGGACTATGCTTTTGGGGTTCAGATGGAACGCTTAGGAACGCATATGGCAAAATGGGGGTCAGGCCCCTGAAACGCATTTGTGATGTATTATGCTTTTGGGGTTCAGATGGAACGCTTAGGAACGCATATGGCAAAATGGGGGTCAGGCCCCTGAAATGCATTTGAGATGGACTATGCTTTTGGGGTACATACTGTGTGCCATGGGTGCAGTACGTGACATGTGTCGTGGCAACATGACAGTGCATGGTCTGAGGTGTGTGTATGTCTGACATACCCGGCATATTTGCTGTCTGTTGTGATTCCTGGGCATGACATTGTACGCATTGTTATGAGTGAGTGATGGTTGTGTGCCACCCGACGTATTGCAGATGGTCCAGATCCTTGGTGTGCGTGCTGCCCTGTGCCATGTGCATCAATGTAGTGCTCGGGGGGGTGTGGCCCATGTTGTGTGTTGTTGCTCACAGTGTGACGTGTGCTTCATTGGCTTCTGGCACATGATTTGTCATGGGCATGTTTCTTTGCGTGACTACTGTATGTGGACCAGCTGTTCGGATGACATGCCTTTCTTGTGACTGGGGCTGACGGATGAGATGGATGGTATGTTGTATGTGCATTGTGTGTCTGTGTGTTAGATGGTTCAGTGGTGTTTGTGTGCATTCATGTTGTTCCACTCTGTTACGTCTAGTGTGGTTTTGCGTACATGGGCGTAGTTGTAGGGTGTGTGGTTGACAGGCAGTAGGGGCTACATGGGCAGGACTTTAATGGTGTTTCGGTTGTGTGTGATGGGTTGCGCAGTGGCTGCCGTGTGGTACTGTATTCAGTGTGACTTGTGCATGCAGACGTGGCTCCTTGGGTGTTGCTGTGTCTGTGATGGGTCATGTGGGGTGTGAGTCTGTGGTTCATGTCCGTGTGCACATTGTTCACTTGTTCGTGACAGTGAGCAGTGCTGCGTGTTTGTCTGCTACGTGACATGTCCCATGTGTTGGTCGTGATACAGACCTCATGCCTCCAGTAATCCAGCCCTGTCCAGTTTCCCACCTGCAGGTTGTTTCTGGCGTGCACTGAACTGGATGCAACATGGTTCTGGGCGGGGGGGTGCTCCATGTTGCAGGTCTGTGGGGGTGGGGGCGGTGTTGTGGGTCGTGGTGATGGCTGGACACCCACTGACACCGATTGTTGTGGGCCGTGATGTCTACCTTTCGGCTGTCGGTGTGCACTGCAGTGGCTGACACGTGGGTGTGGGGTGTGGGGTGTGGGGTGTGCTCCTCCTTGCTGCGCTGTGGGACTGGGGGCCTGGTGTGTGTTGTACTTCAGCTGTGCCCCCTCCCACCCACTGCCTTTGTGTTGTGGCTACTTACCTGTTACTTGTCGGTTAGTGCAGCTATGGCAGACACATGGGTGTGGGGAGTGCTCGTTGTGGCGCTTCTGGCGTACTTGGGGACCTGTTGGTGGTTACGTGGCTGGCTGAGTGTACACATGCCCCCACGTATTTTTCAGTCGTTAGGTTTGGGCTGTGTGTGGTAGTGTCTGTTGCATGTGTGTGTGAGGTGTTGTGTATTATGTACTGGTAATGGGGGTGTTTGTCCCTCGGAGCTGTGGCATGGTGGTAGTGCATGTGAGTACATAGCGGTGTGCTGGTATACATTAGTTTGTACTTACCAGCCTCCACTCCCCCTGTTAATCCGGTGAGGATCTCCGGATGAATGATGATTCGCACCTTCTCCTCCCACGCTTTGAAGGTCTTGTATAGCGCGGGATTCCTTCCGCCAGTCATGGCAGCCAGCTCTCTATTTTTGCTCTCTTTCTTCTTGACCAGGCTTTTGACGTCGTTCCACCGTTTGTTGATTTCTCCTCTGTTTCTGGGTACGGTCCCGACTGCATTGACCTGGTCTACGATCCGGTTCCACATTCTGTTTCTGGTGGCTAGTGGTGTGTGCTGGACCAGGTTTCCATAGATTTGTGGGTGCACCTTGATGATCTCGTCGACCATGACCGTCAGCTCAGTGGGAGTGAACTTGGGCATTCTGTGTGCTGCCATGGTGTTTGTGGTGCTGGTGCGGTGTGTGTTGTGTGATGTGCAGGGGTTTGTGGTGCTGGTGTTTGGTGGTGGTGCTGCTGCTGCTGGTGGTGGTGGTGGGTGTGATGTGTGCGTATCTGTGGTGTGCTGCTGTCCTTGCTGTGTCACTGTGTCCTCTCCTCTCCTCTCGTCTCCTCTCTGGTTTGCAATGTTGCAAGGGGTTGTGGTCTGTGATGGTCAGCTTTTGTACTTTCTATGTGGGTGTGTCCGTTTGGTCTGTTGTTTTCAGGTGTGTTGTGTCTGGTGTTCTGGGCTTTGTAGTTTTTGTTTGTCCAGGGGGGGTGTGTTTTCAGGATGTGTACTGTGTTTGAGTATTTGTGCGTGGGTTGCTGTGTGGACTTGTTGGCCATGTTGTGTGCATTTGTTTAGGTCCGGGGATGGTTTCTGTGCAGGGACGTGGCCGCCATGGCTTCTGCCGTGTCCATTTTCACGGCGTTGTTTGCGCTGGCGGGCGGTGTATTTGTTGTTTTTCCGCGCTCATGGCGGTGCGATCGTAATTTCACGTGCGGTGTCTAGGCCGTGAGGGCCGGCGGTTTTGTGTTGTCGTGCGTGTTTCCATCCGTTGCGGGCGGTTTGACTCCGACTGGGACGGGGGCGGGCGGTATTTTGTGTGTTTTTTGCGCCTCCGGCGGTTTTCGGTTCGCGGCATCGTAATTGCTCGGTCGGTATTCAGACGGTGTAGGCGGGCGGATTTTTACCACTGTAGTTGTTGGCGGATTTTTTTCCGTCCGACATCGTAATGGGCCCCCAAGTGATCTGTAACTGTCATGTTTCAAACAATCTCATTGTGTAAATATGAGCAGGGCCATATCCTCCTTACGTCCACAGATGGATTTTATTAGCACTCTCCCAGTTATAGGCCAAGTATGTCTTTCACTTGCCAAAAAGGTAATGCTACCCTGCATCTTGTAATTTTCTAAAGGAGGGCGGTTAACTCCGCTCCACCAGTGATGTTTGCACAGTTTTAGAACTCCGCACTCCATTTGGAGTGTGAAGTTTTCAAAAACTCAACACTTGCAGCAGAGCGGAGTTTACCGGTTCCGAGGACAGGAGTCAAGGACTTACCTACCTCCCAAATGGTGTCCTGCTCCTGCTGCTGTCTGCACTCGGCTTCCGCTGCTCCGGCTTGGAGAATTCAATTAACAGGAAGAACTGCAGTGTGTATGGTATATTGCGTGAAGGCATGCCTAAGGGTTAGGCATGCCTTCACGCAATGCACCATGCGCACTGCAGTTCTTGCCTGTATGCTGCAAACCTGTGGTCCAGAGTTACAGATGTACTTGGCCCAGTGAGGGGTTGGTTCAGCCTCCTTCCATTGGAGGGGATGCAGAGAGGGATATTCATGCAGATGTTTTTAAAGGTATCCAATAAAAAGGATGGATTTGTAAATGCTCATCAAACGCCAGGCCATTTGCATGCATTGTTAGACCACTGCTGTCCCAACACTGCAACATGTGGGCGTAGCAACTCGCTAATGGTGTAAGGCTGAGGCTACTGTGCAGTGCAGGGAGTGAGTCATGTGCCTCCACAGGATTGCAACAGCTAAGCTATAGGACAACTTGCCACAGGACATACTGGGTGCACATGAAGAGCAACTGGATGGGTGAAGGACTTTGAAGGGTCAGGGTCTCACCCCCCCATGTGTGGACTGTGAGGTATGTGGGATGCTGACATTCTAAATGCCATGATCCTTCTGTGCTCATCTATCTTGTTATGGTTATTGTGCTGTTCAATTTTATACCATATGCTTCTGTTGTGGTATGCTTGACTCAATGATGAATGTTTGTTATGCCCATCTGACCAGATTTGCATTGCCTGCTTAATGTAAGGTGATTTAAACCCATCCCAATTTGTGCCCAGGACATGATAAGGAGCTGAAAGTAAGGGATTTGTTTGGATGTTGAAATGTCTTGTGACTCGTGTGCAGATACATGCATTGAGCCATATGTCAGCAAACGCAATTCCATGTCTCTTTCTTTTGTATGTAAGAAATTGGCTTAGTTTTGAGATGTGTGTCTTCCTTCCCCAAGGTTTTGGATCATGAACCATCCTTTGTGTACCTGCAGATTTGGAGGCTGCTCCATGTTGACTCTTATCACTTTTGACCTTTTTGAGTGCTGTAACTCCAAGTGGGATATTTTGATACCATGAACTGACTATATAGGTATGTATCCTAGCTCATGACCCACAGGCTGCCCTCAGTGAACAGTGGTGTAGGAATGGCACAGGTCAACCAGGGAAGTGTAAACCTGGCCTGGCAAAGCATATGGGGCCCCAAGATAGTTGTGCTCCAATGTATTTGAGTGAGGTGTGCGTGCAAGCAGACCTGGGTGCATGCTAGGGATTGTATGTAAGGGATTCATGTGAGTCCATCTCTGGATCTGTGCTGGATGGTGAATAGACATTATATCGAATTATAAATATCGAATTGTAGTAATATCGAAGTTGTAATATCGAATGTTAGATAATATCGAATACATGAATATCGCAATCAAAAATATCGTTTTTTTATTTCTGTAAAAAATATCGAAGTACAAAATATCGAATAAGTAATATCGTAAGTAGATAATATCGAATTGTTAGTGTTGTAAAAAATATCGACCAAAAAATATAGGGGCCCATTACGATGTCGGGCGGAAGCACCACCGCCGTGCTGGCGGACGCAAAAACCACCAGTTACCGTCCGCACGCAGCAGTCCACACACCCGCCCGATTACGATGCGAAAAGTCAGCCAAACACCGCCGGCAAGCCAGCGACGCCGTCCGCCATCAAAGTGCGCCCGTACACGTGGTGGCGCAGCTCAATTGACACACACCGTCCGACTAAATCACGTTCCGCCCGGCGTACAAATTATGATGCCGCAAACAAACGGCTCCCACGGCTAAGAGACACCGTCACGTCAAACCGAAGCGGTAACACGAACGCCGAGCACGGACACCGAAGAAGCGGCTCCCCGAGCATGAATCCAGCACTGCAGGCCCTCCCTGTGCTCTACCTGATGCACCACCAAGGACGCAACGTACCGCGGAGACGCAGGTAGGCACACACACAACAAGTGCATGCAAACAGCGCACACAGTGCAAGGGCGGAAAAAGCGGACATCCCCCCACCCCTGCGTGTACACGACACATCCACCAATGCATCCACAGATGACACACAGGCCAAATTGTAACATCTCGTAACATATGTGTACACACCACCTGGGACTAGGAACCAACGACCCCGTCACGGCCCCAAAGCGGCGATGACGCAGCCACACATGCGCACAACGCAGAGGCCAACTGCAGCGCCATGCATGCGTCGCACACAGACACAGGGACACAACCAAGCAGCACACACACCAGCCCCACCCCGAACGCACATGACCGCGTGACAGGCCTGCCACAGAATGTCCCCAACGCCCAATTCACGGTCAACACCCAACGTCACACAACCGACACCCACATGTCAGTCCAAGTCACGCAATATTAGGACACCCCCTGTGCAACAAAAATGGCGAAGCACACAGCGGCGACAACACCAAACAGGAAAAGCTGGGCCCCTTCGGGAAGAGGAACGCCAGTACCACACCTAAACACCCATACCACCCTGCACACATGGACAAGACATACAAAACGGAACCCCAAAGAGCACGGGGACCGACAACAGGTGGACCCAAGAATAACATCCCCACACAAGGCCCAACGCAGAGCGGAAAGGCAGCCTGCCGCCCACACAAGGGAGAGCAGACAGCACTGAATGACCTTCCATTCCAACTCCGAAACCACAGCCCGACTAAACAAGCCGGTGAATACAGCCATTGTCCCAAAAAAGAGCAACACAGGCATGCAGAGGAGACCGACCACAGGGCAGATAGCGCATATCACCTAAGAACACTACGAACGGGAAAGAAAAAAGAAAACACTCCCCCATGTCGTTCCCATGCTAGTTATCTGGAAGGAGTCACACACCACTGACCTTGAACAGTCTGAGAAGCATGTGGGATGAGGGCCCGTGTCCCCCACACAAGCCAACAGAACACAAGTCCTGTCTCCCTACGACTACACAGACCTCACAGCAACCTCGGAGCGTGCACATTGCAGACTGCATACACAGCTGGAGCACGCCACCACAACGCACCGCTGCAAAATGGCACTCTCAACAGACCTACCCAACTACGCCGGACAGGTCAAGCTGTACAAACACTACCTGGTACAGATAATGGGATGCGAACCTCTGTCCCTGCTGAACGTAAGTTATCGACTGACTTACCGCATCTCATTGTTCAGCTGCGTCATACCCGTCTTCTACTGTCGGAGGTGTCCCTTCCACCATCCTGTGGAGTTGTGTCTCTCCAACCCGGCATGTCCAAGGGCGGACCTGCTACCACTATTCCACCCTCTGGACGCACACGACAGGGTCTGCTCTGCCTATGGGGGCATGGCGTATGTGGCCAACATCGCACCCACCCTGCAATGGGACCACTGTGCCTCCACACGACGCATCATTGAGCACAGCTACATCGAATGTCATCCAGCATGCCCCATCATGCTCCTACAAGGGACAACTTACGAACAACACCTTGACAGCCACCATCCGCTACATTGGCTGGCAAACATGCATGCCACCAATGAAATGGAAGCCCTGCAGGAAGCCATCGCATACCTGACAACATGTCAATTCCTAGGACCCCGACGCAATTCCCCTAATTGACCCATGATGTCCAACACCGCACCCATGCTTAGCTTCCGCAGGAGCTGGCCGAGTTACCACCACAACAGCCATACCAAACGACCGGCAACTGTTACCACACCATCAACGACATCGCCATGACATCGGATATGTCCGGGACATGCACACTGTTCCCCATCACATCCAGGAACTCCGCATGCATCGTGGGAGGCAGTGGCATGGGGTATGTGTATCGCAATACACACAAAAGAAGGGGTGAGGGTACGGACTCACCTACTCCGAACCCCCTGTAAACACTTTATGCACCAGAAGGAGTAGGGAGTAATAAAATCTGTAACGTACTGGCATATACGATACGTTCTAATACTGCCCTCACTCACACAAATGTGTGACATGCTTCATCATTGGGCTGCTACAAAAAACACCCCGGCGTAGCCACGCCTGGGGTGGAGCAATAGGGTGGGGGAAGACAATACAACACAGAGAAAGACACAAATAAATTCTATAGTGACTGGGAAGGACGGTAGTGAAAGTGCAGTTAAGTGAATTAAAACTAGCTCGGAAGTATCGCTGTGCCTGAAACTTTAATTCCTGGATCTTCCGGCCAGAATAAAAAGTGTGAAGGATGATGGTGAATGGGAGATTCTATGTGCTCCTAACACCCCTCCTATACTGCGAAGTGGTCAACATGTTTCGGCCGTCAATAAGTGCCCCTCATACCGGGTCACGCCGGCCTTCTTCAGGACTCTACCTTTCCCAGTGAGTTCTCCCTCACCTCCAATTGAGATGAGAGAAAATTAAAAATTAGTTCCTTACGTATTCAGGGTTTTTTTCTCCCATGGATCGTGTAGTTACTACGGAACCAACAAGACAAACAAAACAAAAAAAGGAAAACCCATCAGGAATAGTAATCTCCTGTAGGTCAACACTAAATCATATTGAAAAATTAACGCAAGCCATAGTACCAACCACGGTGTCATTCATACTCCAAGGAATGACTATTATATCTATCCCATCTTGTATTTACTTGTGCCAAAGAAAATCAAATAAAATCTGCGATCATATCTACAATAAAATAGTTCATATAATCATATACATATTGATTATATATATATATGTATTTCTATATTTTGTTATTGTATATCTTTCCAGCATCATCAACCAACAGGCATTAGTACACACAACCACAGTCATTGTCCAATAGGGGTCCGGTGTATCTCTTTACTCACCGAGTTTACCCTAAAGTCAAATTTGAACTGGCGGCGGGCAAGGAGAGACCCCCTATGGTCACACTCTTTCCAAGAGGAGAATAAAAACAAATGAAATCATTACACACAAAGTAGAGATCCATACTACGGAACTTTTCTCTCTATCTAATATGTGTTAACAGTTTTACGAAGTCAAGGTTATGTCAAATAGGGTAATTTCAAATGCGTAACTGGCGTATATTAGCAGATGATGATAGCTGCTAGTCCCTAAGAAGCCAGACGCGGCTGGTGGTACCCTGGGGCAACTTACTACTACATCTCCAGCCCTGGATATATCGTTTGTCCTCTCTCTAACATTCAGCCATGTCAACAGGGTGCCTCTCACTTCCTGGTGTTCACTCGATAATGACTACGCCACTCAGTGATCCCTTGGGTGTTCCATACAGTAGGTGAAATCAAACCCACATATATCAGCCCGTTAGACTCATGTATGCACCCACAGCACACCAGTCCCCTCCTTACTACATCAAGGGTGGTTCTCCGCAAATACTGCTCGTCTCCGTCCGCCGTGAAGAGTGGCAGCGGAGTGGAGCGTACGATGTTTTATCCCTACTCAAGCGGAAGTTCATAGTTCCGGTCACCTGATGTACGTAATCCACGTAATTCCAACATCCCTTGTGACCCTGTCTCAGTATATCATCTAGACCGCTCGCCCTCCGTTCCAATATATTTCATACGCCTGATTCTCAACAGACACCGTGCAACGTGCACGTGGTGACGTCACCCATGGCAGAATCAATGCGTATAGAGAATATTATTCAAAAAACATCTAGAAAGGGTGATCCTACCCGAATTAAATGTTTAATTAATTCACTAATGAAGGGGACAAATCAATATCATAACTTAATGAGACAAACAGACAGGTATTAAATTATACTGCTATAAGGAGAACTCCCCATTTGAAATTAAACCTGAACTTGACATATACCCCGATTAGAAACACCCGTAGTAAGATGCCATCAAGTGGATAAATCCCCAAGGTCACAATATAGTTCATCTAAGGGGGTGATAGAAAAGTATATAGGACGGAGAAAGGCGATATACCATGAATTGGGACTAATCATTAGCAATTTAGAGCATTCCACGGAATATCATCATTGAGCCCCACTTCATGGCTCCATGGCGATACACCCATTTTTGTTCCCTCAAAAACAGGGCTCTGGTCTTATCCACTGCATAGCTATTGACTATCAGTTTCTCTATAACAGTCCATGTTAGCTCTTCAACAGTATGATTATGTTCCAAAAGTGTGCTGTCAGTTTCGTGTTAGACCTCCCACACCTTATGGTACTCCGATGTTCCATGATGCGTGTCTTAACCCTCCGGTTAGTCATACCTACATATCGCATCTGGCATGGACAGGTAATGAGGTAAATAACACCCTCTGAGTTACAATTCGTCTGCGTCCTTTGTTCCCAGAGGGTACGCAAGGCCAACATCAATAAATTTTGTGTTGTTTGTGAGGTGACAAACATTGCAACTCCCACATCTTGAATGACCCCGTACTGGAGGCAACTGACCTATAGTTGTTATTTTACTTGATGGCAGAAGAATAGGTCTCGTGTGTACTAACATGTCTTTTAGATTGGCGCTTCTCTTGTAAGAAAATAAAGGCTTGTCAATTTTCATTCCATTGGTATTAAGTATTTTCCAGTGTTTCAATACTACTCGTCTGATTTGATGCGACGCCGTATTGAAGGTAGTGACACATACTGGTTGATTCACATTGGGTCTCGTTGCTATCTCCAGGAGATTCTCTCTGTTAGTATTTATAGCTCTTTTCCTGGCTTTCTTAATACTCCGTTCTGGATATCCCCTCTGGGACAGTTTCTTAGAGAGGGTGGTGGCTTCTTCTTTAAAGCAAGATATATCTGTGCAATTTCGTCTCAGACGAAAAAATTGGTCCACTGGTAGGTTTTCTCTTAGAGATTTCGGATGGAAACTTTCGAAAGAAAGTAAGGCATTCTTATCGGTGGGTTTATGATAGACTCTTGTATGTAATTTTTCCTCCCTTCGGTACAATCATTAGATCCAGGAAGGGTAGTCCTGTCTTCGTAACCAAAGATGTAAACTGAAGTAAGGGATTCCTCTGATTCAACCACTCCAGGAAGAGGGTTACTGATGGTTCATCACCTTTCCATACAAGAAGCACATCATCAATATACCGCCGCCATACCTTGATGTTCTCTCTCCACGGGCAAGCCGGGTCAAAGATCACTTCTTTCTCAAAGGCACCCACATACAGACCCGCTAGGCTTGGGGCGAAGGTACTGCCCATCGAAGTCCCATGGGTCTGTAAAAGATGGTGCCCTCGAACTCAAAGTAATTCCTGGTCAATGCTATCTCAGCCAGGTTCAATATAAAAGCCCGTGGTGTTTGATACTGCCAGTCTTCTGCAAACAGGATATCCTCCAGAACCCTCAGGGTTTCTCTCGTGGTATGTTGGTGTATAGCGCCTCTATATCAAGACCTATAAGGAATTCACTAAGAGGATCGAAATCCAGATCTTTCAAATGATTTAAGATGTCCAACGTATCCCGCAAATATGCTGGTAACTTCTGAACAAGCGGTTTGAGAAGAAGTCGCAAGATGCGATAGCGGCTCCAAAGGGATCCGATCCCCGACACAATCGGCCTACCCGGTGGTGGTCGGGTAGGTTTATGTATTTTGGGAAGAACATAAAAGTATGGTACTCTCGGTTGATTCTTGATAAGATATTCTGCCTCATGTTTGGAAATCCAATTATTCACTGCTCCTTCCTCCACCAAGGTGGCAATTTCCTTAGTAATGTCGGGTGTAGGATCTACTCTAATCTTCGGTAGTTTCCTATCATCCGAAAGTAAACGTAGACATTCATTGTCATACGTGATTTTATCCAAAACCACTATCGCTCCTCCCTTGTCCGCCGGTTTCAAAATAATGGTCGGATTGTCATGGAGTTCCTTCATTGCCGCCTTCTCAATGTGCCAAAGAAAATCAAATAAAATCTGCGATCATATCTACAATAAAATAGTTCATATAATCATATACATATTGATTATATATATATATGTATTTCTATATTTTGTTATTGTATATCTTTCCAGCATCATCAACCAACAGGCATTAGTACACACAACCACAGTCATTGTCCAATAGGGGTCCGGTGTATCTCTTTACTCACCGAGTTTACCCTAAAGTCAAATTTGAACTGGCGGCGGGCAAGGAGAGACCCCTATGGTCACACTCTTTCCAAGAGGAGAATAAAAACAAATGAAATCATTACACACAAAGTAGAGTTTTCTTTGAGAACAGGGAGGATAGGAATCTGGCAACAGGAGATACAACCCTGCGTCCTAAATCTACTTTTACACCACAGCTTTCTAATCTCCCGCAGGAAATAGGCACTTTTGAACATGCTGTGATTCATGATTTGGAGAACTTACGAACCAAGGATAGACGCTCTTTCTCCAATATGACCAACATTGAGAAGGCGGCAATGAAGGAACTCCATGACAATCCGACCATTATTTTGAAACCGGCGGACAAGGGAGGAGCGATAGTGGTTTTGGATAAAATCACGTATGACAATGAATGTCTACGTTTACTTTCGGATGATAGAAACTACCGAAGATTAGGAGTAGATCCTACACCCGACATTACTAAGGAAATTGCCACCTTGGTGGAGGAAGGAGCAGTGAATAATTGGATTTCCAAACATGAGGCAGAATATCTTATCAAGAATCAACCGAGAGTACCATACTTTTATGTTCTTCCCAAAATACATAAACCTACCCGACCACCACCGGGTAGGCCGATTGTGTCGGGGATCGGATCCCTTTGGAGCCGCTATCGCAATTTTGCGACTTCTTTCTCAAACCGCTTGTTCAGAAGTTACCAGCATATTTGCGGGATACGTTGGACATCTTAAATCATTTGAAAGATCTGGATTTCGATCCTCTTAGTGAATTCCTTATAGGTCTTGATATAGAGGCGCTATACACCAACATACCACAGAGGAAACCCTGAGGGTTCTGGAGGATATCCTGTTTGCAGAAGACTGGCAGTATCAAACACCACGGGCTTTTATATTGAACCTGGCTGAGATAGCATTGACCAGGAATTACTTTGAGTTCGAGGGCACCATCTTTTTACAGACCCATGGGACTTCGATGGGCAGTACCTTCGCCCCAAGCCTAGCGGGTCTGTATGTGGGTGCCTTTGAGAAAGAAGTGATCTTTGACCCGGCTTGCCCGTGGAGAGAGAACATCAAGGTATGGCGGCGGTATATTGATGATGTGCTTCTTGTATGGAAAGGTGATGAACCATCAGTAACCCTCTTCCTGGAGTGGTTGAATCAGAGGAATCCCTTACTTCAGTTTACATCTTTGGTTACGAAGACAGGACTACCCTTCCTGGATCTAATGATTGTACCGAAGGGAGGAAAATTACATACAAGAGTCTATCATAAACCCACCGATAAGAATGCCTTACTTTCTTTCGAAAGTTTCCATCCGAAATCTCTAAGAGAAAACCTACCAGTGGGCCAATTTTTTCGTCTGAGACGAAATTGCACAGATATATCTTGCTTTAAAGAAGAAGCCACCACCCTCTCTAAGAAACTGTCCCAGAGGGGATATCCAGAACGGAGTATTAAGAAAGCCAGGAAAAGAGCTATAAATACTAACAGAGAGAATCTCCTGGAGATAGCAACGAGACCCAATGTGAATCAACCAGTATGTGTCACTACCTTCAATACGGCGTCGCATCAAATCAGACGAGTAGTATTGAAACACTGGAAAATACTTAATACCAATGGAATGAAAATTGACAAGCCTTTATTTTCTTACAAGAGAAGCGCCAATCTAAAAGACATGTTAGTACACACGAGACCTATTCTTCTGCCATCAAGTAAAATAACAACTATAGGTCAGTTGCCTCCAGTACGGGGTCATTCAAGATGTGGGAGTTGCAATGTTTGTCACCTCACAAACAACACAAAATTTATTGATGTTGGCCTTGCGTACCCCTGGGAACAAAGGACGCAGACGAATTGTAACTCAGAGGGTGTTATTTACCTCATTACCTGTCCATGCCAGATGCGATATGTAGGTATGACTAACCGGAGGGTTAAGACACGCATCATGGAACATCGGAGTACCATAAGGTGTGGGAGGTCTAACACGAAACTGACAGCACACTTTTTGGAACATAATCATACTGTTGAAGAGCTAACATGGACTGTTATAGAGAAACTGATAGTCAATAGCTATGCAGTGGATAAGACCAGAGCCCTGTTTTTGAGGGAACAAAAATGGGTGTATCGCCTGCGGAGCCATGAAGTGGGGCTCAATGATGATATTCCGTGGAATGCTCTAAATTGCTAATGATTAGTCCCAATTCATGGTATATCGCCTTTCTCCGTCCTATGTACTTTTCTATCACCCCCTTAGATGAACTATATTGTGACCTTGGGGATTTATCCACTTGATGGCATCTTACTACGGGTGTTTCTAATCGGGGTATATGTCAAGTTCAGGTTTAATTTCAAATGGGAGTTCTCCTTATAGCAGTATAATTTAATACCTGTCTGTTTGTCTCATTAAGTTATGATATTGATTTGTCCCCTTCATTAGTGAATTAATTAAACATTTAATTCGGGTAGGATCACCCTTTCTAGATGTTTTTTGAATAATATTCTCTATACGCATTGATTCTGCCATGGGTGACGTCACCACGTGCACGTTGCACGGTGTCTGTTGAGAATCAGGCGTATGAAATATATTGGAACGGAGGGCGAGCGGTCTAGATGATATACTGAGACAGGGTCACAAGGGATGTTGGAATTACGTGGATTACGTACATCAGGTGACCGGAACTATGAACTTCCGCTTGAGTAGGGATAAAACATCGTACGCTCCACTCCGCTGCCACTCTTCACGGCGGACGGAGACGAGCAGTATTTGCGGAGAACCACCCTTGATGTAGTAAGGAGGGGGACTGGTGTGCTGTGGGTGCATACATGAGTCTAACGGGCTGATATATGTGGGTTTGATTTCACCTACTGTATGGAACACCCAAGGGATCACTGAGTGGCGTAGTCATTATCGAGTGAACACCAGGAAGTGAGAGGCACCCTGTTGACATGGCTGAATGTTAGAGAGGAGGACAAACGATATATCCAGGGCTGGAGATGTAGTAGTAAGTTGCCCCAGGGTACCACCAGCCGCGTCTGGCTTCTTAGGGACTAGCAGCTATCATCATCTGCTAATATACGCCAGTTACGCATTTGAAATTACCCTATTTGACATAACCTTGACTTCGTAAAACTGTTAACACATATTAGATAGAGAGAAAAGTTCCGTAGTATGGATCTCTACTTTGTGTGTAATGATTTCATTTGTTTTTATTCTCCTCTTGGAAAGAAGTGTGACCATAGGGGGTCTCTCCTTGCCCGCCGCCAGTTCAAATTTGACTTTAGGGTAAACTCGGTGAGTAAAGAGATACACCGGACCCCTATTGGACAATGACTGTGGTTGTGTGTACTAATGCCTGTTGGTTGATGATGCTGGAAAGATATACAATAACAAAATATAGAAATACATATATATATATAATCAATATGTATATGATTATATGAACTATTTTATTGTAGATATGATCGCAGATTTTATTTGATTTTCTTTGGCACAAGTAAATACAAGATGGGATAGATATAATAGTCATTCCTTGGAGTATGAATGACACCGTGGTTGGTACTATGGCTTGCAGTTAATTTTTCAATATGATTTAGTGTTGACCTACAGGAGATTACTATTCCTGATGGGTTTTCCTTTTTTTGTTTTGTTTGTCTTGTTGGTTCCGTAGTAACTACACGATCCATGGGAGAAAAAAACCCTGAATACGTAAGGAACTAATTTTTAATTTTCTCTCATCTCAATTGGAGGTGAGGGAGAACTCACTGGGAAAGGTAGAGTCCTGAAGAAGGCCGGCGTGACCCGGTATGAGGGGCACTTATTGACGGCCGAAACATGTTGACCACTTCGCAGTATAGGAGGGGTGTTAGGAGCACATAGAATCTCCCATTCACCATCATCCTTCACACTTTTTATTCTGGCCGGAAGATCCAGGAATTAAAGTTTCAGGCACAGCGATACTTCCGAGCTAGTTTTAATTCACTTAACTGCACTTTCACTACCGTCCTTCCCAGTCACTATAGAATTTATTTGTGTCTTTCTCTGTGTTGTATTGTCTTCCCCCACCCTATTGCTCCACCCCAGGCGTGGCTACGCCGGGGTGTTTTTGTAGCAGCCCAATGATGAAGCATGTCACACATTTGTGTGAGTGAGGGCAGTATTAGAACGTATCGTATATGCCAGTACGTTACAGATTTTATTACTCCCTACTCCTTCTGGTGCATAAAGTATGTGTATCGCACCCACATGGACGGAACTGCACGAACAACCAGGACACGACATGGATCCAGCGCCCATGGACACATACACCGCTCAGTGGACATGGATCGGTCGCCTGGAGTATGTGAGTGCTGCACCCCCCCTCCCCCACCCCGGAAATCCCATACCAGGACCTTTGCATGGACGACAAGTGCATACAACAACAACACGACCCCAGTGACTGTGACATGTCCAGTAGCCACCACATTGCAACAACAAGTGGCACGCCACTGCATGCACGCAAGCCCATGCCCTGATGTCATCTCACATGCACGCGTGCATGAGGAACAACCGCAGCAAACCTGTCACATGGAACTGAGATGGACTGTGCCCATGATGCCAAGCGGTCTGGTAGGCTACTTGTATACCGTCTGTGTCAAAGTCCGCTGCTCCGCAGCTATACGTAAATGTACATTAGCACAGCCTTGGCCAAGCAGATGTAACTCTGAAGCCCACATCCCACATGCAACAGCTAATCACATGTAACCCTACACCCTATCCCATGTGTAATCATGCTCAGTATATCCTCAACATGTATTCCGCTGCCAGTAGTGTCCACTATACTGCATCACAGAGGACAGAAGACACAATATATTGTTTGAAACCAAAACTGTCTCCGCTGATTCAATTCACAAGTACGAATGAGAGAGGATGAGAGTGTGTGAAGTACACGGCAGCCGTGACATGACCATGTAGTCCACTGGCATTGGATGTCAACGCAAATGAGTAGCACAACTGTGGAAGACACACATGTGTCGTGTGAAGTCGTATGGACGCAGTGCTCAGGTGGGTGGGTGTGACGGGTAGATGCGCACATGCTAAGTTGGAGCACGCCGTGTTGGGAGGGGTCATGAACAGTACACCACCGCTTCCCTGGGCATTGTGAGAGGACACCTGTCGGGGGGGAAGTGAACACGTGTGTGCACAGCAGCCGGGCACACAAACAATGCGGTACCAGGCGCACACGTCAGCCCACCCTCTGTGGACAAGCTGGATCCTGTTGTGCGCCCGCCAGGCCCCTTGACAAGGCACACACAGCCCCTGTCGACCAGGTGTAACCCCAACATAGTCAATCCGCACAGGCAATCCAGGGCACGGGATGGCAGTGGAGCATGGTGTGTGAGAGGTCTCTTCGCGCTCCCCTGGTCATATCACGCAGGCAATAGAACCTCAATGTGTAGCATGGCACAAGTCAAATGGAAGTGTCGGGGGACGCACCACAGCACGAGCAGCAGTGACGTCACGGAGGTGGCTCGCACCATCCTATCCATTGCCCATTTTTCCAACCACGCCACATGCCATTGCGACAGAGTGCAAGCGCGTGCGCCACCACCCCGAGCCCTCCCCAGAGAGGCCAAAGAGTGAATGTGTGGGCCATCAGCTCCAGACGGACGTGGCCTGGCCGCAAGGGCAGCCACAGCCTCTGGGTGTCGCAGGTGGTGGATCCGGAAGGCGAATACTGTGATGCATAGTCCATGCAGGCCGGGTCTCCAGTTGGGGCACCACGCAGGTGGACGGCGTCCCGCCACACATCATACCCTGAGACAGCCCACTCGTGCAACTGGACCCACACATACACTCCTTGCCCTCTCTGGTGCGAGCTTGGGGCTGCCTGTGCAAGCGCTAGCCTCGCAGGTGCAAATGCATATTGGGGGAGCGAGGGGAGGACATGAGGGCTGGGGCGAAGATGACTGTATCACTGTCAGTGAGTACAAGGGATGACCCAGATGTGGACAGGAAGAGACGTGTCCCGTGTGTACTGCAACTAGTCGCCAATCCAACTACCCCCCCATGTCCGGAATGTAAGCCCGCACCTAGGCCCGCCCATCCGCCACATCGAAATTACCACCAGCACAACAACCTTCCCATTCGAAACACTGACTGGGGGTGGCGACCAGTGAACAATCATGTGTAGTCCACCCACGCGTACATGTGGGCCCTCCATGATCCATGTCACCTGCGGCAAAGTCATGACATGCGCAATGAGGGAAGTGAGGAGAGCTGTCCGCCCCACGCACAGAAGGTGCATCAGCTCCACAGACCCAGCAGCGAGTCCAGCAGGGATCACATGTGCAGGGGCAGCTGTGCCTGGTGTGAAGGCACATGAAATAGACAGCACATCGACCAATGTGTAGTCTGCCCACATCTACAGTCCATCATCATGTGGACATAGAAATTGAACACAGGGCAACACATCTGAGTGGGTGCACCCACCGTGACCAACAATGCGCAATCATCGACGTACCCGCCCTGTGCATGGCCCCCACCCAACGGAGGCACATCCAGTGCCACCATCCCACACACACAAGCCTTCCACGAAACATGGTGTGTCCAATGGTCAGTACAGAGTCAGCGCCCATCTGGGGGATCCTGAACAGGAGACACATGCACACACATGCCAGCTCCCACTATGTACGTCTGCCACCTGGCACGTGCAATGTAACCTCTCACCTGTGACGTGTGTCTGCAAGCACACAGCCGTTTTGGCATGGGGCTGTCAATGTGGACACCTGTCAATGTTTCGGGAGGTGTGATCCGTACAGTGCTGTACATAGGGTGCAGTGCTGACACCAACTACTGCCTCATATCCCCTCGTGCCACAGGTCCCACTTGTTTTGGCCGCTCAGCCTGTGCCCACATCGTCGTTGTCGTGTGCCATACTCATCCAGCCTCGGAAGCAGTGTCATGCACAGCAGACATTCATGTTGCCGTGGCGTTGCCGCTTGCCGAATATGCAGTCAGTCCCCATCAGCACGCCCCACAAGTCATTGGGGCCTAGATCCCCATGTGCATGCTCATGGCAGTGGTTTGTATCACTAGCCATTGCCATTGGTGGGAGACCTGTGTAAGTGTATTGTGGCCGTGCCGTCCCTGCTTGACAGCTGGGCTGTGACTCATGTGCTTGCTCAGTCATATCAGTGATGTGTATGCGAAATTGCTATGTGTTGTGTTGCTTTGACATGTGTCCACTTCCATCTTCCCTAGGCGGAGACCAAACATTGACCGCCCATACCAATTGCTGGCGGACATGGACGATTCTGAGGTCATAAGGAAGTTTCGTCTGGACAGGCCAACCCTGCATCGACTATGTGCCATGTTGGAACCCCATCTCCGTCCCCGCAGGGGTGTATCCGACAGCATTCACCCCCACGGCTAAGGTGATGGCCGCCATGCATTTCTTCGCCACTGGGTCATTCCAGCACACAGTGGGCAGTGGAGGAGGGATGTCCCAGCCCATGTTCAGCAAGGTGCTGAGGGATGTACTGGCAGCCATGATGCTGTACCGAAACAGGTACATTAGATTCCCCAGGGCTCGTGAATTGGCGGCAGTGAAGGGTGCATTCTATGCCCTTGGCAGGATCCCACACGTCGTTGGTGCCATTGATTGCACACATGTTGGCCTTGTTCCACCACAGGCCACTGAGCACCTGTACCGCAACAGGAAGCACACGCACTCCTGAATGTGCAAGTGGTGTGCCTTGCGGACATGGTGATATCCACGTGTGTGCAAAGTTCCCAGGCTCTGCCCATGACGCGCACGTCATGCGCAGCAGCATCTTGCCACGACTGATGACCAATCTGCAACAGGATCGTGGCTGTATTGTCGGTGAGTATGTGGAGTGGTGTAGCGTGCTGGCTGTGCGATGCTGTCCCCTGTCCAGTTGGAATAGCAACGGTTCTCTGTGTCCCTCACACCCAGGTGACTCTGCGTACCCGAATGGGGCATGGCTGCTCAGTCCATTGAGGAATCCTCGCACCCCAGCAGACGATCGCTACAATGAGGCACATGGGAGGACCAGACGTGTGGTCGAGCGTACCTTTGGCCTCCTCAAGTCCAGGTTCAGGTGCCTGGACCGCACCGAGGAGTGCGCTGGCGTACTCCCCACAGAAGGTGTGCCAGATAGTGGTGGCGTGCTGCATGCTGCACAATCTGGCCATTCGGAAGCAGATCCCCCTCATCGTGGATGACAGAGATCAACCAGGGCCCCAGCCCGCAGACCAGGACAGCTCGAGTGAGGAGGACAGCGGAGAGGAGGAAGCTGGGAATGTGCGCCAGCAGCTCATCGCCCGCTACTTCATTTGACGGTGAGTGTCCATGTACGACGGCTGATGTGGCTGTATTTGTGCAGGTGTGTGTGTGCTGTGTCAGGGTGGCCTTTTGTTCACTGCGTGCTGTGTGTCAACGCTCCATGCCCAGGTTAGTATGCCACTGATGGTGGCTGTGGCATTGTGCCCTATTGCTCTGTGCGATGTGTGTACATTGCTTGTAGTTGCTGACATGTACTGTGTGATGGGTGTGTGACACACTCATTGAATGTGCTCCTGTTCTGTCTCCCACCCCTAGGTCCCTACAGCCCCTCCGGTTCCATTGCCATGCCACGCATCAGGTGCCTTTCCGCTCAAGGTGGCCGTTGTATTCCGTACAATTAAAACACAGGGCACAAACAGCAGTTTGTGTAAGAGGTGCATTTATTTCAAACTGTGACATGTGATTGTGTGCGAGGTGATGACAAAAGTGGTGCGTGCAGTGACAATGAGCTGTCGGTCACGGCTGCGTGATGCTCAGGGTGTACCCACTTGTTCCATGTCCATGGTCCAACAGACACATGCCATCCAGATGGCTGTGTGGAGTGGGATCGTAGTCCAAGTCAATGCAGTGGGTGGTCAAGGAAGGCTGGCTGGCTGCCTCACTTGCGTCTGGAGCGTGCGAAGTCCTCCCGGGAGATCTGTTTCCACTTCGGACGGCCCCTTCCACGTTTGCGAGGGGGGGTGCCTGCTTGTGACCTGCTGGTGGTTGAGGTGTGCTCACTGGCTGTGGACGCAGGGGAACTGGACACTGCTGCTCGACCCTGCGCCCCGGCAGGTGGTGGCGGAGGTGGAGCTGCTGTCCCTGGCTGTGACCTCACCGCCACCACCAGCTGGCCCATGAGGTCCACGAGTTGGCCCATACGGGCGTCCATGGACCTCAGCACCCCCAGCACCTCCCGCGTGTCTGAAGCAGACCTGGCCCATTGTCCTTGGGCCTCTTCATAGGCCCCAAGGACTCTGGCAATCTGAGGAAGGGCATGGCTCCCAGGGGAGACTGGCGTTTCCCTGACCCTGCTCCTCCTACCAGTCCTGCTGCCACCGGCCTGCCCACTAGCCACATTGCTCACCACGGTCCTCGCCCTGGCTCCCAGGGTGGATCCAGTCGGCCGGGCCACCACCTGCGCTGGGGCTGGGGCCAGCGAAGACGTGTTGGCGGCAATGTTCCCTCTAATTTTTTTCCTCTGTGTGCGGCAGTGTAGGGTCTCTGTGCGCTGCAGCCATGGCTATGTGCGCCAGGAACCAGACCGCGTGTGTGTGCAGCGCCAAATATTACTCCAAACTTTTGCTTGAAAAACCAATCACCCCGCAGCCCAGCTCTGTTAAGAAGAGAAATGGTATTCCTCTGTCTGATGTAACATTTCCTATACATTGATTCAGTGTCTGTGTAACGTGTATGCAATGTAAAGTGCTTAACACCTTTCACTGGTATGAGTGGCGCTAATAACAAAATAAATATGAAAGAGAGTGGGGTTATGGAGACTTGAGGGGCACTGTTTAAGGTTGGTAATGAGAGTATCCATGGCGGAGGTGGTCATTGGGGCGCCAACAAACATTGTCACACCAGGCGCCACCAGCACTAAAGCCTGCCCTGTTCAATTGGCACTAATAATTACAGTGAAATTATGAAAACGTCCCACCTTGCAATTTGAAACCTTGGCAGCTATGTTGCTGCATTTCTTTTCTTAATAGGGCTGGGCTGTGGGGTGATTGTGTGCATTTGTTAAGGTTTTCGTGTTAATTGCAGCTCATGATGGGTGCTGCGATTAACATGAAAACTTTAACTAAAGGCACAGGGATATCTTAAGGATTTTGAGGGCCCTGGTCCAAACTTATTTCTGGGGCCCCTGATCAGAACAGCTTTTGATTTATGATCCAATTTCAGCTTTTTCATGTCCTTTTTGGCCAGGTCACCGACACTGCAGAGGCACGCTGGTCCAAATTCTAAATGTGCTTCCATCTAATATTCAGGGATAGTAATATATGTTTTCAAAATTGTAACATAGCAGCCAGAAGGAAACGAGAGGATACTAGTGAGAAATAGGATTTAGTGGCGGAGAAAGGGGGAGAGAGGAACAAAGGAGAAAAAAAGTCATGGCGCAAAGATGAGAAATGGAGAAGGGGGTAATGGAGAAATTGGTAAGAGAGGGACGGAACGAGAAGGGCAGCCAGAGGGTCTGGAGAACTGGGAGGGAGAACAGAGAATGGAAAACCGGTAAGAGAGAAAGCAAAGAACAGGCAGCGAGACGGAAATGGAGACAAGAATGGGATGGGGGAGAAGGGGAAAGTGGGTAAATGTGGAGTGGGACAGATATGAGGAAAAGGAAAAAGATGAGAAGGAAACAGCGAGAGCAGCTGAGGAGTGGAAGAAAAAAAGGACAAAAGATATGTCAGAGAAGACAGCAAGTGTGATATGGCAAGGCTTCAGAAGTAGCATCTCTGCATTTCGACGTTGGGGTTCTAAAGGAGACTTTTTCGCCATCTTGTCATTTCTAAACGCTCGCTCTATGTAACCGTGCTCACTTGAATGAACTAAGAAGGGTGGAAGGCTGGTTAGGCCTTGCCAAGATTTTGAATCTTTCCAAAATGCATGTCTGAGCAGATGGCAGCTGCAAGTGTGTAAATGACTGATACATCTGTCGGGAGTATTCTCTTCACTAACACTTGCTCATTTCCTACAACACTCTCCAAACCACTTCCTGCAGGCACGAGCTCGGGCTCCGGGTGCTATGAATGGACTAGTCTTGCACTGGCATGGAGGATATCCAGAGTGACCCCCCTGCATGGAAGACCCAACGCTTCCCGCAGCTTTTGGCTTCCACCGAGAAAGCTCCCTTGTTCGTGACATTTCCTCCTGGTAGTCTCCAAATCTCACATGTAGTGCCAGGTCTCATGTGCTTACTGGCAGATTTAGACTCTTAGTTAATCAGCACCTAACGTGCCCTTTCTCACATTCTGATTGTGTGATGTTCCTAGCTGACAGTGGTTGACTTATGATGGACACTACGTTCAGGGCTCTAAGTGGGCCGGGTCACACCGGTGCTGAGCACCTGCAGTTTTTTAAAGGGGGCTTCGAAACGGGTCTCTATCGGGCTCTGTTTTGTGCCCTGGCACAGACGGTCCGTTTTTTTCCGGACTGCAGTGACAGCAGTGAGCGTGCTCACACTGCTCACTTCTCACTAGTGGAGAAGTTACGGCATGACGTCATGCCAGGTGAGCGTTGTAGGGGAAGGGAAATCCTTCAAAGAGTCTTTTTCTCTCTGGATTTCCCTTCTCTTTTGAAACTCAGGAGCAGCAACATTGTCGTGGTGTCACCAGGGCTTTAAGTGGAAGCTTTTTCAATATTATATACAAGCCATAGTTGCTGCTTATTTATCTTATGCAACTAACCAACCACTGACAAAGCCAATAGTCCAACTTGTTGTAGGTATGATGTTACTTGTTGTATCATAAATCTGGATGCAATGACAGAAACAGCAAAATACAAGTCAAGTGGCATACTATGCCCAGCACAGAAAAGTTTAATAACAGTCACACAATCACTCCCAAGCTGCGCTCTATTAAGAAGAGAAATTCAGCAAGTCTACAAACAGGGGTGTGCTTTACATGCCAAGTTTATAGAGTTGCTACATATCTTTTCTTAATAGAGCTGGGCAGCGGGGTGATTGTGTGACTTAGCTAAAGTTTTCAGGTTAATCGCAGCGCCCGTCAGGAGCTGCAATTAACAAGAAAACTTTAACAAAGTCACACAATCACCCCGCAGCCAGTGCTTAATTTGTGCCGGTGGTTTCCGGTGCTCAGCACCGGCACGTAATTCACAGGGCCGGGACGATGCATGCTTCCTTCTCACTACAGCAAGCTCACCATCACCCTGGTACCAGAAGCTGCCTGTGCCCCAGTATTGGCACTCCAGCGGGTTCATCATAACCCCGATGCCAGCTGCTGTGTGTGTCTCAATACTGGCTCCCCGTCTGCTGGAGGTTACCATGCGCAGGTGGGGAATTCCCGCCAGAGCTGGACCTGTGCCTGCACCTGGCTGTCCGACTGCCTGCTGGCACCAAGAGGCCTGGCTGTATGTAAGCACAAGCACCTGGCCCCCTCATGCATCCCATGTGTGCCCCTTTCCCTTCCAGCCTGGCACCACCCAGCGCTGGCCGGCTGCTTGTCACGCTTTTGCGGGTACTGCTGTGAATGCAGTTTCTCGGTCCTGTGTGTGACACTACTTCTTGCCCTGGGCAGTCTTTACAGGTCTCAGTTTTACCTATACGATGTGAAGCGCCCTCCAGTCCGTGGTGTAAAGAAGTGATTCCTCCCACGTGCCCGCTAGGAGAAAATGCCCAATATTCAAACTGTGTGAAACTACATGTTCTTGCTGTCTTGTCGCTTCAGTCAGTGGCCATGTTTGGCATGACATCATAGTGAAGGTATGGTTCAACGACGTCCACCCCGGTTTTCACAAGTGTGCATTCGTATTTCACATGATTCACTTGCCGAAGTTAACAAATTTACATTCCGGTCGCCTGCCTCTGGTAATCAAATACAAATAGGCGCAAAACAGCATTGGTAGTGCTTGTGAGCTGAGTGCAAATTGTGTGTGCTTACATACTGCACCTTTTAGCTCTTAGGTGGTAGTGAAAACGCCCAGCAAACATAAAATGCAAAATAAAAGGACGCCATGAATACCGTTTTCACATTTGTGCCCGTTTTTGCACCTATCTATGTAAATAGAGTTGAATGTGCGTAGGGGACACAAATGTTATGTGCCCTGGGTGTTCTTGCACTGCATGTATCACACCAGTATCAGATTGAGCCAGCATGTATCACAGCACCCACTGTTACTCTTCTGCTGACTCCTGTGTGGATGGGAGTTGTGCACACATCTTTACAAATCCGTTCCGGATATCATCCGATGCCTCTGTCTGGGTCAAAATAAATATATCTAGCTGGGTGACTGCGTGGCATGCTTCCACTGACTGGCCCACCCTGGTTTAAGCATGATGAATGTGTATTGTTCATCATCCTAGTGATGTTATCATGCCTTAATGTCACAGCCCTGTGCAATCACTAAATAATTGTGCCCTGCTCTCTAATTTATCACCTGGCCTGCTTTAGACAGCGTGTCTGCGTCCCGTTAAATAATTGCATCAGGCGGCTGGCTCCTTATTGAATTGAGCGAGGTACGCTGTGAAAGCACAGGACAGATTTTGAACACTTTCGCATTGTCCATTTAAACAGTGGTCACGACAATGGTACAATTGAGTGGTGGCAGGAATATAGTTGGGCGGACAACTGGAAGAAGTGGCTGCTGCCTCCTAAGAAATAGGTGAGCACCGGGACTTAATTTTTACAAATTAAGCACTGCCCGCAGCCCAACTCTGTTAAGAGGAGAAATTCAGCAAGTCTACAAACAGGGGTGTGCTTCACACGCCGTGTTTGTAGAGTTGCTGCATATCTTTTCTTAATAGAGCTGGGCAGCGGGGTGATTGTGTGACTTAGCTAAAGTTTTCAGGTTAATTGCAGCGCCCGTCAGGAGCTGCAATTAACAAGAAAACTTTAACAAAGTCACACTATCACCCCGCAGCCCAGCTCTGTTAAGAGGAGAAATTCAGCAAGTCTACAAACACTGCGTGAGCTTTACACGCTGTGTTTGTAGACTTGAGAATTTCTTTTGTTACAAAAGCGCTGCTGTGGGCAGATTGTGAGCTTTTGTTTAACGTATTCATGTTAATCGCAGCTCGTGATGGGCGCTGCAATTAACATGAATACTTAAACAAAAGCACACAATATGCCCGCGAGAGGACTCTAGGTACAAAAGAATAAAGCAAGTGCCCTCCATAATCCCCCAGGCTGCCGCAAGACTTACCTGCCGCTCCCTCGTCGTCTTTTCAAATTAGTCTATTCCGCCCAGGAAATACTCGTTTTCGCGCCGCTCGCTTTATTAAAAGCAGCGGCGCGAAAGCTCTTGCGGGATCATGTGCTGTGTGCGCGCTCCACACACGGCACTGCGCGCTCATGGCAACAGAGGTGCGCGGGCGCGCATGCGCGCAGCTTATTGGGAACAGTGCTTGGCGGTTGCGGCAGTGGTAGTGGCCGCAATGACCGTGGGTGTGGCCGCAACGACCGTGGGTGTGGCCGCAACGACCGTGGGTGTGGCCGCAACGACAGTGGGAGTGGCCGCAACGACAGTGGCATCAGGGGGCTGGGAATGTTCAGCAGCCCTGGATGATGGGTTGGTGGGTAGGAGGGGTCCTGGGGAGCAGCTGGGCCCTGCCACACTAGATGGGCCTGCTTGGTGGTCCGTGTCCGAAGAGGAGGACAGATCCTCCACATCCGTGTATCCTTGTTGGGGGCTTGTAGGCTGGCTGTGCTGGCTGCTGTCTCCATCCCCAGCATCCAGCAGTTCGTCACCTGTGGAGAGAATGAGATTTGTTATTGTGTTGCACCTGGCGAAGTCTGTATTGGTTGTCTGACATTCTCCGTTCGTGCACTCTCGTGCACATGTGTCCCGGAGGCGGGTGTGTGGCTGTACAATCTGTTGTTGTGTGTGCTTGGCAATGGGACTGTGTGCTGTGCACATGTGGCATGGGACGGATTGGCTATGCCGATGGGTGTGTTGCTGTGCTCCTACTATTGTGACTCTGGTGTATGCGGGCTCCAGGCCCATCCTGGGTCTGGTTTGTACTTTGCTTTTGGGGTGCATATGGATCGCTTAGGAACGCATATGGCAACATGGGGGTCATGCCCCAGAAACGCATTTGGGATGGAATATGCTTTTGGGGTTCAAATGGAACGCTTAGGAACGCATATGGCAACATGGGGGTCATGCCCCAGAAACGCATTTGGGATGGAATATGCTTTTGGGATTCAAATGGAATGCTTAGGAACGCATATGGCAACATGGGGGTCATGCCCCAGAAACGCATTTGGGATGGAATATGCTTTTGGGGTTCAAATGGAACGCTTAGGAACGCATATGGCAACATGGGGGTCATGCCCCAGAAACGCATTTGGGATGGAATATGCTTTTGGGGTACATGCTGTGAGCCATGGGTGCCGAACGTGACATGTGTTGTGGCAGCATGACAGTGCATGGTCTGAGGTGTGTGCATGCCTGACATGCCCTGCATATTTGCTGTCTGTTGTGATTACTGGACATGGCATTGGACGCATCGTTATGAGTGAGTGATGGTTGTGTGCCACCCGACGTATTGCAGTTGTCCCATCTCCTTGGTGTGCGTGCTGCCCTGTGCCATGTGCATCAATGCCGTGCTCGGGGGGGGGGGTGGCCCATGTTGTGTGTTGTTGCTCACAGTGTGACGTGCGCTTAATTGACTTCTGTCACATGGTTGGTCATGGGCATGTATCTTAGCGTGACTGCTGTATGTGTGACAGCTGTTCGGATGACATGCCTTTCATGAGACTGGGGCTGACGGATGGGATGGATGGTATGTTGTATGTGCATGGTGTGTCTGTGTGTTGGATGGGTTCAGTGGTGTTCGTGTGCATTTATGTTGTTCCGCTCTGTTGCGTCTAGTGTTGTTTGTCTTACATAGGCGTAGTTGTGGGGTGTGTGGTTGACAGGCAGTAGGGGCTACATGGACAGGACATCAATGGTGTTTCGGTTGTGTGTGATGGGTTGCACAGTGGCTGCTGTGTGGTACTGTATTCAGTGTGGCTTGTGCATGCAGACGTGGCTCCTTGGGTGTTGCTGTGTCTGTGATGGGTCATGTGGGGTGTGAGTCTGTGGTTCATGTCCGTGTGCACATTGTTCACTTGTTCGTGACAGTGAGCGGTGCTGCGTGTTCGTCTGCTACGTGACATGTCCCATGTGTTGGTCGTGTTACGGTCCTCATGCCTCCAGTAATCCAGCCCTGACCAGTTTCCCACCTGCAGGTTGTTCGAGCGTGCACTGTACTGGATGCCACATGGTTCTAAGCGGGGGGTGCTCCATGTTGCAGGTCTGTGGGGGTGGGGGCGGTGTTGTGGTTCGTGGTGATGGCTGGACACCCACTGACACCGATTGTTGTGGACCGTGATGTCTACCTTTCGGCTGTCGGTGTGCACTGCGGTGGCTGACACGTGGGTGTGGGGTGTGCCCCTCCTTGCTGCGCTGTGGGCCTGGGGGCATGGTGTGTGTTGTACTTGATCTGTCCACTCTCCCACCCACTGCACTTTGTGTTCCTGCTACTTACCTGTTACTTGTCGGTTAGTGCAGCTATGGCTGCCACATGGGTGTGGGGGATGCTCCTCCTTGCTGTGCTGTGGGACTAGGGGCCTGGTGTGTGTTGTACTTGAGCTGTCCACCCTCCCACCCACTGCACTTTGTGTTCCTGCTACTTACCTGTTACTTGTCGGTTAGTGCAGCTATGGCTGCCACATGGGTGTGGGGGATGCTCCCTCCTTGCTGTGCTGTGGGACTAGGGGCCTGGTGTGTGTTGTACTTGAGCTGTCCACCCTCCCACCCACTGCACTTTGTGTTCCTGCTACTTACCTGTTACTTGTCGGTTAGTGCAGCTATGGCTGCCACATGGGTGTGGGGGATGCTCCTCCTTGCTGTGCTGTGGGACTAGGGGCCTGGTGTGTGTTGTACTTGAGCTGTCCACCCTCCCACCCACTGCACTTTGTGTTCCTGCTACTTACCTGTTACTTGTCGGTTAGTGCAGCTATGGCTGCCACATGGGTGTGGGGTGTGGGGGATGCTCCTCCTTGCTGTGCTGTGGGACTAGGGGCCTGGTGTGTGTTGTACTTGAGCTGTCCACCCTCCCACCCACTGCACTTTGTGTTCCTGCTACTTACCTGTTACTTGTCGGTTAGTGCAGCTATGGCTGCCACATGGGTGTGGGGGATGCTCCTCCTTGCTGTGCTGTGGGACTAGGGGCCTGGTGTGTGTTGTACTTGAGCTGTCCACCCTCCCACCCACTGCACTTTGTGTTCCTGCTACTTACCTGTTACTTGTCGGTTAGTGCAGCTATGGCGGACACATGGGTGTGGGGGGTGCTCGTTGTGGCGCTTCTGGCGTACTTGGGGACCTGTTGGTGGTTACGTGGCTGGCTGAGTGTACACATGCCCCCACGTATTTTTCAGTTGTTAGGTTTGGGCTGTGTGTGGTGGTGTCTGTTGCATGTGTGTGTGATGTGTTGTGTATTATGTACTGGACATGGGGGTGTTTGTCCCTGGGAGCTGTGGCATGGTGGTAGTGCATGTGAGTACATAGCGGTGTGCTGGTATACATTAGTTTGTACTTACCAGCCTCCACTCCCCTGCTAATCCGGTGAGGATCTCCGGATGGATGATGACTCGCACCTTCTCCTCCCACGCTTTGAAGGTCTTGAAAAGCGCGGGATTCCCTCCGCCAGTCACGGCAGCCAGCTCTCTGTTTTTGCTCTCCTTCTTCTTGACCAGGCTTTTGACGTCGTTCCACCGTTTGTTGATTTCTCCTCTGTTCCTGGGCAGGGTCCCGACTGCATTGACCTGGTCTACGATCCGGTTCCACATTCTGTTTCTGGTGGCTAGTGGTGTGTGCTGGACCAGGTTTCCATAGATTTGTGGGTGCACCTTGATGATCTCGTCGACCATGACCGTCAGCTCAATGGGAGTGAACTTGGGCATTCTTTGTGGTGCCATGGTGTTTGTGGTGCTGGTGCGGTGTGTGTTGTGTAATGTGCAGGGGGTTTGTGGTGCCGGTGTTTGGTGGTGGTGGTGGTGGTGGTTGGTGTGATGTGTGCGTTTCTGTGGTGTGCTGCTGTCCTTGCTTTGTCACTGTGTCCTCTCCTCTCCTCTCTGGTTTGCAATGTTGCAAGGGGTTGTGGTCTGTGAAGGTGCTGCTTTTGTACTTACCTATGTGGGTGTGTCCTGATGGTCTGTTGTTTTCAATTGTGTTGTGTCTGGTGTTCTGGCCTTTGTAGTTTTTGTTTGTCCAGGGGGGGGTGTTTTCGGGATGTGTACTGTGCTTGTGTATTTGTGCGTGCCTTGCTGTGTGGACTTGTTGACCATGTTGTGTGCGTTTGTTTTTGTCCGCGGATGGTTTCTGTGCAGGGACGTGGCCGCCATGGCTTCTGCCGTGTCCATTTTCATCGGCGTTGTTTGCGCTGGCGGGCGGTGTATTTGTAGTTTTTCCGCGCTCATGGCGGTGCGATCGTAATTTCACGTGCGGTGTGTCGGCCGTGAGGGCGGGCGGTTTTGTGTTGTCGTGCGTGTTTCCGTCCGTGGCGGGCGGTTTGACTCCGACTCGGACGAGGGCGGGCGGTATCTTGTGTGTTTTTTCCGCCGATGGCGGTTTTCGGTTTGTGTCATCGTAATTGCGTGGTCGGTGTTCAGACGGTGTGTGCGGGTGGATTTTTGCCGCTTTCATGCGTGGCGGATTTTTTTACGCCGGGTATCGTAATGGGCCTTTTAGAAACTGTAAAATATTATTTTTTAGTCAATAATTACATATTTTATATTGTTATTAATTTTGTATTATTAAAAATGTTTTAATATTAGTGGGAAAATGTATAAAAAAAATTTTTTAACATATGTTTTAGGAGCGGGATGTTTAGTTATTAGGGGTAAAGGGTGGGGAGTATTTTAAAAATATTAGTGTAAATTTAGATATTAAATTTAAATTTTTAGAAATTAGAAATTAATTTAAAAAACGAAATTTATATTAAAAGTGTAAAATATATGTTTTTTTTAGGAGCGGGATGTTGGGTTATTAGGGGATAAGGGTGGGGAGTAATTTAAAAATATTAGTGTAAATTTATATTTAAATTTAAAAATTTTAGAAATTAGAAATTAATTTAAAAAACGAAATTTATATTAAATATGTAAAATATATGTTTTGTTTTAGGAGCGGGATGTTGGGTTATTAGGGGATAAGGGTGGGGAGTATTTAAAAAATATTAGTGTAAATTTAGAAATAATTTAAATTCTTTAGAAATTAGAAATTAATTTAAAAAACAAAATTTATATTAAAAATGTTAAATATATGTTTTCTTTTAGGAGCGGGATGTTGGGTTATTAAGGGATAACGGTGGGTAGTATTTAAAAAATATTAGTGTAAATTTAGGGGGTCATTACGATGGCGGGCGGAAGCACAACCGCCGTGCTGGCGGATGCAAAAACCACCAGTTACCGCCGGCACGCAGCAGTCCACACGCCCGCCCAATTACGATGCGAAAAGTAGGCCAAACACCGCCGGCAAGCCAGCAACACCGTCCGCCATCAAAGTGCGTCCGTACACGTAGCGGCGCAGCACAATTGACACACACCGTCCGACGAAATCACGTCCCGCCCAGCGTATAAATTACGATGCCGCAAACAAACGGCTCCCACGGCTAAGAGACACCGTACGACAAACCGAAGCGGTAACACGGACGCCGAGCACGGACAACGAAGAAGCAGCTCCCCCGAGCATGAATCCAGCACTGCAGGCCCTCCCCATGCTCTTGCTGATGCACCACCAAGGACGCAACGTACCGCGGAGACGCAGGTAGGCACACACACAACAAGTGCACGCAAACAGCGCACACAGTGCAAGGGCGGAAAAAGCGGACAACCCCCCACCCCCGCGTGTACACTACACATCCACCATTGCATCCACATATGACACACAGGCCAAATCGTAACATCGCGTAACACATGTGTACACACCACCTGGGACTAGGAACCAACGACCCCGTCACGGCCCCAAAGCGGCGATGACGCCGCCACACATGCGCACAACGCAGAGGCCAACCGCAGCGCCATGCATGCGTCGCACACAGACACAGGGACACAACCAAGCAGCACACACATCAGCCCCACCCCGAACGCACATGACACGTGACAGGCCTGCCACAGACATGTCCCCAACGCCCAATTCACGGACAACACCCAACGCCACACAACCGACGCACACATGTCAGTGAAGTCACGCAACAGCAGGACACACCCCAGTGTAACAAACATGGCGTAGCACACAGCGGCGGCAACACCAACTAGGAGAAGCAGGGCCCCATCGGGAAGAGGAACGCCAGTACCACACTGAAACACCCATACCACCCTGCACATATGAACAAGACATATAAAACGGAACACCAAAGAGCCCGGGGACCGACAACAGGTGGCCCAAGAATAACAGTCACACACAAGGCCCAACGCAGAGCGGAAAGGCAGCCTGCCGCCCACACAAGGGAGAGCAGACAGCACTGAATGACCTTCCATTCCAACTCCGAAACCACAGCCCTACGAAAGAAGCCGGTGAATACAGCCATTGTCCAAGAAAAGACCAACACAGGCATGCCGAGGAGACCGACCACAGGGCAGATAGCGCATATCACAGAAGCACACAACGGACGGGGAAGAAAAAAGAAAACACTCCCCCATGTCGGCCACATGCAAGTAAATTGGAAGGAGTCACACATCACTGACCTTGAACTGTCTGAGAAGCATGTGGGATGAGGGCCTGTGTCCTCCGCACAAGCCAACAGAACACAAGTCCTGTCTCCCTACGACTACACAGAGCTCACAGCAACCTCGGAGCGTGCACATTGCAGACTGCACACACAGCCGGAGCACGCCACCACAACGCACCGCTGCGAAATGGCAACCGCAACACACCTACCCAACTACGCCGGACAGCTCAAGCTGTACAAAACCAACCTGATACATATATTGGGATGCGATCTCCTGTCCCTGCTGAACGTAAGTTACCGACTGACTTACCGCATCACATTGTTCAGCTGCGTCATGCCCGTCTTCTACTGTCGGAGGTGTCCCTACCAGCATCCCGTGGAGATGTGCCTCTCCAACCCGGCATGTCTAAAGGCGGACCTGCTACCACTACTCCTCCCTCTGGACGCACACGACAGGGCCTGCTCTGCCTATGGGGGCATGGCGTATGTGGCCAACATCGCACCCGCACTGAAATGGGACCACTGTGCCTCCACACGACGGATCATCGAGAACAGCTACATCGAATGTCACCCAGCATGCCCCATCATGGTCCTCCAAGGGACAACTTACGAACAACACCTTGACAGCCACCATCCGCTACATTGGCTGGCAAACATGTACACCACCAATGACATGGAAGCCCTGCTGGACGGCATCGCATACCTGACAACCTGTAAATTCGTCGGACCACAACGCAGGTTCCCCGATTGACCTATGATGTCCAACCCCGCACCCATGCTTAGCTTCCGCACGGACTGGCCAGTCACCACCACAACAGCCATACCAAACGACCGGCAACTGTAACCACACCATCAACGACATCGCCATGACATCGGATATGACCGGGACATGCACACTGTTCCCCATCACATCCAGGAACACCGCATGCATCGTGGGAGGCAGTGGCATGGGGTCTGTGTATCGCACCCACATGGACGGAACTGCACGAACAACCAGGACACGACATGGATCCAGCGCCCATGGACACACACACCGCTCAGTGGACATGAATAGGTCGCCTGGAGTCTGTGGGTGCTGCACCCCTCCCACCCCCGCCCCGGGAATCCCATACCAGGACCTTTGCATGAACGACAAGTGCATACAACAACAACACGACCCCAGTGACTGTGACATGTCCAGTAACCACCACATTGCAACAACAAGTGGCACGCCGCTGCATGCACGCAAGCACATGCCCTGATGTCATCTCACATGCACGCGTGCATGAGGAACAACCGCAGCAAACCTGTCACATGGAACTGAGATGGACTGTGCCCATGATGCCAAGCGGTCTGGTAGGCTACATGTATACCGTCTGTGTCAAAGTCCGCAGCTCCGCAGCTATACGTAAATGTACATTAGCACAGCCTTGGCCAAGCAGATGTAACTCTGAAGCCCACATCCCACATGCAACAGCCAATCACATGTAACCCCACACCCTATCCCATTTGCAATCATGCTCAGTATATCCTCAACATGTATTCCGCTGCCAGTAGTGTCCACTATACTGCATCACAGAGGACAGAAGACTCAATATAATGTTTGAAACCAAAACTGTCTCCGCTGACTCATTTCACAAGTACGAATGAGAGAGGATGAGAGTATGTGAAGTACACGGCAGTCGTGACATGACCATGTAGTCCACTGGTATTGGATGTCAACGCAAATGAGTAGCACAACTGTGGAAGACACACATGTGTCGTGTGAAGTCGTATGGACGCAGTGCTCAGGTGGGTGGGTGTGACGGGTAGATGCGCACATGCCAAGTTGGAGCACGCCGTGTTGGGAGGGGTCATGAACAGTACACCACCGCTTCCCTGGGCATTGTGAGAGGACACCTGTCGGGGGGAGTGAACACGTGTGTGCACAGCAGCCGGGCACACGTACAAAGCGGTACCAGGCGCACCTCAGCCCACCCTCTGTGGACAAGCTGGATCCTGTTATGCGCCCGCCATGCCCCTTGACAAGGCACACACAGCCCCAGTCGACCAGGTGTAACCCCAACATAGTCAATCCGCACAGGCGATACAGGGCACGGGATGGCAGTGGAGCATGGTGTGTGAGAGGTCTCCTCGCGCTCCTCCTGGTCATATCACGCAGGCAATAGAACCTCAACGTCTAGCATGGCACAAGTCAGATGGAAGTGTAGGGGGACGCACCACAGCACGAGCAGCACTGACGTCACGGGAGGTGGCTCGCACCATCCCATCCATTGCCCATTATACCAACCACGCCACAAGCCATTGCGACTAAGTGCAAGCGCGTGCGCCACCACCCCCGAGCCCTCCCCAGAGAGGCCAAAGAGTGAATGTGTGGGCCATCAGTCACAGACGGACGCGGCCTGGCCGCAAGGGCAGCCACAGCCACTGGGTGTCGCAGGTGGCGGATCCGGAAGGCGAAGACTGTGATGCATAGTCCATGCAGGCCGGGTCTCCATTTGGGGCACCACGCAGGTGGACGGCGTCCCGCAACACATCATACCCTGAGACAGCCCACTCGTGCAACTGGACCCACACATACACTCCTTGCCCTCTCTGGTGCGAGCTTGGGGCTGCCTGTGCAAGCGCTAGCCTCGCAGGTGCACATGCATATTGGGGGAGCGAGGGGCGGACATGAGGGCTGGGGCGAAGATGACTGTATCACTGTCAGTGAGTACAAGGGATGACCCAGATGTGGAAAGGAAGAGACGTGTCCCGTGTGTACTGCAACTAGTCGCCAATCCAACTACCCCCCCATGTCCGGAATGTAAGCCCGCACCTAGGCCCGCCCATCCGCCACATCGAATATACCACCAGCACGACAACCTTCCCATTCGAAACACTGACTGGGGGTGGCGACCAGTGAACAATCATGTGTAGCCTACCCACGCGTACATGTGGGCCCTCCATGATCCATGTCACCTGCGGCAAAGTCATGACATGCGCAATGAGGGAAGTGAGGAGAGCTGTCCGCCCCACGCACAGAAGGTGCATCAGCTCCACAGACCCAGCAGCGAGTCCAGCAGGGGTCACATGTGCAGGGGCAGCTGTGCCTGGTGTGAAGGCACATGCATATAGACAGCACATCGACCAATGTGTAGTCTGCCCACATCTACAGTCCATCATCATGCGGACATAGGAATTGAACACAGGGCAACACATCTTAGTGGGTGCACCCACCGTGACCAACAATGCGCAATCATCGACGTACCCGCCCTGTGCATGGCCCCCCACCCAACGGAGGCACATCCAGTGCCACCATCCCACACACACAAGCCTTCCACGGAACATGCTGTGTCCAATGGTCAGTACAGAGTCAGCGCCCATCTGGTGGATCCTGAACAGGAGACACATGCACACACATGCCAGCTCCCACTATGTACGTCTGCCACCTGGCACGTGCAATGTAACCTCTCACCTGTGACGTGTGACTGCAAGCACACAGCCGTCTTGGCATGGGGCTGTCAATGTGGACACCTGTCAATGTTTCGGGAGGTGTGATCCGTACAGTGCTGTACATAGGGTGCAGTGCTGACACCTACTACTGTCTCATATCCCCTCGTGCCACAGGTCCCACTTGTTTTGGCCGCTCAGCCTGTGCCCACATCGTCGTCGTCGTGTGCCATACTCATCCAGCCTCGGAAGCAGTTCCATGCTCATCAGACATTCATGTTGCCGTGGCGTTGCCGCTTGACGAATATGCAGTCAGTCCCCATCAGCACGCCCGCAAGTCATTGGGGCCTAGATCCCCATGTGCATGCACATGGCAGTGGTTTGTATCACTAGCCATTGCCATTGTTGGGAGACCTGTGTAAGTGTATTGTGGCCGTGCCGTCCCAGCTTGACAGCTGGGCTGTGGCTCATGTGTTAGCTCAGTCATGTCAGTGATGTGTATGCGAAATTGCTATGTGTTGTGTTGCTTTGACATGTGTCCACTGCCATTTTCCCTAGGCGGAGACCGAACATTGACCGCCCATACCAATTGCTGGCGGACATGGACGATACAGAGGTCATTAGGAAGTTTCGGCTGGACAGGCCAACCCTGCATCGACTGTGTGCCATGTTGGAACCCCATCTCCGTCCCCGCAGGGTGTATCCGACAGCTGTCACCCCCACGGCTAAGGTGATGGCCGCCATGCATTTCTTCGCCACTGGGTCATTCCAGCACACAGTGGGCAGTGGAGGAGGGATGTCCCAGCCCATGTTCAGCAAGGTGCTGAGGGATGTACTGGCAGCCATGATGCTGTACCGAAACAGGTACATCCGCTTCCCCAGGGCTCGTGAATTGGCGGCAGTGAAGGGTGCATTCTATGCCCTTGGCAGAATCCCACACGTCGTTGGAGCCATTGACTGCACACATGTTGGCCTTGTTCCACCACAGGCCACTGAGCACCTGTACCGCAACAGGAAGCACACGCACTCCCTGAATGTGCAAGTGGTGTGCCTTGCGGACATGGTGATCACCCACGTGTGTGCAAAGTTCCCAGGCTCGGCCCATGACGCACACATAATGCGCAACAGCATCTTGCCACGACTGATGTCCAATCTGCAACAGGATCGTGGCTGTATTGTCTGTGAGTATGTGGAGTGGTGTAGCGTGCTGGTTGTGCGATGCTGTCCCCTGTCCAGTTGGAATAGCAACGGTTCTCTGTGTCCCTCACACCCAGGTGACTCTGCGTACCCGAATGGGGCATGGCTGCTCAGTCCATTGAGGAATCCTCGCACCCCAGCAGACGATCGCTACAATGAGGCACATGGGAGGACCAGACGTGTGGTCGAGCGTACCTTTGGCCTCCTCAAGTCCAGGTTCAGGTGCCTGGACAGCACCGGGGGTGCGCTGGCGTACTCCCCACAGAAGGTGTGCCAGATAGTGGTGGCGTGCTGCATGCTGCACAATCTGGCCATTCGGAAGCAGATCCCCCTCATCGTGGATGACGGAGATCAACCAGGGCCCCAGCCCGCAGACCAGGACAGCTCGAGTGAGGAGGACAGCGGAGAGGAGGAAGCTGGTAATGTGCGGCAGCAGCTCATCGCCCGCTACTTCACTTGACGGTGAGTGTCCATGTACGACGGCTGATGTGGCTGTATCTGTGCAGGTGTGTGTGTGCTGTGTCAGGGTGGCCGTTTGTTCACTGCGTGCTGTGTGTCAACGCTCCATGGCCAGGGTAGTATGCCACTGTTGGTGGCTGTGGCATTGTGCCCTATTGCTCTGTGCGATGTGTGTACATTGCTTGTAGTTGTTGACATGTACTGTGTGATGGGTGTGTGACACACTCATTGAATGTGCTCCTGTTCTGTCTCCCACCCCTAGGTCCCTACAGGCCCTCCGGTTCCATTGCCATGCCACGCATCAGGTGCCTTTCCGCCCAAGGTGGCCGTTGTATTCCGTACAAATAAAACACAGGGCACAAACAGCAGTTTGTGTAAGAGGTGCATTTATTTCAAACTGTGACATGTGATTGTGTGTAAGGTGATGACAAAAGTGGTGCGTGCAGTGACAATGAGCTGTCGGTCATGGCTGCGTGATGCTCAGGGTGTACCCACTGGTTCTATGTCCATGGTCCAACAGACACATGCCATACAGATGGCTGTGTGGAGTGGGATCGTAGTCCAAGTCAATGCAGTGGGTGGTCAAGGAAGGCTGGCTGGCTGCCTCACTTGCGTCTGGAGCGTGCGAAGTCCTCCCGTGAAATCTGTTTCCACTTCGGACGGCCCCTTCCACGTTTGCGAGGGGGGGTGCCTGCTTGCGACCTGCTGGTGGTTGAGGTGTGCTCACTGGCTGTGGACGCAGGGGAACTGGACACAGCTGCACGACCCTGCGCCCCGGCAGGTGGTGGCGGAGGTGGAGCTGCTGTCCCTGGCTGTGACCTCACCACCAGCTGGCCCATGAGGTCCACGAGTTGGCCCATACGGGCGTCCATGGACCTCAGCACCCCCAGCACCTCCCGCGTGTCTGAAGCAGACCTGGCCCATTGTCCTTGGGCCTCTTCATAGGCCCCAAGGACTCTGGCCATTTGAGGCAGGGCATGGCTCCCAGGGGAGACTTGCGTTTCCCTGACCCTGCTCCTCCTACCGGTACTGCTGCCACCGGCCTGCCCACTAGCCACATTGCTCACCACGGTCCTCGCTGTGGCTCCCAGGGTGGATCCAGTCGGCCGGGCCACCACCTGCGCTGGGGCTGGTGCCAGCGAAGACGTGGTGGTGGTGGCGGCGGTGGTGGTCGGTGCGGCGATGGTGGCGGTTGCGGCAGTGGTAGTGGCCGCAATGACCGTGGGTGTGGCCGCAATGACCGTGGGTGTGGCCGCAATGTCCGTGGGTGTGGCCGCAACGACAGTGGCAGCAGGGGGCTGGGAATGTTCAGCAGCCCAGGATGATGGGTTGGTGGGTAGGAGGGGTCCTGGGGAGCGGCTGGGCCCTGCCACACCAGATGGGCCTGCTTGGTGGTCCGTGTCCGAAGAGGAGGACAGATCCTCCACATCCGTGTGTCCTCGTTGGGGGCTTGTAGGCTGGCTGTGCTGGCTGCTGTCTCCATCCCCAGCATCCAGCAGTTTGTCACCTGTGGAGAGAATGAGATTTGTTATTGTGTTGCACCTGGCGAAGTATGTATTTGTCGTCTGATATTAACAGTTTGTGCAATCTCGTACATGGGTTTCCCGGAGGCGTGTGTGTGGCTGTACCATTTGTAGTTGTGTGTGCTTGGCAATGGGACTGTGTGCTGTGCACATGTGGCATGGGACGGATTGGCCATGCCGATGGGTGTGTTGCTGTGCCCCTACTTATTGTGACTCTGGTGTATGCGGGCTCCTGGCCCATCCTGGGTCTGGTTTGTACTTTGCTTTTGGTGTTCAAATGGGACGCTTAGGAACGCATATGGCAACATGGGGGCCATGCCCCAGATTCGCATTTGGGAGGGAATATGCTTTTGGGGTTCAAATGGAACGCTTAGGAACGCATATGGCAACATGGGGGCCATGCCCCAGATTCGCATTTGGGAGGGAATATGCTTTTGGGGTTCAAATGGAACGCTTAGGAACGCATATGGCAACATGGGGGCCATGCCCCAGATTCGCATTTGGGAGGGAATATGCTTTTGGGGTACATGCTGTGAGCCATGGGTGCCGAACGTGACATGTGTTGTGGCAGCATGACAGTGCATGGTCTGAGGTGTGTGCATGTCTGACATGGCCTGCATATTTGCTGTCTGTTGTGATTACTGGACATGGCATTGGACGCATCGTTATGAGTGAGTGATGGTTGTGTGCCAGCCAACGTATTGCAGTTGTCCCATCTCCTTGGTGTGCGTGCTGCCCTGTGCCATGTGCATCACTGCAGTGTTCGGGGGGGGTGTGGCCCATGTTGTGTGTTGTTGCTCACAGTGTGTCGTGCGCTTCATTGACTTCTGGCACATGGTTGGTCATGGGCATGTATCTTAGCGTGACTGCTGTATGTGTGGCAGCTGTGCGGATGACATGCCTTTCATGAGACTGGGGCTGACGGATGGGATGGATGGTATGTTGTATGTGCATGGTGTGTCTGTGTGTTTGATGGGTTCAGTGGTGTTCGTGTGCATTTATGTTGTTCCGCTCTGTTGCGTCTAGTGTTGTTTGTCTTACATAGGCGTAGTTGTGGGGTGTGTGGTTGACAGGCAGTAGGGGCTACATGAACAGGACTTCAATGGTGTTTCGGTTGTGTGTGATGGGTTGCACAGTGGCTGCCGTGTGGTACTATATTCAGTGTGGCTTGTGCATGCAGACGTGGCTCCTTGGGTGTTGCTGTGTCTGTGATGGGTCATGTGAGGTGTGAGTCTGTGGTTCATGTCCGTGTGCACATTGTTCACTTGTTCGTGACGGTGGGCGGTGCTGCGTGTTCGTCTGCTACGTGACATGTCCCATGTGTTGGTCGTGTTACGGTCCTCATGCCTCCAGTAATCCAGCCCTGTCCAGTTTCCCACCTGCAGGTTGTTCGGGCGTGCACTGTACTGGATGCCACATGGTTCTAAGCGGGGGGTGCTCCATGTTGCAGGTCTGTGGGGGTGGGGGGGTGTTGTGGGTCGTGGTGGTGGCTGGACACCCACTGACACCGATTGTTGTGGACCGTGATGTCTACCTTTCGGCTGTCGGTGTGCACTGCGGTGGCTGACACGTGGCTGTGGGGTGTGGGGGATGCTCCTCCTTGCTGTGCTGTGGGACTAGGGGCCTGGTGTGTGTTGTACTTGGGCTGTCCACCCTCCCACCCACTGCATTTTGTGTTCCTGCCACTTACCTGTTACTTGTCGGTTAGTGCAGCTATGGCGGACACATGGGTGTGGTGGGTGCTCGTTGTGGCGCTTCTGGCATACTCGGGGACCTGTTGGTGGTTACGTGGCTGGCTGAGTGTACACATGTCCCCACGTATCTTACAGTTGTTCGGTTTGGGCTGTGTGTGGTGGTGTCTGTTGCATGTGTGTGTGATGTGTTGTGTATTGTGTGCTGGACATGGGGGTGTTTGTCCCTGGGAGCTGTGGCATGGTGGTAGTGCATGTGAGTACATAGCGGTGTGCTGGTATACATTAGTTTGTACTTACCAGCCTCCACTCCCCCTGCTAATCCGGCGAGGATCTCCGGATGTATGATGACTCGCACCTTCTCCTCCCACGCTTTGAAGGTCTTAAAGAGCGCGGGATTCCCTCCGCCAGTGACGGCTGCCAGCTCTCTGTTCTTGCTCTCCTTCTTCTTGACCAGGCTCTTGACGTCATTCCACCGTTTGTTGATTTCAACTCTGTTCCTGGGCAGGGTCCCGACTGCATTGACCTGGTCTACGATCCGGTTCCACATTCTCTTTCTGGTGGCTAGTGGTGTGTGCTGGACCAGGTTCCCATAGATTTGTGGGTGCACCTTGATGATCTCGTCGACCATGACCGTCAGCTCAATGGGCGTGAACTTGGGCATTCTTTGTGGTGCCATGGTGTTTGTGGTGCTGGTGCGGTGTGTGTTGTGTAATGTGCAGGGGGTTTGTGGTGCCGGTGTTTGGTGGTGGTGGTGGTGGTGGTGGTTGTGATGTGTGCGTTTCTGTGGTGTGCTGCTGTCCTTGCTATGTTACTGTGTCCTCTCCTCTCCTCTCTAGTTTGCAATGTTGCAAGGGGTTGTGGTCTGTGGGAGTGCTGCTTTTGTACTTACCTATGTGGGTGTGTCCTCATGGTCTGTTGTTTTCAGGTGTGTTGTGTCTGGGGTTCTGGCCTTTGTAGTTTTTGTTTGTCCAGGGGGGTGTTTTCGGGATGTGTACTGTGCTTGTGTATTTGTGCGTGCCTTGCTGTGTGGACTTGTTGGCCATGTTGTGTGCGATTGGTTTTGTCAGCGGATGGTTTCTGTGCAGGGACGTGGGCGCCATGGCTTCTGCCGTGTCGATTCTCATCGGCGTTGTTTGCGCTGGCGGGCGGTATATTTGTAGTTTTCCCGCGCTCATGGCGGTGCGATCGTAATCTCACGTGCGGTGTGTCGGCCGTGAGGGCGGGCGGTTTTGTGTTGTCGTGCGTGTTTCCGTCCGTGGCGGGCGGTTTGACTCCGACTCGGACGGTGGCGGGCGGTATCTTGTGTGATTTTTCCGCCGATGGCGGTTTTCGGTTTGTGTAATCGTAATGGCGTGGTCGGTGTTCAGACGGTGTGTGCGGGCGGATTTTTGCCGCTTCTATGCCTGGCGGATTTTTTTACGCCGGGTATCGTAATGGGCCCCTTAGATATTAATTTTAAGTTTTCAGAAATTAGAAATTAATTTAAAAAACGAAATTTATATTAGAAGTGTCAAATATATGTTTTTTTTAGGAGCGGGATGTTGGGTTATTAGGGGATAAGGGTGGGGAGTAATTTAAAAATAATAGTGTAAATTTATATTTAAATTTAAAAATTTTAGAAATTAGAAATTAATTTAAAAAACGAAATTTATATTAAATATGTAAAATATATGTTTTGTTTTAGGAGCGGGATGTTGGGTTATTAGGGGATAACGGTGGGTAGTATTTAAAAAATATTAGTGTAAATTTAGATATTAATTTTACATTTTCAGAAATTAGAAATTAATTTAAAAAACAAAATTTATATTAAACGTGTAAAATATATGTTTTTTTTAGGAGCGGGATGTTGGGTTATTAGGGGATTAGGGTGGGGAGTAATTTAAAAATATTAGTGTAAATTTATATTTAAATTTAAAAATTTTAGAAATTAGAAATTAATTTAAAAAACGAAATTTATATTAAATATGTAAAATATATGTTTTGTTTTAGGAGCGGGATGTTGGGTTATTAGGGGATAAGGGTGGGGAGTATTTAAAAAATATTAGTGTAAATTTAGAAATAATTTAAATTCTTTAGAAATTAGAAATTAATTTAAAAAACAAAATTTATATTAAAAATGTAAAATATATGTTTTCTTTTAGGAGCGGGATGTTGGGTTATTAGGGGATAATGGTGGGTAGTATTTAAAAAATATTAGTGTAAATTTAGATATTAATTTATTTTTTTTAGAAATTAGAAATTAATATAAAAAACCAAATTTATATTAAAAATTTAAAATATATGTTTTGTTTTAGGAGTGGGATGTTGGGTTATTAGGGGATAAGGGTGGGAAGTGTTATTTAAATAATATTTTAAAAATATTTATTAAATAAAAATTAAAAAAATTGCAAATAATTAGAAGAAATAAAGTAATTTATAAATATAAATAGTATGTTGTTTTTAGTACTGGGATGTTGGGTTATTAGGGTAAAATGGTAAAGTTGTTAATATTGTAAAACATATATATTTAGTATCCAGTGTCTTCTTGACTTCATAATTACTGGAGTGGGAATAGTAATTTTTATGTGTTTAATGTTCAGCACCTTCCCTGAGTTAATATTTACTGGAGTGGGAATAGTAATTTATATATGTTTAATGTCCAGCACCTTCCCTGACTTAATTTTGACTGGAGTGGGAATAGTAATTTTATATGTTTAGTGTCCAGCACCTTCCCTGACTTAATTTTGACTGGAGTGGGAATAGTAATTGTATATGTTTAGTGTCCAGCACCTTCCCTGAGTTAATATTTACTGGAGTGGGAATAGTAATTTATATATGTTTAATGTCCAGCACCTTCCTTGAGTTAATACTGACTGGAGTGGGAATAGTAATTTATATATGTTTAATGTCCAGCACCTTCCCTGACTTTATTTTTACTGGAGTGGGAATAGTAATTTTATATGTTTAGTGTCCAGCACCTTCCCTGACTTAATTTTGACTGGAGTGGGAATAGTAATATTATATGTTTAGTGTCCAGCACCTTCCCTGAGTTAATATTTACTGGAGTGGGAATAGTAATTTATATATGTTTAATGTCCAGCACCTTGTTTGAGTTAATACTAACTGGAGTGGGAATAGTAATTTATATATGTTTAATGTCCAGCACCTTCCCTGACTTAATTTTGACTGGAGTGGGAATAGTAATTTTATATGTTTAGTGTCCAGCACCTTCCCTGAGTTAATATTTACTGGAGTGGGAATAGTAATTTATATATGTTTAATGTCCAGCACTTTCCTTGAGTTAATACTGACTGGAGTGGGAATAGTAATTTATATATGTTTAATGTCCAGCACCTTCCCTGACTTTATTTTTACTGGAGTGGGAATAGTAATTTTATATGTTTAATGTCCAGCACCTTCCCTGACTTAATTTTGACTGGAGTGGGAATAGTAATATTATATGTTTAGTGTCCAGCACCTTCCCTGACTTAATTTTGACTGGAGTGGGAATAGTAATTTTATATGTTTAGTGTCCAGCACCTTCCCTGAGTTAATATTTACTGGAGTGGGAATAGTAATTTTATATGTTTAGTGTCCAGCATTTTCCCTGACTTAATATTGACTGGAGTGGGAATAGTAATTGTTATATGTTTAGTGTCCAGCACCTTCTCTGAATTACTAATTAGTGGAGTGGGAATAGTAATTTTAATTTGTTCAATCTAAAGTAGTTTTTATTATTTAATGTATACTGTATTGGGAATAGTAAATTATATATGGTTAATGTTTTGTATTTTTTATTAATAAATTTATAATTGTCTAGTAAAAAAACCAATGTGAATTAAAATGGTACATTTATCAAATTGATATATTTAAGTAAAATATTTAATAATAAGATATACATATAAAAATAAATTAGACTTTTTTTATTTTCAAACTTTTTTATTTTTGTATAAGTAGATAGAAAGAGAAACAAATTTTTTTTTATTCATAGAATGTAATCGACATTATTAAATATACATAAAATCTGTCAATTTGTATTGAAGGAATATAAATTATTTTACATACATTTATTCGTTAATTGAATTTTTTAAGGGAAAAAAATGTTATGTCATTATTTTACAACATTTGTAACATTGTAATATATGTATACAAATTATATAACCATTTTTGGCATATATATACAGAAAGTAAAGCATTGTATGTTTATTTATTATTTAATATTGTAACATTATAATGTTGTAGTAAATATTGTTTATCATTTACAAATAATTAGCTTTTTATTACATGTAAATATATTTTTAATTAATATTATTAGTATATAAAATCTTAATAATATTAATTATCACATTGTTGTATTGAATGAAAACATTTTTCTAAACAGGTAAGTTTTATTTAACAATTTTACAGAATTAATATGTATTTTTTATAATTGTTATCATTATAAAAAAAACATATACAATTATAATAATAATAAATATATTTTTATATTAATTATTATTATAACTTTACAAAGTATAATACATTATATAGTAATTTTTAAATATACAGACAATTGTGTACAACATAAGAAAAATATATGTGAAATTTATACTTTGCTATAATGCTTTTTTTAACATTATTCATTTTTTAAACCTTTATTTAAGCAGCCATTTTAAGTTTACAGGGACTATTTTGTAACCGCGTACTGATATTTTGGGTCATTGAGGATCGGAGAAGCTCGCGGTTGGAAGCTGCGTCGCGTCGAGCAAGGTAAGGGAAATTTTACTTATTTTTCTAAGTTAATACTTATGTTTTAGTGTAGTTAGGACCTATATATTGTATTTATAGTTAGGTTATTACGTTTTTGGTGTGCTGTAGTTGTTAGTTATATTTTAGTGAGATGTTGTGAGTTACTGTTTGAGGTGTAGTGTAGACGGAAGTTAATATGAGTAAATATGTGTTGTTTTGTTGCTTTAAATTCATTTTATTGTATTTAATCAATGTATTTGGGTGTATTTGTGTGGGTGGGTATGCTTTTAATCTTTTTTGCAGATTAATTTTAATCGAATTTACGTTGGAGACAGAGACGCGTTTTTTTTAATAAAAGAACTGTGTATTAAAGGCCCATTACGATACCCGGCGTAAAAAAATCCGCCACGCATGAAAGCGGCAAAAATCCGCCCGCACACACCGTCTGAACACCGACCACGCCATTACGATGACACAAACCGAAAACCGCCATCGGCGGAAAAATCACACAAGATACCGCCCGCCCTCGTCCGAGTCGGAGTCAAACCGCCCGCCACGGACGGAAACACGCACGACAACACAAAACCGCCCGCCCTCACGGCCGACACACCGCACGTGAAATTACGATCGCACCGCCATGAGCGCGGAAAAACTACAAATACACCGCCCGCCAGCGCAAACAACGCCGATGAAAATGGACACGGCAGAAGCCATGGCGGAAACGTCCCTGCACAGAAACCATCCGCGGACAAAAACAAACGCACACAACATGGTCAACAAGTCCACACAGCAAGGCACGCACAAATACACAAGCATAGTACACATCCCGAAAACACCCCCCCCTGGACAAACAAAAACTACAAAGGCCAGAACACCAGACACAACACACCTGAAAACAACAGACCATCAGGACACACCCACATAGGTAAGTACAAAAGCAGCACCTTCACAGACCACAACCCCTTGCAACATTGCAAACCAGAGAGGAGAGGAGAGGACACAGTGACACAGCAAGGACAGCAGCACACCACAGAAACGCACACATCACACCAACCACCACCACCACCAAACACCGGCACCACAAACCCCCTGCACATTACACAACACACACCGCACCAGCACCACAAACACCATGGCACCACAAAGAATGCCCAAGTTCACTCCCATTGAGCTGACGGTCATGGTCGACGAGATCATCAAGGTGCACCCACAAATCTATGGAAACCTGGTCCAGCACACACCACTAGCCACCAGAAACAGAATGTGGAACCGGATCGTAGACCAGGTCAATGCAGTCGGGACCCTGCCCAGGAACAGAGGAGAAATAAACAAACGGTGGAACGACGCCAAAAGCCTGGTCAAGAAGAAGGAGAGCAAAAACAGAGAGCTGGCTGCCGTGACTGGCGGAGGGAATCCCGCGCTTTTCAAGACCTTCAAAGCGTGGGAGGAGAAGGTGCGAGTCATCATCCATCCGGAGATCCTCACCGGATTAGCAGGGGGAGTGGAGGCTGGTAAGTACAAACTAATGTATACCAGCACACCGCTATGTACTCACATGCACTACCACCATGCCACAGCTCCCAGGGACAAACACCCCCATGTCCAGTACATAATACACAACACATCACACACACATGCAACAGACACCACCACATACAGCCCAAACCTAACAACTGAAAAATACGTGGGGGCATGTGTACACTCAGCCAGCCACGTAACCACCAACAGGTCCCCAAGTACGCCAGAAGCGCCACAACGAGCACCCCCCACACCCATGTGTCCGCCATAGCTGCACTAACCGACAAGTAACAGGTAAGTAGCAGGAACACAAAGTGCAGTGGGTGGGAGGGTGGACAGCTCAAGTATAACACACACCAGGCCCCTAGTCCCACAGCACAGCAAGGAGGAGCATCCCCCACACCCATGTGGCAGCCATAGCTGCACTAACCGACAAGTAACAGGTAAGTAGCAGGAACACAAAGTGCAGTGGGTGGGAGAGTGGACAGCTCAAGTACAACACACACCATGCCCCTCCCACAGCGCAGCAAGGAGGGGCACACCCCACACCCACGTGTCAGCCACCGCAGTGCACACCGACAGCCGAAAGGTAGACATCACGGTCCATAACAATCGGTGTCAGTGGGTGTCCAGCCATCACCACGACCCACAACACCACCCCCACCCCCACAGACCTGCAACATGGAGCACCCCCCCGCTTAGAACCATGTGGCATCCAGTACAGTGCACGCTCGAACAACCTGCAGGTGGGAAACTGGACAGGGCTGGATTACTGGAGGCATGAGGACCGTAACACGACCAACACATGGGACATGTCACGTAGCAGACGAACACGCAGCACCGCTCACTGTCACGAACAAGTGAACAATGTGCACACGGACATGAACCACAGACTCACACCCCACATGACCCATCACAGACACAGCAACACCCAAGGAGCCACGTCTGCATGCACAAGCCACACTGAATACAGTACCACACGGCAGCCACTGTGCAACCCATCACACACAACCGAAACACCATTGAAGTCCTGTCCATGTAGCCCCTACTGCCTGTCAACCACACACCCCACAACTACGCCTATGTAAGACAAACAACACTAGACGCAACAGAGCGGAACAACATAAATGCACACGAACACCACTGAACCCATCCAACACACAGACACACCATGCACATATAACATACCATCCATCCCATCCGTCAGCCCCAGTCTCATGAAAGGCATGTCATCCGAACAGCTGTCACACATACAGCAGTCACGCTAAGATACATGCCCATGACCAACCATGTGCCAGAAGTCAATGAAGCGCACGTCACACTGTGAGCAACAACACACAACATGGGCCACACCCCCCCCCGAGCACTGCATTGATGCACATGGCACAGGGCAGCACGCACACCAAGGAGATGGGACAACTGCAATACGTCGGGTGGCACACAACCATCACTCACTCATAACGATGCGTCCAATGCCATGTCCAGTAATCACAACAGACAGCAAATATGTAGGGCATGTCAGTCATGCACACACCTCAGACCATGCACTGTCATGCTGCCACAACACATGTCACGTTCGGCACCCATGGCTCACAGCATGTACCCCAAAAGCATATTCCATCCCAAATGCGTTTCTGGGGCATGACCCCCATGTTGCCATATGCGTTCCTAAGCGTTCCATTTGAACCCCAAAAGCATATTCCATCCCAAATGCGTTTCTGGGGCATGACCCCCATGTTGCCATATGCGTTCCTAAGCGTTCCATTTGAACCCCAAAAGCATATTCCATCCCAAATGCGTTTCTGGGGCATGACCCCCATGTTGCCATATGCGTTCCTAAGCGTTCCATTTGAACCCCAAAAGCATATTCCATCCCAAATGCGTTTCTGGGGCATGACCCCCATGTTGCCATATGCGTTCCTAAGCGTTCCATTTGAACCCCAAAAGCATATTCCATCCCAAATGCGTTTCTGGGGCATGACCCCCATGTTGCCATATGCGTTCCTAAGCGTTCCATTTGAACCCCAAAAGCATATTCCATCCCAAATGCGTTTCTGGGGCATGATCCCCATGTTGCCATATGCGTTCCTAAGCGTTCCATTTGAACCCCAAAAGCATATTCCATCCCAAATGCGTTTCTGGGGCATGACCCCCATGTTGCCATATGCGTTCCTAAGCGTTCCATTTGAACCCCAAAAGCATATTCCATCCCAAATGCGTTTCTGGGGCATGACCCCCATGTTGCCATATGCGTTCCTAAGCGTTCCATATGCACCCCAAAAGCAAAGTACAAACCAGACCCAGGATGGGCCTGGAGCCCGCATACACCAGAGTCACAATAAGTAGGAGCACAGCAACACACCCATCGGCATAGCCAATCCGTCCCATGCCACATGTGCACAGCACACAGTCCCATTGCCAAGCACACACAACAACAGATTGTACAGCCACACACCCGCCTCCGAGACACACGAACGGAGAATGTCAGACAACCAATACAGACTTCGCCAGGTGCAACACAATAACAAATCTCATTCTCTCCACAGGTGACGAACTGCTGGATGCTGGGGATGGAGACAGCAGCCAGCACAGCCAGCCTACAAGCCCCCAACGAGGACACACGGATGTGGAGGATCTGTCCTCCTCTTCGGACACGGACCACCAATCAGGCCCATCTAGTGTGGCAGGGCCCAGCCGCTCCCAGGGCCCCTCCTACCCACCAACCCATCATCCAGGGCTGCTGAACATTCCCAGCCCCCTGCTGCCACTGTCGTTGCGGCCACTCCCACTGTCGTTGCGGCCACACCCACGGTCGTTGCGGCCACACCCACGGTCGTTGCGGCCACACCCACGGTCATTGCGGCCACTAAACTGCCGCAACCGCCACCACGTCTTCGCTGGCCCCAGCCCCAGCGCAGGTGGTGGCCCGGCCGACTGGATCCACCCTGGGAGCCAGGGCGAGGACCGTGGTGAGCAATGTGGCTAGTGGGCAGGCCGGTGGCAGCAGGACTGGTAGGAGGAGCAGGGTCATGGAAACGCCAGTCTCCCCTGCGAGCCATGCCCTTCCTCAGATTGCCAGAGTCGTTGGGGCCTATGAAGAGGCCCAAGGACAATGGGCCAGGTCTACTTCAGACACGCAGGAGGTGCTGGGGGTGCTGAGGTCCATGGACGCCCGTATGGGCCAACTCGTGGACCTCATGGGCCAGCTGGTGGTGGCGGTGAGGTCACAGCCAGGGACAGCAGCTCCACCTCCGCCACTACGTGCCGGGGCGCAGGGTCGAGCAGCAGTGTCCAGTTCCCCTGCGTCCACAGCCAGTGAGCACACCTCAACCACCAGCAGGTCGCAAGCAGGCACCCCCCCTCGCAAACGTGGAAGGGGCCGTCCGAAGTGGAAACAGATCTCCCGGGAGGACTTCGCACGCTCCAGACGCAAGTGAGGCAGCCAGCCAGCCTTCCTTGACCACCCACTGCATTGACTTGGACTACGATCCCACTCCACACAGCCATCTGGATGGCATGTGTCTGTTGGACCATGGACATGGAACAAGTGGGTACACCCTGAGCATCACGCAGCCGTGACCGACAGCTCATTGTCACTGCACGCACCACTTTTGTCATCACCTCGCACACAATCACATGTCACAGTTTGAAATAAATGCACCTCTTACACAAACTGCTGTTTGTGCCCTGTGTTTTAATTGTACGGAATACAACGGCCACCTTGAGCGGAAAGGCACCTGATGCGTGGCATGGCAATGGAACCGGAGGGGCTGTAGGGACCTAGGGGTGGGAGACAGAACAGGAGCACATTCAATGAGTGTGTCACACACCCATCACACAGTACATGTCAGCAACTACAAGCAATGTACACACATCGCACAGAGCAATAGGGCACAATGCCACAGCCACCATCAGTGGCATACTAACCTGGGCATGGAGCGTTGACACACAGCACGCAGTGAACAAAAGGCCACCCTGACACAGCACACACACACCTGCACAAATACAGCCACATCAGCCGTCGTACATGGACACTCACCGTCAAGTGAAGTAGCGGGCGATGAGCTGCTGGCGCACATTCCCAGCTTCCTCCTCTCCGCTGTCCTCCTCACTCGAGCTGTCCTGGTCTGCGGGCTGGGGCCCTGGTTGATCTCCGTCATCCACGATGAGGGGGATCTGCTTCCGAATGGCCAGATTGTGCAGCATGCAGCACGCCACCACTATCTGGCACACCTTCTGTGGGGAGTACGCCAGCGCACCCTCGGTGCGGTCCAGGCACCTGAACCTGGACTTGAGGAGGCCAAAGGTACGCTCGACCACACGTCTGGTCCTCCCATGTGCCTCATTGTAGCGATCGTCTGCTGGGGTGCGAGGATTCCTCAATGGACTGAGCAGCCATGCCCCATTCGGGTACGCAGAGTCACCTGGGTGTGAGGGACACAGAGAACCGTTGCTATTCCAACTGGACAGGGGACAGCATCGCACAGCCAGCACGCTACACCACTCCACATACTCACCGACAATACAGCCACGATCCTGTTGCAGATTGGTCATCAGTCGTGGCAAGATGCTGTTGCGCATGACGTGCGCGTCATGGGCAGAGCCTGGGAACTTTGCACACACGTGGGATATCACCATGTCCGCAAGGCACACCACTTGCACATTCAGGGAGTGCGTGTGCTTCCTGTTGCGGTACAGGTGCTCAGTGGCCTGTGGTGGAACAAGGCCAACATGTGTGCAATCAATGGCACCAACGACGTGTGGGATCCTGCCAAGGGCATAGAATGCACCCTTCACTGCCGCCAATTCACGAGCCCTGGGGAATCTAATGTACCTGTTTCGGTACAGCATCATGGCTGCCAGTACATCCCTCAGCACCTTGCTGAACATGTGCTGGGAGATCCCTCCTCCACTGCCCACTGTGTGCTGGAATGACCCAGTGGCGAAGAAATGCATGGCGGCCATCACCTGAGCCATGGGGGTGAATGCTGTCGGATACACCCTGCGGGGACGGAGATGGGGTTCCAACATGGCACATAGTCGATGCAGGGTTGGCCTGTCCAGACGAAACTTCCTTATGACCTCAGAATCGTCCATGTCCGCCAGCAATTGGTATGGGCGGTCAATGTTTGGTCTCCGCCTAGGGAAGATGGAAGTGGACACATGTCAAAGCAACACAACACATAGCAATTTCGCATACACATCACTGATATGACTGAGCAAGCACATGAGTCACAGCCCAGCTGTCAAGCAGGGACGGCACGGCCACAATACACTTACACAGGTCTCCCACCAATGGCAATGGCTAGTGATACAAACCACTGCCATGAGCATGCACATGGGGATCTAGGCCCCAATGACTTGCGGGGCGTGCTGATGGGGACTGACTGCATATTCGTCAAGCGGCAACGCCACGGCAACATGAATGTCTGCTGTGCATGACACTGCTTCCGAGGCTGGATTAGTATGGCACACGACAACGACGATGTGGGCACAGGCTGAGCGGCCAAAACAAGTGGGACCTGTGGCACGAGGGGATATGAGACAGTAGTTGGTGTCAGCACTGCACCCTATGTACAGCACTGTACGGATCACACCTCCCGAAACATTGACAGGTGTCCACATTGACAGCCCCATGCCAAAACGGCTGTGTGCTTGCAGACACACGTCACAGGTGAGAGGTTACATTGCACGTGCCAGGTGGCAGACGTACATAGTGGGAGCTGGCATGTGTGTGCATGTGTCTCCTGTTCAGGATCCCCCAGACGGGCGCTGACTCTGTACTGACCATTGGACACACCATGTTTCGTGGAAGGCTTGTGTGTGTGGGATGGTGGCACTGGATGTGCCTCCGTTGGGGGGGGGCCATGCACAGGGCCGGTACGTCGATGATTGCGCATTGTTGGTCACGGTGGGTGCACCCACTCAGATGTGTTGCCCTGTGTTCAATTTCTATGTCTGCATGATGATGGACTGTAGATGTGGGCAGACTACACATTGGTCGATGTGCTGTCTATTTCATGTGCCTTCACACCAGGCACAGCTGCCCCTGCACATGTGACCCCTGCTGGACTCGCTGCTGGGTCTGTGGAGCTGATGCACCTTCTGTGCGTGGGGCGGACAGCTCTCCTCACTTCCCTCATTGCGCATGTCATGACTTTGCCGCAGGTGACATGGATCATGGAGGGCCCACATGTACGCGTGGGTGGACTACACATGATTGTTCACTGGTCGCCACCCCCAGTCAGTGTTTCGAATGGGAAGGTTGTTGTGCTGGTGGTAATTTCGATGTGGCGGATGGACGGGCCTAGGTGCGGGCTTACATTCCGGACATGGGGGGGTAGTTGGATTGGCGACTAGTTGCAGTACACACGGGACACGTCTCTTCCTGTCCACATCTGGGTCATCCCTTGTACTCACTGACAGTGATACAGTCATCTTCGCCCCAGCCCTCATGTCCTCCCCTCGCTCCCCCAATATGCATTTGCACCTGCGAGGCTAGCGCTTGCACAGGCAGCCCCAAGCTCGCACCAGAGAGGGCAAGGAGTGTATGTGTGGGTCCAGTTGCACGAGTGGGCTGTCTCAGGGTATGATGTGTGGCGGGACGCCGTCCACCTGCGTGGTGCCCCAACTGGAGACCCGGCCTGCATGGACTATGCATCATAGTCTTCGCCTTCCGGATCCGCCACCTGCGACACCCAGAGGCTGTGGCTGCCCTTGCGGCCAGGCCGCGTCCGTCTGGAGCTGATGGCCCACACATTCACTCTTTGGCCTCTCTGGGGAGGGCTCGGGGGTGGTGGCGCACGCACTTGCACTCTGTCGCAATGGCATGTGGCGTGGTTGGAAAAATGGGCAATGGATGGGATGGTGCGAGCCACCTCCCGTGACGTCACTGCTGCTCGTGCTCTGGTGCGTCCCCCCGACACTTCCATTTGACTTGTGCCATGCTACACATTGAGGTTCTATTGCCTGCGTGATATGACCAGGGGGAGCACGAAGAGACCTCTCACACACCATGCTCCACTGCCATCCCGTGCCCTGGATTGCCTGTGCGGATTGACTATGTTGGGGTTACACCTGGTCGACAGGGGCTGTGTGTGCCTTGTCAAGGGGCCTGGCGGGCGCACAACAGGATCCAGCTTGTCCACAGAGGGTGGGCTGACGTGTGCGCCTGGTACCGCATTGTTCGTGTGCCCGGGTGCTGTGCACACACGTGTTCACTTCCCCCCCCGACAGGTGTCCTCTCACAATGCCCAGGGAAGCGGTGGTGTACTGTTCATGACCCCTCCCAACACGGCGTGCTCCAACTTAGCATGTGCGCATCTACCCGTCACACCCACCCACCTGAGCACTGCGTCCATACGACTTCACACGACACATGTGTGTCTTCCACAGTTGTGCTACTCATTTGCGTTGACATCCAATGCCAGTGGACTACATGGTCATGTCACGGCTGCCGTGTACTTCACACACTCTCATCCTCTCTCATTCGTACTTGTGAATTGAATCAGCGGAGACAGTTTTGGTTTCAAACAATATATTGTGTCTTCTGTCCTCTGTGATGCAGTATAGTGGACACTACTGGCAGCGGAATACATGTTGAGGATATACTGAGCATGATTACACATGGGATAGGGTGTAGGGTTACATGTGATTAGCTGTTGCATGTGGGATGTGGGCTTCAGAGTTACATCTGCTTGGCCAAGGCTGTGCTAATGTACATTTACGTATAGCTGCGGAGCAGCGGACTTTGACACAGACGGTATACAAGTAGCCTACCAGACCGCTTGGCATCATGGGAACAGTCCATCTCAGTTCCATGTGACAGGTTTGCTGCGGTTGTTCCTCATGCACGCGTGCATGTGAGATGACATCAGGGCATGGGCTTGCGTGCATGCAGCGGCGTGCCACTTGTTGTTGCAATGTGGTGGCTACTGGACATGTCACAGTCACTGGGGTCGTGTTGTTGTTGTATCCACTTGTCGTCCATGCAAAGGTCCTGGTATGGGATTTCCGGGGCGGGGGAGGGGGGGTGCAGCACTCACATACTCCAGGCGACCGATTCATGTCCACTGAGCGGTGTATGTGTCCATGGGCGCTGGATCCATGTCGTGTCCTGGTTGTTCGTGCAGTTCCGTCCATGTGGGTGTGATACACATACCCCATGCCACTGCCTCCCACGATGCATGCGGAGTTCCTGGATGTGATGGGGAACAGTGTACATGTCCCGGACATATCCGATGTCATGGCGATGTCGTTGATGGTGTGGTAACAGTTGCCGGTCGTTTGGTATGGCTGTTGTGGTGGTAACTGGCCAGTCCCTGCGGAAGCTAAGCATGGGTGCGGTGTTGGACATCATAGGTCAATTGGGGGAATTGCGTCGGGGTCCTAGGAATTGACATGTTGTCAGGTATGCGATGGCTTCCTGCAGGGCTTCCATTTCATTGGTGGCATGCATGTTTGCCAGCCAATGTAGCGGATGGTGGCTGTCAAGGTGTTGTTCGTAAGTTGTCCCTTGTAGGAGCATGATGGGGCATGCTGGATGACATTCGATGTAGCTGTGCTCAATGATCCGTCGTGTGGAGGCACAGTGGTCCCATTGCAGGGTGGGTGCGATGTTGGCCACATACGCCATGCCCCCATAGGCAGAGCAGACCCTGTTGTGTGCGTCCAGAGGGTGGAATAGTGGTAGCAGGTCCGCCCTTGGACATGCCGGGTTGGAGAGACACAACTCCACAGGATGGTGGAAGGGACACCTCCGACAGTAGAAGACGGGTATGACGCAGCTGAACAATGAGATGTGGTAAGTCAGTCGATAACTTACGTTCAGCAGGGACAGAGGTTCGCATCCCATTATCTGTACCAGGTAGTGTTTGTACAGCTTGACCTGTCCGGCGTAGTTGGGTAGGTGTGTTGAGAGTGCCATTTTGCAGCGGTGCGTTGTGGTGGCGTGCTCCGGCTGTGTGTGCAGTCTGCAATGTGCACGCTCCGAGGTTGCTGTGAGGTCTGTGTAGTCGTAGGGAGACAGGACTTGTGTTCTGTTGGCTTGTGCGGGGGACACGGGCCCTCATCCCACATGCTTCTCAGACTGTTCAAGGTCAGTGGTGTGTGACTCCTTCCAGATAACTAGCATGGGAACGACATGGGGGAGTGTTTTCTTTTTTCTTTCCCTTTCGTAGTGTTCTTAGGTGATATGCGCTATCTGCCCTGTGGTCGGTCTCCTCTGCATGCCTGTGTTGCTCTTTTTTGGGACAATGGCTGTATTCACCGGCTTGTTTAGTCGGGCTGTGGTTTCGGAGTTGGAATGGAAGGTCATTCAGTGCTGTCTGCTCTCCCTTGTGTGGGCGGCAGGCTGCCTTTCCGCTCTGCGTTGGGCCTTGTGTGGGGATGTTATTCTTGGGTCCACCTGTTGTCGGTCCCCGTGCTCTTTGGGGTTCCGTTTTGTATGTCTTGTCCATGTGTGCAGGGTGGTATGGGTGTTTCGGTGTGGTACTGGCGTTCCTCTTGCCGAAGGGGCCCAGCTTTTCCTGTTTGGTGTTGCCGCCGCTGTGTGCTTCGCCATTTTTGTTGCACAGGGGGGTGTCCTAATATTGCGTGACTTGACTGACATGTGGGTGTCGGTTGTGTGACGTTGGGTGTTGACCGTGAATTGGGCGTTGGGGACATTCTGTGGCAGGCCTGTCACGTGTCATGTGCGTTCGGGGTGGGGCTGGTGTGTGTGCTGCTTGGTTGTGTCCCTGTGTCTGTGTGCGACGCATGCATGGCGCTGCAGTTGGCCTCTGCGTTGTGCGCATGTGTGGCTGCGTCATCGCCGCTTTGGGGCCGTGACGGGGTCGTTGGTTCCTAGTCCCAGGTGGTGTGTACACATGTGTTACGAGATGTTACAATTTGGCCTGTGTGTCATCTGTGGATGCATTGGTGGATGTGTCGTGTACACGCGGGGGTGGGGGGATGTCCGCTTTTTCCGCCCTTGCACTGTGTGCGCTGTTTGCATGCACTTGTTGTGTGTGTGCCTACCTGCGTCTCCGCGGTACGTTGCGTCCTTGGTGGTGCATCAGGTAGAGCATAGGGAGGGCCTGCAGTGCTGGATTCATGCTTGGGGGAGCCGCTTCTTCGGTGTCCGTGCTCGGCGTTCGTGTTACCGCTTCGGTTTGACGTACGGTGTCTCTTAGCCGTGGGAGCCGTTTGTTTGCGGCATCGTAATTTGTACGCCGGGCGGAACGTGATTTCGTCGGACGGTGTGTGTCAATTGGGCTGCACCGCTACGTGTACGGGCGCACTTTGATGGCGGACGGCGTCGCTGGCTTGCCGGCGGTGTTTGGCTGACTTTTCGCATCGTAATCGGGCGGGCGTGTGGACTGCTGCGTGCGGACGGTAACTGGTGGTTTTTGCGTCCGCCAGCACGGCGGTGGTGCTTCCGCCCGACATCGTAATGGGCCCCTTAGTTTGTTAAACTAATATTATTATCACAGTTTCTTTTATTTTTCGGTATTTCCTGGAGCGTTTTTTATATTTTTGTATCTTTTTCGGGTTTTTGAGGGTTTACGTAATTTGGATTTCGGAAGGATGGATTTGTATGGGACGTGTTGTATTTTTGCATTTTTTTGGGGCTTTTTTAAACTTTAACATGGATTAACACATAGGGGCCGATTCCGATCTCGGTCGGAGGCGCACCCAATACCATTCGGTCGGGAAAAAAGCCATGCGAAAGCCTGTTTCCCGACCGATCCGTACAGCACAACGAACGAGCAAGTACGATGCGCACAACAGCAAAAAATCCGGCCGAGCCGTACTCACCCAAACCTGGTCCTGTTCTCCGACCGAGGCGAATCCGGAAACGCCGAATCGAGTCGCACGGAAGGAAAAATGCAGCCCCGTCCGGCCGAACAAGTACGATGCGCTTCCCGTACGCGCCGAACCCGTCGCTACGCACGGCACGTTAAAGTATCCGGGAGAGGCGCACATAAGCTCCGATTCGCGCCACAACACGATCCACTGCTACGAGACGAACACGGCACCGACGAGGACGACGCGAGCGACGAGGACGAGGCGAAGCGACGAGGACGACGCGAAGCAACGAGAAGGACGAACGACACGAACCAACCATGAATCCCTTCGTCCCGATCATACCAATATTCTACATCTACTACCGGAACAGGCACGGACGCGTACGGCGCAGAAGGTAAGCCAGACACCAACCACAAAACACATACAACACGTACACGACACATCACACACATACACGGGGATGCTGAATATACTTACACCAGCAACAGCAGCACCATAGGGGCGGGATGCCCATCACCAATGCCACATATGCACACAGGGGCCTGAATGCGCACCACCACCCCTACCCAGGGGGGCTGGATGCCTACCACTACTACCACCCTCACCCAGGGGGGCTGGATGCCTACCACTACTACCACCCTTAGCCAGGGGGCTGGATGCCTACCACTACTACCACCCTCACCCAGGGGGGCTGGATGCCTACCACTACTACCACCCTTAGCCAGGGGGCTGGATGCCTACCACTACTACCACCCTTAGCCAGGGGGGCTGGATGCCTACCACTACTACCACCCTTAGCCAGGGGGCTGGATGCCTACCACTACTACCACCCTTAGCCAGGGGGCTGGATGCCTACCACTACTACCACCCTCACCCAGGGGGGCTGGATGCCTACCACTACTACCACCCTTAGCCAGGGGGCTGGATGACTACCACTACTACCACCCTTAGCCAGGGGGCTGGATGCCTACCTCTACTACCACCCTTAGCCAGGGGGGCAGGATGCCTACCACTACTACCACCCACACCCAGGGGGGCTGGATGCCTACCACTACTACCACCCTCACCCAGGGGGCAGGATGCCTACCACCACTACCACCCTTAGCCAGGGGGGCAGGATGCCTACCACTACTACCACCCACACCCAGGGGGGCTGGATGCCTACCACTACTACCACCCTCACCCAGGGGGGCTGGATGCCTACCACTACTACCACCCTTAGCCAAGGGGGGCAGGATGCCTACCACCACTACCACCCTTAGCCAGGGGGGGCTGGATGCCTACCACTACTACCACCCTTAGCCAGGGGGGGCAGGATGCCTACCACTACTACCACCCACACCCAGGGGGGGCTGGATGCCTACCACTACTACCACCCACACCAAGGGGGGGCTGGATGCCTACCACAACTACCACCCACACCCAGGGGGGGCTGGATGCCTACCACTACTACCACCCTTAGCCAGGGGGGGCTGGATGCCTACCACTACTACCACCCTTAGCCAGGGGGGGCTGGATGCCTACCACTACTACCACCCTTAGCCAGGGGGGGCAGGATGCCTACCACTACTACCACCCACACCAAGGGGGGGCTGGATGCCTACCACTACTACCACCCACACCCAGGGGGGGCTGGATGCCTACCACAACTACCACCCACACCCAGGGGGGGCTGGATGCCTACCACTACTACCACCCTTAGCCAGGGGGGGCAGGATGCCTACCACTACTACCACCCACACCCAGGGGGGGCTGGATGCCTACCACTACTACCACCCTCACCCAGGGGGGGCTGGATGCCTACCACTACTACCACCCTTAGCCAAGGGGGGCAGGATGCCTACCACCACTACCACCCTTAGCCAGGGGGGGCTGGATGCCTACCACTACTACCACCCTTAGCCAGGGGGGGCAGGATGCCTACCACTACTACCACCCACACCCAGGGGGGGCTGGATGCCTACCACTACTACCACCCCCACTCATAGGATGGACAATGCATGACACAACAAGCACACCACAACCTAGGGAATGCAAGATAAAGACATCCCCCACCACCATGACAAGCGTGTGTAGGCTGTGTCAAATGCCTACAACACCGAACATGACTTTGAACATACAATGTGACCCCCTAGCACATGTGCCACACATATATGTGTGTGGCACCCACAATGCAAGCAGCCCATGACCATTGTGGCAATGGGGCCTAAACCCCCATCATCACAGTGACCAAAAGGTAAGTGTGGGGTCCATAGCCGAAGCACATTTTGACCATTGTGGCAATGGGGTCTAAACCCCCATCATCACAGTGACCAAAAGGCAAGTGTGGGGTCCATAGCTGAAGCACATTTTGACCATTGTGGCAATGGGGTCTAAACCCCCATCATCACAGTGACCAAAAGGCAAGTGTGGGGTCCATAGCTGAAGCACATTTTGACCATTGTGGCAATGGGGTCTAAACCCCCATCATCACAGTGACCAAAAGGCAAGTGTGGGGTCCATAGCTGAAGCACATTTTGACCATTGTGGCAATGGGGTCTACACCCCCATCATCACAGTGACCAAAAGGTAAGTGTTGACAAAGAAAGAGCTGCAACTGCCAAACTGCAAGGATCATTCCTGGTCACAGAACCAAAAACTCATCTGTGGCAAAGTAGTGTATGTGTCCCATTGCAACATAAATTGGGGGAGCCAAATACTGCATTGCAAATGAGACATTCCTTTGGCCATGTGCAGACAAACAACACCCATGGGGGCTGAGACCGTCAACAGTCATCAATGACACAATGACAGAAGTGACCATCAGAATGCAGAACCACATATTTGCACCAATGGGCACACAAATGCAGATATCCTGTGGAGACAGCAGATGTGAGGTGAACAGATACCATACCATGGCAGCAATGGGACACACAAACCATGATCACTGTGCTGACCGATGACCTAGGAGTCCCAGGGACAGCAGGGGAAACACACCAAACAACATACAGCCAATGGCACACCCAAGATATGCCAATGCAGTGGTGCAGATGCACAAACACAAACAGGCAGACCAACACTGTCATCATACACAGCAGGTGAGGGGTGGGGGTGCCAGTGTTCCCAGGCAACCACACAACACATGAGGAGAGCTGAATACCAATCATACAGATGTGCATACACTGCCACACTAAGGTAACTCATGGATCCAAATCCCCTATGTGGGCAAGCAGGCATTGTCAGATGAGAGGGAGCACAAAACACACATGTCACACAGGCACGTAGGAACAACAACTGACACAGCAACACACAGACACACCACAGCACCACCCCCAGGGCCCCCACAATGTGGTGACCCTGGGCTGAATAAAAATCCCACTGTGATGACAAAGCTAAATGTCGTTCACACTGTGAACCACAGTCAGGTGTCCTGAGCAACAAACTACCATCACACCTACACAAGCACAAATCAATCAGCATGGCCAGTAAGCCAAGGCCAACATGGAGGCAGGGGACTAGCTGGGCAACAACTCCCATCTGCACACACTCAAGACCACACCCCTCGACCTCTAACAATGTGCAGCAGTGAAGTACACATGCACTGGTGACATTGCACATGCACCCATGACTATTCCAGGGTGGTGGGTGGGAACCAAGGTGCAGAAACACATCACACATGGCCACTCAACAAGACTCCTGAATGTCTGACACACTGCACACTACGCTGTACATGGACATGACGGCGATACCACACCAACCAATGGGATCCCAGCCACAGTCACACACCAATGAAGAAGCCAAGGTCACCCACAAAGAACACACATAGACAACAACCAACATTGCAGCCCGGACCCTGAGGAGTGCCAGCAGTCACACACACAACGTGTCACAATCACTGAAAGATAACACGAACTGAAAATCACATGACAGGGGCAAACAACAAGTGCCAAGGGGAAACCTGACTGTGACCCATCTGCGTCTGCACACAAACTCAGCCCTGACAGCAAACACACCTATGGGTGACACCCTGATGACCAGTAATGTGCCATGCACCCACATCACAGAGAACACAGGGAGAAGACTTTGGGGGAACATAGCTCAAGTCAGCAAGCATCACAAACAGGTACAACACTAGGGATCACAGCATGCGCAGATAAATGGAAGTGAACACACAGACATGCACATACAACACACACCTTGGGCGCAGGCAATGTCACACGTGTACACACTGCCATGAGGGGACTCCACTCCTGTGTGAGGAAAGCTGTGCCATATGTTGCCTCAGTAGGGCCCCATCATGTCAGCTGAGCACTTGGTCACACAATCAACAATTAGCACCAAATGAGGGCTCCCATCACATCAGCCTGGTCATGGATGTGTGTTAGACCTGTCAGCCCTAGGGTGGTCTTGCCCTGTTTTTTTTCCTTTTGCGCCTCATTTTTGCCACCCTATTTTTACTGGACCTAGGATCTCCGGGCGCCTTGCCACTGCTGGTCAGTGCTGAGGTGCAGGTGCTCTCTCACTAAAGATGGCTGCCACAGGCCCCTGCTACTGCAGAGGGCCTTCCACACATACACGCTAGTAGCCAGAGTCAGGCTGGGACATAGGGATACAGTATCCATCCCGTCCCCGCCTCTGGGCCACATAGCTAGGTAGGTGGAAGGTTCCAGAACCTTCCGGGCTGTGGGAGGAGTTACGTTTTGCCGCCTTTAGGAGGGTCACCTGACCTAGGGGTATAAGAGGCTTGGAGGGAAAACCTTTTAGTTAGTTAGGTTGAGGCACCGCTGAACCTGGGAGAACCTGCGCCGGAGTACAGACTTTAGGGCCTAGGGGGAGACCTACACTACTGCTGCTGACAGGGTCAAGGCCCTGCTGCCGTAAGATAGCTGAGGAACGCCCACCACCCACTGATCTTGCCCAGTGTGAGGGGACCCAGGGAACCATCTCCAGCGTGCCGGGAGGAACATCAAGCACTCCCCGAATCACCAACTCACAACCCCCCCCACTGTTCATAAGAAGAACTTTGCTGAATCCAAGAGTAACAGGATCTCAAGTGAAACCGTCGAATGGGGATCACGAGGCGAAGCGCTGTGTCCTAAGCGCTAGACCTTCACCCCCCTATCTATCCACACCGACAGCTGGACTGTCCCCCAAGAACCCTTCCCACACAGCCCTGTGAATAAGGCTGTCAGCGCGCCCCACGCTGCAACTCCATGTGGGAGAACTTGACCCCCCCCCAGTCACTGACCTGGTGACTGGATCGGCGCCGTGGCCTCCGCCGCGTGAAGAGGGGTGCTGAGGTGAGGAAGACCTCTCCCCCGTGCATAAGTGTGGTGAGGTGCGCCGTCCGCGCCCTCACCGAAGCCCACAGAAATCACCGCCGGGCCCGAGACCCCTGCCGCTGCAGGCGCGGCCAAAAAGAACACCGCCGCAGCCCAGGAGGGCCGCGTGAACAGAGCTGAGGCCTACTGCGGCCTTCAGGCCCGTGGACGCCGTTGCCGTGGGGCCGGGGACGCTGACCGCGTCATAGGTCGCGCCCCGAAAAGGCCGCGACGGGATTGGCCCCGCCGGAACCAGCAGCCGAGAAGAAGGAGGCGGGAGGCGTCGCCCAGCAACAGGAGAAGGCCGCGACGTGATTGGCCCAGCCGGAGCCAATCGGGAAGACGTCAGAGGGGCTCCACTGCCAACGGGAGCCCCCGGAAGAATCGCCGCCGCGCTAGGATTGGGCGCCGTCGAGAGCCCGCCCCCCCCAGCACGTCCGGAGGAGAGAGAACTCCGTGTGTACACGCGGGAAGCCGGAGCCGTCTGGAAGGACTGCCGGCTCCCGCTCCGTGTCCCTAACCCTCACTCCTGACTCCACGGGGGCCGGAGGAGTGGCATACCGGCCCCCCAACGAAAGGATAACGCAGCGAGAGGCTCCAAAGCCTCAGGGGAGACTTGGCAGCGCCGGCCGGAGGGGCGTGAGACTCGCGCCGGGCCCTGCCCCGTCCACCAGAGGGCTGGCCCGGGGGAGAGTCCGTCGAGAGGCACAGCGACCGGCTCCAGCACCGCAGGTGAGCCCAGGAGGCCCCTAGGGCTCTAGGTTAAGCCCCTGGGGGCCGGGGGCCACGATTAACGAGGGAAAAGCCCTCATTGATAATTTGTACCAGGCCAGGCACCTGGTGAGAAGGGGCCCTAACCTAATGTAACCCTCACCTCCCCTGGGAGGTATAGGAGTCCCCCCTCATAGGGAAGCCCCAGCTGCTGGACATGTTGAGGGGTTCCCTCTAGGATTCCCTCCCGCCTATTGTACCACATGCTGTATTGAGTACCTAGGCCTGAGATTTTACTATGCCTAAAAAGTGTTGTGCATGTTCTAGGCCCTAATTTGTTAGTGCACCCGAATCATTATTGGTGCTGTGGTTTTAGAAACTGATTCCTGCGGCCTTTTAGTGGCCAGAACTGTTGAGGGTCTTTTTAACAGAATGCGCACCAGTTAATGAAATGTATGGTATCATCTGCATAATCTAACGCATCTTGATTGATATAAAGGAACTTGATTTTTACTTACGTAAACCTGGTGTGGTGTCCGGTTATTGCTTCGCATTTCTGAGTCAAAGTAAGAGTGTGCTGCACAACTGCCTTACACATTGCCTTCGCGTGCCTTCCCCGCTTTGCGCCATGCTACCGTAACGGACTCGGTAACCCCGTTTCCAACATTGGTGTTCAGCGGTGGGATAAGGACTGGTATTTGTGCAGCACCCTACAGTGACTCAGTGTGCGCCGCAATTAGACACCTAGTGAAATGTAAGTAGGAGGAATTCTATTGTGATTGCCGATTGTATTAGTCCTGCGTTAAGACCTGCTACCTACCATTTAGAACCCCTTCCTTAAATTGTCTGGGACCCCACCTAGGAGGATGGAGTTTGAGTTAGCCGACCTAGAGAGGTACACGGTGGCACAGCTCAAGGAGTTCTGCCTAGAGAGGGGGTGGCCGTCAAGCGAGGTGCCAGGAAGGAGGTGCTTCAGAAAGCTTTGAGGGCATGGGTAATGGCCCACCCGGAGGGAAGAGGGGATGAGGAGCAGAGGGAGGCAGACGACCCAGAAGAACTGAGCCTACTGAACATTGACGTCAGCGAGAATGTGTTGCCAGGAAGACGTTCCAGGGCAGGCAGTAGTGCGTCAGGGGGAGTTTGTCAGCAGAGGAATTCAAGGACAGGAGGGAGCAGAGGCAATTGACATTAGAGTTGGCTAGGATGGAAAGGGAGCGAGAACAGGCAAGGCTAGCCATGGAGGAAAGAAGGCTTGTACATGAGCTTAGCCTGAAAGAACTGGAGCTCCGAGCCTTGCAAATGGAAATGGAAGGCAAAGGAAATGGTGGCAGCGTACCTGCTGGGGTTCCACAGGAGCCCAAATTCTATCTACCCAGGGAAGTGATGGCCAGCTTTAGTGTGGGTGATGACATCGACAAGTGGTTGACGGCGTACGAGGTAGCTTTGGTGGCCCATAGAGTTCCTGAGAGCTACTGGGGAGGAGGACTTTATAGGTACATACCTCCACTAGTCAGGGACACTCTTTTAACCTTAGAAAAAGGGGATCGTACCAACTACCCTATCATGAGGGAGGCCCTGCTCAGGAAGTTTGGCCTCACCCCAGAGAAGTACCGCCAAAAGTTTCGCAACAGCCACAAGCTCACCACACAAAACTGGGTAGATTTTTATGATTATGCCCGGAAGGCATTGGAGGGTTGGGTGCGTGGCAGCGAGGTTGATGATTACAAAGGGCTGTACAACCTGTTTTTGAGAGAGCACCTCCTCGAGAAATGTTTTCCGGAGCTGCGCCAGTACTTGGTGGACCGCAAGCTGACCAACCCAAGGGAGCTTGCAGAGGAGGCAGACACGTGGGTCAGCACTCGGGTGTCCCACAAGGGAGCCGGGGCGGATCCCCCGAAAGGTGGACAGGGGTTCCCCCAGAAGAAAGAGGGGGAGATAAAAAGAGGGAGTTCTTTAAAGGTCCCCAAAATAGACCGCCTGGGAGAGGGGTAGGTTCCCCATCCCAATCTGGATACCAGAGACCCACTTACCCTGACAGGAGTCAGCAGCCCAGAACTGTCCGGTGCTACGAGTGCGGGGAGGTTGGACACTACAAGGGGGATCCCCAGTGTCGCAAGAGAACCCCAGCCCCCACAGGAGGTAAGACCCCCGGGGTGGCCAGTGTAGCACTTGGGGAGGAGTTGTCCCTAGGTAGGGGAGGTGAGTGGACAGGCTTGACCTTAGTTTCCCTGGGGGATAGAGAGATCATCCCAAGGGTTCAGGTACCCGAGAACACTGCAAAGTATCGGCAGAGGGTCCTGGTGAACGGGGAGGAGGTGGAGGCTCTGAGGGACACAGGTGCCAGCATGACGATGGTGAGACGTCAGTTGGTGTCCCCAGAGCAGGTGATTCCTGAGGAGTTCCACCCGGTTGTGATGGCTGATAATAGCCTGGGTCATTACCCCGTGGCCCAAGTTCCCTTTGAGTGGGGAGGAGTGTCAGGTCTGATGAAGGTTGCGGTGAGCCCTGCCATGCCAGTTGACTGTCTGCTGGGCAACGACTTAGAACATACTGCCTGGAGAGAGGTAGAGTTCAATGCCCATGCTGAGATGTTGGGGTTACCAGGATGGACTTGCGTTATCACGCGGTCCATGGCTGCCCGACAAGGAACTCAGCCCGGGTTGGAGCCTGAAAGAATGGCCCAGCCCACTGCTGGACGAGGAGATGTCCGGGAGGAGACACCCGGTGAGATGGATGGGGAGCCCGCGGAGGTGACCCCGGAGTCCGCTGAGGTAGTTGGTTTTCCCGTGGGGGACCTGCCGACCCCTGCAGAGTGGCAGGTGGAAGGAGGGCCTACCCGGGAAGAATTTTGCCGGGCACAGAGGGAGTGCCCTACGCTTGATGGCATACGGCAACAGGCCGAAGCCCAAGCAGCTGGAACAGAGACTGGTAATTATCATGTCTACTGGGAGGATGGTCTCCTCTACAGTGAGCCTAAGGCTCCGGTGCATGGGTCCTCAAGGGCCGTGGTGGTCCCCCAATGCTACCGAGCCTTTCTGCTAGAGTTGGCACATGAGATACCACTAGCAGGACACCTGGGCCAGGACAAGACGTTTGCACGCTTGGTCCCACATTTTTACTGGCCCAGGATGCGCGTCACTTCTGACACGTATTGCAAGACCTGCACCACTTGCCAAGCGAGCCGCAAGACAGGGACTAAGGTGAAGGTCCCTCTAGAACCTCTCCCAGTGGTCGATACCCCTTTTGAGCGAGTGGGGATTGACATTGTCGGGCCGTTGGATCCGCCGACTTCTGCTGGGCATAGGTTCATTTTGGTGCTAGTAGACCACGCCACCCGGTACCCAGAGGCAATCCCTCTGAGGACCATCACAGCACCGGTGGTGGCGCGGGCCCTCATGGGGATTTTTACCCGAGTGGGATTCCCCAAGGTCGTGGTGTCAGATAGGGGCACAAATTTCATGTCGGCCTACATGCAGGCCATGTGGAAGGAGTGTGGAGTGACCTACCGGTTCTCCACTCCTTACCACCCCCAGACGAACGGGCTCGTGGAGCGTTTCAACAAAACCTTGAAGGGGATGATCAGGAGCCTACCCGAGGACTTGAGAAGAAAGTGGGACGTCCTCTTACCCTGTCTGCTCTTCTCCTACCGAGAGGTGCCGCAGAAGGGGGTCGGTTTCAGCCCCTTTGAGCTGCTCTATGGCCACCCCGTTCGGGGGCCCCTCAGTCTTGTCAAAGAGGGGTGGGAGAAGTCTTCCTCGAAGCTTCCCCGTGATGTGGTCAGCTATATGCTGGCGTTCCGCAGCCAAGTGGCCAAGCTGTGGAAGGAGGCCTCAGACAACTTAGAGGCGAGTCAGGCCGTCATGAAGCAATGGTATGACCGGAACGCGCGGACGGTAGAGTTAGACGCTGGACAGAAGGTGTGGGTCATGGAGCCAGGAGAGCTTAGCGCCCTCCAGGACCGGTGGACTGGGCCGTTTGAGATCTTGGAAAGGAAAGGCCAGACCACGTATGTCGTCGACATGAAGACCCCCGTCAACCCCACAGGGTGCTCCACGTCAACCGCCTGAAGCCACACCAGGAGCGTTCCGAGCTCACTCTCTTGATGATAATGGATGGAAGTGAGGAGGAGGAGAGTGAGCCTCTGCCAGACCTTCTGGGGGTCCATGAGAAGGATGGTTCGGTAGAGGGAGTAGTCCTCGCCCCATCCTTGACCCCAGAGCAACAGAGGGACTGCCGCCAGGTCTTGGGGCAGTACGCCTCGTTGTTTTCCCTCACGCCTGGAATCACGCACCTGTGTACCCATGATGTGGACACAGGGGACAGTCCGCCAGTGAAGAACAAGTCTTACCGGCTGTCCGATAAGGTCAAGGCTAGTATCCAGGGTGAGGTTGTCAAGATGCTAGAACTGGGGGTGATTGAGCCTTCCAGTAGCCCTTGGGCTAGTCCGGTAGTGTTGGTGCCGAAAGCGGCCCCCGGGCACCACACCAGAACTTCGGTTCTGTGTGGATTATCGTGGACTCAACTCAGTCACCAAGACCGACGCTCACCCGATCCCTCGGGCGGATGAGCTCATTGACCGGCTGGGAGCAGCCCGGTATCTGAGTACCATTGATTTAACATCAGGCTATTGGCAGATCGCCATGGCGGAAGGAGCAAAGGAGAAGACTGCGTTCTCCACCCCCGAGGGCCACTTTCAATTCCAGGTGATGCCCTTCGGGTTGAAAAATGCTCCAGCCACTTTCCAGCGGTTGGTGAACCAGGTGCTGTCTGGCCTAGAGGCCTTCTCTGCTGCCTACCTGGATGACATAGCTGTCTTCAGTAGCAGCTGGGAGGACCATCTGCAGCATCTCCAGGAGGTGCTGCAGGCTTTGCAACGGGCTGGTCTAACCATCAAGGCCAGCAAGTGCCAGATTGGACAGGGATCTGTCGTGTACCTGGGACATCTGGTGGGCGGAGGTAAGGTGCAACCCCTCCAAGCCAAGATTGAAACCATCATGGCCTGGGAGCCCCCCAAGACCCAAACAGAGGTCCGAGCTTTTCTCGGCCTCACGGGATACTACCGCCGGTTCGTCAAGGGATATGGAACCATCGTGGGCCCATTGACGGAATTGACTTCGAAGAAGCAGCCACGCAGAGTCATCTGGACGGCTGCCTGCCAGGAAGCCTTTGAGACCCTTAAACGTGCCATGTGCACCGCGCCGGTGCTCAGGACTCCAGACTTTGGACGGGAATTTATCGTGCAGACAGACGCTTCTGAGCATGGCATAGGAGCTGTGCTCTCGCAGCTGAATGACGATGGCCAAGACCAGCCAGTGGCCTTTATCTCCCGAAGACTACTCCCCCGGGAACAGCGGTGGAGTACCATCGAGCGGGAAGCCTTTGCTGTGGTTTGGGCTGTGAAGAAGTTGAGGCCATACCTTTTTGGTTGTCACTTCTTGATCCAGACCGACCACAGACCCCTTCGCTGGCTCATGCAGATGAGAGGCGAAAACCCCAAATTGTTGAGGTGGTCCATTTCCTCCAGGGGATGGACTTTCGGGTGGAACATCGACCCGGTGTAGACCACGCCAACGCTGACGGTCTCTCCCGGTTTTTCCGCCTTAGCGAAGAGAACTCCCTAGAGGTTGGGAAGCTCTCCCCTCTTTCGGCTGGGGGGACGCGTGTTAGACCTGTCAGCCCTAGGGTGGTCTTGCCCTGTTTTTTTCCCTTTTGCGCCTCATTTTTGCCACCATATTTTTACTGGACCTAGGTCTCCGGGCGCCTTGCCACTGCTGGTCAGTGCTGAGGTGCAGGTGCTCTCTCACTAAAGATGGCTGCCACAGGCCCCTGCTACTGCAGAGGGCCTTCCACACATACACGCTAGTAGCCAGAGTCAGGCTGGGACATAGGGAAACAGTATCCATCCCGTCCCCGCCTCTGGGCCACATAGCTAGGTAGGTGGAAGGTTCCAGAACCTTCCGGGCTGTGGGAGGAGTTACGTTTTGCCGCCTTTAGGAGGGTCACCTGACCTAGGGGTATAAGAGGCTTGGAGGGAAAACCTTTTAGTCAGTTAGGTTGAGGCACCGCTGAACCTGGGAGAACCTGCGCCGGAGTACAGACTTTAGGGCCTAGGGGGAGACCTACACTACTGCTGCTGACAGGGTCAAGGCCCTGCTGCCGTAAGATAGCTGAGGAACGCCCACCACCCACTGATCTTGCCCAGTGTGAGGGGACCCAGGGAACCATCTCCAGCGTGCCGGGAGGAACATCAAGCACTCCCCGAATCACCAACTCACAACCCCCCCACTGTTCATAAGAAGAACTTTGCTGAATCCAAGAGTAACAGGATCTCAAGTGAAACCGTCGAATGGGGATCACGAGGCGAAGCGCTGTGTCCTAAGCGCTAGACCTTCACCCCCCTATCTATCCACACCGACAGCTGGACTGTCCCCCAAGAACCCTTCCCACACAGCCCTGTGAATAAGTGATTGGCCCAGCCGGAGCCAATCGGGAAGACGTCAGAGGGGCTCCACTGCCAACGGGAGCCCCCGGAAGAATCGCCGCCGCGCTAGGATTGGGCGCCGTCGAGAGCCCGCCCCCCCCAGCACGTCCGGAGGAGAGAGAACTCCGTGTGTACACGCGGGAAGCCGGAGCCGTCTGGAAGGACTGCCGGCTCCCGCTCCGTGTCCCTAACCCTCACTCCTGACTCCACGGGGGCCGGAGGAGTGGCATACCAGCCCCCCAACGAAAGGATAACGCAGCGAGAGGCTCCAAAGCCTCAGGGGAGACTTGGCAGCGCCGGCCGGAGGGGCGTGAGACTCGCGCCGGGCCCTGCCCCGTCCACCAGAGGGCTGGCCCGGGGGAGAGTCCGTCGAGAGGCACAGCGACCGGCTCCAGCACCGCAGGTGAGCCCAGGAGGCCCCTAGGGCTCTAGGTTAAGCCCCTGGGGGCCGGGGGCCACGATTAACGAGGGAAAAGCCCTCATTGATAATTGGTACCAGGCCAGGCACCTGGTGAGAAGGGGCCCTAACCTAATGTAACCCTCACTTCCCCTGGGAGGTATAGGAGTCCCCCCCTCATAGGGAAGCCCCAGCTGCTGGACATGTTGAGGGGTTCCCTCTAGGATTCCCTCCCGCCTATTGTACCACATGCTGTATTGAGTACCTAGGCCTGAGATTTTACTATGCCTAAAAAGTGTTGTGCATGTTCTAGGCCCTAATTTGTTAGTGCACCCGAATCATTATTGGTGCTGTGGTTTTAGAAACTGATTCCTGCGGCCTTTTAGTGGCCAGAACTGTTGAGGGTCTTTTTAACAGAATGCGCACCAGTTAATGAAATGTATGGTATCATCTGCATAATCTAACGCATCTTGATTGATATAAAGGAACTTGATTTTTACTTACGTAAACCTGGTGTGGTGTCCGGTTATTGCTTCGCATTTCTGAGTCAAAGTAAGAGTGTGCTGCACAACTGCCTTACACATTGCCTTCGCGTGCCTTCCCCGCTTTGCGCCATGCTACCGTAACGGACTCGGTAACCCCGTTTCCAACAATGTGCCAACGGAATCATCAGCACAGATCCAACACACTTGTATAGCAATGTTGCACTGACTACACGGATGAGTCCTTCCCCATTGATGCCCAAACCTGCATGTCCAGTGGAGATGGCAACACGGTCAGGGAAGTAGACAAATGCAACGATGGCAGGCACAACAGATGTGCAGGGGTGGAAGCCACAGATATGAAATTGCTAATGTAAGTAGGAAACCCATTGCCAAATACTGAACACATGACACCCTCAGATGCTGCTATTGATGACATGGATACACCACATGATAGGACACATTCCCCCTGGACCACATGGGTTCCTGCACAGTAACACTTCATAATCATGAGACCAGATATCACCATCACTGCAGCAAGGGCATGGTTAGCAGCACCAACAACATGTACATCTGAAGCATGAGCACTAGAGAAAAGAAAGTTGCTTTATTCAGCATATGTGTTGATTGAAAACGACGTCCAGAAAAAATAGAGCAAAGGCCAATGGCCAGTCCATTGTCAAAGTTCAAACAGGGTGACACTGGCAGATGTCACCCTACGCATGCCTGCACAAAACCAGGGACAATCCACTAGGAGGGGCAACCGGGGGCAGGCCAGGCACCGCAGGGACAGGATCAGGGCTCACCAGGGGGAGTCAGGGAAGGGGTGGTGGGTGCTGGAGAGCCACTGACAACTGCAGTGGAGGTGTCTGACATGGTGTGTGCCGGCACAACTGGGGGCATGACTCAGATGTCGTGGGTGCCGGCACAACTGCAGTGGACCCTGCAGATGGAGTGGACAGGTCCGCCACTGCAGTGCCCAAGTCAGACAGGGCGGTAGTGGACTCCACTGCAGTGCCTACCTCCAGGGGAGGAGAATGGGGAACAGGCAAGGTGGGTTGGACAGAGGGGGAGGACACCCTCACCACATCAGTGGCACAGACAAGCGCAGCGGGGGGTGTGGTGCTGGGAGAGCAAGTGGCAGGGGGAGAAGGCCTGATCCTCTTGGGGATGGTATATCTGTGGGTGGGGGAACCTGGGGCAGGGTGTGGTGGGGGCACCTGTGCAGTGGGGGCCTGAGGGATGGAGGACGGAGACCTTGTGCCTGAGCTGCAGGGCGGTGGCGGGGTCTTGCTCTTAGGACTCCGGGGGACTTGCGGGTGGGGGCCTCAGTCCGTCTGCGCCTGGGGGAGGGTGTCCGGGGGCGAGGGGCACTCTGCTCCGTGTGGGTGGGCTTCCTCTTCCCCCGGGATGCTGGAGCAGCTTCATCGGTGGGGAAGAGGCCGAGGTCACAGAGGAAGAGCTGCTGTGACTTTGGGGTTGCAGGTGAGGCAAGGGAGGGTGCTTTGGAGGGAGAGGGAACTGAGGACTGCGCAGTGCATGTGGATGCGTGTGTGTGTTCCAGGGCCCCATCCCCTGTGAGTCTGGCTTCAGTCCCCTGAATGTGCGTGCGTGTGCGTTTTGTCATTGGCGTGTGTGTCAGTGTGCTGGATGTGTGTGTGCTGGTGTGTGCCTGTGCCGGTGTGTGTGTGCTTGGGACGGGTAAGGTGCTGGGGAGGGTGGATGGAGCAGAGGCAGGAGGGGTGAGGGACCGTTTGAGGAGGGACACTGCTGCCGTCAGGGAGGAGTCCATGGACCTATTGCCCCTCTGTAGGTCAGACATGCCCGATGAGATGCCCTCCATGAACGACACCAGCTGAGTCAACAGCGCGGTGTGCGCATGGAGGACACTCAGCATGGCTGTCTGCCCTACATGGAGCTGGCGAAGGAGGTACACAGACTCCTCACTCAGGGCAGCAGGGGACACAGGGGCAGGGGGTGCGGTGCCTGGCCCAAAGGAGACACGCTCCCGGACATGGGAGCCTCCACGGACCTGGGGAATGGGAGCCGATGGGAGGGCGGTGGTGGTGCTGGTGGTGGCGGGGACAGCAACACTAGCTGGGGTGTGGTGGCTGCTGACACCCGCCTCCACAAGGGAGTCATCCTCCGAGTTGCTCTGGTCCTCAGCTGAGGTGGATGCTGCTGAGGACTCCTCGGTGTGGCTCCCTCGCCCTCCGTGCCACTGGGTCCCTCCGACCACTCCTCGGCTGCTGACCCAGTCTGGCTCTCTGGCTCCTCCTGGTCCGTGGAGCTGTCCCCTTCCGTGGCCGTGGATGTATCTGCAAACAATGGGGATACAGACAGACATCAGTCACCTGCACATAACGCACACACCACTGTGAGCACAGCACATCACAGAGCAAGCCCTGGCATCATTAGTTGTACATTGCTAAAAGTGCCCTAATTGAACAGGAGAAGTCAATTGTCAGTCTGATGCCAAGCATGGCACTCACATCCCACATGGCCTTGCACCCATCTGTCTGGTGTCTGTTGGATTGCAACACCCCAGTGTTGACACATGCACCAAGTACACAGTAGTTGGACAGTGCAGAGGACACGGTGTGGCATGTGGACATGCACACATCACAGCTCTTGCCACTGAGTCAGTACAGGTTTCCGGATGAAAGGGATGCCCAGAGTCAAATAGGAAATGCATGTGATGCATACCAGCGACAGACACCATGATGCACCCATGTCCTGATAGCCAGCGCCACTAAGGTGTGCATGTAGCACATGTCACTCCCCTGCAGGCTCACCAATCAGTAGACACATGCCATGGCAGAGGCATGACTGCAAAGTCATACATCACTGTCTCAGTGATGTATGACTTTGCAGCCAGACAACAACACTCTGCACTGTGTCACAATAGTAGGTCATGGGGAATGCAAGTCCTGGAGCTGCACAAGTGCACATGTACATCCCCCCACAACACATCCTCTTAACCCTCATCTGTCCAGGTCATACCTATTGGACATATGGTAGACCTGTGACACTACCCTCTGAACCTGAGCCCCTCACACTCTGCTGTGCATGGGGAACAGCTGCCTGAACTTCACATTCACATGCCCCAGTCTGCATGGGCAGCTGATCAGACACCTATGTGTCACACAAGTATCGTCTCCTATGGTCACATCTCCAGTGGCATGCTGAGCCCCTACCAAGAAACTCCACAGCAGTCCTGGCGACTAATCCACAGCACACTGACACAGAGGCAGACACCTGAGGGGTCAAATCACTGCGCACAATGTGTCAGCTGATACACGGGAGTGGGAGTACAGAGTGTATTGTATGGCCTGGAGTAGGCATGACTGTCCAGCCCCACATGAATGAGGGATGAGCCCTGGACTGTAGGCAGCTGGCTAAGTATGTGTGACACACGTCATATACATACTCCTGGGGCCCAAACATTGTTCCCACCCGCAGCATGGGTGTGTGCCAGATACCCCAGCCACATGTGGTGGATCAGCTCAGCAATTGGACCACAGATCAAAGTAACACGCTGAATACATGTCAGAATACAGGCATTGTGTAAGCAATGGACCCACCCATGATACCCACCACAGAGTCAGGGAAACAGATGCTGTCTCCCACCTTGAGTCAAGCAAACTGCAAGGACACAGTCCTAAGTGACAGAATTCCCTGCATGTAAGGGCCACACCTGGGTATCAGATGAGGAGTGGGCAGTGCACAATAGAGGGACATGGCTCCTGGACAACATGACTGCTGTACTGTGGCAGTTTAACCAGGCCCGAGGAGGGCACATAGCATGTTAGACAGAGTTCACAGTGCAGTCTTTGACTCACCCCCTCCTTGCTGCTCTCTGGCCTTCAGCTGCCCATCCAGGTCTGGAAAGACCACCGCCAGGATCCTGAGCATGTGGGGGTCAGGGTCCGTGTTCCGCCCCTCCTGCGAGGAGGCGACAGCTTCAGCTGGACCCGTGCAATCCTCCGGGTCCAGCCCCGAAGGTCCTGCCACCTCTTTTGGCAGTTGCGGATCCGGCGCTTGTAGACCCCCACGGACCGGACAGCCCGGACGATGTCCTTCCATATCTCCTGCTTCCGATGGGCAGAAGCCTGTCAGGATGACAAAGTGATAAGGCCATTACTACACATGCAACATATCCGTGCATGACACAGTTGCATATACATGTCGCAATCACAGGGGCACATGGTGTACACAGGCAGTGCACGGCTGCCCATGGACAGTTTTCCAGAAGTCACTACATGGTATCATTGCATGGGGAGTAAAACCCTGTTCAGAAGCACTGTCACTGCACCATACCTGTCCAGTGCAAGTCACTACACACTATGGGGGTGACAACTACTCAGTGAGCCTGCTAGCCAGTGGCGTGCAGACTCTCAGCCTTGCTAGTCAGACAAAATGCACATTCAGAAAGGCAGTGCACAGGACACTCACCTGCTCCCCTGGTGTCCCATACAGCTTGCTGTACTGTGGAAGTAGGCTGTCCAGCAGGGCATGGTTCTCCTCAAGGCTGAAGGCTGGGGCTCTCTCCACAGTATGTGCCATTGCAGGGTCCAGAGGGGCAGAGACAGCAGCAGTGCAGTGGCAGATGTCGTCCTGGAGCATGTAGTGCAGGCAAGTGGGCTCTCAGGGGAACAGCCAGCAATATATATGTGCTGGAGAGGCAGATCCTGTCCCTTGTGTCCAAAGTGATAGGTCCAAGTCGTTTGCATCTTCTGAATCTGGCCAATCCATGGGATAGCAGCACCAAAACACGCCCACAGCATCCTTCAAATCTTCAACTTCATGACATACATGATTTTGCAACATTGTTGTGGGTGACCAACTGAATTCCCAGCAACCGACTCGCTCGAAATTCGAAAACGCGTCCGTTGCCAGGCAAGCCCATTGTCAATGGGTGCGCACCGATCGGTCCATTGCGGTACAACGCGCACAGGGGTACAACGCGTACCCGCACACATTGAAGGCAATGGGCCGGCCGGAGGCACCGATCGGTCCATTGCGGTACAACGCGCACAGGGGTACAACGCGTACCCGCACACATTGAAGGCAATGGGCCGGCCGGAGGCACCGATCGGTCCATTGCGGTACAACGCGCACAGGGGTACAACGCGTACCCGCACACATTGAAGGCAATGGGCCGGCCGGAGGCACCGATCGGTCCATTGCGGTTCAACGCGCACAGGGGTACAAGGCATACCCGCACACATTGAAGGCAATGGGCCGGCCGGAGGCACCGATCGGTCCATTGCGGTTCAACGCGCACAGGGGTACAACGCGTACCCGCACACATTGAAGGCAATGGGCCGGCCGGAGGCACCGATCGGTCCATTGCGGTACAACGCGCACAGGGGTACAACGCGTACCCGACACATTGAAGGCAATGGGCCGGCCGGAGGCACCGATCGGTCCATTGCGGTACAACGCGCACAGGGGTACAACGCGTACCCGCACACATTGAAGGCAATGGGCCGGCCGGAGGCACCGATCGGTCCATTGCAGTTCAACGCGCACAGGGGTACAAGGCGTACTCGCAGACATTGAAGGCAATGGGCCGGCCGGAGGCACCGATCGGTCCATTGCGGTTCAACGCGCACAGGGGTACAACGCGCACCCGCACACATTGAAGGCAATGGGCCGGCCGGAGGCACCGATCGGTCCATTGCGGTACAACGCATCACTGTACATGTGACTGGCATAGGTCAGCATGCCTGTCTCAGATGGACATATGCCAGCCACAGATAGCTCCCAGGGAGTGAGGGGCACACCTACATCACGACAGCCTGTCCAAACCTTATCATAAGGCATGTAAGGCTGCATTTCCTATTGTGTGTATATTGGTGTACATGTTGTCCTGTGGGTGTCACCTGTGGGCAGCCACCCCCAGGCTGTGCACGTGTTCATGGGGACAGGATCCTGGGTGTTACGTGTACGTGACCACTGTGATGTGCAACTGTTCATATCTGTGCATGTGTCATGGTCACATTTCACAGTGGTGTTTGTGTATGTCATGTCACATACCCCGTGAGTCCCATGTGGGACGGTATGTTTGAGCCAGGGTGTCCCAGTGGCACAATAGTGATGGCCCTCCACAGTCTTTGTGCATGTAGTGTTTACAATGTCTCTGATTTCATGTGCACAATGGGAGACAGTCTCCACATCCACGTTGTGTGTGCATGGACTCTGATGTTGTGTGTGTGTGTCACAGACGTCCATGTCTGTCCTGCCATGGCAAGTGTGGCCACTACCTGTGGGGGTCATGTTTGTTTTGCTGTGGTGTACACATGATACTCCAGGTGATGCCAGTGTCCATGTGGCATTACAGGGTCCCTGGGAATGTACCTGTCGTTGAGCTGTGGTGCCTGGGGCACATCTGTCCTCACATGTCACTGTGGGGGGTGACTGTGACACGGCATCATGATATCCAATGGGCCAACCTGGGACAAATTGATGCCACCTGTAGGACCGTGTTGACAGATGTTGGCCATGTATGTACCATACATGTCCTTCCGGTACTGCACACTTCATGTAGTTGTGCCTCATGATGATGTATGTTGGGATCTTGAGTGTGTTCAATGCCGCATATGTGGGGTGACTGACGATCTTGCTTACTTCTCCTCTGCACTGCAGGGCTCCTGCTGTCCATCGGCCATTCCCAGACCTGGCAACGATGGTGGAACGGGACAGCATCCGACGGTACCGCTTCACCAGGCAGCTGATTGAGGATTTGGCAGTGCAGTTGTCCCCACATTTGCAGCCTGGCCGGCCGTATCCTACAGCGCTGACCCCCAAGGTGAAGGTGATGGCAGCCCTACACTTCTTTGCCACCGGTACTTTCCAACATACTGTGGCGTCTGCTGGTGGGATGTCACAGACCATGTTCAGCCGTGTGCTCCGCGATGTTTTGGCGGCAATGTTGCTCTTCCTGAACCGGTACATCTATTTCCCTAGACTGCGATGACTCACTGACGTGAAGAGTGACTTTTATGCCCTGGGGAGGATGCCGCATGTAATTGGCTCCATTGATGGGACACATGTGGCTTTGGTACCACCACAGGCCCAGGAGCAGGCCTACAGGAACCGCAAGCACTACCACTCGGTCAATGCACTGGTGGTGTGTCTTGCAGACATGACCATCACACACGTGTGTGCCCGTTTCCCTGGTTCAGCACACGATGCCTTTGTGATGAGGAGTAGTCGCATCCCCAGGATGATGGCACAGATGCAGAACCAGCGTGCCTGGCTTGTCGGTGTGTACTGACTTTGTGCCATTGTGTGTGATCTGATCTGTAGTATTCCGCCCACTTTTCCAAGTCAGCTGATGTGCACTTGTCTGTCCGTAGGTGACTCGGGATACCCCAACATGCCGTGGTTGCTGACACCCCTCAGGAACCCTGTGACACCTGCCCAGATGCGCTACAATGAGGCACATGGTCGGACCAGGAGAGTGATTGAGCGGACCTTTGGTCTCCTGAAGAGCCGCTTCCGCTGCCTGGACAAGACCGGAGGGTCCCTCCCATATGCCCCTGCGAAAGTGTGCAAGATTATCATCGTCTGCTGCATGCTCCACAACCTGGCAGTGCGGAAGGAGTTGCCTCTCATCCAGGATGACGATGACCAACATCCGCCACCTGTGGAGGATCCTGGCCTGGACCACGATGCCAGTGACGATGATGATGATGATGGTGATGGTGATGTCCGCACACAGCTCATCACCAACTTCTTTAGCTGAATGTGAGTATCCTGAGGTGTCATGTGAATGATGTGAGTTGGCATGATGTGTGGGTGGGGCTCTGGCGCTGTTGGAGTGTGTCCATGGGCTACTTGACTGGATGTGTGTTGCGATGTGTGGTTACAGGTGGGCTGTACTCCCCAACAGTGTTGACATGCTAACTTGGTTCTGGGTGGGTATCTTGTAACATGTATTGTGCATGAGTTTTGCTGTTCTGTCCTGTACTGCATTGCTTTTGACTGTGTGTCATTTCTGTCCTTCACAGGGTACTTTCAGATTCGTTTGGTCAACTGTGTCCACCGACGACGTGATTGCACATCCAGGCTGGTAGCTGTTGTGTCCCTACAGGTGATGTGTGCCACACCCATGGACTTCCTTCCGTCTACAGTTGTTGACTGTGTGCCCGCTACCAGGTGGGGTTACCTTGCATCTGTAGTGGTTACGGCATGTTGCTACTGTGTAATAAACCTGTGCTTCACTTAGTGATGTGCGTTGTCTGTGGTCACACATTTGACTGCCATTTGCTTACTGCACCTGTGGGCTACTTGACTACAACTGGGAATGGGTGTGGTGTCTGTGCATTGCACCGTCTTCCCTGGCAACATCAGTGTAGGCAATGAGTCAGATGGCCTAGGTGTGTATGTGTTGTGTAGCCCTGGTGGTGTGTCTCCCTCATATGTGTCACGTTGCCTTTACTCACATGCCTGTGTTGTCCTTGCTGTTGCAGTTCGCATACACAGTGTAATTTTGCAGTTCATCATCCCCATAACAGCACCCATGTTGGAATCACGACAGAGGCAAGTATGGTGTATTAGTGTGTTTATTGTGATACATTTGTGTTAATCGTGCATAGGATGGGTTGTGCTGTACATGAATCTTGCAATCCCAAGTTCCTAGGTGAATTGAAAGTCCGGGTAGACAGGATCCCCAGTATCGGGGCCACAGTTGTCTGACACATTGGTCCAACTTGTACTCCCCATGCAATGTGTGGGAGTAGTGTTGCCGTCAACAGGGTGAACAGTCTGTGCACAAAGGCGAACATCCAGAACAGGTTCAGGCTTCCTGGGAGTTGCGCTTGGCCATCGGCCTCTCACTTTTCCCTCCTTGGACGACCCCTCTTCTTGGGGGGCCCTCAAGTGCAGGCTGCTGCGGTGCAGGGGACTCTCCGCCAGAGTCCTCCTCCCTCCCTGTGGCAGTTGCAGTTTGTTCGGCACCAGATGTTGTTGGCACACGGAGGTGTGGACTGGTTGCTGTTCATCTGGCGGAGGCATTGTAAAATGTCCCTGTGCACCGCCATCATCTCATGCAGTACATCCCACTTGGACTCCACGAGGGACATGTGTGAGTCCACACGGGACATGTGTGACTCCACGTGGGACATGTGGGAGTCCAAGCGGGCATGATGGGCAGCCTGCTGCTGTTTGATGTCTCTGAGGAGCCCCACTACCTGGCTGAGCTCTCCGGTGCTGGACTGGTACGCATCAGCTATGCGTACCGTTGTGGGTCGTCATGCACACCAGCAACGTCTGCAAGCAGCGACCTCTGTCTCCCACCCCTCCCACCACCCCTGCTGACATGTGCAGTGTGTGCAGTTGCACGCACAGATAACCCTGGTCCACCTTGGGGGTTGGTGGTGGTGGTGGTGTCCATGGCCCCAGGTTGGTCCAGGGTCACTGCGCTGGTGTTGCTCCTTATTCTGTCCATGTCGGCAGGGATGGTATTCGTGGTGACAGTCGTTGTAGGGGTGGGTGCAGGTAGTGCAGCTGGTGGTCCTGCTGGTGCTGCAGCTGGTGGTCCTGCTGGTGCTGCATGTTGACTTGCACCGGATGTGCCAGGTTGTTCATCGTCCGAGGAGGACAGAGGCTGTACGACGCCAGTGAGCTCGGTATCCTCTTGAGCCTGGGACTGGGACTCCTCAGCGTCTGCTGCTGTGTCCCCATTATCACCTGTTTTTGGGAGACACAAACAATGTATGTCATGTTTCTGCAGGCATCAGTGGTTGACACACATGACAGTTGTGACTGTGCCTCTGGGTGCGGGCCTGTACATTGCATTGTCCTAAGTCGTCACAGTCAGGGGTTGATATTGGTGTGGCACATTGTCCTGCATTATTTGGGCATTTCTATGTATTTTCTGGGGTGTGAACATGGTCTGCATTGCTTGTGTTTGGTTGACAGCCAGACCTCCTTCCCACCCAGCCAGCCAGTCAGTTATCCCACCATGGAACGTGCTTGCGTTGCAGGGAGTGGAAGTTGTCTCTCAGGATGTCAGTCAGTGGTGTCCTGCTGTTTGTTGGTGCACAGTTGGCAGCAGGGCCTTGTGCTCCCCACAGCAGTAGCCAGTGTCAGCCATCTTGTGAGTCCTTCTCCACTCCCTGTGATGTGAGCATGGTTCAGGGTGGTGTTGATGGGACAGTTGTGGGGGTGAGCTATGTCTGTGACTACGACTCCCATCATGCCATTGCCTCCACCCCACTTGCCAGCATTCCCATACTTACTTGCTTTTGTGTGGAGTTCAGTGGGTGTGGGTGTGAGGGCAATGGCAAGATGGCTGACAGTGGTGTCCTGCTGTTGGTTGGTGTGCAGTACCCAGCATGCCCTTGTGCTCCCCACGACACAGCAACAGTGTCAGACATCTTTGATGGGCCTTTCCACTCTCTGTGGGATGTGCATGCGTGAGTGTGAGCTTGCTGGGCCATGTGGTGGGGGATGTAGGGCTGTGAGTACGACTCCCATCATGCTATTGCCTCCACCCCCTTCCCAGCATGCCCATGCTTCCTTCCTTTTGACTCTGCTTCCCTGTGGGGTGGGCTGGCTGTGCTGACAGGATGGCTGGGAGTGTTGTCCTGGCAGTTGTTTGGCTAAGAGTCCCAAGATTGTCCCTGTGCTTCACACAACATAACCCAGGGTGGTGGTGCTTTGTGGGATCTTGTGTTAGGATGGAGGGCATTGCATTCTACCAGGTGGGTACTGTGGAGTTTGTGTTGGGGAGGGTGTGAGGGGAGGTGCTGGTGACTATAGTCAGTGCTGCAAGTCCCCCTTCCCACCCAGCCAGCCAGATATCCCACCATGGAACGTGCTTGCATTGCAGGGAGTGGAAGTTGTCTCTCAGGATGTCAGTCAGTGGTGTCCTGCTGTTTGTTGGTGCACAGTTGGCAGCAGGGCCTTGTGCTCCCCACAGCAGTAGCCAGTGTCAGCCATCTTGTGAGTCCTTCTCCACTCCCTGTGATGTGAGCATGGTTCAGGGTGGTGTTGATGGGCCAGTTGTGAGGCTGAGCAATGTCTGTGACTACGACTCCCATCATGCTATTGCCTCCACCCCCCTTCCCAGCATGCCCATGCTTCCTTCCTTTTGACTCTGCTTCCCTGTGGGGTGGGCTGGCTGTGCTGACAGGATGGCTGGGAGTGTTGTCCTGGCAGTTGTTTGGCTAAGAGTCCCAAGAGTGTCCCTGTGCTTCACACAACATAACCCAGGGTGGTGGTGCTTTGTGGGATCTTGTGTTAGGATGGAGGGCATTGCATTCTACCAGGTGGGTACTGTGGAGTTTGTGTTGGGGGGTGTGAGTGGAGGTGCTGGTGACTATAGTCAGTGCTGCAAGTCCCCCTTCCCACCCAGCCAGCCAGATATCCCACCATGGAACGTGCTTGCATTGCAGGGAGTGGAAGTTGTCTCTCAGGATGTCAGTCAGTGGTGTCCTGCTGTTTGCTGGTGCACAGTTGGCAGCAGGGCCTTGTGCTCCCCACAGCAGTAGCCAGTGTCAGCCATCTTGTGAGTCCTTCTCCACTCTCTGTGATGTGCGCATGGTTCATGGTGGTGTTGATGGGACAGTTTTGGGGCGGGCAATATGTGTGACTGCGACTCCCATGATGCTATTGGCTACACTGACTTGGCCAGCATACACAGAATTCCTTCCTTTGAGTGGTCTTCACTGTGTGTTGGTGTTGTTGTGGTGGCTACATGTGTGGATGTGTTTGTTAGTTCTATTTGTGCCACTGCCTAGCTGTAGTTGTGGTTGTGTTTGTACATGTGTTGGCACAGTTGGATGTGACTTTTTTGATGGCATGTGTTGTGTTTCTCTGACTGACATACACATTTTGGGATGATTCTGTTCTGGTTGCTGTGTGATTGCTATGAGTGCATGGTTTGACTCTCCCCTTGACAGTGATGTGTGTGTGTTTTGTGGCAGTATATTGTGTACATTTGTTGTGTACTCACCAGGCTCTGGGATGTCCTCTAGTCCATATATGCTCACTGGCGGTAGGATGGCCCGCACCTTCTCCTCCCAGGGCCTGAGGTATATTGGCTTGGCAGGAGGGCCACTGCTGGTGTGTTGGCTGTTGATGTAGTCTTGCTTCAGCAGTCTCCGCACCCTCCTGCGCACGTCATACCACCTGTTCTGGATGTCGGTCTTTGTGCGCCGACATGGTGATTGGGCGTTCACCCTGTTGATGATCCTCTCCCACATCTTGGTTTTCTGCGACATGGGGGTCTGTTGGACCAATGTGCCAAACAGCTGTGGCTCTACCCTGAGGATCTCGTCTACCAGGACTTCCAATTCACAATCTAGGAACTTGTGATTCTTCTTGGGGGGCATGGTGATGGGTGGTGATGGTGAGTGATGTGTGTGTTGGTGTGCAGGTGAGGGTGTGTGAGTGTGTGTTTTGCTGGGTGTATGTGAGGTAGGTATTTGTTGGTGTGCTGCTGGTGTGTGGCTTGTGTGAGGGATGAGCTGTGGGTGTGTGGTTGCTTTCTCTTGGGTGCTGGCAGTGGAATGGCATTTGCAAAGGCTCATGGTAGTGATTTGTGTCCTTTATATAGGTGGAGTTGTGGGTGTGTCTTTGTTCTCTGTCCCCACCCCCCCAGTATTTATTGGCTTGGTAATTGCTTGTTTGGCCTTTTTTGGGTGATTTTTCCTTTGTGTTGTTTGTGTATGTTGGAAACGTTCTTGTGACCGAGTCGGACCCTGCATTGGTCTCGTACGGTGTTTTCCGTTTCGTTCACGCTGTGTTTGTGCAGTTTTCTATGCTGCGTACGCGTCGGTCGCGGTGTTTTGTGTTGCTTCGGCTCGGTTTTGTATGCGTGTCGGTCGTACGGCTTGTCCTCCGTCCGACTCGGTCGTGGTTTTCGCGCCTTGCATCGTACTTTGCGGTTTGGAGTTGGCGTGTACGTTTCGGTCGGATTTGTTCCGGGTGCGTGTCGGTCGGTTGGATTCGCGTGTTTTTCCGGCCGGATTGCTATTTTCCGTGCGGCTCGGTCGGTCGACTTGGTTTCGTTACGTGTCGGTCGGATTTTTCGCGCCTTGCATCGTACTTGGCGTGTCGGGCGCCACGGGTACGTGTCGGTCGGTATTTTTTCCGGATCCGAGTCGGTCGGTGCTTTTTCCGGCCCGAATCGGAATCGACCCCATAGATGGAAGGATTATTTCTTTTTGGAATACATTTTCTACAGCTACATAAACCGTAAGTGTATTTTATTTTAATTAATTGGGTGGGAAATGTTTTTAAAATTAATTGTGTTTTATAGTATATTTTGATAATTATTATTTATTTGTCAATATATTTTTTTAATTTAAGAAAATATATATGACAAATAAGTAATGTTTGTGAAAATATAATATTAATATGTGTGTGTAAAGTTTTTGTTTTATGAACGAATAAAAGTATAATACCTGGGGAACTTTTGTTTATAAAATGCTTTTGGCTATTAGGGATAGGTAATCTAGGCCTCTTGTAGATGGGTATAGGGCAACCTGACTTTGCAGTAGCTCAAACATTTTTTTAGTTTGTTTAGTTAATTTGGGACATATTTGAGTTACAGATTGTTCCATCCGTAATTCTTGATAGCTTTGTTCTTTTTGTATAGATTGTAGAAGTTTTTGTAGGGTAGGTTTACCTCTGCTTGTTGTTGCTTGGAAGGCATTATGCCATCCTTCAACACTATTATTTGTTTTTGCTTCTTTGTTTAAGGTACTTAGGGGCCCATTAGGATGGCGGGCGGAAGCACTACCGCCGTGCTGGCGGATGCTAAAACCACCAGTTACCGCCGGCACGCAGCAGTCCACCCTCCCGCCCCATTACAATGCCAAAAGGCAGCCAAATACCGCCGGCAAGCAAGCGACGCCGTCCGCCATCAAAGTGCGCCCGTAAACGTAGCGGTGCAGCCCAATGGAGACACACCGTCCGACGAAATCACGTACCGCCCGGCCTACAAATTACGATGCCGCAAACATACTGCGCCCACGGCTAAGAGACACCGTACGTGAAACTGAGGCGGGAACCCGAACGTCGAGGCCAGACACCGAAGAGGCGGACCCCCCGTGCATGAATCCATTACTGCAGGCCCTCCCCATGCTCTACCTGATGCACCACCTAGGAGGCATCGCACCGCGGAGACGCAGGTAGGCACACACACAACAAGGGCACGCAAACACCGCACACAGTGCAAGGGCGGAAAAATAGGACATCCCCCCCCCCCCTGCGGGACAAGACACATCCACCACTGAACCCACAAATTCCACACAGGCCAAATCGTAACATCTCGCAACTCTCGTGTACACATCACCTGGAACCAGGAACTAACGTCCCCGACACGGCACCGCAGCTCAGCGGCGATGATGCAGCCACACATGCGCACAACGCAGAGGCCAACGGCAGCGCCATGTATGCGTCGCACACAAACAACACAGGGACACAACCAAGCACCACACACACCAGCCCCACCCCGAACGCACATGACACGTGACAGGCCTGCCACAGACAGGTCCCCAACGCCCAATTCACGGTCAACACCCAACGTCACACAACCGACGCACACATGCCAGTGAAGTCACGCAACAGCAGGACACACCCCAGTGTAACAAACATGGCGAAGCACACAGTGGCGGCAACACCACCCAGCAGAACATGTGCCCCGTCGGCAAGAGGTACGCCAGTACCACGCAGAAACACCCATACCACCCTGCACCCATGAACAAGACATACAAAACGGAACACCAAAGAGCCCGGGGACCGACAACAGGTGGACTCAAGAATAACACTCGCACACAAGGCCAACGTATAGCGGAAACGCAGCCTGCCGCCCACACACGGGAGAGCAGACAGCACTGAATGACCTTCCATTCCAACTCCGAAACCACAGCCTGACTAAACAAGCCGGAGAATACAGCCATTGTCCCAAAAAATACCAACACAGGCATGCAGAGGAGACCGACCACAGGGCAGATAGCGCATATCACCGACGAACACTCCGAACGTGAAAGAAAAAAGAAAACACTCCCCCATGTCGTTCCCATGCAACTTATCTGGAAGGAGCCACACACCACTGACCTTGAACATTCAGAGAAGCATGTGGGATGAGGACCCGTGTCCACCGCACAAGCCAACAGAACAGAAGTCCTGCCTCCCCACGACCATCACAGACTACCCAGCAGCTTCGGAGCCTGCACACTGCAGACTGCACACACAGCCGGAGCACGCCACCACATCGCACCGCAGCAAATGGCACTATCAACACACCTACCCAACTACGCCCGACAGGTCAAGCTGTACAAACACAACCTGGTACAGATAATGGGATGTGAAGCTCTGTCCCTGCTGAACGTAAGTTACCGACTGACTTACCGCATCGCATTGTTCCGCTGCGTCATACCCGTCTTCTACTGTCGGAGGTGTCCCTTCCACCATCCTGTGGAGTTGTGCCTCTCCAACCCGGCATGTCCAAGGGCGGACCTGCTACCACTATTCCACCCTCTGGACGCACACGACAGGGTCTGCTCAGCCTATGGGGGCATGGCGTATGTGGCCAACATCGCACCCGCACTGCAATGGGACCACTGTGCCTCCACACGACGGATCATTGAGCACAGCTACATCGAATGCCATCCAGCATGCCCCATCATGCTCCTACAAGGGACAACTTACGAACAACACCTTGACAGCCACCATCCGCTACATTGGCTGGCAAACATGTATACCACCAATGACATGGAAGCCCTGCTGGAAGGCATCGCATACCTGACAACATGTCAATTCGTTGGACCCCGACGCACTCCCCCAAATTGAGCCATGATGTCCGACACCGTACCCATGCTTAGCTTCCGCACGTACTGCCCAGTAACCACTACAACAGCTTGATCAAACGACCTGCAAATGATACCACACCATCAACGACACCGCCATGACATCGGATATGTCCGGGACATGCACTCTGCTCACCATCACATCCAGGAACTCAACATGGATAGGGGGAGGCAGTGGCATGGGAATCGTGCATCGCACCCACATGGACAGAACTGCACGCACAACCATGCCATGACATGGATCCTGCGCCCATGGACACATGCACCGCTCACTGGACAGGAATCGCCCGGCTGGAGTATGTGAGAGCTGCACCACCCTCCCCGGAAATCCCGTACCAGGACCTCTGCATGGACGACAAGTGCATACAACTACTACACGACCACAGTGACTGTGACATGTCCAGTAGCCACCACATTGCAACAACAAGTGGCACGCCGTTGCATGCACGCAAGCCCATGCCCTGATGTCATCTCACATGCACGCGTGCATGAGTCACAACCGCAGCAAACCTGTCACATGGAACTGAGATGGACTGTGCCCATGATGCCAAGCGGTCTGGTAGGCTACATGTATACCGTCTGTGTCAAAGTCCGCAGCTCCGCAGCTATTCGTAAATGTACATTATCCCAGCTTTGGCCAAGCAGATGTAACTCTGATGCCCACATCCCACATGCAACAGCTAATCACATGTACCCCTACACCCATGCCATGTGTAATCATGCCCAGTATATCCTCCACATGCATTCCGCTGCCAGTAGTGTCCACTATACTGCATCACAGAGGACATAAGTCACAATACATGGCTTGAAGAAAAAATCTGTCTCTGCTGATTCATTTCACAAGTACGAATGAGAGAGGATGAGAGTGTGTGAAGTACACGGCAGTCGTGACATGACCAAGTAGTCCACTGGCATCGGATGGCAACGCAAATGAGTAGCACAACTGTGGAAGACACACATGTGTCGTGTGAAGTGGGATGGACGCAGTGCACGGGTGGGTGTGATGGGTAGATGCGCACATGCTAAGTTGAAGCACGCTGTGTTGGGAGGGGTCATGAACAGTACACCACCGCTTCCCTGGGCAAAGTGAGAGGCCACCTGCCGGGGGGGGAAGTGAACACGTGTGTGCACAGCAGCCGGGCACACGAACAATGCGGTACCAGGCGTACACATCAGCCCACCCTCTGTGGACAAGCTGGATCCTGTTGTGCGCCCGCCAGGCCCCTTGCCAAGGCACACACAGCCCCTGTCGACCATGTGTAACCCCAACATAGTCAACCCGCACAGGCAATCCAGGGCACGTGATGGCAGTGGAGCATGGTGTGTGAGAGGTCCCTGCGCGCTCCTCCTGGTCACATCACGCAGGCAATAGATCCTCAATGTGTAGCATGGCACAAGTCAAATGGAAGTGTTGGGGGGACGCACCACAGCACGAGCAGCAGTGACGTCACGGGAGGTGGCTCGCACCATCCCACCCATTGCCCAGATCTCCACACACATCACATGCAATTGTGACAGAGTGCAAGCGCGTGCGCAAGCACCCCCGAGCCCTCCCCAGAGTGGCCAAAGAGTGAATGTGTGGGCCATCAGCTCCAGACGGACGCGGACTGGCCGCCAGGGCAGCTACAGGCGCCATGTGTCGCAGGTGGTGGATACGGAATGCGGAGACTGGAATGCATTGTCCATGCAGGCCAGGTCTCCAGTTGGGGCACCATGCAGGTGGACGGCGTCCCGCCACACATCACACCGTGAGACAGACCACTCATGTAACTGGACCCACACATACACTCCTTGGCCACTCTGGGGCGAGCTTGGGCTGCTTGTGCATGCGCTAGCCTCGCAGGTGCAAATGCATATTGGGGGGAGCGAGGGGAGGCCATGAGGGCAGGGGCGAAGATGACTGCATCACTGTCAGTGAGTACAAGGGATGACCCTGATGTGGACAGGAAAAGACGTGTTCCGTGTGTATTGCGACTAGTCGCCAATCCGACTACCCCCCCATGTCCTGCATGTAACGCCGCACCTAGCCCCGCCCACCCACCACATCGAATTCATCACCAGCACAACATCCTTCACATTGGAAACACTGACTGGGGGTGACGACCATGGGACCATCCCGTGGAGGCCACCCACGCGTACATGTGTGCCCTCCATGATCCATGTCACCTGCGGCAAAGTGATGACATGCGCAATGAAGGAAGTGAGGGGAGCTGTCCGCCCCACGCACAGATGGTGCATCAGCTCCACAGACCCAGCAGCGACTGCAGCAGGGGTCACATGCGGACATAGAAAATGAACACAGGGCAACACATTTGTGTGGGTGCACCCACTGTGACCAACAATGCGCAATCATCGACGTACTCGCCCTGTGCATGGCCCACCACCCAACGGAGGCACATCCAGTGCCACTATCCCACACACACAACCCTTTCACGCGACATGGTGTGTCCAATAGTCAGTACTGAGTAAGCGCCCATCTGGGGGTCCCTGAACAGGAGACACATGCAACACACTAGGCAGTCGGTGCTGTCACCTACTGGCATTGTGCAGTCAATGTGCAGGCCATTCCTGCTGGGACTCAGAGGGGCAACATGGCCCAGCCTGACATTCACACGAGCAACAAGTGCAGTGAGACCTGCATTGGCAATTGCAGACGTACGCCTGCACCCAGCTGGGCCCGGACGCCTACCCCCATAGTGGAACACGCGGGGTGCAGCCGCGAGGGTCAGTGTAGTTGGCGGTGAGGGCCTGGCACATGTTGGCGACAGTCCGCTGATGCCATGTGCACCACACAGTATGATGTGCGCACTGCATCTGCAGGTGTGGCCATGATGTGCGTGTGTGTGCAGGTGCACAATGTACGGGGCCACAACACGCCGTGTGCATAGGCAGGACGGCCTGTGGCCGGACCCCACATGTCTGTTAGCATGTCATCATCTGCACATTGTCATGGGTGCATGTCATACGCATATGCACACACATGCCAGCTCCCACTATGTACGTCTGCCACCTGGCACGTGCAATGTAACGTCTCACTTGTGATGTGTATCTGCAAGCACACAGCCGTGTTGGCATGGGGCTGTCAATGTTTCTGGTGGTGTGATCCGTACAGTGCTGTACATAGGGTGCAGTGGTGACACCAATTACTGTCCCATATCCACTCGTGCCACAGGTCCCACTTGTTCTGGCCGCTCAGCCTGTGCCCACTTCGTCGTTGGTGTGTGCCATACTCATCCAGCCTCGGAAGCAGTGTGATGCACAGCAGCCAGTCATGTTGCCGTGGCGTTGCCGATTAACGAATATGCAGTCAGTCCCCATCAGCACGCCTCGCAAGTCATTGAGGCCTAGATCCCCATGTGCATGCTCATAGCAATTGTTTGTGTCACTGCCCATTGCTATTGGTGGGAGACCGGTGTAAGTGTATTGTGGCTGTGCTGTCCCTGCTTGACAGCTGGGCTGTGACTCATGTGCTTGCTCAGTCATATCAGTTATGTGTATGTGAAAATGCCATGTGGTGTGTTGCTTTGACATGTGTCCACTTCCATCTTTCCTAGGCGGAGACCAAACATTTTCCGCCCTTACCAATTGCTGGCGGACATGGAGGATTCTGAGGTCATCCGGAAATTTCATCTGGACAGGCCAACCCTGCATCGATTTTGTGCCATGTTGGAACCCCACCTCCGTCCTCGCAGGGTGTATCTGACAGCATTCACCCCCACGGCTAAGGTGATGGCTGCCCTGCATTTTTTCGCCACTGGGTCATTCCAGCACACAGTGGGCAGTGGAGGTGGGATGTCCCAGCCCATGTTCAGCATGGTGCTGAGGGATGTACTGGCAGCCATGATGCTGTACAGAAACAGGTACATTAGATTCCCCAGGGCTCGTGAATTGGCGGCAGTGAAGGGTGCATTCTATGCCCTTGGCAGGATCCCACACGTCGTTGGTGGCATTGATTGCACACATGTTGGCCTTGTTCCACCACAGGCCACTGAGCAGCTGTACCGCAACCGGAAGCACACGCACTCCCTGAATGTGCAAGTGGTGTGCCTTGCGGACATGGTCATTTCCCACGTGTGTGCAAAGTTCCCAGGCTCTGCCCATGACGCTCACATAATGCGCAACAGCATCTTGCCACGACTGATGACCAATCTGTAACAGGACCGTGGCTGGATTGTGGGTGAGTATGTGGAGTAGTGTAGCGTGCTGGCTGTGCGATGCTGTCTTCTGTCCAGTTGGAATTGCAACGGTTCTCTGTGTCCCTCACACCCAGGTGACTCGGCGTACCCGAATGGGCCCTGGCTGCTCAGTCCATTAAGGAATCCTCGGACCCCAGCAGACGATCGCTACAATGAGGCACATGGGAGGACCAGACGTGTGGTCGAGCGTACCTTTGGCCTCCTCAAGTCCCGCTTCAGGTGCCTGGACCGCACCGGGGGTGCGCTGGCGTACTCCCCACAGAAGGTGTGCCAGATAGTGGTGGCTTGCTGCATGCTGCACAATCTGGCCATTCGGAAGCAGATCCCCCTCATTGTGGATGACGGAGATCAACCAGGGCCCCAGCCCGCAGACCAGGACAGCTCGAGTGAGGAAGACAGCGGTGAGGAGGAAGCTGTGAATGTGCGTTAGCAGCTCATCGCTCGCTACTTCACTTGACGGTGAGTGTCCATGTACGACGGCTGATGTAGCTGTAGTTGTGCAGGTGTATGTGTGCTCTGTCACGGGGGCCTTTTGTTCACTGTGTGCTGTGTGTCAATGCTCCATGTCCAGGTTTGTATGCCACTGACGGTGGCTGTGGCATTGTGCCCTATTGCTCTGTGCGATGTGTGTACATTGCTTGTAGTTGTTGACATGTACTGTGTGATGGGTGTGTGACACACTCATTGAATGTGCTCCTGTTCTGTCTCCTACCCCTAGGTTCCTACAGCCCCTCCTGTCCCATCGCCATGCCACACATCAGATGCTTTTCAGCTCAAGGTGGCCGTTGATCATCGTACAATAAAAACACAGTGCACAGACAGCAGTTTGTGTAAAAGGTGCATTTATTATCAGATGTGACATGTCATTGTGTGCAAGGTGATGACATGTGTGTTGCGTCCAGTGACAATGGGCTGTCGGCCATGGCTGCGTGATGCTCAGGGTGTACCCACTAGTTCTATGTCCCTAGTCCAACAGACACATGCCATTCAGATGGCTGTGTGGGATCGGATCGTAGTCCAAGTCAATGCAGTGGGTGGTCAAGGATGGCTGGCTGCCTCACTGGCGTCTGGAGCGTGCAAAGTCCTCCCGGGACATCTGTTTCCACTTCGGACGGCCCCTTCCACGTTTGCGAGGGGGGAGTGTGGTGGCGAGCCGCTGGTGGTGGGTGAGGTCTGCTCACTGGCTGTGGACGCAGGGGGACTGGACACTGCTTCTCGACCCTGCGCCACAGCAGGTGGTGGCGGAGGTGGTGTTGCTGTCCCTGCCTGTGACCTCACCGCCACCACCAGCTGGCCCATGAGGGCCACGAGTTGGTCCATATGGGCGTCCATGGACCTCAACACCCCCAGGACCTCCCGCGTGTCTGAAGCAGACCTGGCCCAATGTCCTTGGGCCTCTTCATAGGCCCCAAGGACTCTGGCAATTTGAGGCAGGGCATGGCTCCCAGGGGAGGCTGGCGTTTGCCTGAGCCTGCTCCTCCTACCAGTCCTGCTGCCACCGGCCTGCCCACTAGCCACATTGCTCACCACGGTCCTCGCCCTGGCTCCCAGGGTGGACCCAGTCGGCCGGACCACCACTTGCGCTGGGGCTGGGGCCAGCGAAGACGTGGTGGTGGTCGCGGCGGTGGTGGTTGGTGCGGCGATGGTGGTGGTTACGGCAGTGGTAGTGGCCGCAATGACCGTGGGTGTGGCCGCAACGACAGTGGGAGTGGCCGCAACGACAGTGGCTGCAGGGGGCTGTGAATGTTCAACAGCCCTGGATGATGGGTTGGTGGGTAGGAGGGGGCCTGGGGAGCGGCTGGGCCCTGCCACACCAGATGGGCCTGCTGGGTGGTCCGTGTCCGAGGAGGAGGACAGATCCTCCACATCCGTGTGTCCTTGTTGGGGGCTTGCAGGCTGGCTGTGCTGGCTGCTGTCTCCATCCCCAGCATCCAGCAGTTCGTCACCTGTGGGGAGAATGAGATTTGTTATTGTATTGCACCTGGCGAAGTATGTATTGGTCGTCTGACATTCACAATTCGTGCAATCTCGTACACGGGTTTCCCGGAGTCGTGTGTGTGGCTGTACCATTTGTAGTTGTGTGTGTTTGGCAATGGGACTGTGTGCTGTGCACATGTGGCATGGGACGGATTGGCAATGCCGATGGGTGTGTCGCTGTGCTCCTACTTCTTGTGGCTCTGGTGTATGCGGGCTCCATGCCCATCGTGAAGCTGGTTTGTACTTAGCTATCGGGGTTCAGATGGTACGCTTAGAAACGCATATGGCAAAATGGGGGTCAGGCCCCTGAAACGCATTTGAGATGAACTATGCTTTTGGGGTTCAAATGGAACGCTTAGAAACGCATATGGCAAAATGGGGGTCAGGCCCCTGAAACGCATTTGAGATGAACTATGCTTTTGGGGTTCAAATGGAACGCTTAGAAACGCATATGGCAAAATGGGGGTCAGGCCCCTGAAACGCATTTGAGATGAACTATGCTTTTGGGGTTCAAATGGAACGCTTAGAAACGCATATGGCAAAATGGGGGTCAGGCCCCTGAAATGCATTTGAGATGAACTATGCTTTTGGGGTACATACTGTGAGCCATGGGTGCAGAACGTGACATGTGTCGTGGCAACATGACAGTGCATGGTCTGAGGTGTGTGTATGTCTGACATACCCGGCATATTTGCTGTCTGTTGTGATTTCTGGCCATGACATTGTACGCATTGTTATGAGTGGGTGATGGTTGTGTGCCACCCGACGTATTGCAGATGGTCCAGATCCTTGGTGTGCGTGCTGCCCTGTGCCATGTGCATCAATGTAGTGCTCAGGGGGGTGTGGCCCATGTTGTGTGTTGTTGCTCACAGTGTGACGTGCGCTTCATTGGCTTCTGGCACATGATTTGTCATGGGCATGTTTCTTTGCGTGACTACTGTATGTGGACCAGCTGTTCGGATGACATGCCTTTCTTGTGACTGGGGCTGATGGATGAGATGGATGGTATGTTGTATGTGCATTGTGTGTCTGTGTGTTAGATGGGTTCAGTGGTGTTCGTGTGCATTCATGTTGTTCCACTCTGTTACGTCTAGTGTGGTTTTGCGTACATGGGCGTAGTTGTAGGGTGTGTGGTTGACAGGCAGTAGGGGCTACATGGGCAGGACTTCAATGGTGTTTCGGTTGTGTGTGATGGGTTGCGCAGTGGCTGCCGTGTGGTACTGTATTCAGTGTGACTTGTGCATGCAGACGTGGCTCCTTGGGTGTTGCTGTGTCTGTGATGGGTCATGTGGGGTGTGAGTCTGTGGTTCATGTCCGTGTGCACATTGTTCACTTGTTCGTGACAGTGAGCAGTGCTGCGTGTTCGTCTGCTACGTGACATATCCCATGTGTTGGTCGTGATACAGACCTCATGCCTCCAGTAATCCAGCCCTGTCCAGTTTCCCACCTGCAGGTTGTTTCTAGCGTGCACTGAACTGGATGCCACATGGTTCTGGGCGGGGGGGTGCTCCATGTTGCAGGTCTGTGGGGGTGGGGGCGGTGTTGTGGGTCGTGGTGATGGCTGGACACCCACTGACACCGATTGTTGTGGGCCGTGATGTCTACCTTTCGGCTGTCGGTGTGCACTGCAGTGGCTGACACGTGGGTGTGGGGTGTGGGGTGTGCTCCTCCTTGCTGCGCTGTGGGACTGGGGGCCTGGTGTGTGTTGTACTTCAGCTGTGCCCCCTCCCACCCACTGCCTTTGTGTTGCGGCTACTTACCTGTTACTTGTCGGTTAGTGCAGCTTTGGCGGACACATGGGTGTGGGGGGTGCTCGTTGTGGCGCTTCTGGCGTACTTGGGGACCTGTTGGTGGTTACGTGGCTGGCTGAGTGTACACATGCCCCCACGTATTCTTCAGTCGTTAGGTTTGGGCTGTGTGTGGTAGTGTCTGTTGCATGTGTGTGTGAGGTGTTGTGTATTATGTACTGGTAATGGGGGTGTTTGTCCCTCGGAGCTGTGGCATGGTGGTAGTGCATGTGAGTACATAGCGGTGTGCTGGTATACATTAGTTTGTACTTACCAGCCTCCACTCCCCCTGTTAATCCGGTGAGGATCTCCGGATGGATGATGATTTGCACCTTCTCCTCCCACGCTTTGAAGGTCTTGTATAGCGTGGGATTCCCTCCGCCAGTCATGGCAGCCAGCTCTCTATTTTTGCTCTCCTTCTTCTTGACCAGGCTTTTGGCGTCATTCCACCGTTTGTTGATTTCTCCTCTGTTTCTGGGTACGGTCCCGACTGCATTGACCTGGTCTACGATCCTGTTCCACATTCTGTTTCTGGTGGCTAGTGGTGTGTGCTGGACCAGGTTTCCATAGATTTGTGGGTGCACCTTGATGATCTCGTCGACCATGACCGTCAGCTCAGTGGGAGTGAACTTGGGCATTCTGTGTGCTGCCATGGTGTTTGTGGTGCTGGTGCGGTGTGTGTTGTGTGATGCGCAGGGGTTTGTGGTGCTGGTGTTTGGTGGTGGTGCTGCTGCTGCTGCTGCTGCTGGTGGTGGGTGTGATGTGTGCGTTTCTGTGGTGTGCTGCTGTCCTTGCTGTGTCACTGTGTCCTCTCCTCTCCTCTCGTCTCCTCTCTGGTTTGCAAAGTTGCAAGGGGTTGTGGTCTGTGATGGTGCTGCTTTTGTACTTTCTATGTGGGTGTGTCCGGATGGTCTGTTGTTTTCAGGTGTGTTGTGTCTGGTGTTCTGGGCTTTGTAGTTTTTGTTTGTCCAGGGGGGGTGTGTTTTCGGGATGTGTACTGTGTTTGAGTATTTGTGCGTGGGTTGCTGTGTGGACTTGTTGGCCATGTTGTGTGCATTTGTTTTGGTCCGCGGATGGTTTCTGTGCAGGGACGTGGCCGCCATGGCTTCTGCCGTGTCCATTTTCATCGGCGTTGTTTGCGCTGGCGGGCGGTGTATTTGTTGTTTTTCCGCGCTCATGGCGGTGCGATCGTAATTTCACGTGCGGTGTCTAGGCCGTGGGGGCGGGCGGTTTTGTGTTGTTGTGCGTGTTTCCGTCCGTTGTGGGCGGTTTGACTCCGACTGGGACGAGGGCGGGCGGTATTTTGTGTGTTTTTTGCGCCTCCGGCGGTTTTCGGTTCGCGGCATCGTAATTGCTCGGTCGGTATTCAGACGGTGTAGGCGGGCGGATTTTTACCACTGTAGTTGTTGGCGGATTTTTTTCCGTCCGACATCGTAATGGGCCCCTTAGGTACACGTTCCACCAAGGAATGTGGAATTTAGGTTGCCTTCTATGCCCTGATCTATGCAATCTTCCCACCCAGGTGTCCTCAAAGTAGTCTAGTAGTGGGCTTATTTTGTCTTCGTTCCTTTTGTAATAGGGGCTTTCTATTAGAATATTGTAGTGTTCTGCTACATCGGTTACAGGTACATATGCTAGTGCTATTAGCTTTTTGATTTGGTAGGCGAAAGTACTGTCTGTAGCATATTGTACACTTAGGGTTGATTTTTGTAGATGTCTCCAGAGACTCTGATTAAAATGATAATAGCAACCCTGAATTGCTGTGTGTGGATAATTTTTTAGTATAGCATTTATCATGGCTATTTCAAAGTCAATAATTATTTTTGAAGGAAAATAATTATTGCTTTCTTCTTTTATTTTAGTGAGTATATCAATGTAGGTCGTTTGCTGTTTATTTGGTAATAGTGCGTAGATGAATGGAATATTTGAATGTTGGTATAATCCATGTATTGTGTACAGCTGGTAAAATGGTTTTGGACAGACTTTGAAAGTTCCATCCATCATCCAGGTGTCACATTGCTGTAATTTAAGTAAATTGTTTACAGTAGCAAACATAATTATTCTTTTTTCTGGGCATTTGTTATCAAAAAATATAAATGGTTCTTTACTGTGAGTAATGCTTAATTCTGGTGGAATAACTACTTCTGCAAATGTTTTAGGGGCAGGTATAGTAGTTGTGGTAGCTTTTTTTTGTCTGGCAATTGTTCTTTTTAAAGAAGCTATGGACGGTAATTGTCCTGATGCATGTTGAGGTACTTTTAATAGTTGCTCTTTTAGTATTTGGGTAGTTGGTTTGTTAGTACTAGTGCTTGCTTCTTTTATATTTTCAAGAGCATCTCTAACCTCAATCTCTGTTATGTTTGGGGGGTGATTATGTTCTTTTACAGAAATAACAGTAGTTTCCTGAGTAGTAGCTCTTCCATAGCATTTGTTAGAGTAGTATTTGCTACATTTCCAAAATACTTTAAGGCCAATTTGTTTCTCCTGTGTATACACATACCCCATATAACATAATAGCATTTTATTTTTTTGTGACATTACAAATTCTGCACCTTCAGTCATGTTGTTTTGTTTTATGCTAGGGAAAATTCAAAAAGAAAATATTTTAATATAATAAATACAACATGTTTATTAAATACTGTTACATCTCAGTGAATATACTTACAATGTTTAGTTTGATGTTAATGAAATTGGTTAGGAAATGATTTCAAGCTTTCTTTTCTATTTTCTTGATGTAATTTCTGTTGAGAAGAGAAAAAAACATATTAGTAATTTGATTATATTGTTTGTAGATGATAGGCATTTTAGGGGTAAAGGGTTATTTAGGTGGGTATTTAACGTTGTTTAATAATGGAAAATTATATACTTACTTTTTAGTTGTTTTTATTTTGTTAGTAGTTGTAGAATTATTTTGGAAGCTTTTGCTGTTGGCTGTAGAGGAGATAGATAAAAAAGAAAATATATATTAGTGAATAACGTTTTGAAAATATTTTTAGGTAAGTTTGGCAAAAATAGAATATACTTACATTTATTGTTCTTTTATTGGTGAGTATTTTGAAATAATTTTCTGGCTTTGTAGGATATCTGTAGAGGTGATATAAAAGTAAGGAATGAAAGAATAGTCAATTAGGTTTTAGAAATAATTTTTGTTGCAGGTTAGTAGTATTGTTATATTTTAAAAACAGTTTTACTTACTTAGTGCAGTTTTAAATCTCTTTTTTAGTAATGAAAGTTTTCTTTCAGGAAACAGTTGGGCACAGTTTCACCTTCTTCTTTATTGTAGTTTTTAAGTGTAAAAGAGATGTATGTCTTTGATGTTTATATAGTGTTTATTTAATTGGTTGCTTTATGTTATTGGTGTATTTTGAAATGTAAGCATTTTATTGGTTGAAGTTAATTGTTTTTATTCTTTTGGCACTTTCTTTCCATATAAGGGAAACGCTAATTAAGAAACTGTTAGTAGAAAGTAAATATTTTATCTTTTTACTTTTGTAAATAATTTAAATGTTGTTTTTAATGTGAAATAATGCTAGTATTATATATTTTACAGTTTATATTTTATTATAGTAATAAGTTTGTTTAGCCAAAATATTTTGTTTTATATATTGATGTGTTTGCAAATTATTTTATTATGTTGTTTAAGTATTTTATATTGTTTTATAATGTGAATTTATATTTGGTGCTAAAGATATATTTAATTGAGCAGTTTTTATATAGTCGATATTTGTAAAAAGTCGATATTATTGATGTCTATATTTTGGTATTCGATATTTTTGTAATGTTGTATGTTATAAAAATTTAAACGATATTTAATGTAACGATATTTAGCATTTCGATATTGTGGTGAACGATATTTTTTATATACGATATTGTGTACTCGATATTTTTGTATTTTTATAAATAAGTATTGGTAGTAGATATTATTGTAGTCGATATTCTGACGCCGATATTTTGTATATTCGATATTTTTGTAGTCGATATTATGTCAGTGATCCGTGCTGGATCCTTCACATGTTGTGATTCCTGACACATCCAACATCCCATGCTGGTTGTGACTCCCTTTGATGACCTGGCTACCTGCCCTGTGGTGAGGCTGAGATAATAGAGTTATGTTATGTTATGTTATTTTCATTTCTAACGCGCACAGATACTACAAGAGTGTCCCAGCGCGAACCTTGAGAGACTGAAGAGGAGCCAAGTTTAGGGAAATAGGTGAGTTTTCAGATTCTTTTTGAAAAGATTCGGGTCCTGAGTGCATCGAAGCGTGAGGGGCAGATCGTTCCAGGCCAAAGCGGCCTTCACAGCCAGAGAGCTGCCGCCCGTCCTTTGCAAGCGGAAACGCGGAACTTGAGCCAGGAGTTGAGTGGAGGAACGCAGGTATCTTGCAGGGGTGTAGAAGGAAAACCGTTTCTGAAGATAACCTGGCCCTGTGGCATACAGAGCGCGGTGGGCGATAACTGTGAGAAGTTGGCCTGGTATATGCTGTCCACTAATTATAGTGGGCACCTTGCACCAGTCCAAACAATCCCTTATTGGAGATAGGTTAAAGACAACCTTTATTGAAAGCTATCCTAGTGGTAGCTATGGAGAGCAGCCTTCAGGCTAAGTCTTGAAGGAATGTAAAGCAGCTTGTTTTACCAGTCTATAATCTCTTGAGTGACCAAATGAAAGAGGACCACACCAGGTATATATTCAAAATATATGTATTTATTGCTAAACACACCCCTCTAGTCTCTTTATGAGGCTAGAGTTCGAAGTACATAAGTTATAAGTTAGTTATCAACAGTAATAGCACAAATACACGTTTGAGCCCTAGGGGCGTACCAAACCATATACCAATAAAGTGGTATAAGAACCACGACTGAGCTAGACACAAGGCCTAGAGCCGGTAGAAGTGCTTGGACCACAAGGAACCAACCAAAGTAGTGACACAGGGGACCCACGGGGGACGCGTGCAGTGTGAGAACACAGCCGCGAATCGCCGTTGACTTCTATGGGGAACGTCGCGGTTGGAGTTTTAAAGAAAAGGGACACTTAGAGGAGGACTTGGAGCAAACCCCTTTAGAACTAGGTCGTTCTAGAGTCTATACCCATGGGAGCACCGGAGTACTCGAGTTACCTCACCCAGGGAAGCCGGGTGCATAGGTGTCTTTCGGGGTTGGGTTTCGTCGTCGTTTACAATGGTGATCTGCTGCAAAGTGCTGCTGGCGACCAAGTCGAAAGTGTTCGGGTGGATACAAAGGTGGATCGGAGATCTGAAGAACCTGAAAGCAGAGGGGACAGAGCTGGGTCACCAGCCAGTGACCAGGAAGGCGATGAGCGGATGCCCACCGATGTCGGGTGCTTCAGGTAGGTTGACGGTCGTCTTGACTCTTCAGCCACGAGGTCCAGGAGGTGTCAACGACAACCAGGAGCTGGATTCAAGCTGTCCCACAACGTCTGTCGATTGCAGGTGTGTTGGCGACCGGATTGGACCCAACAAGCCTTGGTAACAGCAAGTCTCTTGGAAATAGAAGAAGGACGTTGATGCAGACCAGCAAGGTCAGAGGGACTCACCCAGCAAGGGTAAGTCAGGGCAAGCTTGGAGCAACCAGGGCAGCCCAATTAGAATAAGAGTTGCCTTCGGGAGGGCCCACTAGCCAACGGACTAGCGACTGCGAAGGAGCCTCAAGTGGACGCACTTGGAGCTGGCTCACGGGACACTCGTGGAGTGAGAGCCAATGATCTTCGGTGCAGTCGGTGCTGGAGGCGGGGGCTACTTGGAGCCCAAAGCACAACTTCGTGGGAGCCCAGGAAGAGGATGCACTTGCAAATGTGCTTGGTGTCCAGGGGTCACGGTTCCACGTTACCCACGACAGCTACGGGCCTCAGCTTTGCTGAGGACTCAGGGCAGCCTCGGGGAAGTCTGGAAATCTACCTCTGGTGATGCAAAGACTTCGGCGTCCGGCGGGAGCTTCAGCGATGCAGACCAGACAATTGCTTCTTTGGTGCCTGCCAAGCAGGGGAGTCACTCCTTGACCCCAAGGGAGATTCTTCAGTCCTCTAATCTTAAAGTAGAGCGTCAAAGGTCCAGGATTCTGTGTCAGAGTTTCATCCAGGTAAATATAAAGTCCTAAGGACTGGGGTCCCATACTTATACCAAGTTAGGGGTTGGACATACTCTGGGGACCCACCTATGGGAGGGTCAGGGAAGAGGGGTGGTTACACCCCTTTCCCTTTGTCCAGTTTCGCGCCAGAGCAGGGGCTGGAAGCCCCTGAACCAGTTTGAACTGGGGTATGCACAGGGACACCAAGTGTGCCCCCAGTGCAGGACTTCAAAGCACCAGAGAGTGCTCCCGCCCAGCCCCAATACACATTATCCTGTCTGGGGAGGTGGTTACACCTCCCTGGGACAGGAAAGCTATTGTCCAGGCCTCCCCTGCCGGAGTTTCAGTCAGCAGCAGGAGGCCAGACCCGTGTCTGTGGCAGCGGCATCCATTTTGTGATGCCAGGGCTTGGAAAGAAGTTACCGGGCAGGCCGGTGTGTACATGTCTCTCCCTGAAGAAGGGTGGAATGCTACCCCCGCTGCCAGAACTGGCGGGGGGGTAGTATTCCAAGATGTTTGACACCAAACACGACATGTTTCCTTGCAGCCATCCCAAAGTTAGCATTTAACGCGAGGTTATAATGCGCTTAAGAGTATATGGTCAGGCTGCACTACAAACAGCATCAGAGAAGGGTCTCCGAACTCTGCAGAGGGGCTCTGCTCATGCAGGGGCACCCTCTCACATAGGAACCAAGCACTCTGCCTTCAGGATTGACAAGGCCTGCCATAGGAGTGACTTATAGGTTTATATGTGTGTATGTATGTAGTGATATAGGTAACCTATATCACAGTAAGGGGTGCATGCACCACCTTACCCAGGCTGCAGTAGCAGACCTGTGGTGTCCTTTTGGATGGCCTTCCAGGGGTGGCACAATACATGCTGCAGCCCCTGGTAGGCCTCTGAGGTACCTATGCCCTGGGTACATAGTATACCATATACTAGGGACTTATAAGGGCACTCCAGATTCCAATTAGAGATGTGCCTAAGGCACATGGAAACCATTTTAGAAAGGAAGCAGCTAGGCTGGGGTTCTGATTAGCAGGGCCCCAGCCAGACTAAAGTCGAAAAACAGTGAAGCATCAGCAAAAAGTGGGGGTACCCATGTGAAGCAGATCCTACTCTCCTACACAACCCCCCCCCCCAAACATAGGGACATTAAACTAACCTTGCCCAGTTAAGTCTTCATGTTCTAAGTGGAAGTACCTAGAGAGTCCATCTGCATTGGCATGGTTACTCCCAGGTCTATGTTCCACTGTGAAGTCCATCCCCTGTAGGGAAATGGACCACCTAAGCAGTTTGGGGTTTTTACCCTTCATTTGTTTTAGCCATACGAGGGGCTTATGGTCTGTTTGAACAAGGAAGTGAGTACCAAACAAGTATGGCCTCAACTTCTTCAGGGCCCAGACCACAGCAAAGGCCTCCCTCTCAATGGCTGACCAACGTTTCTCTCTAGGGTTCAGCCTTCTGCTAATAAAAGCTACTGGCTGATCCTGACCTTCATCATTCAATTGTGACAGTACAGCCCCTACCCCCAATTCAGATGCATATGTTTGGACAATGAACTTCTTGGAGTAATCAGGACTCTGTAGAATGGGAGCAGTGCACATGGCCTGCTTTAGGTCATCAAATGCCTTTTGACAGCTAACTGTCCACTGAACCTTTTTGGGCATTTTCTTGGAAGTTAAGTCATTCAGGGGTGTCACTATTGATCCATACCCCTTGACAAATCTCCTATAGTACCCAGTCAGGCCTAAAAAGGCTCTCACCTGAGTCTGGGTAGTTGGAGCAGTCCAGTCCATGATGGTCTGGATCTTGCTCTGCAGTGGTTGAACCTGGCCTCCACCCACAAGGTGGCCCAGGTACACAACCTGACTCTGCCCTATCTGGCACTTTGTGGCCTTGATAGTCAGGCCTGCTTTCTGCAGGGCCTGTAAAACATTTCTGAGGTGGACCAGGTGATCCTCCCAGGTGGAGCTAAAGACAGCAATATCATCTAGATATGCTGCACTATAGGCTTCCAGACCTGTAAGGACTGTATTCACCAACCTCTGAAAAGTGGCAGGTGCATTCTTCAGACCAAAGGGCATCACTACAAATTGATAATGCCCACTAGGGGTTGAGAATGCTGTCTTTGGCTTTGCATCATCAGCTAGTCTGATCTGCCAGTAGCCAGCTGTCAGGTCAAATGTGCTTAGATACTTGGCTGAGGCCAAAGTGTCTATTAGCTCATCTGCCCTAGGTATTGGATGGGCATCAGTCCTAGTGACTGCATTGAGACCCCTGTAGTCCACACAAAACCTCATCTCTCTTTTCCCACCATTGGTGTGAGGTTTTGGCACAAGGACCACTGGACTAGCCCAAGGGCTATCTGAAGGTTCAATAACTCCCAAATCCAACATTTTCTGGACTTCTGTCCTGATACAGTCCCTGACATGGTCAGGTTGCCTATAAATCTTATTTTTAATAGGCAGACTGTCCCCAGTGTCCACTTCATGAGTGCACCAGGTGGTCTGACTTGGAGTCAGAGAGAACATATGTCTGTACTGATTGAGCACTTGTCTACAATCAGCTTGCTGCTGAGCAGTGAGGCTGCCTGCCAAGGCTACACCATCCACTGACCCATCATCAGGGTTCTGTGAGAGCAGGTCAGGGAGTGGGTCACTCTCTTCCTCCTGTCCCTCATCAGTAGCCATGAGCAAGCCCATGTCTGCCCTGTCCACATATGGTTTTAGTCTGTTGACATGGAGAACCCTGTGGGGACTCCTGGGTGTTCCTAGGTCTACTAAGTAGGTAACCTCACCCTTCTGTTCAACAATGGTATGGGGTCCACTCCATTTGTCTTGGAGAGCTGCTGGGGCCACTGGCTCCAACACCCACACCTTCTGTCCTGGCTGGTAAACAGTCAGTACAGCCTTTTGGTCATGCCAGGCTTTTTGAAGTTCCTGGCTAGCCTCAAGGTTTTTAGTTGCCTTTTTCATGTACTCAGCCATCCGGGAGCGGAGACCAAGTACATAGTCCACTATGTCTTGCTTTGGGGGCTTGAGAGGTAACTCCCATCCTTCCTTCACCAAGCACAATGGACCCCTGACAGGGTGACCAAACAAAAGTTCAAAAGGGCTGTAGCCAACCCCTTTTGAGGCACCTCCCTGTATGCAAATAAAAGGCAGGGCAAGAGTATGTCCCATCTTCGCCTAAGCTTTTCTGGGAGCCCTTTAATCATGCCCTTCAAGGTTTTGTTGAATCTCTCAACTAAACCATTGCATTGTGGGTGATAGGGTGTGGTGAACTTGTAAGTCACTCCACACTCCTTCCACATTGCTTTTAAGTATCCAGACATAAAGTTAGCACCCCTGTCTGATACAACCTCCTTAGGGAAGCCCACTCTTGAGAAAATTCCCAGGAGGGCTCTTGCCACCACAGGTGCTGTAGTGGTCCTAAGGGGAATAGCTTCTGGGTACCTGGTGGCATGATCCACTACCACCAGGATAAACCTGTGCCCAGATGCTGTTTGGGGATCCATGGGACCAACAATGTCAATCCCCACCCTTTCAAAGGGAACCCCCACCACAGGTAGTGGTATCAGGGGGCCTTTGTAGTGCCACCTGCCTTGCCACTGGCCTGGCAGGTTACACAGGAGCGACAAAACTCCTTGGTGTCTTCAGACATGTGGGGCCAGTGAAAGTGAGGGACAATTCTGTCCCAAGTCTTGTTCTGGCCCAGGTGACCTGCTAAGGGAATGTCATGGGCTAGGGTCAATAGGAAGCCCCTGAACTTCAGAGGTATAACCAACCTCCTGGTGGCACCAGGCTTGGGGTCTCTACACTCTGAGTACAAGAGTCCATCGTCCCAATACACTGTATGGGGACCACTAGCTTTCCCAGCAGCCTCAGCAGCAGCTTGCTGTCTGAGGGGTTCAAGAGAGGGGCAGCTCTGCTGCTCCTGGCTCAGATCTGCCCTGGAAGGGCCCCCTGTCCCTAAGAACTCAACCTGATCAGGCTCAAGCTCCTCTGGGACAGTTCCTTCCTCAGGACTGAGATCATCTCCCTGAAGAGACTGATCTTCCTTCTGAGCCAAGGGGGAAGGCACTGCCTTTACCCTACTACTCCTCTTCTTGGAGGGCACTTGGTCCATTATTCCAGAATCCAAGGCCTGTTCAGTGTTAGACATTTTGGCTTGTGACCTGGTCACAGCAAACACATCTGCAGGGATGCCCAGCATTTCTGCATGGGTCCTGAGCTCCACTTCTGCCCAAGCTGAAGTTTCTAAATCATTGCCAAGCAAGCATTCAACTGGTAGGTCTGCACTTACCACAACCTTCTTAAGGCCAGTTACCCCTCCCCAGGAGAAGTTAACAACTGCCAGAGTATGGTCTGTTCTGACATTGCTAGCATTGGTCACTTGGTACATTTCACCAAGTATAATCTGCCCAGGATTCACAAGGTCTTGTGTCACCATGGTGACACTTGCCCCTGTGTCCCTAAATGCCAAAGCCTCTTTTCCATTGATTAAGGGCTGTTGTCTGTACTTGCCCAGATTACTGGGACTCACAGAGGAGGTCACATCCATGCCTCCATCACAGACTAGGACAGCCTGAGTGAGTTCTCTGACTAGGTCAGAGCTCATCTCCTTACCCAGGGTCAACCCTACTAAACCCTTGGCTTGTGTAGTCCCACCACCAACTGTAACTGCACTAGGGGGAGCAGGTGCCTTAGGGGCATTGGTGGGGGCTGGAGTAGAGTCTTTGGACTTGGTGCAATCACTGGTCCAGTGGGTCTTTTGCTTACAGACCTTGCACCATGGTTTCTTTTGGCCTTTCCCTTTGTTAGACTGTGAATCCCCACCTGAAGAAGATTTTTGGGGGCCTTGTGAAGACTTCTGGTCTTTACCCTTCTCCCCACCCTTATCAGAGTTCTTAGAATCTTGCTTCTTTGGGTCACCACCTTGGTTCTGTACCTTCTGCCTCACCCTGGTTCTGACCCATTTGTCTGCCTTCTTTCCCAATTCTTGGGGAGAGGTCAGATCAGAGTCCACCAGGTACTGATGCAACAGCTGATTTTGACAGTTATTAAGAATCTGCTCCCTCATGATAAGATTGTACAATCCTGTGAAGTCACACACCTTACTGCCCATCAACCAACCTTCCAGAGCCTTAGCAGAACAATCCACATAGTCTACCCAGTCTTGAGTCTGTGCTTTTTGGGTATCTCTGAACTTTAACCTGTATTGTTCAGTTGTTAGGCCAAACCCATCAATCAGAGCACTCTTCAAGACTTTGTAATTGTCAGCATCCTCTTCTCTTACAGTGAGGAGCTTGTCTCTACCTTTGTCTGCAAAGGAGAGCCACAAGATTGCTGCCCACTGCTCCTGAGGGACCCTCTGTACTTTACAGGCCCTCTCCAGTGCAGTTATCCATTTGTGGATGTCATCCCCACTCTGGTAGGGAGGGACAATCTTGCTCAGGTTTCTATGGTCATAAGACCTTTCCCTATCTCTGGGGAAATGGCTGCCACCATGGGACTCTAGTCCCAACTTTTTCTCTCTCTATAGAGATCTAGGGACTCCCTGTCTATAGCCAATTGCTGTTTTCTGAGTTCAAGCTGGGCTTGCTCATACTGAATCAGTCTCTTCCTCCTCTCATGAGAGGATTCCCTTCCATGAGAGGAGACAGAGGTCCCTACTGAGGTGTCAGAGTGGTTAGACTCCTGAGAAGGAGATCTAGGCCTTCTGGGCACACTCACAATTCTTCCTGGGGGACAAAGGGGAGGTCATTCTGATCCTCCTCCTCCTCCACAGGAGGAATTGGGTTTTCCAGGTCAAGGTCATTTTCACCTTCCTGGCCAGTTTCAGAGGGGGGCCTGGGTTTCTTCACCCCTGACCCCTTCCTCATTTTCTGCCCCACCCTCTCTGCCTACCCCTTCAGACCCTAGGGGTCTGCTGAGATCATCAGCCAGTAACACCTCCCTGAGGTGTTGGGTGCTGGCACTTTTGCCTGCCTTCAACTTCCTAATATTGCACAATGCTCTCAATTCCAAGAATGGGAGATTATCATACTTGGAGGGAAGAAGCCCACTGGCTTCTGGCAAGGACTCACTGGGTCCTGGCTTTGAAGACATTACTAGTGAGGTGTGGTGTATGCACTACCTACTCTAGTGTGGCCTACTAAACTCTCTTGAGTTGTAGAAAGGGTGTGCTATCCCTTAACACACAACTCTAAGTTCAGTAGAACTTACTGTATACTAAGCTTGATTTATATGTACCTAAGGTACCCTTAGTGGTTTTCAGTTGATCAATTCAATTGAGATTATCTGGTAAAACAATAGCAAGCTGGAATCCCACACGCTGCACACCAATGTGAGAAGTTGGCCTGGTATATGCTGTCCACTAATTATAGTGGGCACCTTGCACCAGTCCAAACAACCCCTTATTGAAGATAGGTTAAAGACAACCTTTATTGAAAGCTATCCTAGTGGTAGCTATGGAGAGCAGCCTTCAGGCTAAGTCTTGAAGGAATGTAAAGCAGCTTGTTTTACCAGTCTATAATCTCTTGAGTGACCAAATGAAAGAGGACCACACCAGGTATATATTCAAAATATATGTATTTATTGCTAAACACACCCCTCTAGTCTCTTTATGAGGCTAGAGTTCGAAGTACATAAGTTATAAGTTAGTTATCAACAGTAATAGCACAAATACACGTTTGAGCCCTAGGGGCGTACCAAACCATATACCAATAAAGTGGTATAAGAACCACGACTGAGCTAGACACAAGGCCTAGAGCCTGTAGAAGTGCTTGGACCACAAGGAACCACCCAAGGTAGTGACACAGGGGACCCACGGGGGACGCGTGCAGTGTGAGAACACAGCCGCGAATCGCCGTTGACTTCTATGGGGAACGTCGCGGTTGGAGTTTTAAAGAAAAGGGACACTTAGAGGAGGACTTGGAGCAAACCCCTTTAGAACTAGGTCGTTCTAGAGTCTATACCCACGGGAGCACCGGAGTACTCGAGTTACCTCACCCAGGGAAGCCGGGTGCATAGGTGTCTTTCGGGGTCGGGTTTCGTCGTCGTTTACAATGGCGATCTGCTGCAAAGTGCTGCTGGCGACCAAGTCGAAAGTGTTCGGGTGGATCCAAAGGTGGATCGGAGATCTGAAGAACCTGAAAGCAGAGGGGACAGAGTCTGGGTCACTAGCCAGTGACCAGGAAGGCGATGAGCGGATGCCCACCGATGTCGGGTGCTTCAGGTAGGTTGACGGTCATCTTGACTCTTCAGCCACGAGGTCCAGGAGGCGTCGACGACAACCAGGAGCTGGATTCGAGCTGTCCCTCGAAGTTTGTCGATTGCAGGGGTGTTGGACCCAACAAGCCTTGGCAACGGAAAGTCTCTTGGAAATGGAAGAAGGACGTTGATACAGACCAGCAAGGTCTGAGGGACTCACCCAGCAAGGGTAAGTCAGGGCAAGCCTGGAGCAACCAGGGAAGCCCAATTAGAATAAGAGTTGCCTTCAGGAGGGCCCACTAGCCAACGGACTAGCGACCGCAAAGGAGCCTCAAGTGGACGCACTTGGAGCTGGCTCACGGGACACTCGTGGAGTGGGGGCCAGTGATCTTTGGTGCAGTCGGTGCTGGAGGCGGGGGCTACTCGGAGCCCAAAGCACAACTTCGTGGGAGCCCAGGAAGAGGATGCACTTGCAAATGTGCTTGGTGTCCAGGGGTCATGGTTCCACGTTACTCACGACAGCTACGGGCCTCAGCTTTGCTGGGGACTCAGGGCAGCCTCTGGGAAGTCTGGAAATCCACCTCTGGTGATGCAAAGACTTCGGCGTCCGGTGGGAGCTTTGGCGATGCAGACCGGACAATTGCTTCTTTGGTGCCTGCCAAGCAGGGGAGTCACTCCTTGACCCCAAGGGAAATTCTTCAGTCCTCTAATCTTAAAGTAGAGCGTCGAATGTCCAGGATTCTGTGTCAGAGTTTCGTCCAGGTAAATCTAAAGTCCTAAGGACTGGGGTCCCATACTTATACCAAGTTAGGGGGTTGGACATACTCTGGGGACCCACCTATGGGAGGGTCAGGGAAGAGGGGTAGTTACACCCCTTTCCCTTTGTCCAGTTTCACACCAGAGCAGGGGCTGGAAGCCCCTGAACCAGTTTGAACTGGGGTATGCACAGGGACACCAAGTGTGCCCCCAGTGCAGGACTTCAAAGCACCAGAGAGTGCTCCCGCCCAGCCCCACTACACATTATCCTGTCTGGGGAGGTGGTTACACCTCCCTGGGACAGGAAACCTATTGTCCAGGCCTCCCCTGCCGGAGTTTAAGTCAGCAGCAGGAGGCCAGACCCGTGTCTGTGGCAGCGGCATCCATTTTGTGATGCCAGGGCTTGGAAAGAAGTTACCGGGCAGGCCGGTGAGTACATGTCTCTCCTTCTAGAAGGGTGGAATGCTACCCCCGCCACCAGAAATGGCGGGGGGGTTTTATTCCAAGATGTTTGACACCAAACACGACATGTTTCCGTGCAGCCATCCCAAAGTTAGCATTTAACGCGAGGTTATAATGTGCTTAAGAGTATATGGTCAGGCTGCACTACAAACAGCATCAGAGAAGGGTCTCCGAACGCTGCAGAGGGGCTCTGCTCATGCAGGGGCACCCTCTCACATAGGAACCAAGCACTCTGCCTTCAGGATTGACAAGGCCTGCCATAGGAGTGACTTATAGGTTTATATGTGTGTATGTATGTAGTGATATAGGTAACCTATATCACAGTAAGGGGTGCATGCACCACCTTACCCAGGCTGCAGTAGCAGACCTGTGGTGTCCTTTTGGATGGCCTTCCAGGGTGGCACAATACATGCTGCAGCCCCTGGTAGGCCTCTGAGGTACCTATGCCCTGGGTACATAGTATACCATATACTAGGGACTTATAAGGGCACTCCATATTCCAATTAGAGATGTGCCTAAGGCACATGGAAACCATTTTAGAGAGGAAGCAGCTAGGCTGGGGTTCTGATTGGTAGGGCCCCAGCCAGACTAAAGTTGAAAAACAGTGAAGCATCAGCAAAAAGTGGGGGTACCCATGTGAAGCAGATCCTACTCTCCTACAATAACTAAGATCTTGAATCTGACCCTCTCTGCCACAGGCAGCCAGTGTAAGGCGCGTAGGTGTTGTCTCACGCTACGCCTGGCAGGGATGTTGAAAAGAAGCCTGGCAGCCGCGTTCTGCACCACTTGCAGTTTATTTAGTAAGTAGCTTGGGAAGCCAGCATATAAGGCGTTGGCGTAATCTAGCCGAGAGAGAATAAGGGCTCGGGTCACTGTCTCCTTGGCCGCCTGAGGAAGAAGGGGAAGAAACCTCCTGAGGATTTTTAGAAAACCAAAGCAGGTCCCTGACAGCTTCTTGATCTGGGTCGAGAACAAGAGATTTTCCTCGAAGCTAACCCCTAAGTTCTTAACAGGGTTCCCTGATGAAGCAGGCAGCACTGAATCGGCCAGAGTGTTTCCCTAAACCGTGGGGGAAACTTGCCGAATAGGAGGACTTCTGAGTTCTCCTCGTTTCATTTCAATTCAGCCGCTGCCAACCAGCGAAAAACTGAGGTCAGGCAGTATTTGGCGGCTGAAATAGAGCTCTCGTTTTTTTCCCATGTGAACAGGAGCTGGGTATCATCGGCGTAAGCGATTATCTTCGCCCCCAAGTCCTCATCCAACTGAACCAAAGGAGTAACATAAATATAAAAAAGAAGAGGACTCAGGGAGGAGCACTGTGGGACCTCTGTGGTCACTTTCTTCGGTGAGGAAGAGAACGGTGGAAGCCACACCCGCTGCGTCCGATCCTCCACAAAGGATTTGAGCCAGCCTCAAGCACTTCCTGATATGCCAATCTCCGCCAGTCGGGTGAGCAGCAATGCATGAGGAACCGTATCGAATGCCACCGAGAGGTCCAGCAAAACCAGGGCGGCCCTCCCGCCAGCATCCAAACAGTCTCAGATGGCTTCAGAAACTTCCACCAGAGCCGACTCAGCGCTAAAGGAGGCCCTAAAACCCGACTGTGCAGGGTGGAGAAGGCCTGATCTTTCTACAAAGTCGGTCAGCTGTCTTTTGACCACTTTCTCATATACCTTGGCCACACTGGGCAAAAGGGAGATTGGCCTGTAGTTAGACGGGCACAAAGGATCCAGTGAAGGTTTTTTTAAAAGAGGAAGGATCATGGCCTGCTTCCAAGTGGCCGGGACAAGAGCTTCAAAAAGGGACATGGTAATAAGTCTATTGACTTCTGGATTAACAGTATCCGCCACATCAGCCAGAAGTCTAGCAGCACACGGGTCTGAAGGGATCCTGATTTCAGTCCCTTTAAAATTTTAAGGGAGCTGGGTAGATCAATGGGGGCAAATGCAGCCAGCGAATGAGAGGGAGGGGCCAATAGGGTTCCTCCAGCCAGGAGGGCACCTGGGTCCTTATTGCTGGAAGTGAAGGATGTAGGAAGGTGGAATCTGACTATATGGTTGCCCCCACTTTTTTATGGTGTTTTGCTGGTTTATGACTTAGTTGGACTGGGATCCTGCTATTCAGGGCCCCAGACTATCTGCTTTCTCTTTAAAATGGTTTCCATGTGCCTTAGGCACATCTCTAATTGGAATCTGGAGTGCCCTTATAAGTCCCTAGTATATGGTATACTATGTACCAAGGGCATAGGTACCTCAGAGGCCTACCAGGGGCTGCAGCATGTATTATGCCACCCCTGGAAGGCCATCCAAAATGACACCACAGGTCTGCTACTGCAGCCTGGGTAAGGTGGTGCATACACACCTTACTGTGATATAGGTTACCTATATCACTACATACTTACACATATATAAACCTATAAGTCACTCCTATAGCAGGCCTTATCAATCCTGAAGGCAGAGTGCTTGGTTCTTATGTGAGAAGGTGCCACTGCATGAGCAGGGCCCTTCTGCAGTGCCCAGAGTCCATTCTCTGGTCCTGTTTGTAAATGCGGTTAAACCATATACTCTTAAGTGCATTATATCCTCGCGGTAGAATGCTAACTTTGGAATGACTGCATCAAAACATGTTGTGTTTGGTGTCAAACATCTTGGAATACTACCCCCCGCCAATCCTGGCAGCGGGGTAGCATTCCACCCTTCTAGAAGGAGAGACATGTTCACCCTGGTCTAACCGGTAACTTCTTTCCAGAGCCCCAGCATCACAAAATGGATGCTGCTGTCACAGACACAAGTCTGGCCTCCTGCTGCTGGACAAAACTCCGGCAGGGGAGGCCTGGACAATAGGTTTCCTGTTGCAGGGAGGTGTGACCACCTCCCAGACAGGATAATGTGTATTGGGGCTGGGCGGGAGCACTCTCTGGGTGCTTTGAAGTCCTGCACTGGGGGCACATTTGGTGTCCCTGTGCATACCCCAGTTCAAACCGGATCAGGGGCTTCCAGCCCCTTCTTTGGTGCGGACTGGACAAAGGGAAAGGGGTGTAGCCACCCTCTGCCCTGACCCACCCATAGGTGGGGCCACAGAGTAGTCCAACCCCTAAACTTGGTATAAGTATAGGAACCCAGTCCTTAGGACTTTAGATTATCCCTGGACGAAACTCTGAAACTGAATCCTGGACCTTCGACGCTCTACTCAAGACTAGAGGACAGAAGAATCTCCCTTGGGGTCAAGGAGTGACTCCCTGCTTGGCAGGCACCAAAGAAGCATCTGTCCGGTCTGCATTTCTGAAGCTCCCGTCGGACGCCGAAGTCTTCGCATCACCAGAGGTAGATTCTCAGACTTCCCCGAGGCTACCCTGAGTCCCCAGCAAAGCTGAGGCTCGTGGCTATCGTGGGTAACGTGAGACCGTGACCCCTGGACACCGAGCACATTTGCCAGTGCATCCTCTTCCTGGACTCCCACGAAGTCGTGCTTTGGGCTCCTAGTAGCCCCAGCCTCCAGCACCCACTGCACTGAAGATCACTGGCCTCCACTCCACGAGTGTCCTGTGAGCCAGCTCCACGTGCACCATCTTGAGGCTCCTTTGTGGTCGCTAGCCCATTGGCTAGTAGCCCTTCCCGAAGGCCAATCCTTTTCTTCTTGGGCTCCCTGGTTTCTCCAAGCTTGCCCTCGCTTACCCTTGCTGGGTAAGTTCCTCAGACTTTGCTGGTCTGAACCATCGTCTATCTTTACTTTCATTGAGACTTGCCGTTGCCAAGGCTTGTTGGGTCCAATCCGGTCGCCGACGCCTCAGCACTCGACAGACATCGTGTACCAGCCCTAATCCTGCTCCTGGTTGCCGACAACGCCTCCTGGACCTCGTGGCTGAAGAGTCAAGACGACTGACAACACACCTGAAGCACCCGACATCGGTGGGCATCTGCTCATCGCCTTCCTGGTCACTGGCTAGTGACCCAGACTCTGTCCCCTCTGCTTTCAGGTTCTTCAGATCTCCGATCCACTCTTGGATCAACCCGGACACTTTCCACTTGGTCGCCAGCAGCACTTTGCAGCAGATCGCCATTCAAATCGACGACGAAACCCGACCCCGAAAGGCACCTATGCACCCGGCTTCCTGGGTGAGGTAACACGAGTACTCCGGTGCTCCCGTGGGTAGAGACTCTCCAAAGTCCTAGTTCTCAAAGGGTTTGCTCCAAGTCCTCCTTTAAGTGTCCCTTTTCTTTAATTTCCTGATCGCGACTTTCTCCATAGAAGTTAACGGCGTATCGCGGTTGTGTATTTACACTCCACGCGTCCCCCGTGAGTCCCCTGTGTCACTACCTTGGGTGGTTCCTTGTGGTCCAAGCACTTCTAGAGGCTCTAGGCCTAGTGTCTGGTTCTTATACCACTTTATTGGTATATGGTTTGGTACGCCCCTAGGGCCCAAACGTGTATTTGTGCTATTACTGTGTTTAAATAACTTATTACTTGTGTACTTCAAACTCTAGCCTCATAAAGAGCCTAGAGGGGTGTGTTTAGCAATAAATACATATATTTTGAATATATACCTGGTGTGGTGCTCTTTCATTTGGTCACTCAAGAGATTATAGGCTGGTAAAACAAGCTGCTTTACATTCCTTCAAGACTTAGCCTGAAGGCTGCTCTCCATAGCTACCACTAGGATAGCTTTCAATAAAGGTTGTCTTTAACCTATCTCCAATAAGGGGTTGTTTGGACTGGTGCAAGGTGCCCACTATAATTAGTGGACAGCATATACCAGGCCAACTTCTCACAAAGGACGCCTGTATAGTGTGAATTTTCTCCATGAAAAAAATGATGGAGAGTTCTTCGCACCACAAGGCAGAAGATGGAATCGTACTTGCTTGCGCTTTGGGCGCCAGGAAACTTTGAACTATAGAAAAGATTTCCTTTGAGTTATTCTTGGCTGCATCAATTCTATTCCCATAGTAATGGCTTTTAGCTGTGCTATGACCGTATAATAGGTTTTTTGCTTATATCTCAGCATAAGTTTATCCTCGGGACAATACTCTTATGCCAAACTCTCTCTAGTTTCTTGCACTCCTGCTTCAATATCCTCAGATCAGGAGTAAACCAGGGGTTAGAGGGGAGTCTCTGGAGTGCCTATACCGGGTGGCTGGGGCTATGAGATCAACAGTGTTAGAGATCCAACTTGTAAACCCAGCAAGCCCGTCTGCAAGATCACTAGCAAGAGGGGGTCTAGTGGCCCCCAAAGCTTGGCTAAATAGCAACGGGTCAATTTTGGAAAACATAGGCTCACGTTCAGACCGGGTTGGAAGGTTACCATCTGGCGAAACACAGGTGAAATATGTCAGAAAATGATCTGACCAAGGCACCGGAGTGGGAGTTTCAACTGCGATAGGAAAATTCGTGCAGATGGGGTCTAAGGAGTGGCCCCCTGAGTGCATCGGATGGCCAACCCATTGGGTGAGCTGAGCGAGGGACAAAACATCTAATAGTTCAAGAGTGTCCTTCGAAGCTGCCTGGTCGAGATGGATATTTAAGTCACCAAGGATAATATAATGGGTAAAATGAAGGGCTCGGGGAACAATAACGTCCCCCTATGCTTTTAAAAATGCACTTGCTGGACCAGGAGGTCTATAGATCAAGGATCCCCCAAGTGTAAAGTGAGGCGAAACATTGATACTAAAATCCAGAGCTTCGCAATCTCCTCCAAGTGTAGAAACATCCTGTTGGAGGGACCACTTATCTCTATATATGATTGCCACCCCTCCTCCTCTCCCTTTTAATCTGTCCACTCGAGAAATTCTATAGCCGGTTGGAATGGCCAGTGCAATGGTAGGATATGAGAACTCATCCAACCATGTTTCTGTAATAAACAGGAAATCAAGTTTCTTGTCCTCCAAGAGATCAAAGGTATCCTGCGAGTGCCTCTTAAGTGAACGTACAATAATAAGGGCAGCATGCATGGCTAGTTCGTGCCTACCCCTTTAAGCAACAGCCCTGGTTGGAGCACGTCCGATGGAGCCAGCACTGAATCTTAACCCCTTCCATGATTGTGACGGAGCGGTTCCGTCATGCACGTCGGTTGCGCTGTGCGCATGACGGAACCGTTCCGTCACGGTCCCGTAGGTTAATTAAAACCCCCCGCACAGCGCGAAAATTCACGCAGCGCGGAAGGGGTTAAGCCACAGGAGGAGCAAACTGTGTTTTTACATTCCAATACATCCCAACTGATGGCATGGGAGCATGGAAGCGGGCAGAGTGAGTGAAGAACTTTGCCACTATACAGCCCCCTCTCTGCAAAGTGGGACACATGACGGACAGCGTGGCTGGCGCTGGACGCTTTCGGGATGCTGACGGGCGCAGTCGGGCTTGCCTTAGGCGTGCCTTCGGCGCGCCAGTGGCGCGTCCGCGCGCATATTTGTAGGGTCGACTACTCTGACAACTAGAGCACGCACTGACCTAAAATGGCGCCTCTAGTCTGTCAATGGTGAGACCCAGGAAGTAGCTGCCGGTCCGAACTCCGGTCCCGGACAGTAAAAGAACGCATTTCCCCAGAGCCCCAACCAAATTCAGACAATGCAGGTAAAAGTGAACATATAATTTTTTTTAAAAACGAGTGAATTTCATTAATTTTAAAACGGATAATTCGCAAAACTAAAAACGAGTGAATTTCATCAATTTTAAAATGGATAATGCACAAAACTAGAAGCAACAGTTCAAGAATAGCAGCAATTTTAATATTAAAATAGGGAGCAATGACAAGCAGCCTCTCAAGGTACTGGCGTCCACGCCGCTCACATATTTGTAGGGTCGACATCTCTGACAACTAGAGCACGCACTGACCATGGCATCTCCAGTTTGTCAATGGTGAGACCCAGGAAGTAGCTGCCGGTCCAAACTCCGGTCCCGGACAGTAAAAGAACGCGTTACCCCAGAGCCCCAACCAAATTCAGACAATGCAGGTAAAAGTGAACATATCATTTTTTTTAAAACGAGTGAATTTCATTAATTTTAAAACGGAGTGCAGAGGCTTTGGTGGATGCCTGCTCAGACACTGCTGTACTCATCAGGACACAGGATGCGGGACTGCATGATGGGGCTGATGGGGGAGTGGCAGGCCAGGTTGGACTGTATTTGGTGTTTCAAGTCATGTATTGATCTGTCAACAATTGTTGCATCAGGTTAAGTGAGGTGTGAGATTGTGAACGAACTAGGCCTAGCTTTCCCATCTGATTGGGTGGATGTATTGTATTGCTACTTGGTAGATCAGCCATATATTTTGACATCAGTTACATGTGGGGTTTATAATTGTTGTTGGCTAATTTCAAGCTGTGCAGACTAGATACGGTGCTTCTTGCTATGATGTTTGATGAATGGCATGGTCATTATGGGAAATGATATCACTTCCTGCAATGTGTGACATGAGATCTTGTGATATTTACATGTGTTACATATATTCAAGTTCTGCCTGGGGAAATTATGAATGTAGGTGCGGCCCTGGTTCCAGTGCATGTGTTTCTGTGGACATACTTTTGTGAGTGCATTGATGTTCTGTTGCCCTGTAATGTTTTGTTGTGTGCTGTGGTGTACTCATCCATTCATTTCAGTATGCATACATATATATGTAGCTATGGGCATTCCTCTTCAAACATAAAATTTATGTTTCTGCCAGTATTTGCCAGTCGGACTGTAGATACCTGATGATGATATTCCCTCATTTGCCATGCTCAACATGCAATGGAACACTTTCTACTCTTGACTTTAGCTTGGTTGTTACGTTAATCTGTAGGGGTAGGTGTCTTACTTACCGGCGGCGATGACCAGTCCGGTTCGGGTTGTTATATTCATCGTAGATGTATAGTAGAGGGATGGCATGCACAATGGACTCCATAGCTGCACAGCAGAGGTCACAGGAAGCGTGTTGTGATGAGATTTGAAGTTGAAATACTCCCCTTCCACCTGCTTTGATGAGGTGGTTGGCCAGACAGATTCGGCGTGTAGGAAATATGCATCGTAATGGGGCTGGCGGTTCCGGGGTCGGAAGTAACTTCAAACAACTCCATTCGGCATTTACGATGGCTTCGCGATCGGAATTTCCAGTCAGAATCGGAGAAACCTAGTCGGTAAGCAATGAATTTTGGTCATCATAATGCAGCGGTCGGAGCGACCGCATCCAAAGTGTGTTCCGGTTGGGCCAACCACCTCCAACAGGACTGCGGAGGCACTTCCGACCGACAACGTAATTGGCCCCTTTGTCTAGTTATGTACTGTATATATTTTATTTAATGCACATTTAAATTTTTTTTACAAAGAAATAAAAATTAAGTCTGGGCGGTGAACTCAGCTCTGCTTGCAGAGTTTGCAGAGTTTTCTGCGCTCAGCATTACGCAGAGCTCGCAGAGTTCTGAAAAACACTGCTCCACTAGTTTTTTTTCTCATTTGCGCTCATCAACCTCAAGTTGGCGAGCAAGGAAAATCCACCTCCCGGCGAGATTTTTCCTCGTTGTCGATCGTCAATGTCAAGTTGGCGAGCGTGGAAAATAAACATCCCGGCGAGATTTCTCAACTCGGGCGGTCGGATTTCTTATTGCGAGTGGTTGCGTATGCTCGCGACCACTTGCATTGAGAAACCGTCTGTTCGCATTGAGAAAGCTACAGCTCGAGTAAAAAATCCACTTGGGCGGCAGAAAGTAAGCAGCGCCTGCTTGCGCTGTGCATGGTGCCGTTCGCAATGATTGCACAGTGCGGACAAACACCCAGCACTGAAAATCACAGTGAACAGCATTTATCTAACGCACTCCGCTGAATGCGGAGCTCCGCGTGGAGCGACAGAGTTTTTTTTGCACTTCGTGGAGTTCCATGTAGCAGAACTCCGCGAACGCCGCCAAGGCCTAATTAAAATATTTTTCTTCGCATGTTACAGTAGTAAAATATTTTATATACTTTTTTTGGTATAGTATTACATATAAAGCATTTTTAAAACCCTTTTAAGAAATATATATTTTTAAACATTTATAAATGTATTGTACATAATCATTTTTCCATACATGTATTTATTATACATAATACATTGTATTTTGACATTTTTACAGTTTTTTCGTTTTATATATTACTAAGCACTATTTAAATAGAATTATATTTTTATAGTATTATTTGATTTATACTTTATGTATACATTTGTATTTGTTCAATGCATTGTTTAACTTCTTTTGACATTTTAACATTTTTTTTACATTCATTTTGACATTTCATTTTTTAATATTTTTTAAAAATTATTGGTAAAATTTTTATTGATTTCTATAGGAAATAGTCTTTTTCCCTATAGCGATCATTTTTTTAACTGCTCCTTCTATTTTGTATTCTATTACTGTCATTTTGAGGTGGCTTTCGCTCATGTCGTTCCCGGTTCCCTCTTGCTGTTGAAGAAGGTAAGAGCTTTTTAAAAATTTTATGTAGGGTTTTTGGGGTAGAGGAATGTGGGTAGGTGCAGTTAGTTTGGGTTATGGTGTTAGTTTTATTTTGTACGTTTGTTTAGCGGTTACTTGTCTTTCATTGCTATGCACTGAAGTGCGGTAGGCCTAACTATATCTTGTTAGAAATAGTATGTTATTGTAGATATAGTGATGTTTTGTACCATGTTTTTAGAGTTGTAATGTTATGTTTGTGATATATTTGGGATGTATGCATTGTGAGAGTGAATATGTTATGTTTTTTACAGGTATGAGGTTGCAGTGCAATGTTTTCAGCAATTTTTAATGTGCTTTTTTTTAAGGAAATGAATATGGTTTGATTTAAACCAACATTATTTTTATATTTGCTTTGATTTTTCAGATTTCCTGGAGCGCTTTTTACATGTAATTTTTTGGGTGTTTTATGGTTTCCAATAACTGTGGATTACTTCACTGGAATTAAATTAGAGCTTTCATTTTTACTTTTTTGAGGCATATTAGTTTTTATTTCTGAGTTTTTTTGTGGAGTGCATTTTTTAAAAGTAGAGGTGAATCAAGAACATCAGCTACACAACTGTAAAGGCCTGATTTTGAATTTGGAGGTCCCAAGACCACCATTGTGGCGGCATCGGATTAACCGTCGCTGACTATGCGGTCTGACTGCTGTATTATGAGTTTTGCGGTTAGCTGAATGAAAGACCACTAGCGCACTGTCAACACCGCTAGTCATACGCCTACTGCCTCAATGGCAGTTGGTGAAAAACAGCTGTCATAGGTCAGTGCAGAGATGTTCACCGCCATTCTGAATTACGAGTTGGCTTTCCAATGAGCTGACCGTGGTGGTGAGACACAGTGTGAAGAGTGATTTGCATATGGCTGGGTCCAAACTGGGGTGGTGAAGTGAGCTAAAGAACGATGATGGATTCAACCAAGATCTGTGACTGGGGGTGAGTGTCTGAAAAGCTTCAGCACTCAGTCCATCATCTCCTTGTGTTTGCTTTGTTCGCCCTTAGTTGGCAGGGTATGCCCAGACGTGGGTCCCTTGCTCACTTTGCCACTGGATTCAAGTTAGCCTGGCTGATGAGGGTCATTACCCCGAAACCTGTCCCAGGATGCTTGTTTACAGTCCAGGGAGGACCTGGCCTAGCAGTTTGGGCTGAACCATTCCCATGAGGCACAGGGCCAAGACTGATTTCAATATGGCTAGGTCCAACTGGGGTGGTGAAGTGAGCTAAAGAATGATGATGGATTCAACCCAGATCTGTGACTGAGGGTGAGTGTCTTAAAAGTTTCAGCACTCCGTCCATCATCTCATTGTGTTTGCTATGCGGTCTGACTGCCATATTACCAGTTTTGCGGTTAGCTGAATATAAGACCGCCAGAGCACTGTCAACACCGCCACCCATTCGTCGACTGCCTCAACGGCAGTCGGTGAAAGCAGCTGTCATAGGGCAGTACAGAGACGTTCACCGACATTCTGAATTATGAGTTGGCTTTCCAACGACCTGACCGTGGTGGTAGAACTGTCTGCTTCAAGTTGGAGGAATCAAAGGAATTTTGGTGCATACACACCCATTTCTGTTTCCTCCCTTCAGTCACCAACATGGATACCTTCCTCCAGGGCTCCCCTTCCCAGCAGCCTCTTGACCCCAAAGAAAATGACCCTGTTGGCACTAAAATCCAGGTAAGTTCATTTTGTACTATTTACTCATTGACTGGACTGGGCACATATGGTCCAGACTCCAGCAATGGGGATGTACTCGTAGTAGATATATTTCCACATGTCTCATGTATATGTGTAAATTGCAGTTAGAAAATACACACATGCATCAACACATATCAATAAATAGACACCGCTATCAGAAGCACCGCCGGCCCATCTGGAACCTCATAATACAGTGGGCGGGAGTCCAGCGCCATGGCGGTCTTCTTGGGACCGCTATTTGGGATGGTCGAGAGGTCAAACCACCAAACTCGTAATCGGGCCCCAAGTATAATATTTTTGCTTATTTATAGGTGGAAAATTTTATATTTTAATATTTATATGTATTTTAGTTTTACTGCCATTGAAATGCTATAATTTATATGCAAGTGTATTTTATTTCCTTAGCTGTTTGTATATTTGTATATTCCATCTTTTTGGTTCTTCTATGAGTATTTTAAATTAAATATGATCATTTGTTATTTTTATTTATCAGTCTTATTTTGTTCTTTATTGATATATTTTTGGTATAGACAGATTTATAAAAATAATTATTGTAATATTTATTTTAAATTGTTTATGTTACAGTGGTGTTGGTTTTTGGTGTAATTTAGTTATGAGTATGTTGGTAGTTAGGAGCTTTATAATATTGATTTAGCTAATATTTCTAGGTATTGTCCTACATTGTTATTGACAAAGACTGACTTTGAATAGTAGCATTTCGTATATTTCCCTTGTTTGTTTGGTTTACTGATTACTCTATATATAACTTTATTCTTTTTGTAGAGCTTTATTACTTTGTAGAGCATTGATTCGGGTCTTTCTAGCTTGGCTTGGAAGGTATTATCAATTACAGCAAGGGGGAGGAGGGACCAAGAGCGCCTTAAGTTCCAGCATACATGCTCCAAACTAATACTAATAGTCTCACAGGTATGCAGTTACTGTGGAAAAAAGAAGTAACGTCTAAAAAAGTCCTAACAAGTCAAGTGGAGTACAGAGGCAAGGGTGGTGGTTCCCTTTGGAAGTTAGAGCCCTCACACACCCTTACAGTGTGTCATGCTTCATCATAGAGCCTTTGCTCCTCATCGAGGTGGCGCTGCAATCCTCGACGGGCACCCTCAAGGGGCTCTTTAGCAGAGATCTTTTACCCAAGGCCGTTTTGTGAAGTGTCTGTATAGGGCCCTAGGTATAGATGTGTGCTAGTGCTAGTGGAGAGTGGTAAGTGATTAAAAAAGATCAGGTAGGGTACAGGGCTAAATACATTTGATTCTGCGTGTCCACCTTTCTGGTTAAAAGTGTGGGTGCCACCGATGGAGACAATGATCTCTGGTGGCTGATATATTGTGAGGTCGACATGTTTCTTGGCTTATCTTAGTCAATAGAATGATCTGTGGCAATTCATCAGGACCAATATGGAAAACTAATTAGATAATGCACCTACATAGTGCCAGGGCCCAGGAATGTCATCACCGTGGCCCAGGCAAACAATTAGAGCTACTAATGTACTTATTTTACTGTAAAAACCTGGTCAGGCTTATCCAGTATGGCACCTGATGGGAACGACGTGTTAGGACAAGAAAGGGTACACAGAAAAATGCATGAAATACAATGAACAGTAGGCAGCCTTCAGACAAACTAAGAAGGGAACAAAAGCAACATAGCGCCGTAGACCCTCGCTTCCGAGGTGTCGGAGACAGGGTAGGTCGCCGCTGGAGTCCCACATGAACGATGTAAGTAAACCTTGCCCTAATTCTCTTAATCGTGATATCGGAGGAATCACTCTTCCATGGCTACACATCCTTTCTTCCTTCCATCCACCTGTTGATATCCACAATTTCACCTTTACATTATGTCATTCATTAATTCTTTCATCTATCATTCAGTCTTTCACTATTCCATCTCTCTGCCCATCCATAGCTAAATCTGTCCATCCATCTTCAAACCTATCTATCTATCTATCTATCTATCTATCTATCCTTCCATTCATCTACCTTTTCACTCATCCATCTCTCTATTTACCCTTTCACTCATGCATTCATCCTTTCAGTCATTCATCTACCCTTTCACTCCATCTATCTATCCATCAACCCTTTCACTCATTCTTCTACTCTTCCACCCATCCATCCATTTACCCTTCCACTCATCATCCATCCATGCTTTTACTCATCCGTCCATCCATTCTCCCTCCATTTTACTCATCCATCCATTCTTCCACTCATCCATCCATCCACACTTTCATACATCCACCCTCCCTTTCACTCATCTATTCTTTCACTCATCCATCCATCCTTTTACTCATCCGTCCATTTACTCTTTCACTCCATACATCTATTTGTTCACTCATCTATCTGTCAATCCTCCCTTTCACTCATCCCACCCATCCTCCCTTCCACACAGCCATCCACCATTACATACAATCATCCATCCAACCATTCTTTCATCATCCATCCTCTCTTTCACCTAGCCATCCATACTTTCACTCATCTATCCATTCATCCTCTCATCATCCATCCGCCCTTTCCATTCATCCATTCAACCATCAATCCACCTCCCTTGTCCTCATCCATTCATTCTTTCACTCATCTATGTATCCATTCATCCATCCTTCCTTTTACTCATCTATCCATTTTTTCACTCAGCCATCCTTACATCCCCCTTTCACTCATTTGTCTATCTACTTATCCATCCTTTCACTCACTCACCCATCTACCCTTTCACTCACACAACTATCCATTCATCCTTTCACTCACTCATTCACCATTGTCTGCTAAGTTGCAGACAGAACAGGCTCATCAAGAATTTCACCCCGGCTGTAGCTGCTAAAGTTGGGGGTTCACAACCCTCCAGCTCCATCCTTTCACTCAATCTATCTATCTATCTATCTATCCATTTATCCCTCCATTCATCTACCTTTTCACTCATCTATCTCTCTATTCACCCTTTCACTCATCCATCCATCCATCCTTTCAGTCATTCATCCACCCTTTCACTCCATCTATCTATCCATTACCCTTTCACTCATTCTTCTACTCTTCCACCCATCCACTCATCTATCCATCCGTTTCCCTTCCACTCATCATCCATCCATCCTTTTACTCATCTGTCCATCCATTCTCCCTCTCTCTTACTCATCCATCCATTCTTCCACTCATCCATCCGTCCACACTTTCATCCATCCACCCTCCCTTTCACTCATCCATTCTTTCACTCATCCATCCATCATTTTACTCATCTGTCGATTCCTCTTTAACTCATATATCCATCTGTTCACTCATCCATCTGTCAATTCTCCCTTTCATTCATCCCATCTATCCTCCCTTTCACACAGCTATCTACCCTTACACACAATCATCCATCCAACCATCCTCTCATCATCCGCCCTCTCTTTCACTTAGCCATCCATTCTTTCACTCATCTATTCATTCATCCTCTCATTATCCATCCACCCTTTCAATTCATCCATTCAACCATCAACCACCTCCCCTGTCCTCATCCATTCATTCTTTCACTCATCTATATATCATTCATCCACCCTTCCTTTTACTCATCTATCCATTCTTTCACTCAGCCATCCTTATATCCACCCTTTCACTCATTTGTCTATCTACTCATCCATCCTTTCACTCACTCACCCATCCACCCTTTCACTCATACAACTATCCATTCATCCTTTCACTCACTCATTCACCATTGTCTGCTAAGTTGCAGACAGAAGAGGCCCATCAAGAATTTCACCCCTGCTGTAGCTGCTAAAGTTGGGGGTTCACAACCCTCCAGCTCCATCCTTTCACTCATCCATTTATCCTTTCAGTTATCCATCCTGCCATCCTTTTATCCATTCACAAATTCTTTCACTCATCCATCCATTCTTTCACTCGTCCATCCTCACATCCACCCTTTCACTCATTCATCCATCCACCCTTTCACTCATCCATTCATCCTTTCTCATCATCCATCCACCTTTTCACACATCAATCCATTTACCTTTTCATCCATCTATCCACCATCTCTTTCATTCATCTTTCCATTCTTTCACTTATACAATCATCCCCCTTTCATCCCTCCATTCCCCTTCCCTATTCCTAATCAATCCATTCTTTCACTCATCCCTCCTTGCATTCATCCTTTCACTCATTGTTCTACCCATCCATCTGCCCATCCACCCTTTCACTCGCCCATCCAACCTTTCACCCACCAATCCACCCTTTCACTCACACATCCATCCTTCCTTTAACTCACTCAACTCTTTCATGTTATTTAAGCGTCTTTGTCTGCCGAGTTGCAGACAGAAGAGGCCCAACAAGAACTCCATCCCCACTGTAGCTGCTAGAGTAGGAGGTTGATGACACCCCTGCATGTGTCACATCTATAGAGACTATTGTATCTGAATTCCACCGCAGGGATATCAGGGACTGCCAAAGAATATTTAGACCTTGCCTATTCTGAATGTCAAACTCCAAAAGCTTTGTTAGAGTGCAGAGACCCCTGGGAAAGGGTAAGGGATAGAGAAGACAGCAGCCAGTAATGGATACCATGGTCAATAACTAAACAATTCAATAAACACTCATTACTACTTCTGTATTACTTTAGTGGCCATATATAGCTAAAATGAAACCCTCCTTTTAGTTAACACACTATTTCTTGGCAGTCTGCCTCTCTGTAGAGATGTGTATATGCAGGTTTATATACAGAAAACAAAATGTATTAAGAATCAAAAACTTAGAATGTGAGATTAATGTATCCATCCAAAGCATGTGTGCAAGAATTCATGAGTATGGTTACCTGATGATTAGGAGATAATTTTCTATGTCCATAACATTCCTTTTATCTCCACAATAATTGCAGAACTGTTACTTCACACTCTGCTATAGGTTTCTTTCTTCAGACAAACTAGGATCTAATACTGATCTTTAAGTTCATTGAATTAATTCTAAAAACTGTTCCACCTTTGGTCACTAGATGGCAATGGTGATCCTTCCTAAACACAGATAGAATCAACTTGTGTCAAAAACACTTTCTGAGTTCCAGTCTCTTTAAATCATGAAAAATAAACACAAAGAATATTGGCTTTGGCAAGCTGCATCAATCATTTAACTAATTAGCAGCAGTTCCTGAGTTCAAGTCTCTTTAACTCACACAAGATGAACACAAAGGATATCATGGAACTGGAGCAATCCTTACATAATGAGCAGAAAAACAAAACCCATTTTCTTCCAGAGGAGCAGTCAAGAAAGGATCCTTGAAGCAGAATATCAGGAAAGGCAGAGCTTATGGAATCCTCCTTCAACGGTCGCCAGTAGGTAGTTATAGTTAGGACCTATTTTCCATAGGAAAAGCGTTTTTGATTTGCCAATATCTTTGGCGCCGTTTGACGAATCTTCACAAAATTTTCAAAACTAATGGGGCGCTCTGGTCAGCTCCTGTCTTGAAAGTTTCGGGGTGATTTGTCAAGCGGGGGCCGAGAAAAAGGGGGGTCCCAAAACGCGTTTTCCCCATGTTAATTTCCATAGGAAACTTTAGACACGGCTACAGCCCGAACTGCTGAACGGAATTACACCAAATTTGGCAAAAACGTAGCTCTTGGTTCAGAAAGCGACCTTTTTTTTAAATGGTGTAAATCCGCTCAGTAGTTACAGAAAATTCAAGAAATAAAAAATGTATATATCTGAGCACCGAGGAGGAGTCACAGCTCCTCCCGAGCACGAGCTTCATTCTAATTGGCTGCCAACACTCCAAACCAGGAAGTGTTGGCACCCATCTTGTGACACGGTAACCGAGTCACAAGAAAAAGGTAAAAAAAAAAGGTAAAAGACAAGAAAAGGGGGCAGGGTAGAAACAGCCTGACCCCCTAGGCCTGCTCAGGGGGTCCCACAAGGACCCCCAGGCCCAAAAAAGCATTTTTTTAAATAATTTCGGCTGAATTCACGCTAGGTGTGCGAATCCAGCCAAAATTATATAAAAAAAAGTGAAGCGCGGTCTCCCGCACTTCATTTAATTAAGCCCCCGGGCAGATGGGCAGCCGGTAGACCGAAGCAAAACAGGGCTGGCGGGCTTTAGGTTCTGCAACCAGTCCTCGGAAAACACTGGATTCCACTGCAGGGCGTCATGATCCTTGGAAAAACCTCACATAATGCAGAGAACGCAGACCTGCTCCCGGGCGCATGTTCACAGCCGCAGTGCAAGGGTGCTGGCCGGCCAGGGCAGACGGTGTCTGCAGAGCGACGGGCGGGCAGCAGCAGGGCTTATTTTAGTCTCCATGATCCAACAGAAGGGGGAGAAGGAAGGGCACCGCTCTCTGCTCCGGTGACAGGTGGCTCGCAACGCGACATGCTAGTTTTGAGGGAGTGTTTGCTGCATTCTGAGATCTAATCTTGCCTGATTGGCAGCTGAGCGCTGCTGCTTCCCCACATCACCACCACAAGCTGCTTCTGTTCTGCGCTTCTCTCCCAGACTTCTCAAGTGGTTATGCAGTGCAAAAAAGGGGGGTTGTTCCGGAATCCCTACGTTGAAGGGATCCAATGAGGAGAAAGTGCTGCAATGATGAAAGGAGTGACGGCGATTTATGCTAGCAGAACACAGTTCTGGGTCCCTTAAAAGGTAGTTTCATTCTAGACGTGATCTGCAGGCAGAATGTGCTCCGGGGTTGTTCCAGTCTGTAATTTTGATCCACACATGCATGCCACCAATTTAGGTACATGCAGTTTCTCCTCTCTTTAGATGTTTACACTTATATCCAATACTTTACGATTTTTAAATATTTTTTTATTAAAGATGAAACAATGGATTAAAAGGATTCAGGCAGTCCTCTGTAATGTATTTCCTCTACTTCCCCGCATGCTGTAAAGTCCATGAAGCGGTGTTGGTTGGTGTGAGGTGGCTGCAGTCTCTGTGTACTGGCTGGGTAGGCAAGGGGTGGGGTGGGTCAGTGCAGCCAGCGGTGCGGGGGATGCCTCGGTACAAACACTTGTGGCTCTGCAGCTCGATGCCCCGCTCCTCTGCAGCCCTCCTGCACCTCTCGGCGCACCTCGAAGCCTCCGCTTAAACATTGATCCTGCGCCCTGGTAGCCAATCCGCTCCTGGGGCAGATCCTGATGCGGGCGTAACCTGGGCTGCACCGGGAGCAGCTGGTGCTGTCTGCTGCGGGGGACTGGTGGTCTGAAGGCTGCGGAGAGACATGCTGCAGACTGGCTCTGCCCCATGCCGGGAGAAGGTGGGTGGGCTGTCAGAGCCTGGCAGGGGGACTCTCCTGCATGGTACCCACATGCAAGCCTGCTAATGTGAGGTGCAAGAAGAGTGCATTAACTATGATGTGCCTCGTGGATGGGTCACCTGTGGTGCGTGCACTGGGGGCATTCCATATAGCAATACACCCCAGCGGAACAGCTTTGGATATCATTTGTCTTCCCATTGCACTATCAAACCTGATACTTTACATTGTATTACCTTTGCGTTCCTCTTGTCCGATTACCTGTTCATTCCCTCTCCATTTACCCATATGTGACACCTGCCTTCCTGCATTTAGCCACCCCTCCCATTCGTCTAAATCCTTTTGCCTAGCCACCTATTTCCGCTTCTGTATGCTTACCTTTACTCCTGTCAGTTATTCTGTCCTAGTCACCTGTTTCTATTTCTTCTCCTGAGAACAACTGTTTCTACGGTTTTAAACCCATACCCCTTCCGACTTTTCCTCTGTTCACAGTCATCTACCCCAAATCCCCATACATTTTGCTATCTCCGTATTCCTTTTACTCCTTAGATCTCTCCTTTCTCTCCCCACCCTAATGACTCTCCTCTTCCCCAGCCCAACATCTTGTCGCCCGATCTTCTTTGTAGCCCCAGTGGTCTTATTTTCTTTTCTTTGTTTTCTCTCCATCGTTTAAATGTACCGTAGTTTTAAATCCTTTGTCCCCATTAACTTCTTTTTTTCTCTATATCTCCAGATTTGTACACTTGCCATCATACTTCTTATTTTTCCTTTCTCGCCCAGGCCCCCCCGCCATGCACCCCACCTCTCTAACCTGCGAGTCTGCTTAACGGATTTCATCGCCATCATCCTTGGAATGCCCTTCGCTCTGTTTACATACCACAGAGACTAGACATTGCATAAAGTGAAATAAAGCGTGAAGTAGGTTGCGCATGACGTGGCCTCTCTCCTCATTAAGCTTCCTGTCTCCGTGAGCAGAAAGGGACACACACTGTGCCAGCCAAGTGTTGTTGTGTCTGGAAGCAGTACCGCACTTCCAGCGTGCTTCACACACATTAGTCCAGCAAACGACCCTACCTTTCTGCAATGGTTTCCAACCCCTGCGTACTTCAAGAACCCGAGCCCCATGTGTATGGAAGCCAGGCAGGGAGGTACCAGCGTGAGGAAGCAATGGCGAGGGTTGTGGCCGTGACTGACAGTCAGGGGGTCGCAGGGTCGGACTGACCCATAGGTCAATCTGACAGTATCAGAAGGGCTAGTCTGGCATAGCTAGGTCAGTGTGTGGGCCATTTTTTGGCAGTTTGTGGGCCTGTTTATGGTCTAGTGATACGGTTGGTACTTTTAATTTCCACTATATCACACACAAAAGGTGCATGCAGCAAGCGCAAATGCATGCAGTCTCCCATACCTTACAAAACACCTATACAGTGTGTCTCTGCAAGTTTAACTCTTTCCAATTTGCAAATGTGGAACAGTTTTTCAACTATCTGCTTATTAATGGGTGCCACTTTGATTTTGGTTCCTTTCTCTGTCCCAGTCCGACCCTGGGGCGTTGACCATACAGTGACGCATGTCATGGGTGGGGCTACCACAAAACTACTCTAGCCTAACAGATGGTACTCGTCTGTCAGAGTGGGTCTTATGCTATGCCAAGGCGTCATTCCAAACAGAAAAGTGTATTTCTTTGTGATGTTTTTCCACTGAGTAGTAGCCACGTGAAAGCGTACCTACAGGCTGCAGCGCTGCTGCACTTGGCAGGTGTATTACATTGGAAGCCTGTATAATTCTCATCCTTACATTTAGCTTTTCACTCAGCTAATCTGCAGCATGCACTTTTCAACCTCATCGTTAGCTAAACTGACCTGCACTCCTGTCCTGAACGTTAATCCTCTTTTGTACTTTTTCACCCATTGAGACTGCCTCAAAATCGGGCCGTTTAAGTTTTTTTTTGTAAGATTATTGCTTTTATTTATGTATTATGCGAGTTGTGTACTTTGCAAGCCTGCCTAAGTGAGTTGTGCATGTGCTAGTCTTTTCTTGTAAGACCAGTATGCAGAAGGGGTTGATTTTCGGTGTAAAATTGGATACCTGAGAACATAACACTCAGTCAATGCTCAGCAGACTCCAATCCAGGCTACCCTGCCATACCAAATTGTGTGATTTTAGGCAAACTACATCACTTCACTGCGTCTCCTTTTGCATCACCGCACCATTTAAGAGCACCTATGAGCGATTCAGCTCAAAGTGCACTTGAAAAGACATACTAAGTTATTTTCAAACTCTGTTTGTTTAAAAGTTATTAATTTTGATAGCGCATTTTGTGAAACTGAAGTGATTATTCATATAGAGGTTCACGTCCCAAAAATCCATGAACGTTTTCCACGAGCATTCTTCATTTCTTGGCATTACAAACGCTGCCCGTGAGCACTGTGTCCTGGCTATACAAAGAATTCCGCTGAGCGTGGGTCTCTGTGACCCACAGGTGGGTGTGTGGTAAACAAAAGGTGATGTGGGGGCTGAGGGAGAGGAGGGGGACGGGGGAAGGGGGCTCTTTAGAGCTCCGCGCGTCTTGGTTCTGATATAATACAAAGCGCATGGCCATTGTAGGAGCCTGGTAGGTATCTGAAGTAAAATAACGTGTAAAAACTCTGTTGATGCTTTTACAGTTTTGTACCCTGCTGAATTCACACAAGCTTGCTCTCACATCCTGCGATGTTTTGAGCCCAGCACCTTGTTATCTTTTGTAAGCATTCCAAGTTGAACTGTGGCCTTACCTAATTAAATTGACTTCGAGTTCGGAAAATGTTTCATTCAGGTCATACAGTCTCCCTATATCTTCACCTTCTGAATTGCATTGTATTGTATTTTCTTGGTATTTGTGTAGTGTTTACCATACTCCTCCAGAGGCATAGCAGCCTTTCTGGGTGGTTTGGTTGTATTGTTTTATAGTGCCTTATACTCTGGCAAGGGCTCAAAGTCTTCTAATTTCCATTGGGTTCCTGGGTGCCCTCAGAACGCCTGGATTGGCCTATTTGAGATATGGTGATTTTTCTGTGTATGGTTCGATGGTGTGGTTGGTGCACAATTGATCAAATGTCACTGCGCATAAGCATGGGTGTTGCAGAAAACTATGACAGTTGAATGCATTGGCACTGAGACATCCACAGATCTCTAACAGTCCACCTCTATACTGATTTGCACCCTGCACAAGATCTTATAAATCAACATATTAATACCTACCACATGCATTATGATATTAGACCTCAGCTATATAACAAGCTCTTACAGTCAGGGCCACTAGAATTATGAGATTCGTGCGGCTGCGTGCGATTTTTGAATTTGTATGGATTTGCCGCATTTGCCACATAATCCACCATCTGCCACATAATGTGCAGATTTAAAAAATAATTCCAGCTGAAATGGTTCAATAGTTAAAAAAATTGCAGCAATACGTGTTGCCGCACAATGGAAGGCCCTTTGCAGTACTGGACTGATCATCTTTCTGTTGCTTACAGCTATATTTGGGTGTCAAACTGATACTAATGAAGTGCAATCAATGCCAAGTTACCAAGTTTCTAATTATGAAAGAATTAAGTAATATTATTACAAAACGTGCTGCATTATGCTGCGTAATATGCCCTTTCTTGTTGAATAATTTACTCAAAACTGCTGCATAATGTGGCCCTCTCATGCTGCATAATTCAAATGGCCCTGCTTACAGTGCAGCCTCGCCTGACCCACAGCACGTGCCATTATAGTAAAGAGACATACACAAAGGTCTGACATTTTCCCTTTACACTTCCCTGTAGTGCACAATGCTTTGTCAGTACTGAGATATTCACCTAGGGGCTTATTTACAAACACTGTGCGCCACCGGAATTATACTTATAATGAAGCGTTATAGAGAGAACGGAGGTACAGCACCCCAATATATAGGTATACTGGTTTTAATATTATTGTTGAAATGTGGAGTAATGCCACCCCCAAAAAAGGGTTGTGGTGGTTGTGTTTTAAGCAACAAGGATGTGTTTAGTGCCCTAAATGTATTGCTGGTTGCAGCGGCAGCATCATGAGCAGAAGTAGAAATAAATAATATCCCCAATTTAAGGCTGAGCAACAATGTTATTATTATTGAGAATACATGTAGTGAGATGAACATGACATCCCCAATCTGCAGCCATAGGGCCATTTAGTAATGAGAAAGGGTGAATGAACCAGTGTCCTCCAATACAAGGTCACAAGGTGTTATTATTAAGGAGAAAGGGTGTATGTAATTCACCCCTCCCACTCTATGACCTTAGGGACAGGTTCAATGCTTGATGGAAAGGATGCCCCAAGGGGTTGTTCTGTATTGTATTGTATTTGCATTTATATAGCTCCTACTATCCCGGATGAGGCGTTGAAGCGCTTTACAGCGAGTAGCACGCTACACCAAAACCAAAGGCTAGCAGGACGGTGGTTTTAGAGAGGAATCATAAAGGCCAGGCCTGCATGGCGGAAGCTGGACGTGGGGGCGGACGGGCATTGGCAGGGCCTCTCGTCGGTAAGGTGCACTCCTCCAAACATTTTTCTGCACCTCTCTTGCCTCTTTTTGCACCTCTGTTGGTTTTTTCTGCACTGCTCTTGCCTCTTTCTGCACTTCTCTTGCTTCTTTCTACACCTCTGTTGCTTCTTTCAGCAATTCTCTTGCCTCTTTCTGCACTTCTCTTGCTCATTTCTGTACTTCTCTTGCGTCTTTATGCACCTCTTTTGCCTCTTTCTGTACCTCTCTTACCTCTTTCTGCACCTCTCTTGCCTCTTTCCGCACCTCTGTTGCTTCTTTCTGCACTTCTCTTGCCTCTTTCTGCACCTCTGAGTTAGAGGTAGTTTTAATCCCCCTGCCCTATTATGTACTAGGGCCTTACAGGGGCGGTCATGCCAATCACAGGGGTACCCCAACCCATAGTGTACCCTAGTGTATGTAGGTGTTTTCACTGTATTCTAAGTGTCTTTCAGCATAGCACTGGCTCCGGGCCTGGTTAGTGAGAGTCAGTTACCACCAGTAAGCAAAACGTTGGGGGCACAGGATGACTTTGCAACAAGGCCTCTTTTTCGCACCTCTGTTGGTTCTTTCTGCATATCTCTTTCTTCGTTCTGCACTTTTCTTCGTCTTTCTGGACTTCTGTTGCCTCTGTCTTCATTTCTCTTGCTTCTTTCTGCACCTTTCTTCCTCTTTCTGCACATGTCCTACCTCTGTAGGCATAGGTAGAAATTAGCATTTAAAAAACATTTGAAATTCACTGACAAAACCATAGGTTTCAGGAACGTTATAGTTAGAAATTAGAATTTAAAAACCTTAGAAATTCACTGGAAAAACACAGGTTTCAGGGACGTTATAGTTAGAAATTAGCATTTAAAAAACCAAAGAAATTCACTGAAAAAACCACAGGTTTCAGGGACGTTACAGTGAGTTGGACATATCACTCATACAAAACCAGAGAAATTTGGCCGTTATAGTTAGTTGAGCTAACTATAACTCGTGCCCCCGCAATGCACTGCTGATGACGTCACATATTACATCATTCATGACATGGTCAGTGATATCACTGATGATATCACTGATGACATCTCAAATGACATCACTGATGACATCACTGATGACATCATCCAGTGACTGTGTGTTTCTGTAAAGTTTAAATATGTTTTATATATATAAATGCCAAGGTGTATTGAAGAATGAGTTGGTGTATGAGTGTCTGAATGGATGATTTAGTAGGTGCGTGACTGACTGTATAAGAGTGTGATTAAATGTGTCTTACTGAATGCATGGGTTAGTGACTAAACTGTATGAATGTCTGTATCAGCCTGTTAGTTGGTGTGTAAGCTGCTGCATGGGTGGGTGAGTAGTCCGGAGTTCAGTGGACTGGTTGTGCAACCATTGTGGGCTCTCACTTTCACAAGAACTGTGACTTTTTCGAGAGCTAACTTAATTCTGCAAACATGTGCTTCAGATTGAACGTTACATGAACTATTTGCGCCTACGTACACTGGGTGCCGTGCAGTATTTTGCATGTCATTTTGATGGGGCATTATGGGACTAGTAGTCCCCGTTTGGTTCATGATGTAACTTTGAGGACGATTGTTTTGAATGGATTATATTACTCTTCGGCCCACCAGACGAGTAGCACCCATCGGAGAACATGATGAACTTGATCAACTTAAAAACGCCACAAGAGAGACAACCGTACGAACATTTTTCTTTAAAATGGGACCTTATGAATGATATACTCATGAAGATTGCAATCTTTGCTCAGGGCATTCAAATGTTTATTTAAAAACGCAGAGTTTGTTGCAGCATAATACGATCTTATAAGTGATGTTTAGATTACTTCAGTTAGAAATAATCAACGTTATTGACAACTGTGGGAGGGCGGGCACTGATTTTTGAACATTTCACATGACTGTGCGAGCAAAGGATAATGAGGGAGGATAACTTTTTGCATTACTATGGCATGCATTGATGCATGTGGGTTACTACGGGAGGAGTAGGCAGTAGTTGGGAGTGGAGGGTAAGTGAGAACGGGAGGAATATTCAGATTCATTTCGCATGGCACATACTGGTGAACATGGTGCATTATGGGAGGTGTAGGCACTCATTAAGATTGAAGGGGATGAGGCTGCATGTTGGAACATCGGAGGACGTGCAATTAATTGCAGGTGCAGTGGAGGGGTGGAGACAAGCAAGGTTAAAAACAGAGAGGAGAGAGAGTTGAACGTTTTTGTTCAGTTGGGAGTGTTGTTGTTGAAGGAGTCGGGAGGATGGCCGTACGGACGGTTTGAAAGGTAAAGGATTGAAATAAACACATAGAAATGAGGAGCGCCAGTTAATTCTTAAGCGGTATGCGTTTGAATTTTATGGAGGAGGGGGTATAGTATTAAAAGGTAGGAGGATTAGGGTAGTACGTATGTAGGGTGAAAGGTTTTTTGTGGGTATCCTTAACATGGTAATGTTTAATCATGATTGCTAGCGGGAAAAACGTTGATTTTTGGGAAACGTCACAAAAGGCGACTTTGAGATAAACATGCAGTCTAATTGATGTATTTTTCATTCGTAGAAAACCCCTGACGAAGGGCCGGATAACAGGCCCGAAATGCATTGGGTAATACAAGATCTATGATCGTGGATTAATTTATGTACACAGTCGTGTTGCAGGATAAGGCCTGGATGGGCATTTCTGTAACATTAAGAGTTAAGTGAAGACATAAGCGCCTCTCTTGTGATGTGTGAAAAGCATGAAGATTGTAAAACTTGGATCACGTTGGAAAAAGAATAAAACAAATATGAGAGAAAAATAACTTTGTGGCATTCGTTATATGCAACTTAAAGCACACTGTGCATCCGGATTGGGGGGCAATCCACTCCAGGTCTTTTGGGAGTAACTTTGAGGTTGACATTTTACACACTATGTGTTTTTAGCCTCATAGTTGATCTGTTTGCTTGTTATAAATACACAAAGAACCCACAGGTCCGGGATAGCAGTCAAAAAAGAAATGTGGACCAGAAAAACAATGTCGATAAGAGTGATGTTGGGAATATCCCTTTTAAAGGACGACTCCCCTCACACACCCGGAGGTGTCATGCTTCATCATAGGGGTGCCTCCTCATGTCGGGACCTAGTCATGGCACGGGCTACAACCTCCTCTCTACGAGGAGGGAGCTCAGGGATGTTTTAATTGGTTGGCACATGGGTTGTCCTAAAAACCCTATGTGAGCGTGGTGTGTGGGCAAATATGGTGCAGTGCTGAAAGTGTAAGTGAGTTAAAACTGCCTACAGGATTAGCAATAAACTTTATTGAGCTACCCTCTGACAGGATTAAAATGCTGTGAATGAGCCTATCAAAATTATAAGAGGCTTCATAAGCTAGATCAACATGTTTCAGCCACAATGACCTATGCAAGTGTCTTGGCTTTCTTCAGGATCTACGTGTTGCAGCTACTGCCAAATACAAAAGTGCTAATAGTATCAAAACAATAATAAACATCGGTGTGTTTATACTGAACCAGATCATTTCATGTTCAGTCTGGTCCACCAATTGAATCTGTAATATAAAACAAAATGAAACATTTTATTGAATGTCTGGCCACAAATATTCTGAAATGCATTAGCCTAAAACCCAATATGGCAAGGCAGAGAACACTACTAAAAATGAGTAGGTAGTGATATTTGTGGCACTTACTCAATCAGTAGAGAGAGGTGCCACAGCTGTCCGGTGCTAATTTAGCAAGTGGTACAGGCGCCAACCTGAAAAGGAGAGGGATGGCGGCATAAACTCAGATAGAAATAAAAGATTAGCAAAGGAGCAAGGTAGCAGCCTATGCTTTACTCATGAAATCACTGGAAAAGAAATAGTAGAGTTTCCAGGATAAAACCTAGTTGAAGCAAGCTCTTAGTAAACTAGGAGTCAGAGTGAGTCGAAAAAGCATCTATATAGCAGTACACTGGTTAAGTGTTGGCGCAGGGTCGGCTCCAAGCCTGGTCACAATAAACCATCAACACTTTTTCGGGGTAATCGAGTCAAAAAAATCGAAACTTGAAAACCGCCAGCGCATAGAACTCACATGCCAGCACCCAAGGAAGGGGGGTAGGGTGACATTTTGCACATCACGAAAGAGTCAGAATGGTAATGCGCTCGGGACCGGGGTGTATATATTTATAAACGGGTCCCGTGTTGGAATGTAAGAGGGGACCGCTTGAAACATGGCACAAGCAAGGTAATCATGCACTCAATAAGGAGGTGGTAAGCCTCAAGTACGTATCATAAAACTGGAATTGTTTGTTCTAAACGTCCCCCAGAGGCCGTGTATCTATGGGCGCCTCCAATAGTCACTCAAAAAATGAGGGCACTGGAGGCTTGCATATGGCTCACCAAATCCCCACAGCCAGTTCGGAGACAGCAAGTCTATTACTAGCAGTATCAATACCCAGGGAGCTAGAAAGTGCTCAAAAAAGAGCGCAATGGAGTCAAACTTACCGCTCAAATGGAGCGATTACTCTCGTGGCGGCTGTCCTGCCGGCAGGGGAATGAGCCGGCAAGGAAACGCTCGTTATGTAGTGTCGGGCGCTCGGGAAAAGGGAATTGTAGTTAAGTCATCAAGGTTCATGGGAAATGTAGTCTTTGTCCGGCAAACGAATGCTCGCTTTGAAATTGTAGTTTAGTCACCAATATTCATGGGAAATGTAGTTTCATAACTGTTCGGGTGTACTAAAACTTAATACCCTAATAAAAGGGGCGCTACAGATACTGTACCGCTTGGCACACAAATAGAAGATGTGAACCAGAGGTGCAATCACTGTTAGAATCTAACGATGGACTGAGCAAAGGTGCCAAAGAATGGAACTACACAACCGATCTTACTACTAAAGGGCTCCCCTTCCATAAGGGGTGATTGTATGGGTTACAAATATCTTACAGGTAGGACAAACCAGATGGACCAGACCTGGGTTCATGTTAATGCAAGCCAAGGAATATCATCGTTCAGTCCAAATCTGGAGGTCCCCAACCTGAAAACCCAACGTTGCTCAATGCGCAAAAGTTTCAATGATAGGTCTGGTGTGGTGGCAGTTAAATTGGGTTTGTCTAGGACCACCCAGGTTAAAGAATCGGCCTGATGCTGCATGTCGAAACAGTGTTTGGTCAGACGTGTGTTTTGTTTGGCGCATCTAATGGTGCTTTTATGTTCCTGTATGCGAATGCGTATTTTACGTGTGGTCATCCCAACGTACCTCAGGTTACAGGGGCACGTAATTAAATAAATGACCCATTCGCTGTTACAGTTTGTGTGGTGTTTGAGTACCCACGGTCTATCGGTACCTATATCAACATTTTTAGTAGGTCGTGTTTGGCCACACACCGAGCATGAACCACAGGGGTAGTGGCCCTGAACCGGTGGTAGTTGCCACAGTGTGTTTGGTTGTGGTCTTATCTTAGGTGGTGGTCTTGTATGCACTAGGGTGTCTTTTAAATTGGAACTTCTCTTAAAGGCAAACAAAGGTTTCTCTAGTGTATGCCTTTTATTAGGGTATTAAGTTTTAGTACACCCGAACAGTTATGAAACTACATTTCCCATGAATATTGGTGACTAAACTACAATTTCAAAGCGAGCATTCGTTTGCCGGACAAAGACTACATTTCCCATGAACCTTGATGACTTAACTACAATTCCCTTTTCCCCAGCGCCCGACACTACATAACGTGATAACGAGCGTTTCCTTGCCGGCTCATTCCCCTGCCGGCAGGACAGCCGCCACGAGAGTAATCGCTCCATTTGAGCGGTAAGTTTGACTCCATTGCGCTCTTTTTTGAGCACTTGCTAGCTCCCTGGGTATTGCTACTGCTAGTAATAGACTTGCTGTCTCCGAACTGGCTGTGGGGATTTGGTGAGCCATATGCAAGCCTCCAGTGCCCTCATTTTTTGAGTGACTATTGGAGCGCCCATAGATACACGGCCTCTGGGGGACGTTTAGAACAAAGAATTCCAGTTTTATGATACGTACTTGAGGCTTACCACCTCCTTATTGAGTGCATGATTACCTTGCTTGTGCCATGTTTCAAGCGGTCCCCTCTTACATTCCAACACGGGACCCGTTTATAAATATATACATGCTAAGGACCACCCATCTGAAAATGGTGAAGACCAATCAGATGAGGAAGTAGAGGAAGGTAGTGACCTGGTAGATCAACCCCCTCCACTTCCTAGGGAGAGAAGGGTTCAAGTACCCTTGACTCCAAGAGTAAACCTCTCAGTGCCTAGATCTCACACAGGTGGATCAGGTATCAGTGGGGACATTGAGGACAGCCTCAATGAGGAGGACAGCCTTTTAGCAAGGCTGACCAAAAGACTGGATCTAGAGACCAGGTTGCTGGCTCTAGAAAGAGAGAGAGCAGAGATGGGCCTAGCACCCATCAATGGTGGCAGCAATTTACTAAATAAGGATAAAGAGCAATCTTATGATCCTAATATCCCCAAAGGGATTGTCCCTAAATATGAAGAGAGTGATGATATCACAAAATGGTTCACAGTCTTTGAGAGGGCTTGTGAAATTAGAAACGTGAAGAAGTCACACTGGGGGGCTGTTCTCTGGTAACTGCAGAGACAGACTCCTGACCCTTTCTGGTGCACATGCTGGGTCTTATGACCTCATGAAGAGAACTCTGATTGAGGGATTTGGACTCACAACTGAGGAATATAGAATTAGATTCAGGGGGCTCACAAAACCCAAAGCCAATCCTGGATTGACTTTGTAAACTACTCAGTTAAAACACTAGATGGTTGGTTAACTGGACACAATGTGCATGATTTCAATGGACTTTACAATCTGTTTATGAAAGAACATATTTTAAGTAATTGCGCTAATGAAAATTTACATCAGCATATGGTAGACCTGGGTCTAATTTCTCCCCAAGAATTGGGAAAGAAGGCAGACCACTGGGTCAAGACAAGGGTGACAAAAACAACCACTGGGGTGACCAAAAGAAAGGGGTTACAAAACCTCCCCAGGGGAAAGGTGGTGAGAATCCCCAAGATAAAAAGCCTGAGTCTTCAAAAGAGCCCCAAAAACCTGCACAGGGGGTGGGTCCCTAAACTCTTCCCAGTCCATTGACAGGTACAGGGGAAAGAACTTTGATCCTTTAAAGGCCTGGTGTAACAACTGTAAGAAGTTGGGACACTTAACTGGAGATGCTGCTTGCCCAAACAAGAAGGCCCCTAGTCCTACTACAGCTACTCCTGCGGTAGCAAGTCTCCAGATGGGATCAACAGTGTGCCAAGAGCAGATCGGGTTGCACACTTAAGCAGTTCTAGTTTCAGAAGGGGAAGTTGAGTTTGCCACTGCAGCTGTGTGGCCACCCAACTTAAAAAAGTACTTACAATACCCTTGGATTAATGGAACTAGGATAGAAGCTCTGAGGGATACAGGTGCCAGTGTCACTATGGTGAGAGACACACTGGTTTCCCCTGAGCAATACTTGATTGGGAGAACTTTCCCAGTCACCAATACTGACAGTGTTACCACTAACCATGCAATGGCTATGGTGAAATTAGACTGGGGGGGGGGGGGGTTTACTGGCCTGAAACAGGTAGTGGTCTCTCCAAAGCTACCAGCTGCATGTCTGCTTGGCAATGACCTGGAAACCTCAGCATGGGCTGAGGTTGAACTGAAAACCCATGCAGAAATGCTGGACATCCCTGAATTGGTGTGTGTAAAAACAAGAGCACAGAGCAAGAGACAGGGTGAAAAAGAAGTGTTGGAGCCTGAAAGTGTGACCCAACCTTTCAAGAGAAAAGGTAAGAAGACTGGGGAACCAGCTTCTGTACAGCAAAAGGAGCAGGACCCCTCTCCTCAGAGAGAGGACTTGGACACCCCAGAGGGAACTGAACCCATGGAGCTTGACCCTTACCAGGTTGAACTCTTGGGCCCAGTGGGACCCTCTAGGAGCTGTGCCTTGGACAGCAGGACTGTCCAACTCTTGACAGCCTGAGGCATCAAGCTGCTGCACAGGAAAAGGGAGATGTCAGTGGTACCCACTGAGCTTATTGGGAAGAGGGACTACTGTACACTGAGGCCAGAGACCCCAAACCTGGAGCCACTAGGAGAGTGGTAGTGCCTCAGAAGTACAGGGAGTTTCTCCTAACTTTAGCTCATGACATTCCCCTAGCTGGACATCTGGGCCAAACCAAGACTTGGGAAAGGCTAGTTAGCCACTTTTACTGGCCCCAGATGCACCAAAAAGTAAAGGAGTTTGTTAGCTCCTGTGTCACCTGTCAGGCCAGTGGCAAGACAGGTGGCCCCTCAAAGGCCCCCCTGATACCACTGTCTGTGGTGAGGGTTCCCTTTGAAAGGGTAGGTATGGACATAGTGGTTCCACTTGAACCTCCCACAGCATCAGGGAACAAATTCATTCTAGTGGTAATGGATCATGCCACTAGGTATCCTGAAGCAATTCCCCTTAGGACTACTACAGCTCCTGCAGTAGCCAAGGCCCTCATTGGTGTCATCACCAGAGTAGGGTTTCCTAAGGAGGTGGTTTCAGACAGAGGTTCCAACTTCATGTCTGCTTACCTAAAACACATGTAGAAAGAGTGTGGAGTGCAGTACAAGTTTACTACACCCTATCACCCACAAATCAATGGCCTTGTTGAGAGATTCAACAACACATTGAAAGGCATGATTATGGGGCTCCCTGAAAAACTCAAAAGGAGATGGGATGTCCTCTTACCCTGCCTGCTTTTTGCTTACAGAGAAGTGCCACAGAAGCGAGTAGGGTTTTCCCCCTTTGAACTTCTGCTTGGCCATCCTGTGAGGGGACCACTTTGTCTTGTAAAAGAGGGTTGGGAGAAGCCTCTCCAAGAACCCAAACAAGATATTGTGGACTATGTGCTTGTCCTAAGGTCCAGAATGGCTGAGTATATGGAAAAGGCATCCAAAAATCTTGAGGCCAGCCAGGAGCTTCAGAAGCACTGGTATGACCAAAAAGCTGCACTGGTTGAATTTCAACCTGGGCAAAAGGTGTGGGTTTTGGAGCCAGTGGCACCAAGGGCACTCCAGGACAGATGGAGTGGCCCTTACCCTATCCTTGAAAAAAAGAGTGAGGTCACCTACTTGGTTGACCTGGGCACAAGCACGACATCCAAAAGGATTATCCATGTGAATCGCCTGAAGCTCTATCATGATAGGGCTGACATCACCATGCTGATGGTGACTGATGAGGATCAGGAGACAAAGAGTGAACATCTCCCTGACCTCCTCTCATACAGCCCAAAAGATGGGTCAGTGGATGGAGTTGTCTTTTCAGACACCCTCTCTGCCCAACAACAGACTGATTGCAAACAAGTCTTGCAGCACTATGCTAAGCTCTTTTCCTTGACCCCTGGTCAGACAAACTGGTATACCCATGATGTGGACACTGGTGACAATTCACCTGTCAAAAACAAAATCTATCGACAGTCTGACCAAGTCAAAGAAAGCATCAGAGCTGAAGTCAGCAAGATGCTCGAGTTAGGGGTTATTTAACCCTCTGAGAGCCCCTGGGCCAGCCCAGTGGTTCTAGTCCCCAAACCTCATCCACAGGGTGGAAAGAGATAAATGAGGTTCTGTGTGGACTATAGAGGGCTCAACTCTGTCACCATGACAGATGCTCACCCTATCCCAAGAGCAGATGAGTTGATAGACAAATTGGGTGCAGCCAAGTTTCTAAGTACCTTTGACTTAACTGCAGGGTACTGGTAAATTGGCATGGCCCCAGGAGCAAAAGAAAAGACAGCATTCTCCACACCTGATGGGCAATATCAGTTTACTGTTATGCCCTTTGGTTTAAAGAATGCCCCTGCTACCTTCTAGAGGTTGGTGAACCAAGTCCTTGCTGGATTGGAGTCCTTTAGTGCAGCTTATCTAGATGATATTGCTGTCTTTAGCTCCACCTGGCAGGATCAACTGATCCACCTTGGGAAGGTTTTAAATGCCCTGCAAACTGCAGGCCTAACTATCAAGGCATCCAAATGCCAGATAGGTCAGGGAACTGTGGTGTACTTGGGCCACCTTGTTGGTGGAGGCCAGGCACAACCCTTACAGCCCAAGATCCAGGCCATCCTGGACTGGGCAGCTCCAACAACCCAAACCCAAGTCAGGGCATTCCTTGGCTTGACTGGGTACTACAGGAGGTTTGTGAAGGGATATGGGTCCATTGTGGATCCCCTCACAGAACTCACCTCCAAGAAGATGCCCAAGAAAGTAAACTGGACAGTTAGTTGTCAAAAGGCTTTTGGCACCCTGAAAGAGGCTATGTGCTGAGCACCAATTCTCAAAGCTCCAGACTATGCAAAGCAGTTTATTGTGCAGACTGATGCCTCTGAGCTAGGGATAGGAGCGGTCCTATCCCAGACCAATGATGAAGGCCAAGACCAACCTGTTGCTTTTATAAGCAGAAGGCTTCTCCCCAGGGAGCAGCGTTGGAGTGCCATTGAGTGGGAGGCCTTTGCTGTGGTTTGGTCCCTGAAGAAGTTGAGACCATACTTGTTTGGTACTCACTTCCTAGTTCAAACTGATCACAGACCTCTCAGATGGCTAATGCAGATGAAAGGTGAAAATCCGAAACTGTTGAGGTGGTCCATCTCCCTACAGGGAATGGACTTTGTAGTGGAATGCAGACCTGGGACTGCCCATCCCAACGCAGATGGACTTTCCAGGTTCTTCCACTTAGAAAATGAAGACACTCTAGGGAAAGGTTAGTCTCATCCTCTTTCATTTGGGGGGGTGAGAAAGTGCCCTCTTTCTGCATGGTTGCCCCCACTTTTTGCTGAATTGCTGATGTACTTTGACTGCATGTGCCCTGGGCTCCTGCTAACCAGGTACCCAGGGCCTATGTTCTTTCCCTAAAATTGCATTGAAGCCTAAACCCAATTGGCATCTCTGGCCACAGGTCAGCCCCTGGTAAATGGTACCACAGGTACCCAGGGCACTGTGACCAGAGAAGGCCTCTAAGGGCTGCAGCACTTATTGTGCCACCCTTAGAGGCCCTGTACCCTGACACTCACACACTGCCTTTGCAGGGTGCATGTCTTGGTGCAGAACAAAGTGAAGAGTCGACATGGCACACATCCCTGTGTGCCATGCCTGCAACCCACTTCCCTGGCGTAGATAAGTCACCCCTCTAGCTGGGGGCACTATCCCAGTGGTGAGGGTACAGGTGCATGAGCCCTGTTTCCCTTCAGTGTCTAAGTGCATTCTTAGACATTGTAAGTGCAGTGCTGCCATTAAGAGTATATGGTGCTGGGAGTTTGTCATTACGAACTCCACAGCACCATAATGGCTACACTGAAAACTGAGAAATTTGGTATCAAACTTCTCAGCACATTAAACCCACACTGATGTCAGTGTGAGATTTAATGAAAAATGCACACAGAGGGCATCTTAGAGATGCCCCCTGAAAACTAACCCACCACTAGTGTCCAGGCTGAGTGGCTGCTTTCAGCTGCCACCACCAGACATGTTTCTGGACCCCTGGGTCGAGAGCCTGCTGCTCTCTGGGGCCTGAAACAATACACATCCTGGGACGAGGTGCCAAGCCTCCTCCCCCAGGATGGGCAGGGTTCACGAAAGGGAAGCTTCAAAGGCTTGCTGCCTTTGTGAGCTTCCCCAGGCCAATTGCTGCTTTCAGCAACTGGTCCCCACTGGTTCTGACCCCCACTTTGGGCGGGAGAACTGGCGGGAAAAACAAGTGAGGAAGAGAGGTGTGCCCACCTCTGCCAACTCCACCCCTCAATTGGGGGAGGCGAGGTGAAGCACAACTCTCAGTCCTCGTCATCTTGAAGATGGGGGACTCAGCCAACCAGGGACAGGCACATGCCCCCTCCCACTGGAGGGTGGCATAATAGGGTGTGTACCCACCCCAGGGAAGGGACCCATTGGTCCCTGCCTTCTACCTACCTGTAACGCCCCTAAATCTAGTATTTAGGGGCACCCCTGAACCTTGCTTCTTCAGATCCAGACAAGAAACAAGAAGAAAAGAAGAAGAAGGACCGAACAGCTGTGCAGCAGCTGACAAGAGGAAGACGCCCACTGACTTGGCCGCAGCACTACCGGCCTGTCTCCCCCTCAAACCTGCTCCTGCGAAATCATGGTGTGTCCTGCAGCCAGTAACCTCAAAAACCCCGGAGGACCTGCCTGCCTTCACTTCCAAAGACTGCTTCTCCCGTGAACACCGTATTTGTTCAATTGCAACCTCTGGCAGCAGCCGGAGATGGCGAATCCGCCCCACTCTGCACCCGCCATCCACGGCCCGAGCTCAAGTGGGCAAACACCACGAGGAGGTCACCCCGGCGATCCTGAACCGAGATCCGGCAACCCCTGACCTGCCTCAAGCCTCCAGCCGACGCCTGCAGCCTAAATCCAGAAGGCCCCCTAACCGCGACCAGGAGCTGGTAAGAAGATCCTACCCCAAAAGGCATCCCTGCACCCAACGCCCCACGGCCTTGTGTGCCCAAACCGACAGTGCCTAACCAACCCCTAACTTCCCAACTTACCTCTCGAAGTGGTGGTCACACCCAGAAGTCCTTCGTCTCCCTGCCTGCAGTGCTTTTGCAAACCGGAGATTCTCCATTGGAAACAACAGGGCATCCGACCTCGAAACAGCACCCTGCACCTGGCTGCCCTAGTACTGCTGAGGGTGCACCTTTGGTGCTAATTTGTCTCCCCATTTGCCCTGAGCTAAAGTCCAGGAGCTTTGCTCCCACATCCCAGTGGGCTGCTTGCCAGCAGCCACCAACCGGAGGCCCCCTATTCCCCTTTGGATAACATTGGGCCTCAACACTCTGCACCCAGCCGCCCTAGTGCTGCTGAGGGTGTAACAAGAGTGCATCACTGACCCTGGGGGACCCCTGAGTCTACCCCCAGAACCTCAACTCCCACTACCGAATACTTACCTAAAAACCGATAACCATATTTTTCTCCATAGGATAACATTGACACTTTTCCTGAAAAAGTTTCGAAGTGTGGAGTTTTGAAACTTAAAGAAATTCTTTAAAATTGTACGATTTAACAAAAACGCTTTTACTCACCTGTTTACAGGAAATGTCCCAGTGCTACATCCAGGCATACAGCACTGAGTAAGGAAAGTAACCCAAAAGTAACTTACCTGCTGTTTTACTGAAAATCCCATTCAAGTCTATGTACTGTATTTACAAGTGATTGCATTTCTCTGAAACAATACTGTAAGTCAAACCATAGTACATTTACAATTGCAATTGAACTGTATTACAATCAGCATTTACTACTGTAAAGTATTTATTGCTTACCTGTGCCAGGATTACTTGGTTCTAGAAATAAAATAACTAAAAGAATATTTTTATACAAAAACAATTGGTCTGAAGTTCAGTCTTTGAGGGTGTGAATTCATTTGCTGACTGAGTGTGTACAACAAATGCTTAACAGTGTCCTCTGATACTGCCTTACTGCTCGACCACACTACCACAAATAGAGAGTAAGGTTCTATCTAATTTTACCTCTGCCTACCTTTGGGGTTCCACTGGACTCTGTGCACACTATACCTCACTTTGGTATAGTATATACAGAGTCAGCTTCCTACACCCACTCATCTGCTGCAGCGGACTGCGGGCGCGCAGACAAATACCTGGGAACCTGTACTACCCTTACGTCACGAAGAAGGGACAGACTGCCACTGTGGCCCATGTGACCCTGACAGGGCACCCTGAGCCTCACTACGCTTGGCCTACAGACTTAGGCCCCTGAGCGCTGCGTAGCACCTTGGGCAACTGCATGCGCATACCACATCATCACAGCAGATCTCCTTACTGTGGCTCCCGAGGTGCCCCTTTATATCTAAAACGCAATCTTACGCTACGACGACGCCCCGCGGTTCTTGACTTCTTTGGGCTCCGCACAGCCGCTGCACCCTCGGGACGCACACACAGACTCCCGGGTCCATAGCGATCTCTACGAAGTGGAACGGGCATGCTTAGTCGGGCAAAGCAGATCCGAAGCAGCAGAAACTGCCCTTTGAAGCCCGCAGGACGCCGCAACACCAAAGTGACCCCGACCAACCACCCACAGGTCAACACACTGATACCATGCCATCCACAGAGGATGACATGAAAGCTCTGCTTGTGCCTGTGAAGCACAGTCTGGCCTCTATAGAAGCCAAGATGGATAGGATGTGCAATCGCCTGGACTTCATGGCTCAGAAACTCGAAAAACATGATGCGCGAATTGAGGAGACCGAGCAATTTCAGACCTAGAAGACGCATTAGCTTCCTCAGGGAAACAGGTGTCACAGATGGATAAGCTGCTCAAGGTTATAGCAGCAAAGAATTAAGACCTTGAAGCGTGCTCTCGGCGCAATAATATCCGCATTTTGGGAATACCGGAAAGCGCCAATACCGGCAAAATGGAAGACTATGTGGAGGAGATGCTGCGTGGACTCTTTGGCCCGGAGGCCTTCTCGAACCTGCTGGTGGTAGAAAGGGCACATCGATCACTGGGTCCCCGACCCCCCCCTTGGTGCCCCGGCCAGGCCTATGATTGCTAAACTCCTCAACTATAGAGACCGCAATGTGGCTCTGAGGCTGGCGAGATCAAAATCACCTTTAACCTACGATGGTCATACTGTAGCTCTGTATCCAGACTTTACCATCGCTGTTCAAGAATCCAGAAAGAAGTTTGCGGTGGTGAAACGAAAACTTGCACAGGCACAGATCAACTATGCCATGTTATACCCTGCACGCCTGCGGATAACTCATCAGGAGAAGCAATACTTTTATACCAACCCACAGCAGGTGGAGGACTATCTACGGAAGGTGAAGAAGCCGTGGTCCAATTTTGAAGCTAACAACACCGAAGCTAGAACGTCTTCCCAACTTTCGGACAATGACTGACTGTGCTCGCAGTCGACGACGCTGCATATGACCACATCTGGAGAAAGAGACTATGACACGGCACCTACTGAACTGCTTGAAAACTACATTTGCTCTATATAAATGTTGAACTATCTAACCCAATATGTATGGCTGCGCATTTCGATCATTCATGATGAGTAAGCATGCTATATTGTTTCCCGGGCATCCTGCCCCCTCTGCCTTCTGTATTACGGAGGAGGGAGCGTGGGCAGGTGTGCCCTCTGACGCTACCCCTGCTGGGTGAACCCCAAGTTTCAGATATAGATGTTACAGTCAATGAGCTCATGGGAAACTTTTTTGGGTGGGGCGGGCGGGAATGTTTTTTCACGACAGGTTGGGGATGTCACTGTGGGAGGCGGGAGGGAACCGGGGAAAGTTTTGTTAAGACACTTAGCAGCACAACACTTTGATGTTGTAGAGTCCCAGAATAGTGTACAAGACAGAATTAATGGCTCTGCGCCCTACTTTACATACAACGTGTGTACAACTATACCCAGCGTCTACTAATGCCATGGATGCTTTGATCAGGAGCTGTGTTAGTTATGATTTCACATTGCCACCTATGTCCCATAAAGATCCCAAAACTTTTTGCAACAATAACCTTGCGCAAAAACAAGGACACAGGTTAAAGTCTTCTCTGGGAATTCCACTCTTAATAACTCTGAATTCACATTTTTTAGTATAAATTGCCGCTCTCTTCCTAAACACAGAGCGGATATATTTGATCTTTTGACCAGTGAATACCCAGACGCCATCTTTTTAACAGAGACTTGGCTCCATGAAAACTTGGGGCCTGATGCAGCGGCCGAACTACCAGCCGGCTATTCTATAGTAAGAAATGATCGTAAAGTCAAAATTGGCGGTGGTCTGGCCATTATCTTCAACAACCGCTACACATGCAAATTTGAAAATTTTAGCTTTAAGGACTGCGAGGCCATGTCATTTCAACTAGCCTTAACTCCCCAGTTCACTACTTCAGGAATCTTATTTTATCATCCACCTGGCCCGGCGGGTCTTTGGGCTTCCACACTTCCGGACTTGGTTGCCCCCTACCTGCTCAGCGCAGCCAATTTCACAATTTTAGGTGATTTGAACCTTCACTTTGATGATCCCTCCTGCCTTGTCAGCACTACTTTAATTACTGATCTGGCGGCTATGAATATTGTGCTTCACAATACCGGCCCCACTCATGTGGCAGGCCATTTACTAGATCCGATTTTTTCTAACATCACCAGTATTAGCTGTTCCCCAGCTCTTCCCGTCCTTTGGTCCGACCATTTTTTGATCGATTTCAGGGTCAGAATTGAATCATCCAATTTAATCGTTCCCATTCCGGGTAGTAAGTTTAACTTAAGAAACTGGGGGAAACTGGATATGAAATTTTTTAACAATTTCTTGGCTAATAATGCGCCCGTCATTAACCAGGTCTCTATGACAGATTTGGACATCATAAAAAACTGGATTTATAGTTCTGTTGATTTCTGCCTTCCTATCTCTACTCAGAAGGTGAAAAACCATCGCTCTCCTGCCCCCTGGTTTTCTCCTACTTTAAAAAAAAGAGAAAAGCAAGTGTAAGGCGCTGGACAAGGGACTATGCACCTGCATCTAAAATTACTTATAAACAGGCAATTAAAGAATACCACTCTCTTTGCAATACCGCTCGGGCTGAATATGTCAGTTCCACAACTTCTCATGCCAAAAACTGTCCTAAGGTGCTTTTTAAGTTGATTAAGGAACTTTCTGGCGCGGCCACCCAAGCTCCGCCTCCGATGCTCTTGGAATCACAATGCGAAGCGCTGGCTATGTTTTTCCTTAATAAAGTGGATCAAATTCATTTAACATTTAACACCTCCAAGATCATTACTTCACAGCTAACTACATCCGCATCTTCTTTATCTCACTCAGGATTTCAGTTGGAGGTACAGGGGAGGTCTGCCTTAGTAAACTTGATCACTGGATCCCGTTAGATATCATCTCCTTCAGTCAGATCTTAAAAAGTCTCAAATCGGGTTCCCCTCTGGACCCCCTCCCAGTTACCACACTGCAAAAACTTGAGACACCTGTTCTACAGCTGATCATGGAACTACTTAATGCATCCCTAAGGGAAGCCTTGATTCCATCGGAGTGGAAACATGCTATGATTCTTCCACTCCTGAAGAAGGCTAATGCTGACCCAGCTCAGATGTCCAATTTCCGCCCCATTTCTCTGCTCCCAGTTTTTTCCAAAATTTTGGAGAAACACGTGAATTTGCAATTAACCCGATATGTTGAGACCTATAAGTTTCTGCATCCCTCTCAATTGGGCTTTAGAGAAAGCTACTCTACAGAAACCACACTTCTGGGAGTTACCGAAATGATGCGGAGCCGCTTGGACGCCGGCGACACTGTGGCGCTCATATTATTAGATTTGAGCGCCACTTTTGACACGGTATCTCACACCGTGCTTCTGCAAGCCTTACAATCCATTGGCTTAACCGGACTCGCACTGAAATGTCTGGCTAACTTCTTAATGGACCGTACGTTTCAGGTCTTTTCCCCAGCGGCAGTATCTAAAATTCACGTCTCTCCCCATGGGGTACCATAGGGCTCTATACTCAGCCCTCTGCTATTTAATATTTACGTTAAGCCTCTGGCTGATATCGCCGAGGAGGTGGGAGTGTCAATTTTTTCCTATGCTGACGACACCCAAATAATCTTCTCCCTGTCTGCTAAAGAAGCTGCGCAATCTTCTTCTCTCTTAACGGGGCTTCGCAATATCGCGCAGTGGATGCAGGCTAATTCACTGAAACTCAATGGAGAGAAAACTGAGGTGCTAATCTTAGGGAAGAATAAAGAACTTTGGGGTCCTCAGCACTGGCCCCCTGAATTGGGTGCCTTTCCCCAGCCTACCCACCATGCTCGCAATCTGGGTGTCATCATCGATGATCAACTCTCGATGAAACATCATGCAGTAAAGGTGGCGGCGACCTGATTTGGCATCCTTAAGTGGCTAAGAAAGATCTTGTGGATGTTGCCAGATTCTACGCAAAGAACCGTAGTTCAGGCCTTGATTACCTCTCGCCTGGACTATGGCAACAGCCTCTTTTTGGGATCCAACAAGGATGTTATACGCAAGTTACAGGTATTACAGAACGCCGCTGCCCGCCTTCTATGCCGTATCCCTAGAACTACGTCTGCCTCTGGTTCTTTGCGTTCACTCCACTGGCTTAAAGTGGAAAACCGCATCAAATTTAAAACTCTAACTATCAGGTTCAAGATCAAAACTGGCAAGGCCCCGCAATACTTGAGCACCTTTGCTCAACCATATGTTCCTTCCCGCCCCCTTCGCTCATCTAATCAAGCTAAGTTTATGGTCCCTAGGCACAGATTGTCCCGGATGGGTGGTCGCTCTTTTTCCTGCTTGGGTCCCACTATGTGGAATTCCCTTCCTCTTGCACTTAGGACCAAGACCTGCTATACCCATTTTCGTAGATCTCTGAAAACCTGGCTTTTTGATCAATAGGCTTCCCCTTCCTCTTTTGGCAACCTGCAAGGCGGCGCCGGGAAACCTTTGGGTAGCTGTGCGCCTTATAAAACCTAAATAAATAAATTATTGATACAAGACAGTTCATCTTCAGTTCCGCTAGCTATGTAATTCACCGAGAACAAGGCGCTCCTTCTAGCCGGGGAAGCAAGATACATCTACCACGTTAACTGTGTAGCCTGGGCACGAACCTTCAGATACGCTTGTTGACATGGAATTTTCAGGGGTTTGGTGATCCTAGGAAGCACAGGCAAATACTAGCGTACCTAGATAGGCACTCAATTCAACTTGCAATGCTCCAGGAGACCCACTTGGATCCTAAAAGACCGCAGGGATTTACAGCCAGATGGGCGGGACACAGGTGTTTTGCATCATATTCCACTTATTCACGCGGCACCGCTATCCTAATACACAAAAACACACCATATGTGCCTGCAGGAGCATTATCGGATCCGCAGGGACTGTTTAGTTTGATGTGGGGGAAGCTGGCATCACACTCAGTAACACTAGTCAGCTGATATGGCCGTAACACCGACGATCCGACATTCTTCACTATACTGTGGGGGAAGATCGTGGATATTGGATCTACGCACGTGCTGTGAGGAGGGGATTTTATTGTCACTCTGAACCCAACACTAGATAGGCACACCCCACAGCCGCACCACTACACCCGAGCACAACGCCAACTGGGGGATATCATCGCTGACTGGGGACTGTTAGATGCCTGGAGGCACTGGAATCAGGCAGAAGGGAGGGCACCTGCTACACTGCTGCGCATGAAACCTGGTCGTGATTGGACTACTGGGATGATTACCAGGGGCCTCAGCACATGGTTGACTGGGGTGGAACACCTAGCACGCACCCACTTTGATCACTCCCCAGTGCTCATGTGCGTTTTGCCACTGATCATGCACACCCCATATCTTGGCTGGCGCATGAACCCCACTATGCTTTTAGACGCGGTGTTTAGAACTGAGCTGGACCAGGAGATACAAGAGTTTTTACAGCGAAATCTTGGGTTGTTGCGCAAGTTACGACAGTGTGGGAGGCATTTAAAGTCACGGTCCGAGGACTGAACATTGCAAAGGGGGGAGGGGTGCTTAGAGACTTGAGACAGTTGCTCACTAGATTAGAGGGTGAACTGAAGCAGCTTGAAGAGAACATAGCGAGCTTATCATCCCCGCAGAAATATGCAGCACTAAGGGATAAGATAACTGAATATCAGGAAGATGCTGACAGAGAATGCCGGTTTCGAGGGAAATACTTCAAGGCTCGACGCTATGGGGAAGGAGAGAGGCCAGGAAGGGCGCTCGCCGAAACTATACGGAAGCCTAGATTTTCGGGCTACGTCTTAGGGATACACACCCCTGGGGAAGGAAGCATTAAAAACACATCTGATATTCTCCAAACATTCTCCACTTTTTACACCACATTGTGCACTTCGACTAGACAACAGCCACTATCCCTGCAGCCATACCTGGAGCCTATTGCCCTGGGATGGCTGGGAGACTCGCAACAAGAGTTCCTATCCACTGCATTTGAATTAGATGAAATCAGGGTGGCCATTATGCAGCTCCACTTGGGCAGGGCTCCTGGGCCTGACGGCCTACCCGCTGACTTTTACAAGGCATATATAGACCACTTGGCACCGATACTTAGACAGGTATATGAAGAAGCCCTAGAAATGGGGGAACTGCCAGCATCTTTGAGAGAGGCTACCATAATTTCCATACTTAAACCCGGGAAGCCAGCAGACAAATGCGAATCGTATAGACCCCTCTCTATGATCAATTGCGATGTTAAGATACTGGCTAAAATAATTGCAAATCGGCTGAGTCTCCTCATGAAGGCGCTAGTGCTACTTAACCAAGCTGGCTTTGTGCCAGGGTGCACTACCTCTCATAATTTGCGCACGCTCTTTGTGGCAATACAAGATATAAATCCGGACCTAGAGGCGGCTGCGATCTTTCTTGACGCCACTAAGGCGTTCGACTCGGTGGAGTGGGACTACCTGTTTGGCATCTTCGGGCGAATGGGAATGCCGGAATGTTTCCTGGCCTGGGTATGACTGTTGTATATGAAACCATGCACCAGAGTTATAATAAATAATGCTAGCTCGCCCTGGATAGAGATCACGAGAGGCACAAGCCAGGGCTGCCCGCTGTTGCTGCTGCTGTTTGCCTTGGCGGTCGAGCCCCTGGCAGCTCGACTTGACAGCTGCACCGCGAATGGGCCCTAGAATACCCCACCCGACATGTATTAGTCTCGCTCTATGCGGATGATATCACACTATATGTACGGAACCCTCAGATAAGCCTTAATCCGATTTTGCGATAGTTCATAGCGTTTGGCGAGCTGTCAGGGGTTAAAATAAATTGGGCAAAATCACAACTGTTTCCCCTTACTGATGCTGTGTGCCCCTATCCCTTAGATTATCCCATAGAATGGTGCCAACATGAGGTCAGATATCTTGGCATCACAGTGACTAGAGATGGTACAGAATTCCTACGCGCCAACTAGGGTAGGGTGTTAGATCACATTGTGGAGTCTGTGGAGTGATGGATAGCGCTGCCCTTGTCCAAGGCAGGCAGGATCTCCCTAATGAAGATGGTGATCCTCCCCAAGCTATTGTACCTCTTTATTAATATTCCTCTCTCTCCGAGGCCTGCTTTTTTCAGAACCCTTAAAATCCTGATGATACGCTTGGCCTGGGGAGGTCGTCAACCCAGGCTAAAGTGGCAACACTGACACTGCCATTTACTCAAGGAGGTTTTGAAGCCCCAGACTTTGAACTATATTATCTTAGTGCGTTTGGCGCACTATGCGACTTACTGGTTCAACCCCCCTCCTTATATGCCCCACCTGGTGATTGAACATTATTATATGCAGTCCACCCCATTGTCTTGTTTTTTTGCAACTCAGACGCAGTCAAGGGAGGTGTACTCCTCCACGGTTAAGGGCTCGGTGACTGCGTGGCAGAAAATTGCGAAACGGTTGAATATAGATATGATGTATTCTCCACTGCTCCCAGCGATTGGTCACCCGGCCCTAGAGGTAACATGAGAAGCGCAGTGCCGACGTCTCCTCACTAAGATGAACAGAGTCACCTGGGGTGATTTATACCACAACGGCTCATTCCTAACTAAGGAACAGTTCTTTGTCAATAAAGACCCTCCACCGATGGAGCTGTTCATGTACATAAGGTTGCGACAGAGCGTGAGGGCAACCACCCCTGCCTATCCTGCTGAACCTCCTATGATGGGCCCGTTGCATAGCCTCCTCAAAAACACGAACTCAGCCCACGTGGTCTCTCAGATTTACCACGCTGTGCAGGCAGGGGCTGACCCGCATGTGGGGACAGCTAGAGAGCACTGGGAGCAAGAATTAGGAGAGCCCCTGGATGGGAAAAAATGGCAATATTGCTGCGAATAGCCATCTGAGAATGATCCATTATAAATACCTTCAGAGATTATATTACACCCCGGCAAAGCTGTTTAAGTTTAAATTGCGAGACAGTGTCGTCTGTGATAGATTTGGACAGGACAATGCAAGCTTCCTACATCTGGCATGGGAGTGCATAGAGATTAGACTATACTTGACAATGGTGCTAGAGGCGTTAATGCACATGACCACGATCACAATGACACAGACCCCTGTGGTCGCGCTCCTTGGCTACACAGCAGACATACCCCTGGCACATCGGAAATTCGTGGCGTTGAGCCTTCTTCTAGCTAAACGGAAAGTGGCCTGTAGATGGGGAAGGGGGCGGGTGCCTAAATTTAAGGACTGGATGGGGGACCTGCTTCTATGGCAAGAGCAGACACTGACATATGCAGAACTGCTACCCACGGCTTCGAGACCCAGAGACATATGGGACCCTTTACGCACATATCTACTCACACATTCAGAAGCGACTGAAGCCACTGAGAGACCCCCTGTCGCTGGGGAATAGGTCAGATGGCCGAGGATGCCAACCTGGGAATACCTCTCCTCGCAATGATTCTCCATCTCTCTCCCCCTCCCCCTGCACATACTCTGGTCACTGCCACTATGGCGAGCTCTTTTAGAGGCTAGCAGCTAAAAGCCCCGGAATGCGCCCTCCTCAGGACTGGGCTCTATTGAAGCACAGGGCTGGTCTTACCCCCATCACCTCACACACGCAGGGTGAACCTTGCCCCGAACAGTAAGGCTTATTAACATAGCAGGAACAAGCTGAGAATTGAAATATATATCACTGTTCTTTTAACTCTTTGTAATGTGACTATACTGCATTGTTGATGTATGCTGTACTGAAAAATGTTAATAAATAAAATAAAATAAAAAAGTGTATTGTGTTGTACTACATTGAATTTGTGCATTTGTTGTGCAAATTCGCGATGGGTTCAGCGAATCCGAAAAATATTTTAAAAGAGTATGTATGTTAAAAAATAAATAAGATACACTGTTGGGTTATATGATGGTTCTAAAAAGAGCCCTTGTTTTCATTATGACTTTGTTGCAGCTACATTTAAGTGTGGATGCACAGCTTAAGGTTGTTGAGAAAAACTCTGTTCCCTTCATCTGTGAAGTGAACTCCATCACTTCTGTAGATGTCATCCATATCAAAACGTAGATTGTTGTTATAGATGGAGCCTATCCTATGGTATCTGAGGTCAATCAATCAAAGTTCTTTATTGGACTCAAAAAGAGCCCTAAAAGATTACACACACATATTTTCATTAAAATAGCAGATTGGCATAGACGGAAAATACAGATTAATAGAAATGCCTCATATATGCTACGAATCTTAAAAACAGTAAAAAGATAGTTTAAAATACCATATATAATGTCACTAGTTTCTAGGGAGAGTAAATATTCCATTGCCAATTTATGAGTTCCAATCCCTGCTGCAAGTAATAGTGGGCAAATAAACTGCCTCCTCTGAGGGGTATAAAATCTACAAAATAAGATAAAGTGCGTAGTGCTTTGACATGAACAACTGTCACAGGGACAAACAGGAAGTGATGCAAACCATTAGCCTTGAATAGGGAAAGGAACTAAAAAATTCATAGTTTTTAAACGTAGCCTAGTCAGCAAATATTTCCACCTTTCATTTAGGTCTATTTCCAAATAGAGGGCGGGTTCTCTTTGTGGCTGAGAGAAAGGCTCTGGGTGACCATTAAAATTACATATGGGCTTGCCCACTCATGACTCTCTGAGGTAAGCAGAAACAGATTTATTGATATTCTTCCTAGCTTTCTCAATCTGTGGACAGAATTGATTTGACCACTTCCATTTCTGTCTTTGGCATATATTAGAGTATACAAAGACAGTTTGAGGCAAAAGCAACATAAATTGTGCGAAGGTATCTTTCATTAAGATTTCCAGCTCTACCCCAGTCAATGTGCCTAGGTAATTGCCACCACAGTGCACAATCATGAGGTCAGGGGGTTGGAGATGCAAAAAAGTTTTAACCAAAGGCATCAATTGGTGCCACTTTAATCCTCTCTGTGCAATCCATTTAATATCCACATTTTGCAAACCTACGTCTTTGTCAATACCTCTGTGTTCAGCATACCTTTTGCACCAGAAAACAGCTGTGCCCTACAATCCATACTGTATGCATCTTGAAGGGATGTCTGGAAGGAATGAAAAGATGTCTGTAACGTAGTCAGTTGGTAGAATGAGAGGTATGTAAAATGGTGAAGAACATGCTGCTTTAGAGAAAAATGATAAGTGATTGGCTGTTCATCAACATTGTGCACTCAAAAATAGGATGCATGTTACTTTCTTGAGAAGCATGTTTCTGATTGGCTATTAAAATGTTTGAAAGGTACAGTAGATAGTATAAGGTAATATTTTGCAAAAGTCAATTACACCAGCTATTTGCATTTGTAAGCTTGTGTGCTGAATTTCAAAATGTAGTGAACTTTTGACCTTTGGGTACAGTTGAATGTTGCAGAAAGTGCTACTATGGAAACTAGTATTAAACAGAAAGGGGAAGGGTTGAAACTTAACTGTGGTTTTAAAATATGAAATGCTAAGTTATATACAAGTGATATGCTACTAAAGTAAGATTTACCAAATCAGTACTATATTTAGAAGTGGTGTGTTCTTAAAAAATAATACTAGTATTATTGGAAATAGGTTTTTGAACTCCTGCATGGATTTGCAGCTCCATCGCGATGCTACACTGCGGCACCGCGGTGGAGTCGCAACTCCAGAAAATTACAGAATCAGTTTGGGCACTTTTAGAAGACAGTTAGAAAAGGTTAATATGTCTAACCAATAGAAATGTGTTTTATTTGAAATAATGAAGGAAACAATTTAATTTGTTACTTACATTTATTTGTGTGCAGAAAGAGAGGGAACGTTTGTCATTACTGGTTTTACCTAGTTGAGAGGGCTGCATTACATTTATTGTGTGAAAAAGAAATTATTTTATGAGTTTCTGATGTTTCATATTCTGCAATACAATTTGAAAGGTGAATTTCAAATTTGTAAGGTGCGTTATGTATTATGTACTAGTGCTTCACTCTTTGTAGTGATATTTCTAAATTTGAAAAGCATTATTTTTTTTTATTTTTTTTAAAATAATTTTTATTGATATTTATCACAGTTAAATCCAGATCCAATAAGACAGCAGAAAAAATTCCAATTTAAATTTAAATGCCACATCCTCCCCCACCCTTATCCCTCCCCACCCATGGCTAAATACAAATAGTCTAGATGTCGAATAATTACTTCATGTTATACAAAACAAGAAACCATAAGAAACGAAAGCAGAGTAATAAGCATACAATAAATTCATTACTAATCATTCAGAATAGTCCAATTCATCAAAGGGGCCCAAATTATACGGCCTTTTGCCTTCAATTTGCGACCTTTTCTGGCATAGACAGCTTTTTCAAATCTATATATTGAAAGGAATCTTTCTAGCCACTGTTGACCAGTTGGGGGATAGGATCAAGCCAATGAGTGGCTAAACATAGCCTAAAAACTGTAAAAGCAACAAATAAGAAAGAATGATTTAGATTCCGAGAAAGGGAGTCCCCTATCCCTAGTACAATCAATTGAGGACTAAGCTCAATTTCAGTGCCAAGCATACTCACTAAGAACTCTTTGACACTGCATTTCAAAGTTTCAAGTATAGGACATGTTGCAAACATATGGACAATATCAGCTGCTGGATGTTGACAGCGAGGGCAGGTGGAGCCAGCTACCCTACCCCATTTAGCAATCTTGGCAGGTGTTATATACAAATTGAACCATGTTTTAAAGCATTGAATTTGTAAATTAGTAGCCATAAGAGAAGTCTGAGCCATATGTAGAGAGTCCTCGATATCCCCGGAGTCAATCTCCAACAGCTTTTGCCATCGATCCATATGCTTGGTCAAATCATCAGGTATTAAATCAATAAGCATTTTATACAGTCCCCCAACGTACTAGAGTCTTTAAATACTTCTTCAATTACTTGCACCTTAGAAAAACCAGAAGTTCCCCCAATTGTTTTGCTTAAAAAGTCTCTTAATTGGAGATATTTAAAAAACTGACGATTGTCGAGCCCAAACTTGTCCCTTATGGTATCAAACAGTAACAAATCAGGTCCGGTTGTGATATCTCCGATAATTCGTATTCCTTTATCATACCATTGCCTCATATACCCATCATTAAAGATATGGGGAAAAAGATTATTATTATATAAAGGGGTATATGTATTGAAGCGCCCAAGTCCAAGCTTCTTACGCTCCGAGGCCCAGACCTTGAATGCACAAATTAAAGTTTTGAACTTCACCCGTTTATAATAATTAAAATCAATATGTCGTAAAAGACATCCCTTGGCATCGGTTCCTAAAATCAATTCAAAACTGAAGATAGGAGAGTCATCCCTTATTAAGTCATTTTTTTCTTTAAGCAGTATCTTCATATTCTGTAACTGCACTGCCCAGTGATATAATTGGAGATTGGGTACAGCCCACCCTCCTCTATCTCTAGGCAAAGTTAGTAATCTGAAAGCTCTACGAGGGCGGCAGTTTGCCCAAATAAATCTAGAAAAAAGTTGATTCATCGATACCAACCAGGTATTATTGATAATAAAAAATAAATAAAAAATATAACATTTTAGGCAAAAAAATCATCTTAATAATGTTGCATCTACTCACCATCGTAAGTTTTAAATTCTCTAAACGAGTGAATTCAGTTTTAAATTTAGCATTTAAGGGGCTTAGATTATTATCCATGATCTTTGAAACATCTGCCATGATTTCCACCCCCAGATAAACCACTTTTTGCATTACACGTATATCATTTATTTGAAGGCCATTGCTGGTCAATATCTGAGTTTTATTTTGATTCAATCGATAGCCTGAGTATTTCCCAAAGAGATTAGTTTCTTTCTCAATCTCCTTAAGGCGACCAGCGGGTTTGAAGTTATAATGGCGAGATCATCAGCGTAAGCCAATACTTTGGTATTTCCCCGATATTCTGTACTCCAGCGATCAAATTATTAGCTTCTATTTTCCTAACCAGCGGGTCTATATAAAGTGCAAACAATAAAGGTGAGCAGGGGCACCCCTGCCGAGTACCTCTGCTAATGAGAATTGAATCCGACATTTCTCCCATGATAGAGATACGGGCCGTCGGGCTGTGATACATCGATTTTAAAACCGTAATATATTTCTTCCCTATTCCTCTAGCCCTTAAGGTTGCCCATAAAAAAGACCAGGAGACCCTATCGAAGGCTTTTCTGCATCCAGCAGAACAAGTCCGATAGGGTCCCCTGTGAGCTCGGCAGCATCAAAAGAGTGATAACCCGCTGGATGTGATCTATTGTACTGCGTCCAGGTACGAACCCGTGCTGTACTGGTGAAACTAATCTCTTAATAAGGGCTGCCAGACGGACAGCCAATATCTTGGCATATATTTTGCTATCACTATTTATTAAGGTAATAGGCCGATATGACCCCATTTCACTAGCATTATTTTCAAAGTTTTGAAATTATTAGAGAAGTGTGATGTTTGAAATATGTTATGAAATGTACAGATGTGTTTTCTAGTTTGTTTTATTGTACTGAAATGATGATTGAAATCATTTGTGCATACTAATATATGTACTTTGGTAGATGTACTAGTGAATATGGTAGTTTGTATGAGTCTGTGGAAAGGTACATTTGAAGTATGCCACATAAATGTAGGTGTCTGCTTGAAATGGAAAGTGCAGTCTGTCAAGTTTAAAGGTATGCATGGTCTTCAGACTGAGGTTTGTCTTTACTTGCACATGTATGTTCACACGTGTTATGTCTATGAAGATGGTAGATGTATAAAATACAGGTGTACATCTGTTTGTATGTTTCTTTTATATATGATGCCACTAGCAAAAGGTACAGAGACATGCATGCATGCTTTCAGGAGATGGTGAGAGTTACAACAGACACATGCGAAGGGTTGCTGCTTTATATTTGGCTAGGCCCAACACTCTCAGTAGTCGCTGAATAGTGAAGCTGCAGCACAAAAGTGAGGTTTACGACATGTTGGCAGAGGGATTTGTGATTAGACTGCTTTGTATGAGTCTGTGGAAAGGTACATTTGAAGTACGCCGCATAAATTCAGATGTTTGCTTGAAATGGGAAGTGCAGTCTGTCAAGTTTAAAGGACCGCATGGTCTTGTGATTGAGATATATCTCTAGTTGCTCATGTTTTTTCACACATATTATTCATCTGAAGATGCTACATGTGTGTAACACAGGTATATATCTATTTATATGTTTCTTTTTATATATGATGCCACTAGCAAAAGGCACAGACACATGCATGCATGCTTTCAGGAATATGGTGAGACTTACAACAGACACATGCAAAGGGTTGCTGCTTTATATTTGGCTAGGTGCAACACTCTGAGTAGTTGCAGAATAGTGAAGCTGCAGCACAAAAGTGAGGTTTAAGACTTGTTGGCAGAGGGATTAGTGATTAGACTACTTAGTATGAGTCTGTGGAAAGGTACGCTTGAAGTACGCCACATAAATTTAGGTGTCTCCTTGAAATGGGAAGTGCAGTCTGTCAAGTTTAGGGGACTTCATGGTCTTGTGACTGAGGTATGTTTCTACTTGTTCATGTATTCTTACACATCTTATGCATTTGAAGATGCTAGACGTATAAAACACAGGTATCCATCTATTTTTATGTTTCTTTTATATATAATGCCACTAGCAAAAGGTACAGACAAATGCATGCATGCTTTCAGAAATATGGTTAGAGTTATAACAGACACATGCGAAAGGTTGCTGCTTTATATTTGGCTATGCCCAGCACTCTCAGTAGTTGCTGAATAGTGAAGCTGCAGCACAAAAGTGAGGTTTAAGACATGTTGGCAGAGGGATTAGTGATTAGGCTACCTGGTATCAGTCTGTGGAAAGGTACACTTGAAGTACGCCACATAAATTTAGGTGTCTCCTTGAAATAGGAAATGCAGAGTGTCAAGTTTAAGGGACTTTATGGTCTTGTAACTGAGGTATGTTTCTACTTGCACATGTATTTTTACATGTGTTATGCATATGAAGATGGTAGACGTATAAAACACAGGTATACATCTATTTGTATATTTCTTTTATATATGATGCCACTAGCAAGAGGTACACACACATGCATGCATGTTTTTAGCAATATGGTGAGAGTTACAAGAGAAACATGGGAAGGGTTGCTGTTTTAAATTTGTCTATGCCCAAAATTCTGAGCAGTTGTTGAAAACTGAAGCTGTAAGAGAAAAGTGAGGTTCAAGACATGTTGGCAAAAGGATTAGTGATTAGGCTACTTGCTATGTGTCTGTGGAAAGGTACACTTGAAGTATGCAGCCTAAATTCAGGTGTCTCCTTGAAATGGGAAGTGCAGTCTGTCAAGTTTAAGGGACTTCATGGTCTTGTTAGTGATGTATATGTCTACTTCAATATCTATTGCCTGATGTGTTATGCATCTGAAGATGGTAGCTTGAAAACCTGATCGGTTTGGCTACTGGTAGACAAACCTCTTAGTTCTGCTCTGTAGTTCAGTCGCAGAGCCTCTGATGTCTTCTGAATGAAGGTATTGTGGAGCCTCCAACATGGCTTGTTCAATACCCAAATGCCATGTTTTATGAGCAGAAAGAAAAACATACACTTTTTTTTTTACACAAATTTAGACAGCATGCACTCTGAAACACAGGTATTCAACTATATCACCGTTATAAGTCTCACCATATTTATCAAGATGGCTCCGGCTTGGGATCACTTTCGGAGTCCATATCCCTGTTCTAGCCGACCTACGATGCTCTACCGTAACAGAGAAGCTTGCTACTTACCCCTTGAAAACTTTGCAGAAGCCTGCCTGCCAGTTTCCTATCGAAACAGCGCCTGTTTGTTCACCCAGACTCATCGCCTCACGACCCCTGCCTGACCCTGGACAAAGGTGAACCGAGGTGAGTGACACAGGTAGACAGAGTGGTGGCTGGATGGTCCTGTCTGTCTCTGTGTTCCACACCCTGCAGCCTGGAGGCTGATAGCAAAACAGTCGGTGCCACCAGCATTGCACCCCTCTACTCGCTCAATAATGTACGGGAGCCCGCCATCTTAGATGAAATAAGTGAGGGCGTCTGACCAGCCCCGCACCACAACCTTAACTACTAACGCTGCCATCATCTCCAGATTCTGGACCCTGTCAAGTCCTTCAGTGCTGTATCAATCGCCACTCTAGCCTGCGGAAACTCCGTCATCGACGACATCCAGCTCAACGCCCTGATGTATTCGTCTCCATCTAATTTGTGTTAAGGACGAGGACGTTAATCGCAATCGAAACAGGACTACAACTCTGCGGCTGCAGTTCACTTTTCTGCATTCACGTTGTCTTCTGCTACACAAAACAAATAGAAGCTCTTCAAAATTAACTGAAAATAAAATATGAGTGACTAGAGCTTAGGGCAACTCTATAAAAATTAATAGTGGCACACCTTATCCAAAACGGTAGATTACGTGAGAGCTGTACAGCGTAACACTAATTGTCTAACCTGCTTCAAAGAAACTAATACACCTAGCGATTTCTAAATCAGCCGGTCTGCCAATTGTGAGTGTCATCCTTGGTAATTTAATTTGTTAATCCGAAATCAAAGAAACTCGGGCTCCCTTCGCTCCGAAAACGGTGCACACTGTTGAAATGGAAAGCCAGAATAGAAGAAAAATTAGGCTTCAGCGCCATCTTCTGGCCCTTTTTTATACATCTGCCAGAAAAACAATTCTCAACCAAGTTACACAAAGTTAAACGTGATAAAGCCACCTTCTTGCCCCCTACTCATACATCTGCCGGAAAAACATTTCTCAAAGAAGCTACATGAAGTCAAATGTGATAGTGAGAATTTATCTTGTTTTAACTGGACTGTTGCACACCTTCGTTATTGATCAGATCAAGATCAACTCCTATCTCCTACCCCTTTTCCCATACATTCAAACCAGCCTAATGGTACTTCTCTCACCCCAGGACGGTCCGCACTGCCATTTTGAGGATCACTTTTTCTGTCCTCAGAACAGTGATGACTATAGAACTCTCTGGACCATCACCTGTGATTTTAATCTAATTCATTATCTGATCTTTTCCTGGCTCTGACAGTATGCTATCTCTGACCTCTGCTTGGGCCCTGCCGACGACCCTTCCCGTTGAGAGCACTTTCAAATCGAGCCTGCAGCATGGTTTTTACCCACCCTATCTGGCCTCAATGCAGCCCTCAGCACATCACTGAACCCATGACCGCCACTGTGCCCTGCTGACAACGACCCATCCTACTGAGGTCACCTTTCAACTGTGCCGGAGGGCTCTGCTTTCTCCTGAGCCCCTCGACACCCCTCCACAAGACAGCCTCCATCGAGTGGGAAGTTGTCGCACAACCTATCAGCTCTGCCACCACTGTGCCTGCTGCCATCTCCCGATCAAGATCTCCTGACCTATTGGAATACCGGACTGGCCTGATCCCTGCCTACCTGCTTACCCAGTTCTCACTCTCCCCAAGCCCGCTGGACTTCCACTCCCCACTGCAAACAGGGTAAGTGCCTACATCCTGATATACATCCTTAGGGATTTCATGGACAATTAAAAGGTCCAACTCAGGAAACCCTTTACATTCTCAGGCCACTGTGCCCGCTGCCACTCCTGTTCTTTATTCCATGATGAACTTGATCTCCTGATTGGCCTGATTCCTGACTTTTGTCTTCATGCCTACATCCTAACACCCACCCTGGGGGACCTCACAGGCGTATGTTTTTGTTTTTGAATTACTCTTGAAAAATGATGACACAACTATAATGGCCACCACGTGAAACCCTGTTCTTACTCAGGCCACTGTGCTCGCTGTCGCTCCCGATCCTGACTTCCTGATTTACTGAATCTCTGAATTGGCCTGACTGCTGTTTTCTTACCTACCTCCTGCTTTCCACCTTTGGGATTTCTTGAGCGATTGAATGAAGACTCATTTCAAATGAAGACACTTCTAAAATGGTTTACCACATGAATACCAGTCTATCTGTAGGCCCATAGACTTTGTTGTTGAACTCACTAGCCCGCTGAGCCCCCGATAAGCTTTATCCCCCACCAGACTTATATGGCAATGACTTAGCACTGTTCTTTCCTTTTCTCGATCTACAATTCTAATTGTTCCTTCCCAGACAGTCTAGACAATGTTATCTTGCACTCCTGTGGAGGCCATATTTCTTCTTTTACTCTCTTATTTTCATGCTGGTGCTCAAAATTGCAGCCGATTAGGAACACTTGGCAGAAACGCATGGGCTGTAGATCATCGTTGCGGTTTCTCTCCCACTCCCCCCCAATTCATCCTCTTTCCCGTACCCCTAACTGCCCTCACGACCCTCCTCTAACTCTCCACTTCTCAGCCCGTCCCAATATGCCCCCATTTTATCATGCACACATCCCCCATGACTACACTCTCTCCAGACATGGCCCTAACTCCTGGACCATCCTTTACCCCCCCAATCTGTCTAAAAACGCTAAGAAAAACTTCAAACATAAACTTCTCATTCGTAACCCTGAAACACTTATTGTTGATAACTACCTCAGCCTCTCTTCCCCCATAAAAACCAACTACATCTTCTATTCCAAACGCCCTTCCAAATGGAAAAGCATTTTCCTACGTCAGCTCCCAGTCACTCACTCAATCAAAATTCCCTATGGATTTAAATTATCCACTACTCCCTCCCCAATCTTTTCAGGTGAAATCGACATCTCCATCTTCAAAATGGGTAACATCCTCATACAAGCCGCCGAATCACACCTCACCATCTTTGAGCACCACTTCAATACCTTGTCTCTCCACCTAGAGAAAATTAACCCTTATCATCCGAATAACCAATCGCTCAACACCCCCGCTCTCTCCCTTTCCCCCTACCCTCTCTCCCCCTCCCCTGTCTTCCCTCCTACCAACACCATACTCCAAACTCCTATTCCCCACTCCCTTCCCCTGTCATCTCTACAGCCAATGCCATCTCCCAACCACCGTCACCCAAACTTTCTCTCCCTCCAATGATCCCCCTCTTCCTGACATCCCCACTGTAAACCCCCTCTCCCTACCACTTACATTCTCCAACAATCTGTCCCCCTCAACCTCTTCTAAAATAACTAACCCCTTCCTTCCCTCCTGGATGCCACAGCCTGAATCCCTACCCCTCCACCCTGGCTCTCCTATCGTACCACCTCCGGCCCCACCTTCACCCTCTCCTAACCCTCCTTCACAATCACCGAATTTCACTCCTCCGTTAATCCCTGATGCAGTCCTACTTCACACTCTTTATGCCCTCATATCATCTCTATCCACATCCCCGAGTTCTCAAACCTCTTGTCCTCCATCATGCCACCACCCACGCCTAATTACCTTAACTCTACTCTTTCCAACACCATTGACCTCACACACCTTACACACAATTGCCCCCTGTCTACAACAAACACTATCTACTCCCTCTCACCCTCATCCTCCCCTTTAGAGATCCCCCTCTCCCCTATAACCCTGACCCTACACAACATCGAACGCAACCTCTCTTTATTGACGAATGAAATCTCCCGACTTAGAGAAGATGTTAAATCCCTCAGCTCAGGAACCCGACCCTCGCTTGCAAATGCCCCCCACCCCAACCGTAAATTCCTCGCCAACTTCAATCATTACCATTGGAATACTTCCCCCCTCCACAACCGTATGTCTAGGCCTCGCCGCACCTGGAACCACCTCTCCCCATCCGACCTCTCCGACCTATGCAATTCCTACCATCCTAGTACTTCAGTCAACAATCCACCTCCCCCTACTTCTACATCCCTGTCATTCTAGGGACCAACAGAATTCCTTCCAATCCCGCCTCCCCAGACCTCCTCCTCAACTCACCTCCATCCACTCCTGCCCTCCCTCCCAAAATAAGCCCAATCCACTCGCCTGCATGCTTGTTAACTGCCGATCCGCCATCCGACACGCCACTGAAATCTCCAAATCTATCCTTAGTGAAACCATTGACATCGCGTTCCTCACGTAAACTTGGCTCAATGAACACTCAACGAGCATGCTTGATCTACTCACCCCCCCCCCCCGGATACACTATCCTCAGAATTGACAGACCTGACAGAATAGGAGGTGGACTAGCCATAATCTTCAAAAACGAACTTCAGCTCTCCCTTGTTAACAACTCTGGCCACTCCACCTTCGAATACCTTGAAGCTGAACTTAAAATTCTAAGCGGCCACTCTATTCGTTTACATACTATCTACCACCCTCCTGGTGATCCACACCCTTTATTGATGAACTTTCTGACTTGATTACACAATCCTCATTATCCAACTCAAAAAAACTCTTCCTTGGAGACCTCAACCTCCACTTGAATGACACCAATGATCCCACTACCACCCTCTTCACCAACCTTCTCGAGATCAATGACCCCAAACAACTTTGTCAGTCCCCCACCCACACCAAAGGAGCCATCCTGGATGCCATCATTACCAACAATGACTTAGCCTTCCTGACCAACATCATCCCCATTGACTGGTCCGACCACCACCTCATACTGTTCACCATTTCCATCATGCCGCCTCCCCTCACCTCGAAACAAATTAAACCTATGAAATGGACCAGAAATCTAAAACTTATCGCTCCTGGCGAACTTGAGTCCAAACTACAAGCTCAACTGCTCCTCACTCCCCTCTCACAAAACGCAAATGAGCTTACTGATCACTTTAATAAAGCCGTCATTGATGTCCTAGACCAATTTTTCCCTCCTAAACTTAAAACTCTAAGAAACATCCCTTCCAAATCTTGGTTTAACCTCAAACTTAACAACGAAAGATGCTCATTAAGACTAATGGAAAGAACCTGGAGGCAGCATCCTTCCCACTCTAACCTGACACTCAGATCAGCTAGATCTACATACAAAAAACACATTTTTAACGAAAAGCCATCCTTTTTCCATACACAACTCGATCGTGCCAAAAACAGACCTTGATAACTGTTCAACATTATCCGGCACCAAACCTCCTCAGCTCCGCCTAACCCAACGGCCTCAACCGCTAGATGTGAAGAAATTGCCCACTTCTTCTCGGAAAAAAACACCAAAATAGATCAATCCTTCCACTCAACGCAGATCCCAACCAACCCCTACTTTCTCCTGACATCTCCTCTAATTCACACTCCACACACCTGACACCCCTAGGTCCCCCCTCATACTCTCCCCTACCTCACCTCACCCTAACCCCTCATCACACATTCCTTCTCCTATTCCCTCCCTAAACTACCCCCACACCTTCCCACCCCTACTCCTCTCGTACCCAACCTCCCAAACTCACGACCAAAAAACAATGCCTCCTGGCATAATTTCCTCCCTGTAACTGAGCACGAAGTCCACAGCATTATTACTAAACTAAAACCATCCTCCCATACCAAAGACCCCTCTCTTCTAACCTTGTCCAAGACCTAAAGCACATCATCGTCCCATCCTGGACCACAATCATCAACACCTCCCTTGCTACGGGAAGTGTCCCTAGCTCCCTCCAACTTGGTCAAATCTCCCCCATTATCAAAAACGCTAATACTGATCCAAATGACTTAAACAACCTCCGCCCCATCACTAACCTCCCCCTTCTTTCTAAAGCCCTCGAAAAATGTGTCTTGCTCCAATTAGACATTCACATCGAAAAATTCAACCTTCTGGACCCCTTACAATCAGGCTTCAGAAAAGGCTGCAGCACTGAAACTGCCATACTAAACATTGTTGATGACATCCACCACTCCCTTGATAATGGTGAGACATGTCTTCTTATCCTCCTTGATCTCTCCGCAGCTTTTGACACTGTTAACCACTCTGCCCTACTTAATGTACTCAAAGATCGCTTCGGCCTCAATGGTACTACCCACAAATGGTTTGTCTCCTATCTTCAACATCGAACCCAACAAATTAAAATTCAAGACTGTCTATCTAAACCCACTCCGGTCAACCTAGGAGTCCCCTAGGGATCTATTCTCTCACCCTCACTCTTTAACCTCTTTATGGAACCCCTCACCCTCATTCTAAATCAAGCTGGTATGAACTACCTTCTTTATGCCGATGACACCCAACTCTATTACAAGATCAAGACCCACGCCAACATCATACACCTTAATAACACCCTCACTAAAATCCAATCCTGGTTCCACCTTAATCATCTCAAACTCAACCCCAAAAAAACTGAAATCATCCTCTTCTCCCCCAAAAACAATCCTCTCCCCATTCAAACTTGGATCTCCGACCTCAATGCCCTCAACTGCTCTCTCTCCTTGTCCAACTCAGTAAAATCTCTTGGTATCTCCATCGATAACAGTCTAAACCTCAAAGTCCACATCAAAAATTCGGCTAAAGGAGCCCTCTTCACTCTCCGTCATCTCAAGAAAATCAAACCCTTTCTCCCAACGGAAGATTTTAAATTAGTGGTTCAATCCCTGGTCCTTTCACGAATCGACTACGGCAATGCCGTCCTCACCGGAATCCCCAAGGTCCACCTAGCTCCACTCAAATCTGTACTCAACCTTGCAGCCAGGCTCATCACCGACTGCAAACGGTTCAACCACATTTCCCCAGCTCTCAAGACTCTAAAATGGCTCCCCACCGAAGGCAGATCCGCCTACAAAAACGCATGTATTACACACAAAGTCCTCCATCAAAATGCACCACCTTACCTTGCCAATAAACTCTGCAAAGCGGGCAGCACACGACCCCTAAGAAGCACTAACTCTCTCCTCCTTGTCCCACCCCTGCTAAAAAAGAAATCCACTCAATCCCGCTCCTTCTCCGGAAATGCCCCCTACATCTGGAATGCCCTCCCCAAAGACCTACGATGCAACCCTTCGTACACCAGCTTTAAAAAAGATCTCAAAATTCACCTCCTCAATAAATATTGGGGGTCTCTACCTGCGCCTTAAACTCGCTCTTCCATATCTTATAGGTATTTCAACTCTTTTCTCCGAGCATCAGTTTACATGATATGTATAGCCTCAAGCCTTTTGTTATTCTCTGTCTTACCTGCTGTTTATCCGATAATGATGTTGTAAATGTTGTAAATGTTGTAATTTTGTTTTACCATATGTATCTTAGTCTTGTAAAGCGCTCTGATGTTTTTGTTATTCTTTGATGCTGTAATTTGTCTCTTACCGTAACTAGCTCTTTCATGTAAAGCGCTCTGATACCTCTGGGTCCAGCCAGCGCTATATAAAACCTCTAAAATAAATAAATAAATGCATACATCAGTCTGTGCGTTTTGGATACCTGTATTTCACAGCGTATGGTCTCTATATTTGTGTAAAAAAAGTCTATATATTCCTCTCTGCTCATAACACATGGCACCTGAGTATTGAACAGGCTATTTGAGAGGTTCCATAACACCTATATACAGAAGACATCAGAGGCTGTGTGACTGAATGAAAGAGCAGAACTGAGAGATTTGTCCACCGGTAGCCAAACCAACCAGGCTTTCAAGCTACCATTTTCAGATGAATAACACATGAGACAATAGATGTAGAAGTAGACACATACCTCACTCACAAGAGCATGCAGAGTTTTAAATTTGACAGACTACATTTCTTATTACAAGCAGACACGTAAACCTATACGGCCTACTTCAAGTGTACCTTTCTACAAACTCATAGCAAGTAGCCTAATCACTAATTCTTTTGTCAACATGTCTTAAACCTCACTTTTCTGTTGAAGGTTCAGTTTTCACCAACTGCTGAGAATCTTGGGACTAGCCAAATTTAAAACAGCAATCTGAACCATGTTACTGTTTAAAGGTGCGTGTTCTTGTGACAGGTTTTCTAATGTGTAAAGTACAATATTCTAAATATTTACGTGTTATGGAGACATTTGCAATGTAATTGAAAGTATTTGTTTATTTATTGTTTTGAATATTAATATATAATTATTTCAAAAGTATAAAATTATTTTACAAACTATTGAAGCATATCTTTGTTTTTCAGAAAATAACATTTATTGGTAAAAAACATTCAGAATGGCAAAAAAATATCAAAAGAGAAGACAAGATAATAAAGTACTATTTAAAGGAAAGAGAAAAGAAGAAATTAGATGAAGTGCAAAATGTTACACTGAAGAAAAAGAGCTCTGGTAGGAGAACTAAAGAGTTTGTTAAAAGACTTTTACAGAATGTAATGCAATTTGAAAATGTTGAAAAAAAAAAAAGAAAAGTTCAACAACAAACCAGAAGGAAAGGAAAAAAAGGAGATAAAAGAAAATCATGTTATGGGAAAACAATGGATGTTGAAAGAAGGCTGAAAGAACATAAAGTCATAAGGAAGAGAATGTATAGAAGTAGAGTACTACAAAATGTATTGAAAGATTGTAAAAAATATAAAAGAAGATCAGCACCTTATAAGAAAAAGCAACAGATTGAAAGTGTAGTAGATAAAGCTTTTGAAATAAAAAGAAAATTGCTTATATTAATATTGAAGAGAATGAAAACATTGAATAAAACAATGCTGTTTATGAAGGAGAAAAGCAAAAGAAAAAGACTGGTTAATAGAAGTAACTTTTGAAAAGTTTTCACTGGTGAATGGAAGCACTCTTCTAGTATGAGTCTTTCTATAAAGAAGAAAGTTATTTTCAACAGAACACATTAGTACATGGAGTTGATACTAGTGGTCGATGCTATGAGATGAAAGATGGTTCTCCGATTCCAAGAGAAAAAATAATTCCTAGGATTGTAGAAGAAGTAATAGCTGAAGAAGTTCAAGGGAGGCGTACACAAGCTCCTGTTTTTAAGTGGGATTGTAGCAGTATTTGCAGCATTCGACAGGAGTCTATTGACATATTGCAATTTATTTGTATGACAATATGCAAAAAAAGTATTAAACAGAAGATTAAGATGTTACAAGGACTAGATCCATGTAAAATAAGAAAAAAAATACTAATTTGCAAGGTCATTCTCTAGCTTGTCTTTTAGGAAAAGTCCGCCAAAGTGATTTTCATCATTTAAGAATGTTAGCTGTACACCACTCTGAAATGCGGAAGTTGGTAAGGAGACTGTACTATGTAAAAACTCCTGCGTTATGTTTAAGTGAAATGAACACAGGTCTTTTGCATGGTTCTGTATCAGATATAAAAAAAGGTTTGTGATGATTTACAGTTTCGTTTTTTTAATTCAAAAGACGAATGTAGAGAAACTGAGAGTTTGATAAGTGTAGGTGTTAAAGAACAGGAGAAAGAGATTAGTATTGATGAGTTTGCGGAAGAAATTACAAAGTTTAAGACAGTTTCGTCTGAAAAACCAAACTTTGTTTATATTTGTTATCGTTGTACTCACTATAGAATTCAAACTAGGAATGTTGATTTATATTTAAAAAGTGAAAAAGAAAATAATGATAAATGGCAGCAATTTGGTGTTTATTTGTTGGTAGAAGGTCAGTTTGTATTGGGTGTTGATCAAGTTATTTGTAAATATTGGTACAACAAATTAGAAGAAAACAAAATGCCAGCTAGAGCAGTACATAACAACTTAGAGTTGGTACCTATTCCTCAAGAACTGACTGATTTAAATACATATGAGTCTATTCGTATTCAATTTGTACGCCCATTCCAGGTCGTAGTTGGTATGGAGCCTAAAACAGGTCAGCTGCCACCAACAGATTTACAAAAAGGTCTGAAAGGAAGAGTTGTCTACTTACCTTTAGATTTGAAGAAAAACATTAAAACTGTTGGTGTAGACAGAGAAGAAAATGAGCCAGTAGTTATTCTAGTAAATGGTTTAATAACAAAGAGTCAAAAAATCTGGCAAGTGTTTGTAGATGTTAGTAAACTTCAAAAGGCTACAGTATACCTGAGACACAATAACATTTATTATAAGAGTGTGAATGTTGATGAAGACGTAATATGCTTAGAAGATGAAACAGTAATTTCAGCTGGACAAATTGAAAAAGTGGACAAGCGCAGAACTGAACAGATTTATGAACATTATACAATACATCCTCTGCATTCAAAATAAATAATTGGAAACAGTATTGAATTGTTTCAAATGAAAAAAGCAAAGGGAAGTCCCATGAGTGTATGGGAAGAAAGTTTAGAAGCTTGTTGTTTTCACCAGCTATTCCCCACTGGAGAAGGTGGATGATTTGATGAGCGAGATGTACAGATTCCAGCTTCAGAATACAGATCAACAAGAATATTTTGTGAAGAGGCAAGATTTTGGCAGTGCATTCCATATATATTTCATCTTCTGTTTGAAAGCGATTTGTCTGCACTTTCGTATGCAGTGAACCACATATTAAAAACAAGAGTTCTGCAAAAGAGTTCATGGACAAAGTTGAACAAAGAGATGAAAATTTAGAATCTCAATTAATTAATTTGATGACGTGCCAATGTGGTACCAATGAGTATTGGTATCGTCGTCATGGAGAACTTAAATGAATGTTAAGAAACTTAGGTACTCCAACATGGTTTGTAACACTTAGGGGCATATTCACAAGGAGCTATCACCGAATTAACGGCACTTTATCGCAGCCAAAGTCGTGATAAATTTACCTCCCCATTCACAAGCCGGTGTTAACAGCCCACAGCACCAGTTTACCCGCGATAGCAGCCGCATAAAACATCGCCACAGAGGACCCACGCAACTATCGCTAATGAGATTCAGAGTGGGCGTTCCCGTGCTAAAAGGTGCGACAACATCACACCTCAACATTTACAACGACCAGCCACATCGGCGATAAAAACACAAAACCGGTGATAAGCCGCGTTAGCACCAGGAAATCTACACCTGCCCTGACCTGGTGTAAAGTCCGACCACAGCCTGCACCACAAAAGGGAGCACAGCCCAGAGCCACACATGAAGGACAACAGATGCCCACGAGCAACTGAACATGCAGCACGGACACCCAAGAGGGCCACAACACCCATCGACACCACACCCAGGCCTGCAATAGCCACCCCCGGGACCACCCGCAACCCCGGACTAAGAAACTGCACACCAACACCACGAAACCCAAAACAAACATTTTGCCTGATGTCGCACAAGCAGGAAAATAAACATACATGTGTGGCCAGAAAATGGAGAATCAGTCATACAGCAATGCAATCACCAACACAAAACACCATACAAACAAAAGCAGAAACAACCCTTAGGATGAGTCCTAGCGGCTCCTCACTGGACAATCCGTAGCACACAGCCTGGAAGACCAAATCCAAGAGAAGAAGGTGTGCCATGCGCCCAACAAAGGGAAGAGAGAGAGAGAGCGAGGAGAGAGACGGAGTGAGATAGCACAAGCAGCGCAAGGCCGCTCGGGCACCTGGCTCCACATGCCAACATGTGTGTGTGCATCGCCATCCGTACACCATGAGCCGAAGGCCGTGTCCCAATCTCAGCGCCAAAGCCACATCACATTCTGAAAACGCAAGTAGTAGTCAGACAAACATCAGGGATGAAAGCACCATTGTCCCAATGCAGAAGGCGGGAGGACACCTGCACCTCTGACCTTGGTCCAGAATGTGCCTGGAACACCCTGATCGAGATGCAATGGCAGATGGGGACGACTCCCACACCACACAGTCCACAAATGAACCATCCGACTTATCCACAGCCCACACACAGAAGCCCCTGCCTGTGGTACCCCCGCATGGGATGCCCTTGACACCCACGGAAACAGCAACCCATCACCCACAACGTTGCACACACATTCGAATCATTGCTCAGAGCTGTGGCATATCCTCCACACAACTGCCTCAGTTCAGAAGAGTGCCGGTTCACGAGACGCACCAACGCAATGGCAGGCCATACCGGGCACATGCACAACGCCCGTCACGTGGAACAGTACCGTACACGTATGCTGCATTTGCTGGGCGCACTGCCACTGGCAGTGCTGTGGATCAGTTACAGGCTCAGCTTCCGCATTGCCCACGTCACCTGCGTCCAGCCCTGGTTCCACTGCCGAACATGCACATTCGAGTGTCCCATGGATGTCTGCCTATCCAACACAACTGTTGATGAATTGGACTATGACTTGTGTCTGTGCCCCCTGTTGGATCACGAACAGGAGTGTAACCGAGACAGCCGTGCATGGGATGCCTTGACATACTGCGTATGTATTGGTAGTTGTGCATGGAAGATTGCACAATTTCTCATGTGCAGTGACCACATCGAGGCGCTCCCCTATTGGGCTGTGTTGCGGATCGGTGAGACGGCGTGGGCTGAGCACACCTGCCCGGACCACCTAATGGATTGGCTCACCCTGGTGTTCCTTGAACACGACAACAACGTACTATTGGAGCACATTGCACATGAAGCTGCACGGGCATTCATGGGCGAGTAACTACGTTCCTACAGTCACATCCGATTGTCACCCACAGCACATGGCCCAACAACTTTTTGCATCGTGGGGATTGCTCACATATCCCACCACAACAGAGGACACGTCTGCCTTCGTCCGGGCTCTGGATGCATGTGCGTGGAACAACGCATGTGTACACACACCTGTGCAAGGTGACGCAGATCCATTGTCGGAGCAACACAGTGTTGTGTGGCAACGTTGCCAATTCGGACACACTGCTGGGGGAGAGCACACACATGGCAATGTAGCACGACATCTGAACCTGTCGGACCCTCACACCTGATCACTGTCAGCAGAGTAGACAATCGGCGCACTCCGGAGGCAGAGCACAATGTAGATCCCATGTGCAGTGAGTCGTGCCCCCTCACACAGGGCAATGGGCAGACGCCAAACAACACATGACTCATCCAGCAAGGCAAGGTGGGCTGTGAGCGTTGCCATCCGTGATGAATGTTGTTCATTTTTTTCCATTCCATTCATTGACTTTATTTCGGCCTCACGGGCCATAAAAGCACAGTTTACAATAAAACATAACACATGAGATAAAAAATTCAACAGCTCATAACTATCTTTTTTACACAAAGGTGTCAACTTACACAACAGTAAATGCAGATCTCGCTAGGGAGTATAAAATTGTGCAAGATATTTTTCAGACCTTAAAAACACAATAAAAACAACCCTCGCATACTAAACTGCGATCTTAAAAGGATTATTTACAAGATTAAAAAAATATATATAAACAGAAATAATAATCCCCTAGGCTCAACTACACATTTACTCTGTCTGTATAAGTCGAACACACTGATTCCCCAGGGGGAGGTTACTTTAAAAAGGCCCGCCGAGTGTGCCACATGGAGTTTAAAAAACGCGATACAGTGAAAACAATTGGTGGATGGGTGTCATACTTTAGGTCTCTAAACGCTTCTACACAGCGGACAAAACCTAAATTCTTGCATACTTGGACTAACCAATACTTGCGCGCTGGCAAGTAAGCTGGACAAAATAGCACTACATGTAGGTCAGTCTCTTCTTTGTACTTGCAAGCAGGACATTCACCGAGTACTCTTTACCCCATTTGCTAGTGTATGCTTGTAATGGTAAAGTCCTATTCAGCAATTGCATATACAATTTTCTAGCCATGGGGGGTAGATGAAGTCCAGAAATTTTTCCTTGCTGTATAGATCTTTAATTTGCAGGAACTCTGTGGTTAGGCGACCACGAGAGGAACTTTCGTGTATAGCCAACAGGTTGGTCTTTCTGAAGTGGTTAACTAACTCCAACCTGGAGACCCTGACACACACTACCTCAGGAGTCCTCCACAGGTCCACTCTACCTAGCTTGAGGGCGGATTCCCTTATGTGGCAGAGCCACGGAATTTTATGGGTAGCACAGTTAGATAAAAGCTCTTTCAACTCGTCCTCAAGACTGACAATTCCGGAGTCACCCATAGTCGTCTCCAGTATGTAATGGGTCTCAGGGCAATTTCTTCATCTATGGGCCTAATACCCAAGTCCATCCTGAGGGGAATAAGGGGGGTACTACAGGGTAGGCCTATTAGCTGCCTCATAAAATTATTCTCGACCATCTTCAAATTAGTAACAACAGTGTGCCCCCAGAGCTCCGCCCCATATAAGGTGGCACTCCTTGCTTGTACTTTGTAGATTTCCACCACATGGGCCGCTGGTTTATAGGTCGAGGATCTATGTAGTTTCATCATACCTCCCACTGTCTGAATTAGCCTAAGTTTCACTTTGGCCACCTGCGGCCCCATTCGAACTTCTCTGACAGGGTCACACCCAAATACTCAAAGATCTTCACTCTCTCTAGAGGTGTCTCGTGTAATGAGGGATTTGAGGCAGGTCGAATTGGGTGGGTTAAAAACCATATATTTCGTTTTTTCCAAGTTGATTTCCAACCCACAGCTTTACAAAAATTGGCAAAGCCATCAAGAGCACGCTGGATACCCATTGAAGTTTTTGAAAGTTACAGGGTATCATCAGCGAACATTAGCGCTGGTACCTTGCCAGAGGCTAACTTGGGGGCATCATTGTCCTTGATTTGTCTGAGGTGGTCAATAAGTCCATTAATAAAAAGACAGAATAGGGTAGGGGCTAGGACACATCCCTGCCGTACCCCCTTATGGACTGAGAAACGTGCAGTAAGTTCTCCATATTTTCCACATCGTACCTGGGCAACATTTTGTGTGTGGAGCCTCACTATGACATTAAGAAGTGATGGTGGGATCCAGAGGTCGCTGAGCACTTTCCATAATTTTGTCCGGGGAACAAGGTCGAAAGCCGACTTTAAGTCAACGAATATTAAATAAAGACTGCCCCCTCAACAGTCACCGTTTTCCAGTATAATAGTTGTAATCGAAATATCTGGTCCACGGTTGACATGTTGGCTCTAAAACCAGCCTGATAGGGACTTAGGATTTGCTCTTCTTCCATCCATCCCTGTAGGCGGTCCAAGAGTACCCGGCCGAACAGTTTTTGTGTGATGTCAATTAAACTGATCAGTCTGTAATTAGAGGGTATAAGGGGGCAGCCCTTTTCTCAATATAGGGACTATTTCAGCCCCGGCCCAGGTATCAGGGGGTCCATGCCCTTCAAGATTGAATTAAATAGAGCACATAAATATGGAGTCCAAATTTTGGGTTCTCCCCGGAAGAGGTCCCCCGGTAACTTATCTAGACCTGGGGCTTTGTTACGTTGAAGCTTATTAATGGCTAATTCCACTTCCATCCTAATAATCTCCGGGGCCCCCTCATAATCAAACTCCCAAACTGGACTAGGAGTGTCATAGTTGTCAATCCCTCCTTCCTTGTTCGAATAGAGTGCCCCAAAGTGGCTCTCCCAGACTTCAGATGCAATGTTCGGCTCAAAGGCTGGTCTTGCCTCCCACTCCCCTGTGCTCACTATTGCCCAAAAGGTTTTCAAATCTTTCTCACTCAGGGCGCTTCTAAGGGTTTCCCACCTGTCTATTTCCCAGTTTTTTTTTTCCTGTTGGGTAATAGGTTTATATCTAGCCCTGGTAAGTTTGACTTGGGCCCTATCCCTCTCCTTAATCGTGTCCAAAAGATCCTGCTTGGCCTTTCGACACTTGTTATTAAACCATGAACGTTTAGTTCTATTGCTTTCCCTCCTGCGCACCACTGGGAAAAATATTTCAGCCAGTTTCAGGGATAGCTCAGCATGTATCTCACCCACCTTGCCTAGGTTCAGGGTGGAACCCTCGACCTGTACCACCTCCCCCATTTTAGCTATCAATGGCATTGCCAGATGGTATACTAGCGCCAGCCTATGAGGAGAATTTTGGATGTTACTCCATCTAACTTTCCTTCTATTATTAGATAGAGTTACTGTGCCATTCACGTTGGTTTGGAAAGGTAGGGGGTTGGAGTTACCAGAACTCCAAGGTTTTAGGGTCAGGATCAGTGCGTTATGATCACTATCCTGCCTGGGTAAAATATGGAAGTCCAGGACCTTTCCCCACAGCTTGGTTTCCACCATAATATAATCTAGGAGCGACGCTTGTCCTACTCTATTAAATGTCGGCTGTCCTGGCTGGTCAGATTTAGTCCGTTTTAGCCCCGACATTTTCTGAACCTCGACATGTACCCATGCTGTGTGTAAGTGTCTTAAGCATGTCCCTGCCTGCTGTGGCCGTTGCCTGGTCCGTACTGACACGCACATGGCAATAAAGTCTATGCCACTCCACTGGTGTCTAACTGTGAGGTGTGTTGTTTAGATTGTCCACTCGTGTGCCACAATGAGCATCGTCCCTACACAGGGAGGAACTGACTGACGCATGTGCAATGTGGGTGTGTCCTTTTGGCAAGCTCCACCTCTGTGAGCCAGACATTGTTTTTGGATATGTGCTGAACGACATGTACACTTACATGACTTCAGCAATGTGTGTATGGTGTCCAACCTCTGACCATGTGGAGCAATGTCATATATCACAACAGAATGTGTCCACACAGATGTGTGTAAGTAGGTATGCAACGTGAAGTTCTGTTGTCACACATGGTGTAGGACACCACTACTGGCCTACTACCGTTTTGGTCACTCCTACACACAGCCCTATTCAACACATGGATGTGTGCCTACGTTGGGGGGTTGTGGGATTGTTGTTGATGTGCAATGGGGACACAGCTAGTACTCACCTTCACAGTCATCCAATTGGCCATGTGTCTCAGGGATAGACATGCGCATAGATGTCAGTTACCAGGGTGTACCTTCATGTGCAATCATTGTCCCTACATCCAGCCATATTTCCATACGTGAGTGTACATAGTGATGACACATCTGTGTGATTTAGAATGTTTTATTTCCATTCAGGTGATTGACGAAGCTGGAGCAGTACATGCCCATCCAAGCCCACATCACATGGAAGCCCAGTGGTGGGCCAACCAGAGTCCTTTGGGGATTGCACAGTGATTAGGAAGAGGGAGAGTGCAGTCCGCAGCTGGATTGTTGTGTAATTGGCCAGCGGTGAAGAAATGGCAGTCCGTGTCGGGGTCCGGGTGAATGTCGCAGAGTGTTCCGGGGGTCAGTAGGAGGTATTTCCCAGGGCATGATGCATAGGTCATAACCAGGCAGGGACAGGCCATGTGGCGGTGATGGATGCTACTGCCTCCTTCCTCACACAGTAGTTCCCATCCCCTTCTCACTCCCCTGATACGGGTTCTGTGTCCGGTGTGTCCGGTGTGTGTGGCGGGGTGATGGCTGCAACGCTGTGTGCCACTGACACATCAGACTGCGTAGGTGATGGGGCAGCATCACAGTGTGCCACGGACACATCAGTGGTCAGAGCTGTGTGTGTCGATGTTCCCGCTGCAGTCATCTGGGAACAGCTCAGTGGCAGCAATGGCAAGATGAAGTACTGCAGGGCATTGAAGTTCCCAGCTACTACTTGCTGGTGTCCAGCCGTGGCAGACATACTTCCAGCCTGCATCTGCACCATGGTCTCCATTGACCTCCGCATCTGTGCCAACTCTGTGCTGTCATGGCTGGTGCCTGTCTGACCAGACAGTTCTTGAATTCGATTCATGGCACCAGCGAGGTCAGCCAAGGTCTGTGGCGGAGCATGGTGTGTACAGGGGGTGTCCGATAGGGACTGTACGTGGTCCCTGATGGGACTCAGACACCCACGTATGGCATCGAGTTTGGCTGCCACGAGCTTGAAACCCACCTGCAGCTGATCAGCCAACTCCACCTGGCAACCTAACACACGCCGTTGGAATTCCATGTATTGGTCGGGGGGGTCCTGGGAGACAGCCGTGGTGGTGTGTGTTTCCTGCTGTGTGGTCTGTGCAGGTGGTGGGGTCACCTTGAGGCAGCTGGCCTGCCCTGCTCCTGGGGGTGGGGTGCAGAGGCTGTCCATTATCCATTGGAGGGTGTCTTGACATATGTGCAGGTTGTCCTCTTCATCATCAATGATAGGAAGTGTGGTGTGCTCTGCAGGAGGTGTTGTTTGTCCCTCTGCAATGTAAAGGGGAGATGCAGGTTAACAGAGTTTCACATGTATGTTGATGATTTGCAGATGTTTACATTCAGACTGCATGCCAATGTACATTGTGACTGTTTTGGGGGAGCTGGCTATTTGATGGCAGTCAGTGTGTTTTTCGACTACATGACGGATGTGTGGTAGTACCCGTACATTATCATCACACAGTGTCAGGCAATGCCAGATGTGAGTGGACAGTTACTACGCACGAGCGGAACCTGTTGTGAGCTCTGTCCTGTGGTACTGGTGTTGCACATTGTACCACATTGCCGTCAGTGCGGATGTCCTGTGATTGCTATGTGTGTGTGCTGCATTTTGGGGGAGTTGCCCCTGCAGCTCTGATTTCATGTAGCCTTCTCCCTTTGAGGCGGGGTGCCTTTGAATTGTGTTGCTTTTCGGGGCCTGATTTGCTTTTGACTTGGGTCATATGTGCTCTCGGACAGATTTTGTGGCCTGGTGCATTGTTCGTCTGCTGCGTGTATTGTACGCCATGGGTTGTGGGTGCACGTGGACATGTCGGAGTGTGACCTGCTCCTTTACGGATGTGATCCGCACTGGGCTACCTCCATGTTGATTCGTGGGCCATGTCATTTTTTTTGGGCTGCTGCCATGCTATTGGACATGCAGTGTTACTTGCAAAGTCAGTGTGGGTCACAGAGCCGCTGCTTTGCTGGATTCAGCACATGTGCATGGGTCGTTTGTGATATTGGTGATAGGGGGGCCCTCTGTGCACATTGTGGATGGGGGCCTACTTGGCATTTCTATGTGTGCTGCAGTGTGCCAAGGCAATCAGGGACATGTTCCACGGTCATTGTGGGTATGCTGTGTGATACACATAATTGTGCATGTGTGCCATTGTGCCCATCTCCCCCCGTCCCCCCATCCCTAGTCGTTACTCACCCTGTTGCTGTTGGGTCAGGTCGTATCATGCTGTGTCCAGGCCCCCCAATCCTGCCACCGTCTCCTCACTGCTGACTGTGGCCACCATTTGCTCCAGCTCATCCAGCTCCTCCTGTGTCGCAGGACTCCCACCTCCAGTCGCCGTTGCTGCCTCCCTGTTGGCGGCGAGCTTATGTTTGGTCTGGCTTTTCAGATCATGCCAGCGCCTCTTGACCTCCTCCAGTGACCTCCTCGACACTCCGACTGCATTGACGTTGGTAAAGATGGCCTGCCATATTTTGGTTTGGGTTGCCAGTGCCACAGTGGAGGTGCCGAACAGTTGTTGATGGTGTTCGGTCACCTCCGTGACGATGATCCGGTCTTCCTGCGGACTGAACCCGTCTTCCTCTTCCTCTTGTCCTTGCCCTTCCCCAAACGCAGGGTTCCTGGCTGGTCCTCCGTGGGGCTTGTGGTGCTCGGCTTGTCCTCTGCACTCGGTCCGGGTGCATCCATGTTGCTACGCAGTTTGAATTGTTTTTGGGCTTTTTTTTTTCTTTCTTTTATGGTGCTTTTTCCCGCCGGATGTCTGGGATTTGCAGGCCTGTGGCTGGTGTTCGCTGATTTCTGTACCGCGATTGGCCTCACAGCATGTTTTTTTGCTTTTGCGTTTCGCATTTTTTCGGCGTGGCGTTGATTTTCACGATGACATTTGACGCGTTATCTGGTGACTATCGCATGCTACCACCTTGTTGTGAATTCCACGTTGACACGGGGTTATTTTCCTGAGCTAGGCTGCGATATTGAAAGTTGCGTTACGCTACTCTTGTGGTAGTTATCACACGTTCTTGTGAATATACCCCATAGTTTGTTATTTTGTAAAATTTCAGAACAGAGATGGAATAGAATTTTTGATTATAAAATTTGATCAGATTATTATTTTTTTACGGAGTTTATAAGTGCGAACTTGACCCGAAGGTATCGGGTAGCAGAGCACTTTACACGAGCACCAGTTGTGTTACATGAGTACACATTCATTTTTGGTAGGCACGGGGAGATTAAGTGATTTACCTAGAATCACAGGATGTTGTGCATCCCTGCCGAGACTTGAACCTGGTTCCCCAGCTCCGAGGTCGACCACCCTAGCTGTTAGGCCAACTCCTCTCCCCAAGATTAAGGAGGTTAGACAGATTGGCCATTGTGTTGTACGTTTTTTGCTTGTAAAAGATTTGTATGTTCGCAGAAAACAGTTTCCTCTGTCTTTAGCATATGCAGTAACTATTCATAAATCTCAAGGTTTAAGTATAGACAGTGCTTTTGTAAATATTGAAAGTACAGTGCTCAAAGAGGGAATGGCATATGTTGCATTGTCTCGAGTAAGAACATTGTCTGGTTTGTATTTGATAGATTTTGATGACAAAAAGGGTAGTGCTGATGCAAATTGTGTAAGAGAGTACAATGGTTTAAGAAGCCTTTATACTCCTTATTTAGGTGAATATCCCATATATGAGAAACATATAGTATTTCCAAAATGGAAATATGTCAAAGATGCAATTGAGGTTCAGAAAAAGGAAACAGTTGAAAAGAAACTTGAAGGCATAAAGAAAAAGAAAATGGAAACTGTTGATGATATTGAAGTATACCAGTTGGAAAATAGTTCAGGTATAAACTGTTATGCTAATGGGATTCTGAATGTTGTGTTTTATCTACAAGATCTTATGAAGCGTCCCCCAAGGGGAGACGTCCCCTCAGTGCACTGCTTTTTCTCCAAACTTGTGGAGTGATCCCGTTCAATAACTCTTTAGACCGTATGTAGTCCAACAGTTGAATTTATTCTTTATTTTTTCATAAATTCTTTTTCATATGTCCAATTGTAGACACGTGAATTGTAATATTAGTTCCACAAATATAGAGTAGTAGCATGGGTTGGCTTGAACATTGAGGTACCAATTGATCAATCCCAATGCATTTCGGGCTCTATGGGCCCTTCATCAGGGAATATTCAAAATCTGTACAAATGAAGCACGAAATATAACTGGGTTACCATCACTGGGTTTACCGAATGTCTTTGTTAGTAGATGTTAAGAAGGATGGTGGACAGTCCCATGCATGTTTTTGACTGAGCCACAAATATATTGAGATAGTGGGTGAGTGTGAGCATCAAACAAACAAGAGGGCCGACTTTACATGCTGCATCGGTTTTGTGGTGTGCCCCCTGGGGGAATAAACACTGGAGAATATGTTAGTACACATTATGCCCATGTAGATGATAGACGAGGGCATTGTAAAATGTCTAAAGGCTTTAGTGCAGAAATAGGCTGAAAAGTAATGCTGAAATTTACTAAATAACATGCTGGACGGTAAAAGTCAAGGCAAGAACGTGCTATATGCAAAGTGACCATTCTAAAAAGGGATATACGTCAGTGATTTTGTGCTCGTTTACAGACCCTACCGGCCTGCAATGCCTTCATGCTGTATAAGTTATACAGTAACAAAATGCGCTGGTGATTCAGAACAGTCTCACGTGCTGTATCTAAACAACAGCAATGAGGTGCGAGTGCTTCGTAAAGTCATGCTGTTCTAGTTGTGCGATAAAGTAATACACTAGTGCTTCAATACAGTCTAGTGCTCTGCATTCGAGTGGCGGCTACGAGATGCAAATGCTCCATGAAAATTAAACATTCTGCGGCAGCGATTATTCAACAGTGTAACGACCCAAGTGGTCGCTTGCAGCATTACAAACAGTGTATGACATAATCCTGTAAACGAGTGCATACCTTTTGGTTAGTGACTAACATTTCCCCAAGTATCCATGGTTGGAAACAGTGTGCTCGAAAGACACCACTGTTTAAAAGCATGTCGGACAAGTCCCAACCACAGTAATGAAGATAGAAAATGGACTAATATGAAGTGTTAGTGAGAGAGTAAAAAGAGTATGGGCGCCATCTTGTAATGTGATGAATGTATGGCGTTTAAGGCATATGTTGGCACTACTTGCACAAGTATAATACACTGTTTATGAACCACCGGTAATGGATGAACTCTGAATAATTGTTTCATGTTGCTTTGGATGTTTCCAGTGCTGGTTCCAGCTGTTTCGACTTCAGCAATGTGTGTATATTTTCTGTGCCTCATTTTCTGTGTAAGCAAATGTATTTGCTCTGTTATCCGTCATAGGTGCTATGTACCTGGATCAGTGGATTCAAAATAGTCAAGGGTTCAGATGGGATCATAAATGTGAAGAGTGTTCATTTACCTCTACCACTGAAATACTAACAGAACGATTCATATACTTGACGATACCAGACTGCAAATCAGTACCTTTTAACAAATTGATAAAAGCAGCCAATCAGGACATGAGATGTTCGCATTGTAGATCAGAAATGTTGTCTACATTACATATAGAAAGATTTGGGAAATATCTGATTTTAATGCTACAACCTTGTAGAGCAAATGGAAGAAAATTGGAAACCAAAATTAAAACTTTTACTGCAAGTCAAATATCTATTTCAGGAAGAACTTTTATAGCAGAGGCTATTATTTTCCATGATGGACCTACTACAACATCTGGACACTATAGGGTCGATTCCGAGTCGGGCCGGAAAAATCTCCGTCCGAGCCGGACCCGGAGAGATTTCCGACCGAATCGGACTCTGGCAGTCCGACCGAACGAGTACGATGCGCACGCATGCGATCGGACTCGATTCGGTCGGACTCCCATGAAGTCAATGGGAGCCGGGCGTACAACGCGTGCGCGGGCTCCCATTGACACGTGGCGTGCGAGGCGGACAAGGGCGCCCCTACAGCGGGTACGCCTCGATGCGGTTTGCGCCATACATGCATGGTAGGGGGGACCCATGGGTCCCCCCTGTGTGCGCCTCGCGCGGGTACGCGTACAGGGGGGTCCGACGCGGACCCCCAAAGTCCGGCTCCGACAGCTTTTTTGAGCCGGACGGCGCAAGTCGGTCAGACTGCTCGCAGCGTGCATCGTACTTACCCAGCTGGAGAACGACTCCATTGCGCGAGGCGATCCCTGTCCGTGCGAGTCGGTCGGAGCGTGTTGGACCCGCGTTCGAGTCGGTCGGCGTTTTCGCGAGCGCTTGCATCGTACTCGCTCGGCCGGACGCGCGTCCGATTCGGTCGGGAAACAGGGCTCCGAATCGGATCCGGTTAAACCGAATCCGATTTGGAGCACTACCGGCCGAGATCGGAATCGGCCCCTATGTATTTAAAGTGTAATAAAGGATGGACACATTGCAATGATGCCCACTTGGAATTCAA